>CAMTDV010000012.1:72055011-73255011 GCA_947069175.1 Scalesia atractyloides
GGTGACCGGGGCATGATTGGGTTATCATCAAAGCTCATGACATTTATTATACGTTTCATATTCATTAATACAATTTAATAGGAAATTTACAACCATAAATACATCATGACCTAACATCAATCTAAGCTTCTTTGTTTTCTTCTAAGGCATTTCCTATGTTTTCCATTGCTTCATCCTGGTCACCTGTATCATGTGTAAAAGGGTTTTTGGATCAACAAAAAGTTGGCGAGTGAATCCTATGGAAAACATTTGAACAAGTTTATTTAATTGATTATGAAATAAAGTGCACTATCACACATGAGTAAAAATAGATGTAACTTATTCATAAACCAATTTAATATTAAACAATACACAAATGAACAATAAAGGATCGTTTAGAGGCACGCGTTGCTCAACTCGTCTCTCACGAGGAACTGATGGGCCTAATGAATGAATTGCATAACCATGATAATATGAAAGACATAACTACCAACAATATAAACTCAACAATACACACACGAACAATATTGGATTGGTTTTGAGGCACGCGTTGCTCACTCGTCTCCCACGAGGAACTGATGGGCTTAATGAATGAATTTCATACAAGTGACAAAATGAAATACATAATCACAACAATATAAACAATCTAAGTTTAGATCACGATATGGTATGGCACAAGTTTAAATAAACGAGTTAATTATTTTGTGACACATGACACACCCCAAAACGTTAATTAAAAAGGGGGAGTTGTAAGATTCACTCACAGTGGGTGCGTTCGGTTGATGATGTTGAATGCACGCGAAGTGGTTTTAACCACGAGTGAAATTAACCTAGATAATGGCATAATGTTTCGGTAAGTAAACGGATTTTATTAATCCATTTTAGTAGGATTGTTAAGTGTATTTTTGTGAGTTTAAGGCTATTTTCTAACCTTAAAAATGTTATTTTTAAGTATTTTTAATTGATTTTTAATTAAAATAAATAAATAAAAATAATATAAAAAGTTGACTTTTTGTTGACCGTTGACCGTTTGACGTGACGATTCGTATGCGTGTATATATGCGCTGAGTGAGGCTCGAAACCCGAGACCTCCCGTACGCGTGCACGCAGCTCTACCAACTGAGCTACGTGTCTAACCCGAAATATTTCTGTTTTTAATTACATTTATATACTAATTAGTTTAAACAGAAAATCCTTTATTTCTTAAAAACGATTTTAATCCAAGACTCGGTGCGCTCCACAGGTCTCGAACCCGGGACCTGTGGTTTATGCTAACACACAGTCCACCGCTGGACTGTGTGTCCAACTTGTTAACTTAACTGATTTTTATTATACTTAAACACAAGCTAAGTATTTTCATTTCTGACTTATTTAAAAAGTTAGATATTTGTCCGGATCGATGTAGTAGACCGGACTCGAACTCGTGTCCTGTGATAAAACATACACACAGTCCACCACTGGACTGTGTGTCTAACTTGGTTATTATTCCGGTTATTAATAAACTTAACATGTAACAGTGTGACTCCGGTTCGTTTAACAAAAAAAACATTTTTATTAAGGCAGCATGCGTGGGACAAGATTCGAACTCGAGACGTTAGTGTGTTTAATGTGCACACAGTCCACCGCTGGACTGTGTGTCTAACCCGAGTTATTCTTGATTTAAATTAAACTTATACATTACAGAAAACTTCGTCTTCTTCGTTGATTTTAACCAGAATCGGAAATCCGACTGGTTCAAATGTTTTAATCGTGTTCTTTAGTGTTTTGAGGTTATTTACAGATGATATATGAATAAAATGAAAGAGAAATTAGGCGTAAGGTATACCGACTGGATTCCTCTGTTTCTTCGGCAGAACTCCGGCGACAGCAACAGACTCCGGCGTCGTGTGACTTGCAGCAGCGAGTCTTCAGAAAGCTTGAAAAGGATGTGGGTGACTTCGGTATAAGCTCAGGGGGTTTAGTAAGGCTCAGAAATGGAGGGTTCGGTTTTCCGGCGATGAGCAGAAGATTTCCGGCGAGTGAGTTTTCGCCGAGAAAGGGTGCGGTTTTGAGCGAAAAAGTTTGCAGATGGTTCGAGGGGGTATTTATAAGGCAGGTTATCGATGAATTTGGTCCAATTTCCGACTTGATTTATCGGTTAGAAAATCTCCGGTGGTTATAACTTGTGTCGCGGACTCTGACGTCGGTTATAACCGATGTAGCGATTAAGTTTTACGTTATAACTGAAGATATCGTAAATTCTTGGCGAGATCGCCGGGATTTACGACGACTGCATTTGGGCGCCGGTTTTGAATTCGAAAATCATGATATGAATTAATTGTCTTCAATATTTAACAAGAGATACAAGTGGCGCAGTGGTTGAGTGTGTGTGCGATAAATCTGTTGACCCGGCTGACTGACCCGGGTTCGAAACCCGGCAGAAACAATTTATTTTTATTTTCTTATTTTTAACAGTTTTTCAAAAACCAATTATATATTCCCATATAATAATTGATTATGTATCGTTTAAAATTATTTTGGGCATTAAATTCGTAACGAAATTTTTAACTGATTGTTCGGTTAATAAACGGAGCGGGTTTGGTAAAATCCATTTTTTACGGATGTTACAGTATCCCCTGCTTTTTAGAAATTTCGTCCCGAAATTTAAATAGTGATATATTTGACTAAAAGAATGATGGTGTTTAGTTTGACAGTTACATGCTTAGAATAAGTAAGGTTTTAAGTTTTTTTTTTTGTTTGAGGCGGTAACATTCCTTGTAAGGGTTAAGTACCCCATTACAGGAATCGCTTTTTGTTGCCTACTGTAAAAGTATTGATAAGCAGAATTTATTCGCTAAATATGATATCATGCATAAGAGTTTGGATATGTTTGGAAGGATATGGTTATATCCTAAGGCAAAACTTCTAATACTACAACCTACATGGAACTTCTCATAACCATCTAACAATACCTCTGATCCTTTGACAAAAATACTTATATATAGGAAGTACCAGCGGCGTATCCACCATATTCTTGTCAAATTTTCATTGGTTTTATCAGTAAGTTATGATTGGTTCTATGACTATAGAACATAAATAAACACAACAGCTAATATTTGAATCCACATTCTGATAGCATATACGTTTGAATGGTGAGAGTTCCTCTCTCGTTTGTTATGATGGAGAGGTTAATTTATGTAGAAATGGATCACAATCCAATTTCTTTAAATAGCGAGATGATATAAATGTAACACAAATTTCAATCAAGACAAGACTAAATCCTACATGGAACTTCTCATAACCGCCTGATAATGCCTCTGATCCTTTGGCAAAAATACTTATATATAAGAAGTACTAGCGGCGTATCCACCATATTCTTGCCAAATTTTCATTGGTTTTATCCACAAGTTATGATTAGTTGCCAAGAAACTACTAAATCCTACATAGAACTTCTCATAACCGTCTGACAATGCCTCTGCTCCTTTGACAAGAATACTTATATATAGGAAGTACCAGCGGCGTATCCACCATATTCTTGTCAAATTTTCATTGACTTTATCCACAAGTTATGATTAGTTCTATGTGACTCTACTACAAACACAACAACCACAAAATACTGATAATGAAAATGTCTGTGCGATCAAGGCTCAATCAAACGGAGCCGATCGTATTGCATGTACTGAAAATGAAAATGTCTGTGCGATCAAGGCTCAATCAAACGGAGCCGATCGTATTGCATGTACTGGAAATAATAAACTTAATCTAGACAACAATCACACAAACAGCCTATACATGGAACCTCTCATAACCGCCTGATAATGCCTCCGATCATTTGACAAGAATACTTATATATAGGAAGTACCAGCGGCGTATCCACCATATTCTTGTCAAATTCTCATTGACTTTATCCGCAGGTTATGATTAGTTCTATGCGACTCTACAACAAACACAACAACCACAAGATACTGATAATGAAAATGTCTGTGCGATCAAGGCTCAATCAAACGGAGCCGATCGTACTGCATGTACTGAAAATGAAAATGTCTGTGCGATCAAGGCTCAATCAAACGGAGCCGATCGTATTGCATGTACTGGAAATAATAAACTTAATCTAGACAAAAATCACACAAACAGCCTATACATGGAACCTCTCATAACCGCCAGATAATGCTTCTGATCCTTTGACAAGAATACTTATATATAGGAAGTACCAGCGGCGTATCCACCATATTCTCGTCAAAGTTTCATTGGCTTTATCCTTAAGTTATGTTTGGTTCTATGTGATAAAGAAAAACATAAAACTAAACAATAGGAGTTGAGTCTGGATTTTCGGTGAAGAGGGCTAGTTGGGTATCTTCGTTTGGGCCGTCATTATCTTCGACAGGATTGGCGTTGATGTTGAAGACTCTTCCTCTTGCTGGTGGCCTAGCGGTTGGGTTTTCTTGGTTTACTTGGTTAACTGGGTTTGATTGAGCTTGAGTGTTGATGACGTTAACCAATTGAGGGCATGTGTTTCTAAAGTGGGTAGGGTCGCCACAATTGAAACAAGCTCGAACATATGGGAACATGGGGTATTGGGGTTGTTGATAGGTTTGGTTCATGGTTTGAGTAGGGGAAGAGATTTGGTTTTGAAAGGTGCGGCAAACCTTGCTCAAATGACCATAGCGTCCACAAGTTGCACATAGTCGACAAGGTAGAGTAAGGGGATGGTGATAAAAACAGTTGTTGCATCGAGGGTGAGGTCCAAGATATGGTTTCTTATTTGGGTAAGTTGAGTTGGGTGCCACTTGAGTGATTGGGATGGCTTGGATGGTATGGCGTGTGAAATTGGTTGATTTCGTTGGATAGCAGCGAAAAGTTGCCCGTCTCTTTTTCTCTTAGAATTGGGTTGAGAAGGGGATTCGGTTTGGGTGTAGTCGAGGTTTCAGTCGATGCTTTATCCTTCTTCTTCTCCTCCTTGAAGTCTTTGTTCCGGATTCGGTTCTCGGTGAGCGCTGTTGCTAGCTCCATTGCTGCTTCCAAAGTTGCAGACGAGGTACTTATTACAGAGTCTTGAATCTTTGAAGGAAGACCACGAATGTAGTGCTCGATCAAACGGTAGAGGGGAGTGAACATGTTGGGAACCATTTGATGTAACTCGAGGAATCTTTTGTTGTATGTGGTGTGGTCTCCTTCCTTTTGCTTCAACGAATAAAATTCATCTTCTAATTTCTTGATTTCGCTCCTTGGGCAAAATCGTCTGGTCATGATTTCCTTCAATTCATTCCAAGTTAAAGTCATAGCATGTCGACGCCTCGTTTGGCCTTCTCTGTATTCCACCAAGTAAGTGCTATTCCATATAAACGACCAGTAGCATAACGCACTTTGCGATCATCGGGGCAATCGCAATTTAGAAAGGTGTTCTCCATTTCTTCAAACCAATGGAGGAGAGTGGTGACGCCTTCAGTCCCTTTGTATTTCGGAGGGTCGCATGATTTGAAATGCTTGTAGGTGCATTTAGTGGTATTTGGGGGAGAGTTGATAATGTTTTGGTTTTCCTGATTGACAGGATTAGCGGTAAGTGCTTGTTGGACTTGGATTACAATGTTGGGTATTACTGCAGCCATTTGTTGAGCGATTAGGGCAGCCATGCGTTCGTGGGCTTTTCCTGCTCTGTCTTCCTACGGGTGTGGTTAGAAGACATCTACAAGGAATACATGTCAAGAGTATGAGTTGGATGCTTTTGGGATCATGGGTCGCATTCAGGAATGAACATTCATAAAATAATTATAGAAAAATAAATCTACTACATCCATAGGATGTCTTGGGCTTTGCTCGCCATTAGGCCCTACATGCCGCCATACTTCACCTTCGTAATCATGTGGGCCCCCATGAATACCGGGTTTTTCATATGGTTCGCATGGTTTGCCTGGTTGCGTACACTAAAACCCGGAGAAAATCGAGAAATATGTATACAACGTGTGATATTCGGAATGTGTCCAGGTGTAGACACGGTGACACCTCAAAGTGGGGTTAGTTCGAACGACGTTTGGTGTGGCATGCTTCGGCCTAATAGGTCATTCGTACTCTTATCGTTAGTCCCCAGGTAGGCAAACTGGTCCGTTATATTGGATTTATACGAATGCCAACCTAGACAGGACGTTCCGACTACCGGTACTTGTACCCTTCCAGTTACTACATGCCCGTCGCAGAACTTACTTTGATGAGATTTGAAAATTGCAACAAAATCTTTGAATAATGAGAGTATGAAAATGAATTGAATGTATGAACATTGATATATGTATAATGAATATGTATATAAGTATGTATGTTTGACTGTAAGTATAAACAAATATGAAACAAATAAATATCACATGTTTGTATGTAACCACCTAATGAATTAAAATTTAGGCAGACTATAGTATAAGCTCTAAGGGTCTAATAACCTATCCTATATCCCTATAAACCTGGCTCTGATACCAATCTGTAACACCCTGCCCCTCGTTATCACCAATATTGTCCGCTTTGCCCCTGATGGGTGGCCCATCCAGGAACTCACGGCTTTGTTTTTTGTTGCCCTGGTGGAGACTTCCCAGGAGGTCACCCATCCTAGTACTACTCCCACTTGAGCACGCTTAACTGTGGAGTTCTCCTCTCATCCACTAGCATTAAGCCCAAAACGCGTTGGTGATTTTAGAGGTAGGGCATTACTTATGAACCAGGAATCTCTCCTGTCCACGGACGATGTTGAGAGGTATGCCATTAGGTGTTATAATCACCCCCCCTAAGGGACTCATCGTCCTCGATGAGGTTTTGCCCCAACATGTAGGAGGTTGCCATTATCCCGATGAGGTTTTTTTGCCCCACATTTGGGAGGTTGCCATTAGGTGTTACAATCACCCCCTAAGGGACTCATCGTCCTCGATGAGGTTTTGTCCCAACATCCCGAACGGCACAGGAGTGGCTCTGATACCAATCTGTCACACCCCGACCCGCAGCGGAAAAGGTGACCGGGGCATGATTGGGTTATCATCAAAGCTCATGACATTTATTATACGTTTCATATTCATTAATACAATTTAATAGGAAATTTACAACCATAAATACATCATGACCTAACATCAATCTAAGCTTCTTTGTTTTCTTCTAAGGCATTTCCTATGTTTTCCTTGCTTCATCCTGTTCACCTGTATCATGTGTAAAAGGGTTTTTGGATCAACAAAAAGTTGGCGAGTGAATCTATGGAAAACATTTGAACAAGTTTATTTAATTGATTATGAAATAAAGTGCACTACCACACATGAGTAAAAATAGATGTAAACTTATTCATAAACCAATTTAATATTAAACAATACACAAATGAACAATAAAGGATCGTTTAGAGGCACGCGTTGCTCAACTCGTCTCTCACGAGGAACTGATGGGCCTAATGAATGAATTGCATAACCATGATAATATGAAAGACATAACTACCAACAATATAAACTCAACAATACACACATGAAACAATAATGGATTGGTTTTGAGGCACGCGTTGCTCACTCGTCTCCCACGAGGAACTGATGGGCTTAATGAATGAATTTCATACAAGTGACAAAATGAAATACATAATCACAACAATATAAACAATCTAAGTTTAGATCAGATATGGTATGGCACAAGTTTAAATAAACGAGTTAATTATTTTGTGACACATGACACACCCCAAAACGTGTAATTAAAAAGGGGGAGTTGTAAGATTCACTCACAGTGGGTGCGTTCGGTTGATGATGTTGAATGCACGCGAAGTGGTTTTAACCACGAGTGAAATTAACCTAGATAATGGCATAATGTTTCGGTAAGTAAACGGATTTTATTCATCAATTTTAGTAGGATTGTTAAGTGTATTTTTGGGAGTTTAAGGCTATTTTCTAACCTTAAAAATGTTATTTTTAAGTATTTTTAATTGATTTTTAATTAAAATAAATAAATAAAAATAATAAAAAAAGTTGACTTTTTGACCGTTGACCGTTGACCGTTTGACCGTTGACCGGTTCGTATGCGTGTATATGTGCGCTGAGTGAGGCTCGAACCCGAGACCTCCCGTACGCGTGCACGCAGCTCTACCAACTGAGCTACGTGTCTAACCCGAAATATTTCTGTTTTTAATTACATTTATATACTAATTAGTTTAAACAGAAAATCCTTTATTTCTTAAAAACGATTTTAATCCAAGACTCGGTGCGCTCCACAGGTCTCGAACCCGGGACCTGTGGTTTATGCTAACACACAGTCCACCGCTGGACTGTGTGTCCAACTTGTTAACTTAACTGATTTTTATTATACTTAAACACAAGCTAAGTATTTTCATTTCTGACTTATTTAAAAAGTTAGATATTTGTCCGGATCGATGTAGTAGACCGGACTCGAACTCGTGCCGTGATAAAACATACACACAGTCCACCACTGGACTGTGTGCTAACTTGGTTATTATTCCGGTTATTAATAAACTTAACATGTAACAGTGTGACTCCGGTTCGTTTAACAAAAAAAACATTTTTATTAAGGCAGCATGCGTGTGACAAGATTCGAACTCGAGACGTTAGTGTGTTTAATGTGCACACAGTCCACCGCTGGACTGTGTGTCTAACCCGAGTTGTTTCTTGATTTAAATTAAACTTATACATTATAGAAAACTTCGTCTTCTTCGTTGATTTTAACCAGAATCGGAAATCCGACTGGTTCGATGTTTTAATCGTGTTCTTTAGTGTTTTGAGGTTATTTACAGATGATATATGAATAAAATGAAAGAGAAATTAGGCGTAAGGTATACCGACTGGATTCCTCTGTTTCTCCAGCAGAACTCCGGCGACAGCAACAGACTCCGGCGTCGTGTGACTTGCAGCAGCGAGTCTTCAGAAAGCTTGAAAAGGATGTGGGTGACTTCGGTATAAGCTCAGGGGGTTTAGTAAGGCTCAGAAATGGAGGGTTCGGTTTTCCGGCGATGAGCAGAAGATTTCTGGCGAGTGAGTTTTCGCCGAGAAAGGGTGCGGTTTTGAGCGAAAAAGTTTGCAGAGGTTCGAGGGGTATTTATAAGGCAGGTTATCGATGAATTTGGTCCAATTTCCGACTTGATTCATCGGTTAGAAAATCTCCGGCGGTTATAACTTGTGTCGCGGACTCAGACGTCGGTTATAACCGATGTAGCGATTAAGTTTTACGTTATAACTGAAGATATCGTAAATTCTTGGCGAGATCGCCGGGATTTCCGACGACTGCATTTGGGCGCCGGTTTTGAATTCGAAAATCATGATATGAATTAATTGTCTTCAATATTTAACAAGAGATACAAGTGGCGCAGTGGTTGAGTGTGTGTGCGATAAATCTGTTGACCCGGCTGACTGACCCGGGTTCGAAACCCGGCAGAAACAATTTATTTTTATTTTCTTATTTTTAACAGTTTTTCAAAAACTAATTATATATTCCCATATAATAATTGATTATGTATCGTATAAAATTATTTTGGGCATTAAATTCGCAACGAAATTTTTAACTGATTGTTCGGTTAATAAACGGAGCGGGTTTGGTAAAATCCGTTTTTGTCGGATGTTACAGAAGTGGGAAAACATAACCATGGATTTCATTACCAGGTTACCTCGCACCTCCAGTGGGTATGACACAATATGGGTAATAATCAATCGTCTTACAAAGTCATCTCATTTCATTCCGATTCGCGAGGACTTTAAGAACGAGAAGTTAGCTCGTATCTACATCAGCGAGATCGTAAGCCGTCATGGTGTACCATTAAGCATTATTTCAGACCGTGATGGTCGTTTCATTTCACGAACATGGCGATCCGTACAAACCGCTTTGGGTACACGATTAGACCTTAGTACCGCTTTTCATCCTCAAACTGATGGTCAATCTGAACGCACCATCCAAACCCTTGAAGACATGCTGCGAGCATGTGTCATAGACTTCAAAGGAAACTGGGACGCTCACTTACCATTAGTTGAATTTTCGTACAACAATAGCTATAATTCAAGTATCGGCATGGCTCCTTTCGAAGCTTTATATGGACGTAAGTGCCGATCTCCAGTATGTTGGCACGAAATTGGGGAAGCGCAAATCACCGGACCAGAATTAATTCAAGAAACAACCGACAAGATCCTTCAAATTCGAAACAATCTTCTAGCGGCTCAAAGTCGTCAAAAGAGTTATGCTGACAAACGACGCAAGCCCTTGGAGTTCGACATTGGTGATCAAGTACTTTTAAAAATATCACCATGGAAGGCAGTGGTTTGTTTTGACCAGAAGGGCAAGCTAGCACCACGCTACGTAGGACCTTTCAAGATACTCAAAAGGGTAGGTCCTGTAGCATACAAGCTTGACCTACCAGAAGAGCTCAACAGAATTCATCCCACATTCCACGTATCAAACTTGAAAAAGTGCCTCGCCGATGAAAACCTCAATATTCCTCTAGAAGACATTCAAGTCGATGAATCGATTCACTTCGTTGAAAGACCAGTAGAAATCATGGATTTCGGAGAGAAGCGTATAAGGCGAAGCCGTATTCCAATTGTCAGGGTACGTTGGGAGTCAAAGAGAGGACTCGAGTTTACTTGGGAACGTGAAGACTGAATGCGCGAAAAATACCCGCATCTTTTTTCCGTCACCACTACTGCTTAAATTTCGGGACGAAATTTCTAAAAGTAGGGGATACTGTAACATTCGTCGAAAAACAGGTTTCAAAACCCGCTTCGTTTTATAATCAAATATTCAGTTATAAGTTAGTTGCGTATTTATTGTTCAGATTATTTTAAATGATACATAATTAATAAATCTTTTAGAATTTAAAAACCATAATTAATAGATAATAATAATAAGAAAATAATAAATAAAACAGGGTAGCCGGGTCTCGAACCCGGGTCTCCCGCGAAGACACACACACACCACACCACTCCGCCACACACTTGTTTGTGTTCAGTTACTGAAACAAATAACACTTATAGTAAAAACCGAAAGTCAAAAACCTGTAAGTCAGCACTCAGAACTCGAAATCGCCGGAGAAAAACCGAAACTCCGCAAATGTTGCTACTACCCCTTGACTGAAACGCGTAAACTGATTTCGACATCAGTTATAACCGTTCCTTAACATCCAATTTAGTCAAAAACCGTTATTTTAGAATTGAAACCTTTGACCGTAAATTTTGGTCTCCCAATCGAAAACAAGCAACCTGTTCACCTTATAAATATTCACCCAAACTCCTTGTAAACATTTTGCTCAGAACCATACTCACTTCCTGAAGCTTTATTCCTTTCAAGCACGTCGCCGGAGATTTTCGCACTCGCCGGAATATCACCGGAAAACCGAGGCTTTACTCCTAATCGGTATAATTCTCAACTCTTTTGGTAATCCATTATTCAGCATGTATTAATCTTAATCAGTCAACCAGATTCTGTTTCAAACAATCTTCGGTCAGTTATATGTTCTGTTTTTTTAAGTGAAGAAGATGAAGTTTAATATGTGTACTAATATAATTAAAATCGGGTATTTAACCGGGTTAGACACACAGTCCAGCGGTGGACTGTGTGCAAATACAAAACACACGTCCCGGGTTCGAATCACACATGTTTCCGACTTTCTGAAATAAAACCAACATTTTTAACTTATTCAGATCAATTCACAAAAATTAATATAATTCAGTGTTTATACAGATTAGACACATAGCCCAACTGGTTGGGCTATGTGCACTCGAATCGAAGGTCCCGAGTTTTGATTCCGGGTTCTATAACCGGTTTCGGCCATATTAAATCATTTTTAATAAAAACTAAATAAGGTTAGAGTTAATTAGATATATATATATATAACTAAAACAGAGAATATTTCGGGTTAGACACGTAGCTCAGTTGGTAGAGCTGCGTGCACGTATACGAGAGGTCCCGAGTTCGAACCTCACTCGCCGCGTGGAATTCATGCTGTCTGACCGGTCAGAGCCGGTCAGACCTGACAAAGTCAAACCATTTTTTAATTTTTGTTTTCTAATTTCTTTTTATTAAATTGAAAAATTACTTAAAAATACTTAAAAATAAAGATTTTGAAGGTTAAAAATTTGCATTAAACTCACAAAATTAAATCTAAAAATCTCATTAAGAGCACTAATTAAAAATATTAATCTCAAATAAAATTTATTTATTTATCGAATTATTTCGTTATTATTTAGGTTAGTTTTCCTCGTCGGTTGAATCATAAATTCGTGCGCATTCATCGTCATCAAGAAATGCATCCACTGTGAGTGAATCTCACAAATTCCCCGTTTTAATCATGTTTTGGGGTGTATCATGTGTCGTACTATTCTTTTATTTTATTTAAACACTTGTGCATACATCATATCCGTAATCAAATGTGTTGATTGTTGTGTGAATTATATGTAGATTAAATTTATCATTTCAGTGCACGCATTTCATTAGGCCCATCAGTTCCCTGTCGGATACGGGTTGAGCATCAGGAGCCTCATTAGATCGGCTCCGTTTGATTGAGCCTTGATCTCAAATACATCATCATTCATGTCATATACTCATCCAAAGTGGTTTGTGATTGTTTATATATATATGTTTGCTCACATGTGATTAAGGCACGAATTTTCTTTAATAAATAAAACAAGAAATTAGTCAAAATGATTTATCAAGGTTCACTCGCCAACTTTTGTTGACCCAAAATCTCCCCCGTTTTACACATGATACAGGTGATCCAGCCGAGACAGGAAACACTTAGGATGGCCTAGAAGAATAAACAAGTTCATGCTTTGGAATAAATCTATAGTTTCATTTTCCTTTGTAATTGTATGAATTTTGTTTTTGGATATTTAAGTTTGTAATTTGAATTTAATAAATATGAAACATCTTAGTAAATGTCATGAGCTTTGGTGATAACCCAATTATGCCCCGACTTTTATTCCGCTGCGGGTCGGGGTGTGACAGATTGGTATCAGAGCTTGTGACTATAGGGATATAGGATAGGTTATTAGACCCTTAGAGCCTATACTATAGTTGATTAATTTTAATTGTTTATGCGTTACATGCAAAATTCATGATGTTTATATGTTTCATGTTTATTTTCACACCCAATGTTATGCAAGCACCCACAATCATGTTATCATGCAATGTACATAAATCATATCTCATAACATATCAATCTATGAGAGCACACACTCACGATTCAGATTGCAATGATTCTGTATTTTTCAAATCACATCAAAGTGAGTTCTCAGACGGGCATTAGACTGAAGGTACGAGTACCGGTAGTCGGAACGTCCTGTCTAGGCTTGGCATTCGTATAAATCCAAAATAAAGGACCAGTTTGCCTACCTGGGGACTAACGATGCGAGTACGAAGGACCTATTAGGCCAAAGCATGCTATACCAAACGTCGTGTGAGCTAACCCCACTTTGAGTTGTCATTGTGTCTACACCTGGACACCCTCCTACCATACATCTCGCAATCATATTTTACGATTTTAATTCGGGTGGTGCGAGTGTTAACCCGCCGACGCCAATGTGAATCCTACCAAGCCCAATAGTCATGGGAGCCCACATGACTACACAGGCAATGGTATGGGGGACATTTGGAGGCCCAAACATGAGCAAACCCAAGACATCCTATGGATGTAGTTAAATTATTGTCAGTTATGTTGTTTTTCATTCTTTTTACGACACATGACACCTAGAAAATTCTTAAACTCACAATCTTCCTATATATGTTCCTTTAGATGTCGGCTAGGCAACTACGTGGAGGTAGAAAGTCAGGAAGGTCAAATGAACGCTTGGCCACACAAATTGCTAAACAAATGGCCGCAGTGCTTCCTGACATCGTGCTTCAAGTTCAACAAGCTCTCACCGCAAATCCCATCAACCCTCCCAATCAAGAAGACCAGAGCATCGCCAACCCTCCTTCCAAAACCCCCAAGTGCACCTACAAACACTTCAAATCCTGCGATCCCCCAAAATATGAAGGGACCGAAGGTGTTACCGCCCTCCTTCACTGGTTTGAAGAAATGGAAAACACTTTCCTTAATTGCGATTGTCTCGAGGACCGTAAGGTACGTTACGCGACTGGAAGACTGTTTGGGGTAGCCCTTACCTGGTGGAACACGGAAAAGGGTAAGCGAGGAATTGAAGATGCCATGGCCTTAACATGGGAAGAGTTAAGGGAACTCATGACAAGACGCTTCTGTCCAAGAAGACGAAATCAAAATGCTGGAAGACGAATTCCACGCACTGAAACAAAAGGAAGGAGACCACACTTCATATAATAAGAGACAGAGATTCGGGAATATAGAAATGAGATAGAGATTCGGGAATATAGAAATGAAGGTGCTCGAGAGGGATATTTTAAAAGCGAATTGTGTAGAATGAAAGCCCATGAACCCTTCTATTTATACCTGAAATCTGAGTCCATCGCGCCACACGACGAACCCCAAGGGCTTGCCTGTCACGCCACATGACGAGGTAAGGTAGGGCTAGGCATGCTAAGTCAGTGGCATAGCCTTGCCATGTGGCACTTGGTGGCATCCGGAGAATCAGATTCCGTCGCGCCACGCGAAGATGACCAAAATTGGTTTTCCTCGTTTTTTGTGCTGGTTTTGATCGTACGCATTCGAGGTTTCGATTCCTATTTGTTCGTGGCATTGTTAAAACTAACCATTGTTGCTAATCATTATTTACATGGATCTGTTAGGCTGACTAGGTTACCCACGACCATGGGTTGTAGTCTAGTATCGCCACATCATTTAGATTCGCTCATTGGTGGGCTTGAGTCTCATATTTTACAGTTCGTCATGTTCAGTTCAGTTGATACATTTACATTCTCATGTTGGATGATTGGTTATGAGTTATATATTTATTGTTAACATTTAGCATAATTATTTACTTACTGTTGGGTTCGCATGTTAACATTTTTCTTAAAACAAAAACAATTTTGTTTAAAACAATAAGATTTACTCACCAACTTATATTGATCCAAAAACTATTTTTACACATGATAGAGGTGAACAAGTTGAAGACTTTGATGATGACACGTACGGATGAGGCATTAGAATATAAAATGAATTAGTTTATGTTATATTTGGTTTAAAGGATTATTTGGATTATTTGTTTTGTGACATTATTTAAAATGATTATTTATAACATTTAAAACTTTTAAATATCTTATCATAAGTTGTCAACAATCAATCATCCCCCGGTCATCTAGTTCGCTACGGGTCGGGGTGTGACAGATTGATATCAGAGACAATGACTATAGGGATTTAGGATAGGTTATTAGACCCTAGACCTTGACTATAGTTAATTAAATGCTGTGTGCTAAATAATTATGATGTTCAAGCTTATGATACTTATTTATTTTCACGTGCTTATAAAATTACCAAATATAACACACAAATACATACGGGCACTTTAATTGCTACGTGATCTAAGTGTTACATGTTATGCTAATATGTGATTTATTTATATTTATAATATATATGATATATACATATATAATAATATCACCCCACAAACGTTGTACAATATAAATATTAAAACTAATAATATCCTTATTATAAGTTTCCAACTACTTCAATTTTTCAAAACATTCCAATTATCTTCAAAAATATTTTTCATTTATTTCCATAAAATTTTAAGTTTTATTTTTCGTTTTCCAAATCTCGTCCAAGTAAGTTCACATAACAGACATGTAGTAACTAGAAGCGTTTAAATACCAGTAGTTGGGACATCCTACCTAGACTGTCATTCGTATAAATCCAAATCAATGGACCGGTTTGCCTACTTAGGGACTATTGATAAGAGTACGAAAGACATATTAGGCTAAAGCAAGTCACACTAAACGCCATGTGAACTAACAATACTTTAAAAAGCCACCGAATCCATCCATGGGTACCTTCTGATATTATTTTCCTTTCATATTAATTTCAAGTTTCTCAGTGTTTCACGATGTTCTTCAGATTTTAGTGTACGTTAATGGGCTACATAAGCAAACCATACAAAAGCTTGGAAATAGCGGGGGCCCACATGATTACGAAAATGACGTATGGAAAGCATACAATGCCCAATTACGAGCAAATCCTATGACATTTTCAATGTTTCATTTTTGAACATCACATTATCTCAAGTTTATTATTTATGTTATGACACACCCAGAATATTCATTATATCTTAAGTATTATTTCTCTATTTTATATATCAATTTCATCAAAAACTTACGACCTTGTTTGCATTGATTCTTGTAGAAGTTTTCTAAATGTCACCCATTAGGAAAGCGTGTTGGAAACTTCGGCTACCACATGGTTGCCCAAATAGCCAAGCAAACGGTCGGGTTATCCCCATCATAATGGTTTAGGTCCAGCAGGCTCTTCAAGGGCCTATGCCTTAAGCCGAGGGTGCTACCGCCCTATATCGATGTTTTGAAGAAACGGAGAGCATGTTCTTGTACTGTGGTCATCTCAATGACTGCAAGGTACATTACGCCACAGGCCGACTCATGGGTCTAGCTCTGACCTTGTGGAACAGTGAGAAGAAAACTCAAGGTGCCGAAGCAGTCGTAGCCATGACATGGGAACAACTCAAGGAAATCATGACCCGATGCTTTTGTCCGCGTAATGAAATCAAGAAGCTTGAAGATGAGTGGAATCTCAAGCAAGTAGATGGTGAGGATATGGCCTACAATAAACGAGTCCACAAGCATAACTAGTTAGTCCCTTACCTGTTCATCCCCAATCAAGACTTATAGAGAATCCATTGGGGACTTCGAGATGTAATCCAATACCAAGTTCTAAGTACTGAACCAACAACCCTTGAAGCTGCTATTTGTATAGCTTCTCAACTCACTGGAAATCGTGTCAAGGAAGGGGGTCTCAAGAGAAAGGGGGACAAAATTTTAGCTGACAATGTGGAAGAGACAAAGGAAGCAAAACCTAAATCATCCTCTTATTTCAATTCCAAAAGGAAGCGAAACGGTAAAAACTACACCCTTTATTACCCAAGTTACACCCTTTATCCAAACAAGAAACCCTACCCTGGACCTCACCCCAATGCAACTATTGTCACTACCACCACCAACCCAATGTCCCTTGCCAACAGTGCACCAGCTGTGGATGATATGGCCATTTGGCCATCACTTTTCATGCTACCCAAAACCAATCTCTACCATCTGCTCAGAACATGATCCAGGCCTGTCAACAGCCTAACTTTCCTATGGTGCCTTACGTTAGAGCTTGCTATAACTGTGGAGATACTACCCATTTAAGAAACTCATGCCCTAGATTGGTTAAAATCATCAATGCTCGAGCTCAATGGCCAAGCCAGTTAAGCAATCAAATTAGGCAAACCCGACAAATCTGCCAGCAACGGGTAGAGCTTTCAACATCAATGCAAATTGAGCTGGGGCCAATAATGACAAAGTGAACGGATAGCTTAGTCGACCTCTTTCACCATGGAAGTTTTGAACATCCTATTGCAAATTATCATCATTTCCAAATCATACTCTGACGTATTATGTAATCGTCATTGAGATATGTGACGTTATATTATTTAACTAAGGACACATATCATATTGATAAAAATCGGGATGAAAACGTGTAAGATTTTGGTTAATTCAGTTAAATTTTATTTAAGGGAACAATTAATTGAGTTAAATTAGTTAGTTATACAAAGTTATATGTTAAAGGGTTGTTTTTTGTAAATAAAAGAAGCTAATTTAACAAAGTTAGTTAATTTATATAAATCAAGTAACATGGTTACTAATAATTAAAGGGTTAGTTTGTAAGCATTTGAAACTATACTATAACCTTAAACCAAATAACTAAGCCAGTTGTTCTTTTCGATTTAGGTTAGACAAGTTAATATAGTACAAGGACTAAAGGGGTACTTGTGAGAAACTTTTTTAAGGAAAACAGAAAAGGAGTTGGGCAGCTACGAGACTCGAACCCGTGCCCAACAGACCGAATAACATAATAATCCACAACACAACCACTGGGCTAACAAAACCCCATTGGAATTACATCATTTCATCAACTGAGCATCACGAATTTAATCCCTGAAAATTCTAGAGCTTGTAACTTCAAGCCTTGATTTCTCCATCGTTCTTTAACGAAATCAGGTGATTCCAAAGCATATTATTAATTTTCGTGCTCTGCAAAACCCCTCTATCAATTTCTGTGATAGAGAGCATCTTCAATCCGAATTGAATTCTTGATAAATTAGGGTTTTTAGTTATTCAAATTTGGGGATTTTAATCTTAGGGTATGTTTTTGATGAAATTGATCTTGTGTTATTGTCGTATATCATATTAGTATGTTCCATGAAAATTTTGGGAATCTTTTGATAGTTGTTGGAATTTTGTATGAATTAATCTCAATATATCACAATAGGAAATCAATTAAAATAGTTATAGACATAAATAAAATTCTAAAAATATTTTATTAAATTATTACTTATATTAAAAAGGTATTGGAATTTTTATGGAAATTTTTATAGTTTTTGATAATAACTTATTTTCAAAAGATTAAATAATTAGTTAAAATAATTATATTTATACCCAAAATTAATGATTTTATATAGAATTTTGTGATAGCTATTAAATCTAAAAATATATAATTGTTAGATGGAAATAAATGGTTACATAAATTTCAATTTTTGTTGCATGTAATATACATTTCTTGGGAATTCATACAAATATAATTTATTTAATTATTCAAGAAACATAAATATCACATTAGTAGTTATATTAAATAATTATTTTGTTATAGCTAAGACCCTAATTTTTAGAACCCAATTTCTTAGAAATATTTATGAATATTTATAGTATTTTGTTATTCTATATTACTGGGGTTTTTGACTCTTCGTTAATCCATAATCGTGTGATACCGTTTTAGTGGATCGAATCTTCGCAAATAGTGAGTCAACTTTCTCCCCTTTTTTCATTAAATTTTTGGGGTGTATCAATGTGTCTCATTCAATTGTTTTTATCTAATTTCAAGCTTGCAATATTTGGTGTGTCGTATATGCATTTGTTGTTATTGGTTGTTGAATTTATTGTTGTTGTTGTTGTGTTGGTCATTATAGTCAATAGTCATTCATTCAGTGGATCCAAGGCTTACCTTTCCTCATGACCTAGAGATGTTGGTACCGCCCCATTAGTCTTGGGATGACCTTTCCTCCTAACATTTGGGTGTTGGTATCGCCACAATCACACCCTTTATGGGTGTGGGATGAAACTAGTTGGATTTGGTGTTGGTGTCGGTCTTGGTCTTTAATCAGTACCATTCTATGTTCATATTACATGTGCATTGCTTCCACATGATTGATTAGATGCTTAATATTGAAATTATTGTTTGAAATTGAAAAGGTAAAACATATCACTTTGATTTCTAAATTTTAAAATGACAAATATATTTTACTTAACCAAGGTTTACTCATAACTGACCCAACAATATTATTCTACACATGATGCATGTACAAAGAATTGAAGACTTGACTGGATGAGGTTGGAGCTATGCCTTCGTTATTAAATAGAGAATTTTTATGTATCTAATTGAATATTTGAACATATATGAAATGTGGGACATTTTAATTATGACATGTTTATATATGAAATTTTAATAGTGCCCTAAGCTTTGGACAATAATCATGCAGCATACAATTCCGCTACGGGTCGGGGTGTGACAGATTGGTATCAGAGCCAATAGCTATAGGGAATTAGGATAGGTTATTAGTCCCATAGACCTAGACTATAGCCTACTAAGATTTTATGTGCTTTATGTGCTAAATTTTGTCTTAACTTATTTTATTAAATTTCATATGTTTTAAAATTATTAATGTCACACACTTATGCATGTGACCACTTTTAGATGTTATAATGCTAAATGGTATGTGTCTTTTGCATGATAATAGATGATTTAGTTATATTCTATAGTTATTCTTTTTAATGCTACACCTGCACACACTATACAATATAAACATTAAGTTTCTAATTATTCCATTCATATCTTTATTCATACAAAGTCTAAGTCAATTCAATATTCAATTTATGTCAATTATACTTGATGTTATTTCTATTTCATTTTGATATTTCAAATTTCATTTAAATTTTTCAATCTCATCAAAGTGAGGTATTGTGACGGACATGTAGTAAATGGAAGGGTTAAGTACCGGTAGTCGGAAGTCATTTCTAGGGTAGCATTCGTATAAATCCAATAATGACCAGTTTGCCTACCTGGGGACTAACGATGAGAGTACCAATACCTATTAGGCCAAAGCATGCCACACCAAACGTCACGAAAACTAACAACACTTTGATAAGTCAACGTGCCTGTGTTAAGTCATGGATACACTCCTATATCTTTTCGTATCACCCCAACTTGAGTCATTTAACATTCATTATTTTTCTTTGAGTTAAGTGTACGTATATGTGAACCATGTGAAAGCTAGGTAATTGTGGGGGGGGGGGGGCACATGATTACAAAAGTGATGCATGGAAGGCATACCAAGCCTTACGATGTACCAAACCTATGAATTTTCAATATTCAGTTCTGAAATATTGTTTGATCATAAGTTTTATATTTTTTGTGAATGTTTTATTCAATTTATCAGTCGATCGATATTCGTTAAATTCTCAACCTGTTGGCGTTAATCCTTGTAGATGTCTTTTAAACGTCTTTGTACTCGTAAGCGCGCTAGAAGTTCCAACCATCACATGTCAGCCCACATCGCGGAAGAACTGGCCATTGTCATCCCAAATACCGTGGTTCAAGTCCAACAAGCCCTAATCAATCAGGGGGCTGACAACCAGGAGAACCATGATGGAGCAAATTCTTCTAAGTATTCCTACAAACACTTCAAGTCATGCAATCCTCCTACTTATGAAGGCACTGCTAGTGCGACTGTCCTTCTCCGGTGGTTTGAAGAAATGGAAAGTACCTTTCTAAACTGTGAATGTCCTAATAACCAGAAGGTTCGCTATGCAACTAGTCGCTTATTAAGAAATGTGTTAACGTGGTGGAACGCTGAAAAGAATACTCGCAATGCTAAAGCCATAGCGGCCTTAACATGGGAGCAACTGAAGGAGTTGATTACCGAACAGTTCTATCCTCACCACGAGATTAAAAATTGGAAGACGAATTAGGGATTTGGAACACGATAGTGGGGAAAATATGGCGTATAATAAGCATTTCCATGAATTAAGGTAAATTGTTCCGTATTTGTTCACACCTCTCTCTCGACTCATCGAGAAGTACATTAGGAGTCTTCCTATGGTCATTTAGGATATAGGGGAAGGAAGTAAACCTGCCACCCTTGAAGCGGCTATGCATTTAGCCAGTAAACTCACGAAAAATTGAGTTAAGTCACACATCTGGAACAAAAGGGGTATTAAGGTAAAATCGATAAAGCTCTAGTCGAGGAGTTGAATGGGACAAAGGAAATGAAGGTCGAAAAGTCTACCCGTTCCAACAAAAAGAAGCATAAGGATAATTGAAAGAACTATGCAATAACCACACCAAATAAGAAACCCTATACCGGTTTTTTTCCTAAATGCAACCATTGGCAATACTACCATCCACCCAACTTCCCATGTCGATAATCCACTGGTTGTGGACGTTTTGGCCAGTTAGTCATGGATGTCGCATCCCCCAAAACCAAACAACCAACCAGCCACGAAACACACAGAATGCACAAGACCTAACTCAACCGTTCCCCCGACCCAATTTGATGATGGTTCCATATCATACTCAGAATGTGACTCCACCCTATTATTAGCCAAATTACCCCATGATGACATATGCTAGGGCATGTTTCAAATGTAGCAATCCCACCTATTTTAGAAACACCTGCCCTAGATTGGTTAGCATCATCGACACCCAAGCCCAGGCCAACCCGATTAACCAAGAAAACTAGGCAACAGGGGTTAGAGCTTTCAACACCGATGTGAATCAAGCTGGGGCTACGATGCTGGAAATGTGTAATCTAAGTCTGAATGGACACAACTCTTCTACTGTTTGAATCCTAAGACAATTGAGAAGTTTTGATTTTTTATTTTGAATTATCTTCGCTTTTCATTTTGTACTCAGACAGTTACATTAATGCTATGTTGACTTAGGCATTTTATGCTAGTCATTTATTATCTTTATTGTTCCAATATCTCTTTATAATGCTATTATTATTTCACGTTATTGTCAATTCATGTTGTTGCTATTTCATGATTTTTTATCATTATTAATTCATTTCAAGCAATTATCCGACCTGACCCGCAAGGGCCAAGGACGTGGTCATAGCTTAACTTATAAAAATTAAGGACACAAGCAGTATACCGTTAAGCTATGGTTGTTTGTAATTTGGTTGTATTTGTTTAGTGCGTGATTAACCAATCATGAGCAGATAAAGGAGTGAATGGAATTTGATAAGGACATGATGGGAATGCTGTTGGTACTTCCTATATATAAGTGTTCTTATCAAACTATTAAAAGCCTCATTAGACTGATCATGGGAAGTTATGTGTAAGTGTTGTTGCATCATCAATCATGATTAGTATAGCAATGTGGATGTAAGTTTGGAAGAGACATGGTAGATACGCCGCTGGTACTTCCTATATATAAGTACCTCTACCAAAGTTTCAAAAGCAACGTTAGACTAATCATGAGAGGCTTTATCTTAGTTTATTTTGGTTGTGTGTTTAGTTATTTAATTCTATGGCATTGTGAGCTCAAACGTATCATTGTGGCATTTTTTGGGAAAATTGTTCTTAAGAAAATCCCAAGTTGTGACGCGGAATGCAATTTAGGCATTATGAGTATATCCTATAACTCTTCTTGCTAACTCCCTCGTGTTACAAGTTAACTACGAGGCATAACTTCTCTTGAGTCGCAATCCAAATCCAATATGCTGTTCTTAGGTTTCGCGATGTAATACTCGCATTACCTATGATAGGCCATCTTATACATTATCATTTACACCCATCATTTTAGTATCACTGGCACTGAACACAATTCCTTACATTTACCACTTATTAGGAACGCTACCACCTCAAACAGATCTAGACGTAATCATTGTTATAACATAGCTTGAATATACATTGAACATACTTACTAATCGTGGTTACGTCCATTACCATACATTCTTAAGCAACAGACTACTTTAAGGTTTTGTGTGCTAGTCTTAAATCTAATCAAATCCTTTCTACGTCCATGAGAAACCATATACATTGTCCCACACTAACGCTTTCCTCCTAATTTCGGGATGAAATTTCCAAAAGTAGGGGAGACTGTAACATCTGCCAAAAACGGACTCTGAAACTCGACACATATCGCATAACCGGATCCATCAGAGAATTTATTAAAAACATGAATTTTTATAAAAAATTTTATTATATTATATAACTAACAACACATATCATATTGGAAAAAACTGGGCTAAAAAAGTATAAAGGATTTTGGTTAAATTTTGTTTAATGGAATCATTAATTGAGTTAAATTAGTTTGTTATACAAAGTTATATGTTAAAGGGTTGTTTTTGTAAATAAAGGAAACTAACTTAACCAAGTTAGTTTATTTACTAATTATATAAGAGGGAAACTTTAACAAAGTTAGTTAATTTGATATAAATCAAGTAGCATGGTTATTAATAGTTAAGGGGTTAGTTTGTAAGCATTTGAAACTATACTATAACCTTAAACCAACTAACTAAGTTAGTTGTTCTTTCCGATTCTTGTTAGCCAAGTTAATATAGTACAGGGACTGAAGGGGTACTTGTGAGAAACATGATTAAGAAAAAAAAAAAAAAAAAGGAGTCCGGCAGCTACGAGACTCGACCCGCGTCCAACAGACCGAACAACATAACAATCCCCAACACAACCACGGGTCTGCATCATTAGTAGTGATGTTATCCTATACACATTAAATATATGTAGACCAGGTTATTAAATCAGGGAAAACATAGTGGAAGCGGCGGGATTCTAACACGGCCCCCTCATCTTAACATAAGCGCTTGAAACCAACTAGGATACGATCCATGTTGTGATAAATAAACCAGCTTGTGAGTTTTATATGGTTACTAGGACCGAAGCTCCTTATTCGCTATCTCCCCACCAGCGCGACCCAAAGGGAAAAAACTCAACCCGACCCGATATTTAAGAGCTAATTATGTGAGGTTTTAATTTTACATCGTTTCGGGTATACTCACTTTATTGGAATGCTTAATCGATAACTAACTTCAGTTACTGATGTAATCAAACTTAGTTATGATCTTAATTAAAGGGCAAGAAGAACATCAAGTGGGTTTTACCAAAATCGTAAATCCCCCGATAAATCATATACCATTATAGCTCTGCTAAAATCTAACAAAACCCCACTGGAATTACATCATTTCATCAACTGAGCATCACGAATTTGATCCTTGAAGATTCTAGGGCTTGTAACTTCAAGCCTTGATTTCTCCTTCGTTCTTTAACGAAATCAGGTGATTCCAAAGCATATTATTATTACTTTTTTGTGCTCTATAAGACCCCTCTATCAATTTCTGTGATAGAGGGCATCCTCAATCTGAATTGAATTCTTGATAAATTAGGGTTCTTGGGTATACAAATTTGGGGCATTTGATGTTAGGGTATGTTTTTGATGAAATTGATCTTGTGTTGTTGTCATATATCATATTAGGATGTTCCATTAAAAGTTTGGGAATTTTTAATAGTCTTGAAATTTGTATGAATTAATCTTGATATATTGCCATGAAAATCAATTAAAAATAGTTATAATTACAAATAAAATTCTAAAAATTTTATTAAATTATTACTGATATTAAAGGTATTGGAATTTTTTAAGGAAATTTTTCATAATTTTTAATATTATCTTATTTTCAAAGGATTAAATAATTAGTTTAAGTAATTATATTTTAACATGAAATTAATGATTTTAAATAGAATTTTGTGATAATTATTAAATCTGAAAATATATAACTGTTAGATGGAAATAAATGGTTATATACATTTTAATCTTTATTTGATATAATATACATTTATTGAGAATTCATATAAATACAATTTATGTAATTATTCAAGAAACATAAATACCATATTACTAGTTATATTAAATAATTATTTTGGTATAGCTAAGTCCCCAAATTAAAGAAACCAATTCCTTAGAAATACTTATGAATATTTTTTTCTTATGATTGTATATTTAGTATTTTGTTATTCTATATTACTAGGGTTTTTGACTCGTCATTAATCCATAATCGTGCGATACCGTTTTAGTGGATCGAATCTTCGCAAGCAGTGTGTCAACTTTCTTCCCTTTTTATCATTAACTTTTTGGAGTATATCAATGTGACTCGTTCAATTGTTTTTATCTAATTTCAAGCATGCAATATTTGGTGTGTCGTATATGCATTTGTTGTTGTTGGTTTGTTGAGGTTATTGTTGTTGTCATTGTGTTGGTCTTATAGTTAATAGTCAACCATTCAGTGGATCCACGACTTTCCTTATGACCTGGAGATGTCGGTACCACCCCAGTAGTCCTGGCTGACCACGTAGGAGTTATGCCTTAATAATTAAAAAGACAAATTTTATGTATGTAAGTGAATATAACTTATATGAAATGTGTGAGATTTTAATAGTGTCATAAGCTTTGGACAATCATCATGCCCCGTACTATTCTGTTACGGGTCGGGGTGTCACAGTCATTTTATATCGTTGATATTTTGTACTATTGTTTACCCGTACAATTGTCATTTGCAACATCGTTTTACATCAATTATGTTTTGTATTATTAAAATTTAATGTCATCGTGTATCACGGCTTACCTCTTCTCTAAATTTACGAGGTGTGGGTATCGCCTCACTTTTTCATAGGCTGATCCTTTTCCTCATAAAATGGGATGTAGGAACTGTCATCATATAGCCTCACATTTTCATAGGCTGGCCATTTTCCTCATAACATGGATTTAGTTTTTAGGTCGAGTTGTCACATAGGACTAATCATGAACCGATAACGAAGTCGAAGAAAGTTTGATAAGGTCATGGTGGATATGCCACTAATACTTCCTATATATAAGTGTTCTTATCAAACGATCAAAAGCATCGTTGACCTAGTCATGGGAGGTTTTTGTGTAAGTATTGTTGTGTCATTAATAATGATTCGAATAGCGGTGTGGATGAAAGTTAGTTAGATACATGGTGGATACGCTGCTGATACTTCCTATGTCATTTCGCAGTCCTGTATTTTCACTCCGGCATCTCTGGCATCAAAAAGCGATTCCTCTAGTAGGGTACCAACCCTTACCAGGAATGCTACTGCCTCAATCATGTTTAAGACTTACTTTCATTAGTTGAGCACCCTCAGCATCGCTAAGACTCCTGTTACCTAACACGCTCATTCCAAGATTGGAGTTCCTAGTACTAAATCAAACCACTATTCCCCATCTACGGAAAACCCTATACACCAACCTACACAAGTGGTTTCCTCATAATTTCGAGATGGAATTCCCAAAAGTAGGGAAGACCTTAACATCCGCCAAAGTGGGTATTAGAAAAATCCAACTCATTTTAAGAATCAGATCCAAACCATTGTAAAGTTGAATTTTTCGCGGAATAAATAAAGCGATAAGGTTTAGTTATTTATATGTTATACAAGTTTAATAAAACTTTGTTACCTTTATAAGTTTTAGATATATTAAATTATAATGAAACTAAGTTAGTTTTGTAAAGGAAATCACTAAACTAAGTTATCTTAGGTTGTTTCGTTGAATCATAAACTGCAAGGTTCCAAAGTGTCATGTTTGAAAGATGTTTTAAATCGAAACTTGAGTTGTAAACTACAAGGATTAAATTGTCTTTCTTTGAAAGACATTTAAATTGGAAACAAAGGGAAAACCAAATGTCATGTTTGTTTTAAATAGAAACTTGAGTTATAAACTACAAGTACTAAATTGTCTTTCTTTCAAAGACATTTAAATTGGAAATAAAAAGAAAACCAAAGACCACAGTACTCGAACCTGGGTCTTACCAGATCTAATGGACTAAACACGCAACATCATACCACTCCACCACTCTCTGCTTCAAGTCATACCCACACCCACTTTATTTTAAGAACAAAACACAACATTAGCATAGTTGGTTGAGATGTTGTTAAGTGAATTTTTGTATTTAAACGAAACAAGGTTTCCAATAGATACTGGAGTGGTCCAGTGACTCGGTCTATTGCTACTAACCTAGATGAACGGGTTCGAGCCCCGGCCTCCGCGGTTTTCAGTTATTTAATCTCTTTCCTTAAATTTTCTTTTTCCATGCATTTAAAAACCACTAGCTAATGTTAAGATTTGTTTTTATTTAATTGATATTTGTATTGTTTTATAAAAAACTAAACATAAAGTAAGTTATAAAATAAAGTATATATATGTGTTAAATAATAAACATATATATATATATATATATATATATATAATTGTGAATCCCAAAACAGATTCGGATCACAGTGGTTTGATTGTTATCACCTAAACAACTATAGATTAGTTATTTGAATATGTAAAAGTTAAGAAAAACCAAAAGATGAAGATGAAGATTCTTGTATGGATCAAACAACAAGTGTTGTATATAGAATCCCAAATGATATAATCACTTAATGCACCTGGATGTTCGGATTAAGCACAAGAACAACAATCACAACACCAAGAAATCACCAAAACTTGTCCAAGAACCTGGGACTAGGGTTTTCATTGATCAACATATATATATATATATATATATACAATCTGACTACCCAGCGTATTTATTAAATACGCTGGGCACATAAATACGCCGCTACAAGTTAGTTCCTTTAGTGGCACTTTCAGCTCCTGAACTTTCTAAAATACATTAAACTATTACAAACTATCAAAAACCTACTAAAACCAAGTACCAACGATCTCAAAGATCCAACAATATCCCCCTAGATCGTTGCGTACGTTTTTGATTCTTCATTCTTGATCTTTAGTTTCTGGATTCGAGGCAGCTTGATCAGCAGTCTGTTCAGGTGGTGCTTCAGTTGGGTTGTCAATAGCTTCACTTGTGGTGATTGGATCCTCCGTCGTGGCCTCATATGTGGATGAGACTGGAGGTTGAGATTTTGATTTGACTGGAGTGGGTGATGGAGCTTTCTGCTGAGCTGATGATTTCTGCTTATTTATCTTTCTCCTAGCCTCCTTTTTTTCTTTTTGTTTTTCGATTCTGGTCACGATGTCCATCATTTCGATCTTTCTTTCTCTCGCTCTTTCTACCGCTCTTTGGAACAACATGCCTTCTTCTTTATACTCATTTCCGGCACTGACATGAATTTTGTGTCCATAAAGAATATTTAGATCGGATAGGCACGACATAAAGACATCCATTGGGTCCAGAATACGAATATCTTCGTTAGAATCAGATCTGATCACTGCTTCTCTTGTTTTCCCGTCATAGAACCATTTCTTGAAATTTGTGAGCATCACAGGTTGTTCTGGCAGGATTCTGACTATGGTTTCAACTTTAGCAAGATCAATAACCCATGTGACCACTCCCTTACCAGTAATGGGATCTTTCGTTGTCTTTGAAACCCTTCTGCGAGGGCGCTGTGGCGTGACACAATAAACCCTCGATTGCATTCTCTTAAGATCAATCTTTGAAAATCAACACCAACACTGCTGTTGGTCGGGTTTATCATGTCTAACCTTCCAAGTCACGGATATCCAACTGAGGAAGGCTTTTCATATCTGCTCCAGATTTGAAGTGTTGGATGACTCCACCCCGTCTTTTCACAATAAACATCCCTTACAGATTACAGTACTTCCAGCTAATTATTTTGTCGGTAACTTCTGTCTTTTCAACTGTGACAAGATGATAAAAATCTGGAAGCTTTTCTGTTTCTTTTGTAAACCATTCCGGATGTATTAGAGTCACTTCATCACCATCTTCAGTTTCATACGAAGTATCTTCCTCCAACCCCCATTCAACGAAACGTGCCGGCATCTCATCCCTATCCACCTCCTCTTCCTCACTTTCATCTTCTTCGGTAACATTCACCGCAGTTTCCAAACGTCTCTTGTTTTTCTTGGCTTCATCAGCCTTTCGCTTGTCTTCCTCAACCTTAAACTTCTTATAATCGAAGATGTCTATAGCTGAGAACATTGGTTGTATATCTGCTTTAGCACAAAGTTCTCTTATCATTCGGTACATCTTCTCCATACCATCTTGCTGGAATCTAACAAATCTTGTTTGTTCCTAGACATATACATGAAGCTTCTTGTTTTTCTTTCTCTGCTCTCTTAGCTTTTCACGGATCACATTAGTGTTGCTTACTTGATGCTTCAGAAGGCATATTTCTTGAGCAGGACCTGTCCCATTGTCTTTTGACAATTTATCATAAAGTTCTTGAAATGGACGAAGTCTGCGTGGAACTTGTTGAGGCATTTGCTTTGTTTAAACACTTTTCAAAGACCCTTCCCCTGTTTTTTTCCGTTTCCGGGGAGGTGACCTACGAGGGGCTTATCGATCTACAATTAGATGATTGACAAACGCATCTAATTGTTCTTGTTTAGCAGTGACAGTCACTGGAGTTTCAGATTCTGTCATCACTCATCTCTTTCTTTCCGCTTCTCTCTTTTCTCTTTCTTCGGCCTCATGTATGGCACGTAGGTTTTCGATATGCTCCCTGTGTTCTCTAGTGCCACCAGCCCGAAAGCTGCTTTCCATCAGGCGTTCTTGAGTCGGGGTGTCTTTCTTTTTCTTTGATGAATCCCCCTCCTTTGTAGTTTGTTTCCTTTATTCTTTCTTATCAGCTGCTCAGTTTCCTCCTTTTTTTCATCGGCTTCCTCTTTCACGTCTGTATGTCTGTCTTTTTCTTTTAACACCTTCTCTATATTTTTTGTACGCAGCTTTTACTAGAGGAAATCTCTCCTCTCTATACATCCACTGGTGTAGCATCACCCGCTCTTGAGTTTTCAGTTCCGTGATTTGTCGGCAAGTCGACAACTGAAATTTGTATGTGCCATTGTCGTGTGGAAGATTTGGATGCTGATCATTAATGAGAAGTTGAACAAAACGAGGATACATGGCCCATGTAGAGGAGTTTACGTTGTCGACCATACAGTAGAAGATCAGACCCGAGATGTTGAACGGTTCCCTGGTGCATAGATTGGGCATAGAAGCTGACCATTCTAGGTTCAAACCATCATAGCATCCCTTTCTGTGCGCTAAGCTCATTGCAAACACATGAAGAATAAATCTCCAATCCTTTGTGAGATCTTTCCGCTTAATCTCATTCTTTTCTCTGAAGTCTCCGACATATCTCATTCCTTTGAAATGTCCAAAATATCATCTTTCTTTACTCTTAGTGGGTCTTTGTGATCATCTCCAAGACTGAGCACTCTTCGCACATTGTCTTCCGTTACAGTGACTTTCTTGTTTCGTACGGTTGCCATGATCCTTTTGACTTTGTTGACTGTTGAAACTTTGGCTATTTTCCAGAATTCTTCGATGTGAATGCTGTATATAATTAGATCAGCTTGGACGGCGTAGCTTATTTTGCTTGAGTTTATCCATTCTGCCACATCTTCAAAGTCTTTTGGTGGTGGCTGTATCTTGCATGGTTGATTTTGCTTCCGTGTTTTATCCTAAATAATTTCTTTCACCATTTCTGAAAATATGTAAACAAGCCAAGTTAGATTTGAGTTACGAAACACAACTGTTAGACAGTTAAGATATATACAAGACTATATAGAATTATTTACAAAATCTTAAAAATAATTAAAAAAATAAGTTTAAATTTTTTTTATAAAAAGGTAATAATTTCGCTGGTATATCCGCTGATTACTACGCTGGAATCATCAACTATTTACGCGGAACATGTGATTTATATATACGAGACAAGATTATATATACGCCGGTTGTTGCTTGTTTACACTGATAATATGTCACGTATTTAAGTCTTGTTTCGAGAAAGCAGCCAGCGTAGATGGTTATCTACACTGGTTGACCGGCGTATTTGTCAAATACGCCGGTTGCTTGACCTCGCGTTCAAGACTTAAATGCGCGATCACTTGTCTTCCTCGTAAATACGCCACATTCATCATAAATACACTGCATTCATTTTAAATACGCGGGCTTCAAAAGTTTCTTGATAAACCCATAGACCCACTTTTAACACTGATTCAATCAAATTCATCGATTGTATCGGTTTTGAACGTGGTTTCCAATGATTAACAATAGACAATCAATGTATAAACAATGCGATCATACTGAAATCGAATCACAGAGTAATCGACCTTAGAGTTTTGATGATGTTTGAATTTGAAAGTTTTGAAAGGTGGGTTTTGTTGAGAAGAAGATGTTTAAAATTATGAATATACAGATCTAATATATATATATAATTATCTTCCAACATATTTATTAAATACGCTGAAAGAATAATTACGCCACATAAGTTGATTTTTGAGGTTTCTTCAAATTAAGAAGTTCAAAACCAAATACGCTCGAAAAACTTAAAATTTCTCGAAAAACATGCCCATTCTGCTAAAAAGTAGTGCAAAAACCTAAAATAAATTTAGCGTAGTTTAATCGAGTCTTGTGGGTTCGATATCCGCACTTACTTTAGCTTTACTAGAGTCGATCGGTTCACTTGTCGGTTGGTAGTTTAGTCGAGTTTTAGAGAGTCTAGAGTATTACGTTGAGTATAGAACAGGTTAAATTAGGTTGTTTTAATTAAATTACTTTTAGCACATCAAGAGGCTGTAAACACTGCTTGCAATGTGCAAAACTGAGTTTTAATCAACCCCAAACATCAAAAGACTGCTTATGAAACTCTATTCAAAATCAAACCATTGATCTCTTATTTCAAAATCTTTGGCTATCCATGTTTCATTTTAAACTTCAAAGATTCAATTTCAAAATTTGCAGCCAAAGTAGATTGTGGTTATTTTCTGGGATACTCAACTACTGCCAAAGCCTACAAAGTGTTTAACACAAGGACTAGGTGTGTCGAAGAGACTTTGAATGTAAAATTCAATGAACTTTCTTCTTTAAAAATCCCAACTAATCCTACTGAATTGTTTGACTTAGATAAATTTACATTTCAAAATGTGTATGTCAAGACTAACAATGCAGGTACACTACAATCTTCATCAAGATTATGGATCTGACATTGTGATCCCACTATATAAAGTCACTTCCACCACTAGAGGAACATATGTTCAAAACAGCTATCAAAACTCTGCCACTATTGCATCAACAATTGTTTATCCTCAAACCTCTACCGCCTCATCCAGTCAATCTACTGCTGACAAAAGTCCATCTCCTGTGGACAAAAGTCAACCAACTTTTACACCTATTCCCCCCATACCTCACCTCCATTCAAAACATCTATTGACTATTCAAAATTGCCAACATATGTTAGCTCAGATGATACCCATCTGCAGCCTTCACCTTTAAATGCCATCATTCCATACAAGGGAGATTTAATCTACCTTAAAAATCATCCACCAGACCAAGTTATTGGCAACATCAATGAAGGGGTACTCACAAGAAGTCAATCCCAAAACATTTCTCTTTTTGCTGGTTTTTATCACTCACACAACCTGTCAAGTACTAAGAGGCACTGAAAGACAATTGTTGGGTCGAGGCCATGCAAGAAGAGCTCCAACAGTTCAAGAGACTACAAGTATGGAACTTGTAACATTGTCTAAGGATGTATGTCCAATTGGCACAAAATGGGTCTTTAATTACAAAGCAGATGAAAGGGGCATTGTTGTCAAGAACAAAGCTAGGCTTGTGGTTCAAGGCTATAGACAAGAATAAGGCATTGATTATGATGAAACATTTTCTCCTGTAGCAAGATTGGAGGCCATGAGATTGTTTTTAGCCTTTGCTGTCAACCACAACATCAAGGTGTATCAAATGGATATCAAATGTGTATTCCTTTATGGTCCGATCCAGGAAAAGGTATATGTATGCCAACCCCCTGGTTTTGAAGATGACTTTTATCTTGATCATATCTACAAGCTTAATAAGCTTTGTATGGCTTGAAACAAGCACCAAGGGCTTGATATGAAACTCTATCCATCTTTCTCTTATCCATAGGCTTCACAAGAGGTAAAATTGATAAAACATTGATTTTAAAATGGAGAGGAAAGGATTTGATGATTGTCCATATTTATGTGGATGACATCATTTTTGGGTTCACATGCAATTTCATGTGTGAAGATCCAGGGAACTCATAACAACAGAGTTTGAGATGAGTGCCATGGGTGAACTTCAATGCCTTCTTAGTCTCCAAGTTAAGCAATTACAAAATGGTACATTTATTCATCAAAGTAAATATATCAAAGTACTTTTAACAAAATTTGAGATGGATAGTACACCCATGGCCACCACAAAACTAGTCACTACTGATGATAAAGATGACTTGGTTGATCAAACACTTTACAGAAGCATGATTGGGTCATTATTGTACCTAACTGTATCAAGGCCAGACATCATTTTGCAACATGTGTCTATGCAAGATCCCAGTCAGTACCTAGAAAGTCCAACCTTATGGCTGTGAAAAGGATATTCAGATACATAAAAGGTGCTCTCACACTTGGTATTTGGTACCTTGCTAATGGGAATATTGAGCTTTTAGGTTAGTCACGCGGTGACTTTGCTGGTTGTCATACTAAAAGGAAGTCCACTTCAGGAGGATGCAAGTTTCTAGGCAATTTCTTGGTTTCTCAGCAAAGCAAAAAGCAAGCAGCGGTTTCAACATCAATAGCAGAGGCTGAATTGTAACGCCTCGCTTTTTCATACTTTCCTTAATTAGAAAGCGTAATCGTATTTCTATATCTGGAAACTTGTATTCGTGTTCCTTTTCTCAACTTTATAATTCGAGACTTGAATCATAATGAAACTTATACTTGATACATATTGTCTTACATGCATTCAAACGTTATTACATAACTGATACTTGTTCTACGCATTCACACTCGACACTTATACATGATATATGCTTAAACAATGCAAAATTGGTCAAATAAACTAAGTTAAGGGACTAAAAGTGACAAAAACCAAAGAAGCTTCTGGAATAATCCACCTCGCGGTCCGTGACCAAACTCTTGTTAATCTCTCGCGGCCCGCGACCGAGTCACCTTCACCCTCTCGCGGCCCGTGAGAGGGGCATAATCCGGAAATGTTGGTTTCAAACTCAAGGATTGGCCAATTTTTTGTTTTCTCCATTTAATACCCCTCAGCTAACACCCTCCCCATCACATCTATAAATACCCCATCCATCTCCTCTCAAATCACACCTCAAATCATCTCTTCTCTTCTCTCTCAAAAGCTCTAAGAGCTCTTCTTCTCTAAAAGATCAAGGCTTCAAAAAGTGAGTTCTAACTCACCTCTCTCCTTTTGATCTTTCCCTGTTCTTCACACTTGAAACACCTTTGGGGATACTTCCATAGGTTTTCCATGGAAAACCAACTAGGAATATCACCCTACTTTAAGGTCCCAAGTGTAAGAACTTTCTTGTTTTAATAGGGTTTTACCCACAAGTGTTGTATCCTTCCAAGCTTGTTCTTGAAACAAGACTTGAGTTGGTAGAGTGTGATCACTTGGAAGCCTTGGCTATCCTACCTTCGATCCACCACCTCACTTGATGTTTTCGTTTACTTATGTATTTTACTTTTATGTTATAACTTACTCATGACCATCCTTGACGTCCTTGTGATAACTTGTGAATTGGTAATCTATACAAGCAAGGTTTTAAAAGGAAGGTTATCCTCCTACCTCCATGCATGACTTCTATGAAATTATATGATGTTTATGATTTACTTATTGTTTACTATATAATATAATATGTATATAACCGAACTCTTGATGGAAATCAAATGATTATCCGTCATGGCACTAGGTTACATCACCTAAGTACTTAATCTCTCGTTACGATTCTAATGGGTACCCTCCATTTGATATGGATGATTGTAAACCATGTAGTACACATCAAAACGGGTATTAAGTCTAGACAATTATTTTCTCGTATACATACTTTATCGTATTTAAATTCCTAATCTTCCGCTATCATTCGTATACTTACCAACCTACGTCTTCCTCTTGTAGGGTAACTCGGCACTCATCCCATCCATCGACCACCTTCACGGACTTGTCAAGTTTGAAGACTTAGCAAAACCGTGAGTACACTCGATCCACTTTTCATTTACAACACTTTTGGGTGTAACATGTTTACTTATACCAAAACCACAACACTTAAACTTTATGAAATGCACAAACAATTCTATACACACGAATACTTGATACGCTTACGTGATGCTTATATCTTGGACATTCTTTATGTGATACTTTAGTCATTAACTTGTTTAAGGCTTCGTTTGACATGTATAAGCGCTTTAGGAAGTAACGCATCCCCCTCCATCGTGTAAACTTGAGGCCATGTTAAAACATCGTGATTGTGTTAAGGGTTTGACTAGTAGCATTGCATGCCTTGTATATGCTCTTGTAAATCATAGTTGCCATGAGGATTTGTTTAAACTTTATTCATATACGTATGCTATGCTTAAACTTGTGTGCTTGCCTTTGGTTTTGCATTGAATTGTATTTTAAAAATGTTACAGGTTGATGAAGAGGATGCTATGAAATCAAATAGCAAGGACTCAGATACACACATTTAGACGTTTAGGTTAAAGCTGTTGTATCAATTTTGTTGTATTTTATTTGTTTAATTGTTGTATTTATTTCAATGTTGTATTTTGACAATTATTCTTGAAATGAAATTCGATTTTAAATTAAATATTATCATTTTTAGCGTTGTGAGCAATGAGCAATCTCGTTATCGTCTCACTCCGATGTTTCCGCCATCGGTTGGGGTGTGACATGAATATATTGTTGCCGCAAGCTGTACAGCCCAAATCATGTGGCTTCAAAATCAGTTGCTGGATTTTGTTGTGACTGCTTTAAAGACTCCTCTCATGTTGGATAGTCAAGCAGCTGAAAATATCATTAAAAATTCAGTTTCTCATTCAACAACCAAGCATATTAACATCAGACCTCACTTTGTGAGGGATAGCTATGAAAAAGGTTTGATTTCTCTGCATCAAGTTCTAACTAAGGATCAGCTGGCAGATGTGTTGACAAAAGCTTTAGACACATCCACCTTTGAAAGCTTGATCTCTAGGATTGGTATGCTAAACATGGATTAAATGAAAATTTTGTTTTCCATGAATGAAAAGCATTAAAATGTTTTCAGAAAATCAAAAATACATCCTTAAAAGTAACTCTGATTGAAATTTTTTTCTAAAATCCTTAAAGTCTATTACAAACCACTGTTTCTAAAACCTATGTTTGAAAATTTTACCCTCTTTCTATAACCTTTGTTAGGAATAACCACTATTCGACCTAACCTCTAATTCTATCCTCTGATAGACTAAAATCCGCCACTGCCCTATTCCATCCAAACAGAGCTTACACTACCAACTTGAATTCAAAATTCATAAAAAGCAGCTTCCACTATTCCTCACATCCCATCTTCAATCATGGCTCTGCATATAAAAACTCCTCATAACTACCTCCCTTATTTCGATAAAACCGACAAAAATAAACCTTTCCACTCATTAATTGATGTTTTGACATGATCAAAATACCAAACCATACTAACTGCCGATGCACCAATATACGTGGAACCCTCCGACAATTCTAGGGTAATGCTGAAATCCAATCTCAAAATAAAAAGCCCTTTGTATAATGTCAAAGATCGGAAAAACATTGTTCACATATCCCCACTTCCAAATCCAAAGTACTTGCTTTGAATGACCAAGCAGGTAATAATTCTTTTGAAAAACAGCACCTTCACACAGAGTTCATAGAAAGAGGGTATGAGGGTTAATTGACAAGAGTTACAATTTTTAAACCTAAATTTCCTGCTAAAATGAAATATGTTTTCTATACCCTACTTATATGTCTCTCAGCCAAGACCACCTCATTCAATGAGATTCCACAAAAAGTCCAATACTTGGGATATGCCATTTTGACAAATTTAGATTATAATCTATCCCAAGCATTGTTCTAGGACTTGGTGGCAAATTTGAATGCGGTTAAAAAGAAATCAAATAATGCTTTTCTTATGTATCCCAGACTTTTAATCTTTTACCTTCAAAAACAAGTGTCTGAAAAAGATTTTCAACAAGGTGAAGCTTTACAAATAAAAAGTCTTACAAATGAAACTTTTACTAGCATGCAAGATAAAGAGTCAAAAGTTTCTAAAACACTAGCAAAGGGAATAAACCTATTTTAGATGAGTCCACATCTATTGCTAAAACCTTTGTTGCTGAGTCCAATGCTCCTGGTGATCATGACACCACAACCAGTGTTGTGAAATCCACACCAGAAAAATCCAAAAAGAAACCCCCCCACATCCAAAAAGCCCACCAAAAAGAAGCAAAATAAAAAGGCACCTTTGGAAGATGAGATCCTAGAGGATAGCTTGTGGCAACAAAAGCCACAAGAAACCACTTTTGTTACTTCCTCACAGCAGATGGAAAGATCTCCATCTATCCAAACTCCTCATGAATCCTCACAAAAGGATCGAGTTGTAAGCATAGGGACACAAAATCAAGAGGCAGACATTTCAATTGAAAGTCAGTTTCTAAGCCCCTCTCCCAGGGTTGTCTCTCTTTCAACTCCACAGCCCTCCACTCCCATTCCACCAACATTCATACTGTTTGATGCAATTGATAAAACTCAAACTAAAAGTAGTTCCTTCAATCACCAATTAAAGAGAGCAAACTTCCACAAGTGACTGAGTCTGAGAAATATCAACTTGTGAGCCCACAAACAGCTGAGGAGGCTACACCCCTTGAGTTACATGTAACTCTTGGTGGTAGTTCAAGTGAAGCAGCCACAACAACTTGTGAAACAACAGTTTTTCAGTTGGACAGTGGTTTAATCTATAAGACTTCCTTGAAGGCAACAACATAACTGTAAGGCAACAACAATTGTAACCTTTGTCTCAGTTGGAAGTCCCCATTACCAAGAAAAAGGGGCATTTGGTTCTGATAATTTGGAGTCATCTCCTATAATGGACCCAAATACAACTACCTCTGGTAGGAATTCAGATGATCCTATTAAGTTAGCTGATGAATTAAGATACAAGGAACGGACGGAAAGAATGACATCTATGGAATCCTCAATGGAAGAAATGAAAAGCATGATGAATCAGATGTTGAAGAATTCTGAAAGTCAACCTTCAACTCAGCAAATTGCCGATGAACTATGGAAATCAGTGCAACCACTTATCTAAGCTCAAAGGAATTGGGCTTATATTAACCACAACACTCACAGTTGATAAGAAAGATGGTTGAGGCCAGGTACAAAGTTACACAAGCTGATATCAAGGCCATCAGGGAATATCTTTAAAGACTACTGGCTCTGCCCCTCCAACTGTACTTCAAGAAGAAGTGGAAGATGATGCCAAAAAGAGGGAGAATGAAAATATGAGAAAGTTGCAGCCTTCATCACAAGCAAAACCATCAAAGGTGCAACAACAAAAGCCAGGGTCAGCTCTGCAAAACCAACCAAAACCTCTGCTAAGGCATCATATGCTAGAAGTGAAAAAAGGGATTAGTGAGACCCTTAACAAGATAGCAGAAGAGATTGCCTCAGAAAAGTAGAGAAGGCAAGATACACTCGAAAGCATAGCTTCTAGCCTAATTGAACAAGAACAGGCCATGCAGAGGAAAAAGGAAGACAATGGCACTTCAAAAACGGAGAAAGTCAATAAGAAATGTTAGACAGCCAATCACCACCCCTCCTAAAACCGCTGCTAGGTCTACAAGAAGTGTACCTTCTGCTGCAGCCAAAACCAAACCCTCACCAATACAACCACCTCAAAGGAAACCATCACCACAAATCAATCAACAAATGTTGGTACAACAGATGTATCAGCAGATGTTCCACAAACCACAGCCATGACAACCTTTCCCACAATAATACAAACACTACCCACACCACCAAGAATTCCAACACGCCCACCTTCACCTAAAATCAAATTCACACGCAAAAGAAAAACTTTTGTTGTGCAGGAAGATGATGAGGAGGTTCCATAACCAATTCCCTTATCATCTGCCCCCATTCCAGCCACACCACTCTCATCATTTCCACTAAGATCCACTTCATTTCCATCCACTCAACCTCCACTACAAATCATCCCATTGGCTGCTCAACATCCTTTGGAAATTCTTGCAATCCTAGGTGAAATTGAATCTTTTTATTCAACAGAGGTTGCATCACAATTGTCCTTCCCATTTCTTTTTGGTTATCGCAAGCCTAAAAACTTAGATGAATATCTGAAGTTGAAAGCAAGACAGGCTAAGATTATTGGAAGGGAGAAGTGCAAAAGGAAGGACGACAGGACTGCTCAGGAAATCTTATCACTAGAACATAGCAAGGTGAGAAAGATAGAAGATTATGCTAAGGACCTGAGCAAGTCCACGTCTGAGAAGCCAATAAATGTTGAGCTTGATAACGAACTGAGATAGGATTACCTTGATCAAATCATGCAATATAAACCATACAAAGCAAACAGAGCACAGTTCAAAGATTGGTCAACAGATGCTCTCATAAAAGAAATAGAAAGAATTCAAAAGATGCTAAATAACCCTTTACATAAGCCAACTCCACTAGACTGGAAGAAATACAAACAAGTTGATCAAAATAAGGCATTACAGTTGAGGAGAATGAGAGAAGAGCTAGTTGCTGCAAAGTATGGTAATACAACGTCTGTTGCCAGATAGAAAGAGTCCAGAATTGTTAAAATATACAAGAAACTGGAACAGCTGAGAGAAAAGGATCCCACGGTTCTAAAGAAGCCATATATCCAACAGTGGTTGCCCCTCAATAGACCCTTACATTTAAAAAGTAGTCCACGGAGTCTGCTTGTCCATAGCTGCCTTAAATCAAGCAAAAAGGCAGAAGCAGATGTCTGAGGCTGATGCAAAGATGTATGATGACTACTACACGAAAGAGGGACTGAAAAACCAGCTTTATATCACACAGATCCTATCAGTGCCCAACTACATGAAACACTTACTAATCTTATGGGCAGGCCACAATCACCAAACTCATCAAAAATAATCCTTCACCAAAGAAAATCATCTTATTCAAAAATTCTAAAGTCGAAGTCATCCTTAGACACCCATGAATTGACATTGCTCAAATCAGATGGTGATGTTCAAAGGATAAGAATGGAGGATGCATATGGTCTGGATACAGGTGACCTCCAAGATCTATTGAACCTTGAACTAGAAAGGGGTTTTGAAGATATGTTTTCCATAAACTTTGAATTACAATTCAAATGCCAAATCAGGGAAAAGCTGATGAGAAATAAAGATAAGAAATAAAGATGGGGCCATCATTTGTTCTAGGGGGAGATTGTTGGATCTAGTGGACCCCACAAAAAACAAATGATTAGAGAGCCAAAATAGTCTACAACCTCTGATTACAAATAACAGTGCTTTGAAGATCTGCTCCTCCTAAAGGCAAAGACTCAACATCTGTTACTCTAAAGTCTGCCAAGGCCAAGGTCTGTTTACAAGATCTGTTGAAGACAAACTCTACTTAAAGCATAGGTCAGATCATCCTATGCTGAAAAAACTAAAGTCTGATGAAGCTAAGGTCTGTTGTGGATCAACAAAGGATAAGCTCAATAGAGGATTCTTAACAGATGATAATCCACAGAGTTTACTTGTATTATTAATGTAACAGTGCTTAGGGTCTAGCAGATGTTAGGAGTTTGTTAGGATGTTAGATGTCGCTATCTAGGTATCGTCAGCTTAGATGCTTCATATGTTTTGTTTGTACTATAAATAGAACAATGCTTGTCTTTTCTATTTATCACTTTTCACCTTGACATTTTTGTACGAACAAACAAGGAGTGATCAGGCTAAGGGGGAGTTGTATTCTTCATGCATACGTAAACTTGTGATTACGAATTTATAAAAGCATATTGATGAAAGCAATATCTTCATTGTTGTGATTGAAAAGTTAATTATTTCGTTGCATATTTCATCTATGTTTTATCTTCTTTCATTATTTCTATCTTAACTATCACAATAATAAAACTCAGATCCTAATATGTCGTGATTCAGAGCTAATAGGGTAGACATTGGTGATGATTTTAACATCTTGAATTTCTCCAAAACGTCGTTCACATACTTCGTATGATGTATAAAAATTCCATCAGGCAATTGATCGACCTGAAGTCCCAGAAAGAACTTCATCTCCCCCATATAACTCATCTCGAACTTCCTTTTCATGACTCTTTCGAAATATTTACATAACACATCGTTTGAGGAACCAAATATGATGTCATCCTCATAGATTTGTACAATTAAGATGTGTCAAACTACTTCCCGTGTGAAGAGGGTACTATCTACTGTTCCTCTGGTAAAACCGTTGTACAGAAGGTGCTGAGAAAGCGTCTCATACCAGGCTCTTGGGGCCTGGTGTAAGCCGTATAATGCTTTATCCAGTAGGTAAACCTTGTCTTTGTGTATCAGATCGATGAACCCCGGTGGTTGGCCGACATACACCTCCTCTTTCACTTTTCCGTATAGGAACGCGAACTTGACATCTAATTGGTACACTTTGAATCCCTTCCATAACACGAATGCGATGAAGATGTGGATTGCTTCCAATCTATCCACATGAGCGTAACCTTTTGTGTAGTTTATTCCCTCTTGCTGGTGAAATCCCTAAACAATGAGTCGAGCTTTGTTACTCACAGTTACTTCTCTGTCATCTCTTTTGCACTTAAAGACCCATTCCGTGTTTATCTTCTTGGGGTCTTCTAACAAATCAACAAGCTTCCACACACCCATTTTTTTCAAACTGTAATAGCTCCTCCTAGATAGCATTTACCCAGTTTTCTTCTGTGAGAGCTTCCTTATACGTTTTTGGTTCAATCTTTGAAATAAAACATCTATATGAGACTGTGTTTTGTAAAGGTGCTACATTAGAATAAAAAAACTAAGATCCTGATTGATCTGATTTCGCGTTTTAACACCAGTCTGCAACTCTCCAATAATATACTCTCGTGGGTGGTACGACAGTGTCCTCGGCATAACTTCCTTAGAAATGCTCACTTCGTGTTCCAGATTTGTAATTTTTTATCAGCATTCTGATTAACAGTAGATGCTTCATTCTGAGCACTCATTCCCTCAGCTTGATTGTTGAGTAAACTTTCAATCTGATCTTCACCATCATCGGAAATAGATCCGTTGTCGTCATATGTTGGTTTAGCATCAGATTCAGAATCATCAGATTGATCGAATGTGAGAGCTATATCATTCATCTCTTGCTCGGCTATGGGATAACTTGTTCTAGCAGTCTGTGATTCTGGATGTTCAGAACTAGGGCCTGCTTCAGCATCATGAGTTCCAACAGGTGTCTGAGTTATAACAATTGTTCTAGGAACTTGATCTTGTGATAAAGATTGTTGTTGCTGATAAAGCATCACGATTCCTCTTCTGTTGGTTCAGCTAGCAGTTCAAAGGAATTCCAGAGACTTTCGTAATTGAATAGCCAAGGATCTCCTGGTTTTGTGTCGGAGATGTGTAACGTTGACAATCTACGGTCTGAGCTTCAATAACCTTGTTTATGCTAGGAAGCTAAACTCTCATAAGCGGACTAGCATATCCCACGAAGAATCCTTCTATCGATTTAGCTCCAAATTTTCCATTTGCATTGAGTACCGTGCATAGTGACCCAAATGGTTCTAAATACTTCGGGTTTGGCTTCCGTTGATTGAGTAGCTCGAAACACGTCTTCTTGTGTGGCTTGACTGACAATACTTTGTTTAATGTATAGCATGCAGAGGCACGGCTTCGCTCCAACAGTTAACTGGCAGTTTTGCATCGGGGAGCATGGTTCTTGCTGTCTCTGTAAGTGTCTGTTTTTGCATTCAGCTACACCATGTTGCTGTGGGGTGTACAGTGCACTAAATTCATGTAGAATTCCCTTCGCATTGAAAAACTCTAACATCCGACTATTCTTGAATTATGTACCATTATCGCTTCTAATTCATCGAATTGGTAAGTGGTACAGATTCTCTAATTTCCAGAACAAGATCATCAGACTCTCAAATGTTTCATCCATGCTTTACGAGAACATCACCCATGAAAACCTTGAATAATCACCAGTAACAACGAGACAATATAGATCTCCTAAGATACTTACATTCCATAGATATCATTCCATACATGTAACAGTTTTGCCTACTGCGAAATCATAGATATCATTCTTTTAGCATCAAATACACAATCCATAAGACCCAATCATACGAGTCCATACAATGAACACTTCATTCTTATCGACACGTTTACAATGAGTCATTTTATTTACAACTTCATCATCATACTATTCATTCAATTTGACCCATTTGTAATGAGTTAATATACATATTTTACAAACCTTTATCTAACAATTTCTTCAATGTTCATCTTATCTTCTTACCATACATTAAACTATAATTGACGAACTATTAATAATATAATGAAACTACTTCCATGGATTACTTTAAGATAAAATAAAGTTCGTAAGAACTTACCTTTTCATCATCACATAAAAACCAATACTCAAAGCATTTCATCAAACACATGGTGTGCATAACATTAGTAAAGCATAGTGTACAAGTATCTTATGCATGACCCCACTAGTTCATATCAAGATCATCAATTTAATTAATTTCATACAACACTCATTCATAACCAATTTCATCTATCAAATACTCATTATAAGCAACATCATACCTAATCATTACACTAATTTATAAAAAATTCATTATTACACTTCACAATAACCTTACTTCAAGTGGGTTTCTACTTTTAATCATCAATTCAGCCAAATTCAAACATAATTCATGTTCTATATGGTGTTTCTAACCCTTAATCACACTAATTTCACATAATTTGTGGATTGCTTGAAACCTATTTCATACAAGGTCATCTAAACATAAAATTCTACTTACCTTATACTTTAGTGTACTTAGATGATCAAGAATTTATGAACATGCATGGATTTTAATCAGCTTTCTCTTGTCAATTGGCTGCACTTTGATTGTACATTCATGAGGGTTTTTCTCCTCTCTTCTCTCCCTGGTCAACACACACTTTCACCCACATTCTGCCTTCAAGTATTGGTGATAACACTTCATTTCAATGTTACACTTTTAGCCCTTAGTGTTCTTAGAACATGTCACTTAAATACCTAACTATTATCTAGGTTACTTTTCTCTTGATTAGTTTTATTAATTCTAAATAATCAAACTTACTAGCATTATTAGTCTAAAGTCACCATCTACCCATTACGACATTTTACATATAATATTAACGTGTGCGTAGATATACATATTTTTTAAATGAATTTTACACACGAACTCGATTATAATATTTATAAAAATGATTTATACCTTAACATCAAAAAACACACAAAAGGAAAAGTGTACCCTATCATATATGTAGTAAAGTATGGGTAAGAACCAGACGTCAATCCATGGACACGGGCGGACGCTTATGTACTAAACCGTTGTCATTAGTCTACCGGTAAAAAGATAGTTGAATGAGTTTTTACCTAAAATTTTCTAAAAATGTATTCTAAAACATAAAAGACTCCAAACACAAAAATATAATTTTTTTTCTTTTGTCTTGTTTTATAATCAACCTAATATTGTTAACTAAGTTGGAAATGTCGCAAAGGAATTTGATCAATCTTCCAATTATAAAGACAATTAGTATCCCTTTCGGGAATCCTAACATGATAATCCTTCGGAAAGTTAACGCGATAAACACACTTTAACCACCTAAAATTATTCATTAACGAGCTATTTCATGCAAATCATTTTAAAAATAGGTTAGTCATCCGTTAAGAGTTTTCTAACCTCACTTAATCATGGAAAGTAATACCGATAACACAATACAACCACCGAGACAAGCATAAAGTAGATCATATCATAAACCTTCCCATTTTGCAAGTCTTGAAAACAAATCTACTAAGTTAGCCATTTTTACCAAAAATACTAAACAAAGATTTGAACCATGTCAAGAACTCGCAATAACACCATCTAACCGTTAGAGCCCTTGCGTGTAAGAAAGCATTCTTGATCAGAATTAGATTTATCTTTTATTAAACCAATACCTATTTCTAGTTTCATGGTGTAAACACATTAACAAGTTAATAGTTTACTAACAAATGATTAATTAAGGGGTTTTTTCAATGTATCCTTACTTACCATTTATTAATCATCCAAGATAAACAACCACAATCAAAAATCCAACATCAATGAACCAAGTTTGCCATATGATCATCAAGATTCAAACATGAAAAAGTTGCGAGAGCTTCATACAAACAAGATTAGAAACTAGAGATTGTTCATGAAACAAGTATCTTAATATCATTACAATAATACACAAATATCATATCAATGCTTGCAAATGTGCTCAAAATGTATGTTAAGAACAAGAAAGCAAACCATAAACAAGCAAGGATTTGATTGATTGGATGATAGATGAGCTTCTTGCAAATTTGAGGCTTGAAATCGACCCAACCAGGTAGCTCTCGGACCCTAGAAATCGCCTAGAAGCTTGGAAAATTACGCAACAGTTTGATCAGTAGCGTCTGCCCTGTTTTAAAGAGATTTTCATATCCGCACAGTCGTGCACATAAAGTGCACGCCCGTGCAGATCAGTGCCATCGTGACGTCAACTGCAGGGTATGGGCCAGACAAGTGGACGTGGGCGGCAAAACTTCGGATGTGCACGGTCGTGCATGTGGGCCGCACGGTCGTGCATGATCTTCAGACAATATGTTGTTCAATGTTCAGGTAGTGCATGGGGGTGCACTTGGGTCGCACGGTCGTGCGTGCCGAGATCAACTGCACTACCTTGTGCACTGCCAGTGCTCCCGAGATCGTGAGTCGCGCACGGGCATGCCAATGGTTTGCACGGCCGTGCGTGAGCTGTAACTACAACAGATTCTGCAGAATTCATCTGGAATGTTCGTAAATCCCACTTTTTCTCCAACTTTGTCTGTGACAAGCCGTTTAAGACCTGTTACAAAAGTGCCCGATTAAGTACCTAAACAACGAAGTTTTAGTCAAAAACGCGTAAAACGAGAGTAAAATGGGGGACTTTAATATGTATAATTTAACGTATATCAAATATCATAATAAAACATGTAAAATTTGGGGTGTTACAAGTCCACCCCCCTTAAAGAAGGTTTCATCCCCAAAACCTAAATACATACCAAATAATGATGGGTAATGCTCTCACCTTTCTTCCTCCAACTCCCATGTAAGGTCAGTTCCCTTTCTATGTCGCCATTGCACTAACACTTGCTTAATAGCTTTGTTGCGTAGGTACTTCACCTTGGAGTCTTTAATGGCTGTCGGCTTTTCAATATAATTCATTCGTTCGTCTACCTCAACATCATCTAGAAATACATGAGCTGTTTCTTCCACAAGACACTTTCTCAATTATGACACGTGAAACGTGTCGTGTATTCCATCTAACGATGGGGGCAATTCGATTCGGTAAGTTACTCTTCCGACCTGTGCCAGGACCTTCAAAGGTCCTATGTAACGTGGCCCTAACTTTCCCGTTTGCGAAAACGGATTATACTCTTCCAAGGAGAAATTTTCAGAAAAACACGGTCTCCCACTTGAAATTCAATAGGATGCCTCCTACTGTCCGCTTATGTTTTCTGCCGGTCTTGTGCCGCCTTCAGACGTGATCATACAAGGTCAATCTTTTCATTTGTTTTAATTACCACATCCTTTGGTGCAAGCTCTCTTTGCCCAACCTCACCCCAACACACAGGAGTTCTACATTTTCATCCGTACAACATCTCGTATGGTGCCATTTGGATGCACTGGTGATAGTTGTTGTTGTACGAGAACTCCACTAGTGTAGATGTTCATCCCAATTTTCCCCAAAATCCATAACACATGCTCTTAACATATGCATAAGCATTTAGATGGTTCTTTCTAACTGACCATCCATTTGGGATGATGAACTTTTGCAAATAACGGGAGGCAAATCGCGCATCCCGGTTTGACACAATGGATACGGGCACTTCATGACAGGATATTATTTCATTCACAAATATTTCCTCCATCTTTTCTAAGGGATAAGTTTCACAAATAGGTAGAAAATGGGCACTTTTAGTAAGACGGTCAACAATGACCCTATAGCATCATGCCCCTTCCTCGTTCTCGGAAGCTTGATTACGAGATCCATGGTCACGTCCTCCCACTTCCACACTGGGATTCCGAAGGTTGTAACTTATCGTACGGTTTATGATGTTCCGCCTTTACTTGAGAACATGTCAAACATTTCGTGATGTACTTAACAATGTCACACTTCATTCCCGCCCACCAATAATTCTTTCTTAAATCTCGGTACATTTTCGTGGCTCCCGAGTGAACCGAGTATCGTGACTTATGAGCTTCCTCAAAAAGAAACTCCTTTACATCACAACGCCAAGGTACCCAGATTCGGCCATACCTTGTTTTTATCCCATTCGCATTCTCTTCTAACTTGTGTGCGAATCCTTTAGTTCTTTCGTTCCTTGGATCATCCGCATTTAACGACTTGATTTGAGTTTCTCGTACACTTTCGAGGAGATTAGGTGTAACTATCATTTTCATTAATTTTACCCAAATTGGGGGTGGGTATTCCTTTCGACTTAGAGCGTCTGCCACGACATTAGGCTTACCGGGATGATAGTGCATGTCACAATCATAATCTTTAATATGTTCTAGCCATCTTCCTTGCCTCTTATTAAGATCTTTCTGCTCGAAGAAGTATTTGAGGCTTTTATGATCTGAGTAGATCGTGTACTTCGTTCCATACAAGTAATGCCTCCATATCTTCAGGGCGAATACTACCGCTGCCAACTCCAAATCATGAGTCGGGTAGTTACCCTCATGCTGTTTTAGTTGTCTAGAGGCATAGGCAATGACCTTGCCCCTTTGCATTAAGACACATCCCAAACCTTGATGCGAAGCATCCGTGGACACAACTAAATCTTCCGCACCATCAGGTAATACTAGCACCGGCGAACTTGAAAGTTTTTCCTTCAAGGTCTGAAAGGCCTTCTCTTGATCCGTACCCCAGTCGAACTTTTCATTCTTCCATCAGCTTAGTCATCGGCAAAGCTATGTTAGAAAAATCCTTAATGAATCTTCTATAGTAACCGGCTAAGCCTAAGAAATTTCTTACTTCAGTTGGGTTCTTTGGAGGAACCCATTTCATTATGGCCTCTACCTTAGAAGAGTCCACTTGAACACCTTCTTCATTTATCACATGGCCGAGAAATTGCACTTCTCTTAGCCAAAATGCGTACTTGGAAAAGTTAGCATACAACTTTTCTTTACAAAGCATTTCTAACACTTCACACAAATGGCAGGCATGATCAGATTCACTTCGGGAGTATACCAATATATCATCTATGAAGACTATCACATACTTGTCTAATATATTCGGACATACTCGATTCATTCAGTCCATGAACGCAGTTGGTGCATTAGTCAACCCAAAGGACATTACCAAGAACTCGTAATGCCCATAGCAGGTCCTAAACGTAGTCTTGGCTATATCTTCCTCACGTACCCAAAGTTGGTGATACCATCGTAAATCGATTTTTGAGAACCAACTCGCTCCTTGCAACTGGTCGAATAAGTCATCAATTCTAGGCAGGGGATAATGGTTCTTAACCGTCAATTTGTTTAATTCTCGGTAACCGATGCACATTCGCATTGTGCCATCTTTCTTTTTCACAAAAATCACGGGTTCACCCCATGGTGATACACTTGGGCGTTCAGGTGGAAGCCCTGCTAAGTCGTCCTGGAACACGTCAGTATACTCATTTACAATCTTCACCTCCTCAAATCTTGGGGCCTCATGGTGGGTATCCACCACATAGGCCATGTATGCCTTACTCCCGTTTCGGACGTATTTGACCGCTTGGATAAGGGTGCATAATGTAGGTTTTATTTCTCTTTCCCCATGTATAGTTATCTATTTGCCACTAGGAGTCGTCACGTGAATTGTCTTGCTTTCACATTGGATTTCGGCATGATACCGAGACAACCAATCCATACCAACCACCCACCTTGAATTCCCCCAATATCATGGGAAGGAGGTCAATATCGAATTCTTTGTCTTCAATTGTTATCTTGCAACCCCTACATATTTCATGTAATAGATAGCTTTTGCTATGGCTATTTCTACTTCTAAGGGTATCAGCATCTTTTCTATTCTGAATGAGGGGTGGCATATAATATCACTTGACACATATGACTTACTAGCCCCAGTATCAAATAATACATACATGAGCATTGAATTTAGTAAAATATACCTGATACGACGTTTGGAAGAGTCTTGGCTTCTTCAGATGACATCTAAAACATTCTGCCCCGAGCCTTTGGAACTTCTTCTTTCTTTCCTTCCCTGCCCATCTTCTGTTGAAACTTTGGACATTCAGCCTTGATATGACCCAGTTGAAAACAATAGAAGCAAGTTCTCGAGGGATTAGGACGCTTGTAGTATGGGTGTCCTTCTTGACCACAGTTGTAACATCCCTTACCCATTAGACACTCCCTCGTATGGAGCTTTCCGCAAATCTTGCATTTGGGAATACTTCCCCTTGCTTTATCCGTCTTACCATGATATTGAAACTTCTACTTCTTTGACGGACTTGAACTGGTGAACTTCTCAGATGATCTTTTCTCACCCCTTTCCACTTGTTGTTTCAGTTCAATCTCTCTATCCCGGGCCCAATTGATGAGCTCGTTCAGGTTTTCACATTTCGATGGGATGATGAATTCTCTAAACTCAGCCTTCAACATGTCATGGTATTGATTTATCTTCATTCTTTCTGACTTCACAAAATCTTGACAAAACTTCAACTTGTCAAGAAATATATTTGTAATTTTATCAATCGACTCCTCCTTTTGTCGTAGACGCAGGAAGTCTTCTTGAATCCTATCAATCGCTGGCTGTGGACAATGATATTTTAAGAACGGCTCTTTAAACTCTTGTCATGTTAAGGTTTGAAGCTTATCTTCACCCAACTCCTTACAATGGGCATCCTACCAATCCTTGGCCTGAAGTTGAAGTTGGCCCGTAGCAAACATTACTTGATCTTCCTTTCGCATCGACTACGGAAAGACGACCTCCATGTTAGCGATCCATCTTTGGCATTTTATTGGATCGATTTCACCATTATATGACCCGGGGTTGCACGCCATAAAATCTTGATACGTACACCTACGAGTTCCCTTCTTGCTTTGGGATTCACAGATCATATCCTTTAGTTCTTCCATCTTACTCTCCAACATAGCTTCAACTGCTTCTAGGACACGGCTTTCTACTTCTTGAGCCATTTGAGGAAGGTTGGCGTGGATAGCCTTCCCTACTTCTTTCAAGATTTTCTCGTTCATTGCTTCTTGTTGTGCCACTTCATTATTCTTCATATTTATTTCATCTGCCATCTACATAAATATTTATCACAATTTGTTAATTTTTATTCTTAACTTCACTATATGCTAACTCATGTCATCGTTATTTCATTCTATTGACTTTCTTTTCTCATTTGTTACCATTATCATTGATCGCGATGGACCATACAATACACAAATTTGATCGTACTGATCATAATTCCTAAGCCTTATTATTTACATTTTCACATTAAACATCCCCGAAATGTAATCATGAGACAGATTTCTACGACATTCTTATAGGTCATACTACCTTCTCGGGTCCTTATCGGGGCCTATGTATAAGGAGTACGGTTTTCTCTACGTATCATTTTGCCAAGTTTTTTTAAATCTTTAATTGTCTCATTATTCCTGGCGTAAGCTATGCTTCACTCACTGTAGCTTACGGTGGGCCTGAATTAAAATCATCAAAGATTGTTGGCCGTAAGTTACGGTCACCTACCGTAGCCTACGGCACTCTTCAACTTTTGTTCTCGCCGTAAGCTACGGTATGCCTACCGTAGCTTACGGTATGATAGATTGAACAAGAGCTTATCACCGTAACTTACGGTTAGCACCCATAGGTTACGGTTAGTAACTGCTGTAATTCTTCCGATCCTTTAGAGTTCATCCTAAGCTACGGTGGACACCGTAGCTTACGGTTGACATCTGCAGCTCCATTCTTGCATTTTTTCGACCGGTTACAAATTTGTTCGATTATTCTAGTCACCGAGGGTTTCGAACACACTTTTTCCTAATGTTTATCTATTTTCACCTCTTACTAAACTTCCCATAACCTCATGCATCCGTATCATAATTTATAAACGATTTCTAAAAAGTTTACCTCTTCTTGCGTCTTGGAGCGAATACACACCTTCTTGTGAGCTTTCGGTTTGAGTTCGAGCACTTTAATGTGCTCGAATCTCTAAAACCTAGGCTCTGGTACCAACTTGTAACGCCCATTTCGTCGAAAGGTCAAAACGTCATTTAACTTAAACTTTCGTAATGTAATATAAACTTTGGCCAAAATGCCCCTTGTATTTATTCAACCCAACCACGACATTAGACTTATAAAGGAACATCAACCCAGACAACCGTATCAAAAATACAAACTTTAAATTTGTAGATAAAGGTATAATTACTAAAAATGACATTTACAGTTCAAAAGTATTTGTTTTGACCCATTAACACCGAAAAAACTTGAACCGGAAGCGTGTGAAGAGCTATGCGGTGTGTTCGTTCCAAGCTTGTCACAATCAAGATTGCGATTTTCCTACCATACACAACGCAAATGCGTTCGTTAGTATGACTCATTAAACCTTAAAATTTCATCCTTCATTTAATCCCTTAGTTGACCCGTTAACAAGGTCATGGTTTAATTCATCTTTCTTAATTACATTCCCTACTTGTAACAGTTTCGCCTACTACGAAATCATAGATATCATTCTTTTGAGCATCAAATACACAATCCATCCAACCCAATCATACGAGTCCATACAATGAACACTTCATTCTTATCGACACATTTACAACGAGTTATTTTATGTACAACTTCATCATCATAAGATTCATTCAATTGACCCATTTGTAATGAGTCAATATACATATTTTACAAACCTTTATCTAACAATTTCTTCAATGTTCATCTTATCTTCTTACCATACATTAAACTATAATTGACGAACTAGTAATAATATAATGAAACTTCCATGGATTACTTTAAGATAAAATAAAGTTCGTAAGAACTTACCTTTTCATCATCACGTAAAAACCAATACTCAAAGCATTTCATCAAACACATGGTGTGCATAACATTAGTAAAGCATAGTGTACAAGTATCTTATGCATAACCCCACTAGTTCATATCAAGATCATCAAATTTAATTAATTTCATATAACACTCATTCATAACCAATTTCATCTATCAAATACTCATTATAAGCAACGTCATACCTAATCATTACACTAATTTGTACAAAATTTATCATTACACTTCACAATAACCTTACTTCAAGTGGGTTTCTACTTTTAATCATCAATTCAGCTAAATTCAAACATAATTCATGTTCTATGTGGTGTTTCTAACCCTTAATCACACTAATTTCACATAAATTCGTGGATGCTTAAAACCTATTTCATACAAGGTCATCTAAACATAAAATTCTACTTACCTTATACTTTATGTACTTAGATGATCAAGAATTTATGAACATGCAGGGATTTTAATCAGCTTTCTGTTGTCAATTGGCTACACTTTGATTGTACATTCATGAGGGGTTTTTCTCCTCTCTTCTCTCCTTGGTCGACACACACTTTCACCCACATTCTGCCTTCAAGTTTTGGTTATAACACTTCATTTCAATGTTACACTTTCAGCCCTTAGTGTTCTTAGAACATGTCATGTAAATACCTAACTATTATCTAGGTTACTTTTCTCTTGGTTAGTTTTATTCATTCTAAATAATCAAACTTACTAGCATAATTAGTCTAAAATCACCATCTACCTATTACGTCATTGTACATATAATATCATAATAGAACATGTAAAATTTGGGTGTTACACCTGCACATTCACTTAAACAATTATTTGAATGGCGAGACCCAAGCCTTGACGGTCTTGAGTGGGTTTTCACAGTTTGGTTCACACACACTTTCATCCTTTGTTTCAACAATCTCTTCAACTTTTTCATCAATCACAATTGGAACAGATGTTTTATTCTCTTCAGAGGATACTTTTGATTTAATCACCCAAGTTTATTTTTTGAAATTGCTTTTTTGGGATAATATTTTGAATCTTTTTGTTCCATTTTCATTGAAGATTCACCAGCCTTTTCGGTTGAAATGTTAAGATTTGTTGATTTCACTTCGTTTTTAGATTTGTTGTTTCGGTTGAGAATCTGAGTTGGAACAAACATTAGGGATTTCTATTTTACATCCTTTGATGTTTTCTTGACATTGTAAACAGGTTTAGAGGTATTTTGTGGACACTGTCTTGCGATATGCCCAACTTGATTGCATTTAAAGCACGTCCGACTGTTTGTTACAGCAATGGATCTCTAAACCTGTTCACGTTGTCATTTTTTAGCAAAGAATTCTTCGTTTGATTGTTTGCTTGACAAACTTTCCTTTTCACTCTCTGAGCTTGTGCCGGAAACAAAAACCATTTTCTTTGTGAATTTTGAATTTCCAAACCTGTTGTTGTTTCTCTTACCATATCCCCAACCCTGTCTCCCGCAATAGATATTTTTCTTTTGGTTATTAGAATAGGAGCCTTTAGGTTTGGAATAGTAAGATCTATCACGTTTAAAGTTTAAAATCTTTGTTCTTTTGTCATGTTTCCAAGCTCATAAATCTCAACTTCTACCAACTTAAACACTTTGTCAACTTTGTCCAAGTTCACGTTCTGAATTGGAAATTCATCACTAGAGTATAGCTTGTCAGACCATTCATTTTGTACATAACAATATTCGAGTCATCATTCAAACTATGATCTGATTTAGGAATATATTTTTTTGTGAAAACTATCATCATTTTCAGAACGCGAGCTTGAACTTGTTTTCTGAAGATTAGATTGAGCACTTTCAAATTCATTACTTCCACTATCGTTTTCCAAAACTTTTTCAACAACATTTTTAACAACCTCTGACTCACACTCTGTTTCAATTTTGGTGTAGGTTATATCGAGGTTTCAGGCAGCTCATCTTTCTTTTCAGTTTTAATTTCAAATTAAGCACCTTTTCCACCTCGTCAGGCTTTTTCCTGGAATAATTGTTCCACATCCGGGGTGGAACTCGATGATAACCTAGACCTTTATTTTGATAACCATACACATCCTCTCCTGATTCATCTTTTCCCGTTGGTTTGGGAGGATGTGATCTAATGATGACTTTCGTTAGTGTCATGCAAAAACCTAAATAGCTATGTAAATAGTATAAATAGGGTATTGAACTCGAGGAGTATGGTGGAAAATGTTGTGAACGAAGTATTTAAACTAATTGCAAAAATATAAAATATGTTTGGTTGATTATTGGATTAAACTAAGAATTGCTAAGAAAATGAGTTTGTAAACAGTAGGAGAAAAACAATGGTTCCTCTGGATTTTAGATTCGAAGCGACCACAATTACGTGTTTAATCGTGATAATCACATAGACATGACTGTTTAATTCAATTAATTGGTTGTGGTTACCAAATGACTAGTTACTTCGATTGTGAAACAACAAGAAGGCTATCATATAAATAATCAACTGAATTTACTAACCCTAACCCTTATCAAATGTATCCCAATTACTAGAAATTTCGGGAATTGAATGAGTTCAAATAAAGATTAAGTAAAACCAATCATTTACAATCATGCGAATCAAATCAAAAGGTAACAAGCATCGAATGCTTAGATTACCGTGTTCACGAATCAGTTAAAACACATAAAAGTCGTTAACTTACAAGAATCCTCCACCCGGAGGAAACCACTAAGGAATTAGCCGCTCATGTTGGTCTCATGATCTTCAAAAGCTTGATAAACGGATGAATTCATGATTGCTACTTGAAATTGATGAAGAATTGTGATGATGGAAGGTGAAAAATGCCAAAAGTTCGCTACTTTGCCTCCTACTTTCGTCCCAAAAACCAAAGATACCATCATTAGGCTTAAAAACTTTTTTTAATACCCATAACACAAGTTCTGTGCGTTTTTTCCGGAATTCAGACCATAAGCTACAATGCATAACAATAAGCTACGGTCCTCACTTTCTGTTTCTTCTTTGGTCGCCTGATCGTAAGCTATGGTGCACAACGTAAACTACGGCCAGGTCTTGCTGGCAATATTTTGGCTAACATAGATCCACCGTAAGCTACGGTATAAGGATCGTAGCCTACGTCGCAACTCTTGATTCTTGTTAAACCACATTTCAACTTTCACCAAATTACCCAAAGGCCCCTATACTTTAGTTTCTCATCTTTATAGCACTTCCAAGCTATCCTCTAACCCGCAACGACTCCCGATTAGTACCTTTTGCTATGTAAATCATTCACGAGTGTTCCACATCATCTCAAACCGCTCTAACTTCACCGAATTAAGTGATTAACCTGCAAAACTACAATTTGTCATAGTTATCACATTCAACACATATAATCACTTAAAACAAACTAAAACTCATAGGATAAGAACGTTAACGCTCGATTTCACCCTCTCCATTATCCAACATGTAAGATGCTGTGAATAACTGACTAGTTTCTTATTAACCCGTTCCGATTCGATCCTGATGGTTTCTAGCTCTTGTTTTAATTTAGCGATCGTGTCAATGTGAATGTTTATTGCCGTTTATTTGTCCATAATAGTCGCTTTGAGCATAGAATGCGTAGCTTTATCTTCTCTATTAGCATCTCGGTATTGGTTAATAGTTCTGCTCAGTTTATCATAAGCTTCTTTTGTATCTTTTAGATCTCTGGATAGGTTATTAATGTGTTTTTTTAGTTCGTTATATTTCTCATCTTTCTCAAAACACTCTTTGAACGGCTATATGCACTTCGTACATGGCTTTACTGTTTCTATATCCTTATTCTTAACATCTTCGTTGACCGACTCAACCACACCTTCCGTTACTTTCTCAGAAACTACACCTTCAACTGTGCCATCATAGCTTTATCGACAATCTCTTTGAGTTTTTCAGCATTCATTTCTTTGGTGACATCTTTAATTTCTTCTACAATTTGTTTTATTTCTTCTTCACTTTGTACACTTTGGTAGCTTCTTGCTTTTCTGAAGAAACCTACAAAAGAATTATAAACGTCAGGCGGTATGATTGATTCAAAAAGCACTATGAAAAATATCTTCTTCAGCACTCTGATCGTAGTAATATTCATCATAATTTTCATCTAGAGTTTCATCAAAAGCGACTTCAGCACAATCTTCACTGGTAACTTCTTCGACTATTTCTTCGACAGCTGGTTCAGGTTCTTTAATGATTTCTGCTAGAAGTGCAAGACTTTTGGTCTTCAAAATGTAGTTATTCCAATTAAAGCCTTCGTCTTCTTGTGTGACCACCAAAGCCTTGTCTTTTGATTTTGCCGAACGATCCTCTATTTGGATAAGCATTATATTCTGAGGTTGTTGAGAAGTCTGGTAATAAATTGCCTTCTTGTAATAATCGTCACCGAATGGATTTTGATTTCCATGTACTACTCTATTCGGACATTCTCTCTTAAAATGGCCATTTTCTCTGCACTTAAAGCAGGTACCTTATTTTTATCAAATCCCAGTTTCGTATCCGACCACCTAGACTGTTTCTCCCAATTATTTCCATGAATCTTTGAGCTCGACGAACAATACTAGCCATGCACCACTTTATATCAATAAGCTCTAACTCCTCTTGGTCAAACTGATCATAATCCTCTTTTGTCATGTTTGGATTACCGATCTTTCCTGCTACTAAACTTTCATACGACTCCAAGACTGAAGCTAGTAATCCATGTGTTGTTTAGTCGTTGTCTCGTTAAAGTCTTGAGCATTTTCAAGGTTCACTTCTATGTTGCACTGTAAGATGCGTTGATTGGAGTTGTTCTGGTTATTCTGGCTGTTTTGGCTATTATAGCTGTTCGAGCTTGGGGATGAGTGAGGTGTTTGTGTCGGTGTATTTGTATCAAAACTTGAAAATGACGAGAACCCACTACCACTGTTCAAGCTGTTTGAAGAAGATCCAATTGAGTTATCAGCACGGAACGCAGTCTGAACCTTTGGGCTCTGAATGTTAGCCACAGGACTTCCTTTAAAGTAGAGAATCACATCTTGTTGGACATTTGTATTTCTCATCTTAGCCATTTTCTAGAGTTCTGGCTCATGTCCCTCAAGTTTTTCAATGAATTTTCCCAAACTCCATTAACTATACTCATTACTATTTTTCAAAACCATTAAGTAAGTTGACCATTCACCTCTAGTAATGCATCGCCAAACTTGTCAATCAACTCTTCATTTTCCTTTGTAATACTCAACCTCTTCATTTCCACAACCATATGGTAGTATCTTTCAATGAGCTAATTCATCAATTCGCCTTTTAATGCAGTTAAAATATCAAATTCCATTTTGATCAAGGCCCTTTTACTTTTAATCATTTCTGTACTGCCTTGGAATTTCACTTTTAACGCGTTCCAAATCGACTGCGATCTCCTTGATGTTGTAATAGCGTGAAAATGTCTTCTTTTTTTCCTGTTGCATAATGTTTAACATCTTCTTTTCCCTTGTAAACTTTTCTTTTCTGGTTGAGTGAACTGCATGATACTTTTCTCGAGTCCACTCTCTCCCATGGGAGCAGTATATCCTTCTCCGATTGAATTCCAGCACTCTAAATAATTCGCCTGAACCCAGTTTTCGAAGCGTTCATGCCAGCCTTTATAATCTTCCAGGTTCATTAGTTTAGGTGGCTTTGTCATCGTCCCCATTTCATAATCGAGATGTAAATTTTGAACGACTGATGATATGGCAATAGTGGCGAAAGCATTGTAGAACTCGTTCTCTTTTTTGGAAATTTTGATCAAAGAAGGTTTCGTGAGAAGATAACTTTGTACGAGGGTACCTTTGTACGAACTAGTCACAAAAACAATAATTTAGAGTTAAGTTCGTATGAGGGTAACAAAAACAAGATTTCTGAAATCTATCTTCGTACATAGATAAAGTTTTAATTTTGAAAAAATTACGTTCGTACGAAGGTATTAGTTCGTACGAACGTGTTACTTCGTGCGAAGATGAGTTTTCAAGTTTTCTCATTTTTTGTCGATTTTATCATGATTCTGATTGATTTTAGGTCCAATTTTTTTAAGGGTTTGTTAGAAACAGATTTTAACTATTTCTTGAAAAATTCAGTCCATTTCGGCGGTTAAATTCGTGAAAATGATAAAAATGAGAAGAAATGATTAGAAGAGAAGTGTGAGATTGTTGAATATTGTTGTTTGTCTTCAGATTAGGCCCTCAGGCTCTGATAGCACTTCTGAGGATCTGCTATCCAATGATAAGCTCAGGTCTAATCTGTTTAACCTAGTACATAACATGCGGAATCCATTTTAGATTAGGTGACAAATATAACAAGATTACTTTTCAATCACTGTAGCATTAATATCGAAAACGTTTACAAGCTGGAAACAATTAGACAGGGCTTCGCTGTCTCATCCGCAAAACAAATACAGACTCAATGACCACACACCTATTTATAGGACCTTTACCTTCGTGCGGACTAAGCCTAAAAACCTTCGTATGAACTAAACCAACCTACCTTCGTACGAAGTAAACTAGACTACCTTCGTACGAACTAAACATACATACCTTCGTACGAAGTAACATACATACATACAAACATACATACATACATACATACACACACACACACATACACACACGCATACACACATACATACATACTGAAATCTAACATTTTAACCTGTTACAGACACTGCCACGACTCGTAGACGTAGGCAGCAGACATATGTATCAAAAGTAGATTTGATGCATCTTCTACTCAAACTAGATGACCCTCAAAGTGAAGTGCTCTTGCTTCGATCCTGTATGGGCATTGCCAAACTTTTCTTTGGCTTGAGGTCATGCCAACCTGTACATGTGGAAGATGTAGCGTTGTTCTTTGACAAAGGTTTGCGTGAGGCGATTAAAGAATTGGTGGTTTGTGGAGGTCCTATCTTTGGAGACTTCCAGTGGCGACTTGCTTCCTTACCTATTAGGTTTGGGGGTTTGGGACTGTATTCAGTTGTAGAGGCTTCATCCTATGCTTTTGTGGCCTCAAGGGCCCAATCTTGGGTGCTACAGGACCACATCTTAAGAGACAGTGGCAAATGTGGTATGGATTCTTATTATGTTTGTGCTTTGGCTTGTTTTTGTGATACGATTTCAAGCTTTGACTTCAACGGTTTCACTAATAAGGACACCGCCGCCCTAAAGCCCAACATGCATTGACGAGTGCTTTTTTAGTAAAATTATCCACGACATTGAAGTACCGGGTTGACATGACTGTTAGACAAAAAGCAGTTTTTGAGTGTCTACGTGCACCACATGGACAAGATTTTCTTCTTGCTATACCTATAGATGGGTTAAGCCAGCATATGTCCTGGTGGAGTACTGTACTATCCTTAAGTATCGCATCATGATTCCGTTAATTCCGGTTGATGATATATGCCCTGTTTGTCATAAGTGTGTTTAGATTCTTTTGGGGAGCATGCAGTTCATTGTAGAGAGCTGGCAAGGTTCAAATATCGACATGATTTGGTTAGGGATGTCAGTTTTGACATATTCAGGTGCGCTAGTATTTCTGCTAAGAAAGAGGCCCCGTGAATTTCTTAACTGACCCATTGGAAGGGAGATCTACCATTCGACCAGCCGACATTTTGGTCTTTGGATGGGTAGGAGGAAAACATGCATATGTGGATCTAACAGGGGTTTCCCCGCTTGTGGGCTTAGGGGGTAGTGCTTTCACGGTGGGTCGTGCTGCTTCAGACAAAGTGATCAAACACGAGAAAGCGTGTCTTGACAACCAGCACGTGTTTATCTCATTTGCTTTTGATACTTTGGTTTCCTAGCGCCAGAGGCTTTAGACCTACTCAATCGAGTTCAAAGGGTCATGCATGGTAATGTTATGACCCCGAGATCTATGGACATAGTTTTTAAAAGGCTTAGTTTTGCTATCCAAAAAGGGGTAGCGGCACAGCTTGTTGTCCTATTACCATTTATCTCTATGTAAATTTTTAAACACGAATTGTAACATTATTCAAAAAAAATTATGATAATGGTTTTTTAAGAAATAAATAAAAAGACTCTTTTGCCCTCCACTTAACAAAAAATATTAACTGGATTAGGGTTGAAAGACATAACGTGTAGCATTTGGAAACATTAATACAAAACTCATCAATTTTATAAATAAAGGGTACCGTCTGAAATATGGTGTGTATATATATAAAGGACAAAACTTATAATTCACTCTTATAATGATGCGTCTAATATTAGACAAGGGCATATAAATACTTTACAACATTGTGTCTAAGTCGTCAAGATCTGACACATAAACAGACTAAAAGGATTATAGTTGCGCATAAAATTCATTACAACAGCGTTATATTTTTTGTTTTTGAACAACAGAAAATTTGTAACAAACAAAAACTAGCAAAGAGCTCGAAATGACAAAATCGTATACCAGAAAACCACCTAATATCCATTATAATGTTGATCTAGTCAACTCATCCTCAAATACGTATGTTACGTTGTAAATTCTCGTTACAGTTATCATTGTACTTTTCAGTTTTTATGGTAACCGAACAGACTCATATAACATAAAGTTTGAAAGTCTTTTGGTAGGAAAGGAGGACGGCAGATGGCATGACAGGTGTGCATGGTGACAGGGTAGATATAAAAACAGCGGTCCATGCTTGTACTATTGACTTTTGTCGGACCTCTCAAGGTTCCGGTCGCATTTTCCTTTCTCTTGTTTTTACATTGTTCCTAAGGAAATATAATAATATTATACTTTATGCAATGTTTATTAAATCTATAATTCATAACAAAAATTATTATACTGTGGAGAAAATTATCGAAATATAATTTTATTGATTAAACGAAAATAGTTAATCATATAACTAATTGTTTTTCGTTACAGTATTGACAATAAATTGTGAAATAAAACTAATCAATCTTCCTACATAGTTTGGATTAAAATATTAGTGTACATGATATATTGTTTTGATATCAAAATTTATACCGATGTATAAAACATTACCATCTTATTAACTATATAGAGTTGTTTTAAATATAAAAGGATAATATAAAAAACGTTAAAGAGATCAACCGGCCAATCACGGTTCATATTAATATTAGTACTAACTATAATCATACATATGGGCTCATATGTGAATTTGAAACAACCTATGACCTATCTGTTATTACAAGTCCTTTGGATCATGCTTAGCTTACATGTTCAGGCATTGGCAAGTTCATCCTATTAGTTTTGAGAGGTGTGCTCAACGAGACTACTCTAGATTTCACTAATCTTAGATTTTCATCTCACTTTTATCCTCAAATATCATGAAACATTTTAATAGGTGACGGACATATTACCAAATCGACAACCATACCCAACGGTCAAATTTGTCCAAAAGCAACGTTCATAAAGGTTAATGAGATAGGTAAGTAGTCAAGGATATGGGGGACCCAAAATGGGTTGGGGCGGTTTTCCCATATTGGCAACCAAACCCATATGGAGTGTAACTGAGAACACCCATCCCACCCTTAGGCCTCATCCCACCCATCCACTTGGTAAAAGACCTCTTTCTTCCCTCATTCTTTATTCTTTTATTTTCTCTTTGGAACACATTATATGTATATATACACATTATAACTTGATTATCAGAGAGTAGGGATGAGCATTTGGTATCGGATATTGAACCGTACCAGATATATTCAGTACCAATACTTATTTTCTTCGTTTTTCGGTGCCGGTATGATACTGGTATTTACAGGTAAAACATCGGTAAATAACTAATAAGTATATTCAACTCTAATTATAAGTTTTTCCATCAATATCATATCTCACAAATATCTTTTAAATAGTATAATAATCTAAAGACTTAGTATATAAGAATGGTCATTAAGATAAGAAGAGAATTTAAGCAAAATAGTTTTTCTTCCTAAACCAAACAGAGGTAAAATAAAAAATTATCACATAAAAATAATAGGCTTAACTTTATACTATGTGATATAAGATTTTTAACTTTATACCATATGGCATAAGATTGTTTTGTTTAAAGATACTTTATAGATTATAGATTTAACTATTTTGGCCAGCAACTTGTAAATTAAAATCAACGTTATTAATTTAGGAAACAACATTTAAAGCGGTATCTTGGAGGTGGGTCCCATATAACTTTTATCGTGATATGAAATGGAACTTCACTTCTCTGCCTTCAAAAGAACATGCCTCTCCAGCTCCATTATTCCTTTCTAAATTTTAAATATTAAAGTAAATTACATAAATGTCCTTGTCTTATATACTTATTAGCTTTTGATTTTCCATTTTTGTCTGAGGTTTATAAAGCTTTAGTTTAGAATACTATTTTGAGATTTTTGTTCCTGATATTTTTAAAACTTGCAAGTTTTATCTAATTTTTTAACCATCATTAAAAATATTAGTTAAATGAAGGGTGCTATTTTCTCACATATATTTTGATGAAGTTTGATGAAATATGACACTTTAGTCTAACTTTTTGATATTTTTAACTAAGTAAATTGTCAATTTATCCCTAAAGTTTGATAAAATATGACACTTTAGTCCAACTTTTTTTGTGCAATTTTCGTCTCTGACTTTTCAAAACATGCCACTTTCATCGAATTTTCAATCAACCCCCAATTTTCACATAAAATTTCAACGTGGGATGTCTTGTGATGTTGCGATGTATGCAACAATGCCAGGTGTGGACGATGATGTGGAACATGAGATGTGTCAATGTGGAATCTGATGGCATGGTGTCATCATTAAGTCGCTGGCATCATAGCTCTGTCACCATTGTAACCAAGCCAAAAACCCTTCTTCCCATCACCATTGAAATCAAACCTCTTCTTTTCCGGTTGTCTCCAGCTTACGGCGCTATAGGTGGTAGTCCCATTTGTGTCATCATAAGCTTAACAGCCTCTTAAACGAGGGCATGAGGATCGATGATAGTAGTGACATTTATGGTGGTGTTGGTGTTTAGATGGGGAACCCATAAGGTCTATGTAACAACCCTCAAAAAGATCCCACAAAAATCTATAATCAAAACCCCGAACACCTACCGACGAAAACCGAAAACGAAAAAGTTTAAAAAAATGTTCCCGCCGCGTGGTGCAGAGGACCTTTGATGATCGTTGTGTGGCGCGACAGTGTCAGATTCTCCGGATGACATGTGTCACCATGTGGCAGGTCTAGGTGGATGACAGTGCTGACCTAGCCCTAGACCATTCCTGTCGTGTGTCGCGACAAGGATTGTTATGTTTGTCGCGTGGCGCGACGGACGGACGCGTTTTCCAGATATAAATAGGAGGGGTCATGAGCTTTCATCCTGCACAAATCGATTTCGAAAATTCGATCTCTAACACCCTCGAGTTTCTGTTCCCGAAACCCTGTCCGATTGATCGGAAACCCTAGTAACGAAAAGCTGAAGTTATGTCTGAGTAAGGTGAAGCTTTATACGTTGCAGTTTTGATCTCGTGATTGTCATTGAAGTTTGATTTGATTTCTTCACTAATATGTGTTAAATGGTGTGTTTATCTAGGAATCAGGACTTAAATCCAAGAGGCTTAAAAACCCTAAATTCTACAATGTGAGTCACTCTCTTTTATTAAATGCTTTCAAAACCCTATATATTTTTCAATTGTCACTTATATTTATAGTTATTAAGTCTTTGTATTCTTATTGGAAAACTATCAGTATGTGGCGTTTTGTATACACTACTTGGTAAGCTTCACTAGTTGCGAGAATGATCAACAGTGATATGACCACAGTTACAGGAACTGCTGAGTGACAAATATCTTTGGTTAGTTGTAAGATATAAATAAATGTAAAAACTCTTAATGCTGTAATTATAGAAAAGTGTCTTTTTATACAATTGAATGAACTTACTAGTATTTTTCGCTAATCAAATGTTTTTAAAATTCGTTTCAAGTGATATACCATGAAGAGAAGGAAAAAAAATGCCACGAGGCACTAAAGCTAAAATAAGTGGCTATGTAACCTGAATAAAACGAGTTTTGTAATTAAGGGTTTATCCTCGTGAAAAATATGGCTTGTATCCCACAGTTTATGAAATGAAAACTACGGTGTTCGAAAACTCTGATATTTTTCCTAATGTCCGGTCCTGATGAAATTTCCCCTGCTATAATTTTAATAAGCACTGGTACCACTTGCATCGTTCACAACTCCGTCTAGGGTAGGATGGGGTTTGTGACAGTCTAAGTAGACAAAGATCGAAGATTTCAGAAGGGGTTGCAACCAGCGAGTTGGATGAAACTGACAGGTTTTGAAAAAAGTAAGGGTTGAAAATAACACGAAAAAACTTGAACTAAGTGACATATTTCACTAAATCTTAGAGACGAATTTGATAGTTTACTTGGTGAAAAAAGTGAAAATAAATATGTAAGAAATGATCGTTTACCCTTATTTAACTGACTTTTTTTAATGATGGTAAAAATTGAATGATACTAATATGGTTTGAAAATGCCAAGAACAAAAATCACAAAAAATAATAATTTAAACTATAGTGACATATTTCTCATTAAATCTCATAAATAAAAATGACACTTTACTCAAAAGTTAAATTTAATATAAAATTTTAATCCATAGTGCTCGTTTGTTATCACTAACGAACATTACAACTCTACTAAAGTATTGTGTATGATAATTTTAGCTTTTAATAATATTAAAAAAATTCATGTTTCCTTTTCTTTGTTATTCACTGAGGGTGTGTATATTTTGATTCGGTTTAATTTTTGGGCACAATCAAAACTTAAACGAAATGTCGGTTTTTGGTTTTTAAAAACCGTTCAGTTTCAGTTTTTTGGTTTGGGTTTTTACGTTGGTTCGGTTCGGTTTTTTGGTTATTAATTATGTAAGATTTAAAAAATAAAGAGCATAATTTAAAATATAAGAATATTTTTTATATGTTTACATTTAAGTTATTATGTTAACATCTTTAATTAATATTGTTCACATAAACCTAACATTATAATCTATTTTTACGATTCTACAATCTTTTATAATAATTTGAAGATCATTTAATTATTATATAAAATTTTGTTATTTCTTGTAGGTCATAAATAAAGCATTCCAGTTATAAATAAACATGTAATGTTTTTATTATAAACATTGAATATTCAAGAATATAATTAATAATTTCTACCAGCATTTGGTTAAACACTTAAACAACTTAAAGTTAAATATAAAAATATGTGGATTGTAACTTATCGGTTCAGTTTCACTTTTTCGGTTATTATAAATGGTTATCCGAAAATTGAACCGAAATTTCGGTTCTTAAAAATTCGAAAACCGAACCGTCAGTTTTTGTTTCGGTTTAGTTTTTTCGGTTTTCTGCCAAATTTATTGAAACCTTTCTTTTATAATAATTTGAAGATAATTTATATTATTATATAAAATTTTGTTATTTCTTGTAAGTAATAAATAAATCATTTCAGTTATAAATAAACATGTAATATTTTTATATAATTTCTACTAGCATTTAGTTAAATACTTAAACGACTTAACTTAAACATAAAAATATGTGGATTGTAACTTATCAATTTAGTTTCGGTTATTGTAGATGGTTATCCGCAAACCAACCGAAATTTTTGGTAATTAAAAATTCGAAAACCAAACTGTCAGTTTTTATTCGGTTCGGTTTTTCGGTTAATTCAGTTATAGTTCGATTATTTCGGTTTTCTGCTCACCCCAATCATCCAATCTCAACTTATGCCCCACCCGACTTCCTCACTAAGCCAATGACCACCGTCGACGTTGATGTTCCTAGATGACAGATTATTCTTTTGTTATATAAGTTACTAACCTCTTCTCCATCTCATCCGTCTTCTCAATAACTAATGCATATTAGGCATATATTTCGTAAGCAAGATTTATTTTTCTTATTTAAACTAAAAAAATATTACAAATTTTTATTTACTTTTTGTGTTTTGAAGATTAGTGTGGAAAAGTATAATTATAAAATAAGACTTTATGAGCATCAATTTTAACAAAATAAAAATAATAATAATAATAATAATAATAATAATAATAATAATAATAATAATAACAATAATAATTACTAGCTTAAATTTACAAATTACGTACGTATATTTGGTTTGTAAGTGGTTGTCCTCTACAAACATTCGGCTGCCTAATTTTGTGTACATATCAATTACAAAACATAATGCGCATCAATCATGAATCAAGCCTAACTAGTTGATCATATATTAAACACACAAAGTTGCATTTTTCGCCCTTTATATTTAAACGTTTTATCAGACGGTGTCCTTTAACTTCTAAAATTAGACTGAGTGACTTTTATGTTTGCACATGATAACAAACAATGTCCTTTTGACTTAACCATTTAAATTTTAGAGTTAGCATTGATTATGTGCATTGCACAAGGTGGCCTTTTTACCATTCAACATATTTTTATTTTTATTAATTGAACATTAAAATTCAAAAACCTTTTCACAGATTGTTTAAACTAAAAAGATTAAATCTAACACCCTACTCTCTATCTCCCTTTCAATAAACAAGGATGTAGGGAATTTTATGGCAATGATAACATCTGTATATGAATATGATACATCCACTAATGGTGGATTGTCGGTCCCTCGAAAAGCTACTGAAGATTGTTTCCCACCTCTGGTTTTTTAACTACTTTGTGTGTGTGTTTTTTTTTTTAATTTTATGCTTCTCCATGTGAAATTTGATGGAATTTGGTTTATATAACTGCGATATATATAGCGGTTGAATTGTTGAATTTTAGGATTATAAGCAACAGAGGCTGAATCAAGAACTAGTTGCTAAGGATCTCCATTGCGTGGAATGGAAATTTAGGCATATTTATAGAGAAATTTGGATGTTAAGTAATTGAATTAACGTTTTGACTGAAATGAAAGTGGTAATGGTGTTGGTGGTTTTAGCAGCGGCTCACGTGGTGGCAACGATGATGATTAGCTGACGGAGAGAGAGAGAGAGAGCTGGAGGTGCATCCGGTTCGTACTTCTTCTCCTTTTTCTAGCCGTCATTTTCCCGGACTCCATGTGACGCATGTTAAGATCGAACTCGAAATCCGACCCGAATGTAAAACCAGACCCTTTTCAATTATACAAAAATAAGAAATTTTAATGAACTTTATTATTTTTTAATTATGCGTTGAATTAAAACCGAAATAAAAGCGGAGGTTTATAAGCAGAACTCCGTTAATTTGGTATAGTTTCTAGTTATAAACGAAATATTAACTATGTTAAAAATGATAGTTGAAACAAGTTTTAAACTTAAAAGGGTTAAAACTGACAAATATCAAAGTTACAAGTTAAGGGATTGTTTTTGAAATTAACGAAAACTATAAGATAAGCAAGTCAACTAACAGGGTTAGTCAACTCAATTAGTTATTTTTATAAGAAATCATCTAACTAGGTTAGTAATTCAAGTTAACAATGTTAATAACAACAAAGGACCTAAGTGTCAATTCTTGAAAGTAGTTCAGTTAGTCTATAAGAGAAGTCACCTAACTAGGTTAGAAAGTTGGTTAACTCAGGTTAGCATGTTTCATAAAGACAAGGGGGTAGAGTATAAATTATTCAAACTGTTAATGAATAAAAACATAAAACCGGGTGGTAACGTGTTAACAACAACCCAACCACTCCACCACCCTTCTGGTTGTGTTATAATCTGTAACGCATATCTTATAAACCCAACGCAGCGACGTGCCCTTCTCCCTCCTTCTCTTTCAGACCATGCGACCCGCAACAATCACAACTCGGCCCGATTGCAATTCAACGAAAAAAGAACCGTTGGACTTCTAACTTGTCTCTAATGACGCAGAATTGTGGAGAAACCAAAGGTATACCATAAATCGTTCATGATCTTATACTATCGATTTAATCCCAATAAAACCACCATTCAACACCATTAAAGTCTACATGAACATGGTTTAGGTTCTACTCATTTTGCGAAGTTAACTGATAAGATTCATACCAATTGATCCTTTGCAAAAACCAAGTAAAACCCCATTGAAAGTTTCGTGTTTCGTCAACTACACGTCACGAATCAATCCGAAGAACATTCTAGGGCTCCCAAATTCAAGTGATGATTCCTCCTTCAATTCTTAGCCTTTGTAGGTAAATCCAAAGCCCAACTTGCTTATATTTTTATGCTCTACAAAACCCTACAATCCATTTTTGTGATAGAATGGTAGTTGAATTCGAATTAAATTATTACTGAAATTAGGGTTCTTCGTACATAGAATTTGGGGCTTTTGATGCTAGACGTATGTTTTGGTGAAATTGAAAGTAGGATACTGTTATATATCATGTTAGTAGACTTTGTGATTTTTTTTGTGCGGTAATTCTCGTGGATAAATTCTTCGCAACCAGTGATTAGATCTATCCCTTTCCCTTTTTTATAATTAATCTTTTTTGGGGTGTATCACGTGTCTTGTTTCTATTAGTTAAATCAACAACATGCAAATTCAATGTGTCGCTACGTGTTTCGTACTCATGTTTCTAGTATCTATTGTTGTATATATGTATCTATGTGGTTACTCGATTTATGTCACAGGTTTCTATTGTGGATCCATGGCTGACCGGTTCCCCACGGCCATAGGTTGAACTCAATATTGCCACCATTTAGATCCGATCTTTGGGGCTTGAATCTCATTGTGTCTAATGTTTTTTTTTATTATTATGTCGCATTAGTGGATTTGGATGTGCTGTTGTTATTGTGAATTATTACGGATGTTTCTATTACACTTGAAGTTGCATGTTAAATAATTTATTAAATAAAATAATTAAAATAATACAGCAAAATATTTTATTTAATTTAAATATGTTTAACAACTTTATGTTGACCCCAACACTTTTTTACGTATGATATAGGTACACCAGTATGAATATGAGCGGATTGAGGGTTGAAGACATGTAGGAAATACCTTAGATTAATAAATTGGATTTTATATTATGTTTGAAGAGTTTGAATCTTGTATGTTTTACTTGAGGTTTCTATGAAAAATGTGACAATTTAAATTGATCATGTTTTAAATATCAAACTTATAATAGTTGTCATGAGCAATGCACAATTATAATGCCTCGTATCAATCTGTTGTGGGTCGAGATGTGACATTCCAGCCATACATTGCCTGTTCATACCATCAGGAGTTCCTTATCCCATGTAATGGTGATGGTGTGATTTATTTAGCTCTGTAATGAGATGATGATGTGTTTTTGAGAGTTTGAAGTTGTTTGGGGAGGGGTTTAGTCGGAAAGATAGGTGCAGGGGAATTCAAGAATGGTGGGTGATGGGTTTAGGAAGATGAAATGGGTTGTGGTTAGGTTGTTTTTTAGCTAATTCGATTTGAGCGAGGGTCTACTCGTGCTCGGATTGAATTACAACCGAGCAGATCGGTTCGGATCGATTTTGCAAAACCGAGCACAAAAATGATGCTCGTGCTCGGTTCGAATTTTAATTAAGGGGATCGTTTTCGCTCGGTTTTTCTCAACACAAAAAAACATGGCAACAACACACAAAAAAACTAAAATTAAGAATATTATCAGGCACAAAATAACTAACATCATGATCCTAAAATGTTTTTAACTGAATTCAAATCTGAAGCACAAAATAAAGTGCAAAATACAAATTGTTATTTAGCTCAAAAGCCATAAACATCTTCTTAAAGCCAGAGATAAGGGCACTCGCCGATGTATCTGAAGTTTAGTCTTCACAGTTCATGTCACACCCCGACTCGCAGCGGAAGCGCACGCGGGGTGCAACAGATACATGGTATGAATACGTTATTTAAAAAGGTACTGTATTACACAACACAAGCATCAGTTACAACATTTGATTACACACTAAGGTTTACTATACGGGCACTAAGGTCCCCAAAAGCGGTTGTCTTTGCTAAGCATGCTTCTATGTACAATAGTATCCGATCAACAAAACTTGAAATCCATACGCACTTCCCTTTATCCTTCTTTTGCTTTACCTGAAAAGCATGTTAAGTTTGAACGGTCAACTACAAATAACTGGTGAATTTCACTGTTTTAGGGTGTTTCACAATTTAGTTTGAACCGGTTGATTTTGCATGTTTGACATGAAATTATACAAAGCCCACAAGTGAAACCTTTACTGTTCTCAAGTGTCGTGTCCCACAACCGATACCCCAACACTTTACCACCCCAAGTAGCTATGTCTAACACCACATAGCGTGTTCACAGAATTTATGGACATGTGCAATTGCAGTAGAATCCATGGCATTTGTGCCAGATCAATTGGGTTCGTCAGACCAATAGTACTATTCACACATCCACCGGCATATTGTTGATCACTCGTGTTTGTGGGGATCTTTCATGCGTTTGTATAACTCAAATAATTCACATCACAACATATATGTATGTGCAATATGCATTTCACCCCAAGTAAAAACAGTAAAACAGTTTGAAAGCGGGGTAGTGAAACTCACCTAGTATATAGCACGACTATCACAGGATGGGTAAGTATCAATACTCTATCCCTTCGGTCCTAATATCAATTCGTGTTTGGTTATTACCAAATACAGTTTCAATTCGGTAATTGAAATAACTATGGCTCAGATGAGGATAATCATCTAAGACTTGACCTATATCCTAACACTAGAGATATGGGTATTATTTTAGTGTCAGATTTCAGTTTGGGTTCCGGGCACCGTTTTGCATGCCAGTCAAAGTCATTTGTTTTAGATGTTCGGAAAGTGGTATGATCATATGTATTGTACTAATGAGTTGTTCATTTAGTCGTTGGTCAATTCGCGGTCCCGGCAGGTTCGTTATACATTTACAACTACCGGTTTTGTATAAAATAGTAAGATTTTTAATTCCAAAAATCATTACTCAATCGATATACTTCATAAAATTCTAAAAAATTTTATATAAGTTGGTAAAAATGTATAGAGTTCTAGAAAAATATTTACATAATTTATAAAACTAAGTTATCAAATTTAATAAATTCACGAGAAACTGTATTTTAACCGAACAATTCACATCCAAAATGATCCAACTTTCGAAAATTCCCAAAAATTTACAAAAATGTCCGAATATTTCTGGGAACCTCCTGCAAAAATTTGAGATTTTTCTGAATTCGTTATACAGCTTTTCCGGCTACCAAAACTTCGCGACAACGCGATTTTTGAAACCCATTTCAAACTCAGTCAATGATCCCCAAACATTTCCAGAATGTTTTACATATTAAACTCAACATCTCTATAATTTTTGTTAATTTATTGAACTTGTTTAGTATTTTATCCAAATTTATTCCTTTTAAAAATTCTCCAAAAATTTAGAAAATTCTAAAATTTTAATCGAGTCTTACTGTCACCATGGGTGACCATCCTGTAAATTTTCAGGTCCTAAAAATACCCACACAAAACGTTATACAAAAACTAAGTTTACGGCTACTAGTTTCAGTTTTAAGGTGTTATACCTCGTGTTTCTCGATCAAGTGAGCGGTCTCTACCCTTCCAAAGGCTGTTATAAGCTAGGATCAGTACCTATATACCATAGACAACACAAACATGCAAAACCCATGTCAATCAAGCCTGAAATCCGATCTTTTTTGCTTAAGATTTGATTTGTTCGGTTATTGTCGAATAGGTTGTGTTTTTGTATCATCAAACAACATGTATAATCTTGTTATATGGTTATCATATTTCCACAGCCTTCATGGCCCAAGACATCAAATATTCATGGATCAAATTAAGTTATTTTGTTTTATTACTAGTTTTAGTACAAAAAGTAACTAAATTACATAGAGATTAGACTTTGTACCTCAAATTTATGGCTGTTCTTATTGAATTTGTAAGGCAGAAGCTACACTTTTTTTCTTTTTTTTTAAATTACTCATCTGTTAAAAGCTGAACCCTTTCACGTATTTGCTTAAAATACATTATATTAGTGTTCGATAAGTAATGCTTTAGGCTTGACTAACCATACAATGCATGTTTGGTTGTTTTCGTGTGCGTTAAAATAAAGGCGTTTCGTTAACCGAAACCGCCTCGTTTAACGTGCCAACTACATGTTAAGGCCTCAAATCTTATATTATTGTATAAGTACCTTGTCTAGGTAATTATGTACTCTTAGAATAGTCTCCGACGCTTACGTTTGCATCTAAATCGTTATTGTACGGTTTGCGAACTGTTAAACAGAAAGCTTCTGTTTAACCTGTTTTTAGCACACTGAGGCATCCACATCGCACTGTTAGGTATTATTGTTTGCATGTTTGTCATAACATACCCTCGGATTCATCCGAGTCATACTTAGTATCGTTTCGTTATCCGTATAAGTCGTACGTATAGATTAGGCTTTACCTGTTTCGCCACGGTTGTCACTGTTCATTCAACATCGCACAGTCACAGTCTCGCGGAGTGCAAACACAAGTCGGCAAGTCGCTGGGGAGTGGAATGGGGATTTAGGAATTAGGATAAGAACTTAGTATTGAATTGGGCTAAATTTGATTCTTTTGCTTTGCATTTTTATGGGCTACTTATACTTATAAGTTATAAAGCTTTAAAATCTATCATATTATATAATATATATAATATATATATATATATATATATATATGGGAATGTTCATTTTAGAATAAATTTAATATGAGAAGAAAATGAAGAAAGGGCATAATAGTAAAACATTAAATAGTTTATAACTCCTCTAATTAATTATGTTATCTCTCATTAATAAAGCAAAAACATTTTATCTTACACATTTCAAAATTTATCCTACATATGTCTTACATTTAACGGAATTTACCCTACACACATGTAAATTTACCCTACACATTTCAAAATTTATCCTACATATACTAAAATTTATCCTACACATGTCGAAAATTGTCTTACACCATAATTATTTTATCTTGAAAGAGTATATGAAAAAAAAGAGTTACAAGTTTAATTAATTAGCTAATTAATGATAATTATAGATTTACCTATATGCTTTTTTTCATAATATTAAATACACACATTAAATGAAGTAAATGGAGAATTTCTATTGGTTTAAAAGTTATTCTTTATATTCTTACAAAAATTTTCTTCTCGCTTAACTCTCCACTATATATATATATATATATATATTATAAAAAAATAATTCGAGCGAAACCGAGTGAGCTGATCTTTGCTCATGCTTGGCTCGTTTTCAAATCGAACCGAGCCGAGCGGCTCATTTACAAACTGAGCGGGAATCGAAAGAACATTTTTCTGGCATTTTTTGAGTGATCGTCGAGCAGTTTGGACAGCCCTTGTGGTGCCACTCTTTATTTTTATATGTTCATTTGATAAATAAAAAAAGGATAAAAAGACTGTTTTGTCCTCATGTGAGTGGCACATGACTGCATTTAACTCTAAAATTTAATTGGGTTAGATCAAAAGAACATCGCCTGATATCATGTGCAAACGTAAAGGACAACCAATGTAATTTGTTAAATTAAATGACACCGCCTGATGAAACGTTGAAGCATAAACAATGAAAAAGCGCAATTTTCTCTGTATTACAACTTAATAAAGTCAAGCTCCAATCCATGTATACTTAAATAATTTGAGGTCAAAATAAATATTTTAGATAGTTGAATTTTCTTTTATTCTGTTAACTAGTGGGACTCTCTCGCGTTTTACACAGACTTTCAATCAATATTGGTTTGATTAGTTACAGTACTAGTACGATACTGACACTCTGTATGGCAATTGACACATGTTATATATTGATTGAATGCAGAAAAAACGAAGAATGGTACCGATTCCGGTTTTGTTTGGTTAGTATAGTTCATTCGTCATGGTACTGGTACAGAACCGGCACTCGATAAAATTGATACCAAAAAAATACTCTATTACAAATATAACTCTGTATTCAACAAACTTTATACCGCCACGTCAAAAAACCATAAAAACAAATACAATGGATGTTGTTTGGTAGCTATTGTGACATCCCGGTTTTTCGGATAACTTAAACGCAATACTTGTCGAATGAATTATGTGCTACGTATTAAACGTTTATAAGTTGGTGCGTTATTATGTGATATCCGAGTTCGTGTTTTATGTTAGTTATAATGTATGGACGTAGTAAATAAACAATTGAATCGAGCCGAACCGCGACACGAGCCGGCCTCTTTTCTTGCGACTCAAGGAACTAAACTTGGGGATCAAGTTTTAACCCAAACCTTAAACTCAACCCATCCGGTCGCGAGCAAACAACCCAAACCAACCCACCCAAGTCCCTTCGGCCGCGAGAACAAACCCAATCCGCAAACCTATTCCCCTCTTTTCTTGATCTTTTTGCGCTATATATACACACACATGCATGGGTCTTTCTTCACAAAAACAAAAACACAAAACCCTAATAGCAACTAGCCGACGGCAGCCTCTTCCTTCATCATCTCGATCTGATCAGCCCTACACCATCTCTCGGTCGCGACAGCAGCTTGTTCCTTTCATTCTTTCGGTCGTGATCTAGCTTGAACATCCGAATCAGTCCCGTCCAAGTCTCGGCTTATTTACCTAGTCATTAAAGGTTAGGGTTTATCTTTTGTTACAAGATCATATTCGGATATATGTGTTTGAATGTTGTGATTGTGTTGTTTTCGGATTAATTATGTTAGATTGAAAGTTTGATGTTTGTTCGAAATCTGGAAAATATAGGCTGTGTTTTGTTGATAAAAACTAGAGATTTTGATTAGGGTTTGCATGGATATGATATATATAGTGATATATGATTGGAAAAATCTGTTCTTGATCACATATGTTCAATACATTATCGGTTTATGCGAGTTAGTTGTGATAAAGTGCTGAAACAGGTTGCTGAATGATGGTTACAGCCGACTTCAACTGGCTGTAACTCGGTCATTAATTGTCGAAAAACGGATTTTCTGAAGTCTAAAACGTAGAGATTTGAATAACGAATCTAATGGCGCTGGATTCATATTTTTCTGAAGTCGTTTGATATTTTTAAGTGGCCAATTAAGAACAGTAACTAAAGCTGTGAAAATCCTGAAATTTTGTTAGTTGTTTATCGAGTTGGATTTAATAATCTGTAGGGAGTCGAATCATGAAATTTGTACAGAAACTAGGTATGGAAATATCCCGGCAACTCCAACTGGAATTTTGTTAATTGGACGATCAGTGATTTTTAAATAAATTCTTCCGTGGACTGCAGTCAGAAAGCGACGAATCTGACTGCAGCCTAGTATAATTAATATTTATGGATAATTGGTAAAGTATTAGGACTTGAAAAATTTATATAAATTTCTACAGTATAGTTGGCACCTGCTGTAAAATAATTGGAATTTTTGGAATGTTGGAACTATTATATAAAAATCCTAGAAAACAGCCGAATTATGTGTATGTAAGCTGAAATTTGATAACTTGTGAATGTGTGCACCAAAGTGTTGCATGGATTGGATTATGTTCATGATAAATTGTTTTGATTACTATGATCACATGAGGATACTTGCATGCATGTTTGAGTGTTAGGGATTTTGATTGTGTGAATCACTTTGTGCGTAAATTATGTGTAGAATTTGTATTAGTGTGTTCACACACTGACTTGGAATCAATTGGTTTATTAGGACGCAATTAGCGGTCCCATCATTTGCAACTTCTGTGTTACACTAACCGAGCAACTAAAGGTGAGTTCACGGCCCCTAACTTTATTCGTATTTTAAACAACAGGGGGAGAAACATGTATACACTCTTCAAACTCAATCTCTTTACGTTATACGAAATTAACGTCACATAACTATTCGGTAACTAAGTTGATGTTAATGTAATGTTATGGTCACTAAGCAGCTATATCACATAAGTCCTCGACAATCTCTCGGATCGTTAGTATTGGGTTTTAATTGCGGGGAAATTATAAGTAGTACTACTGGGCCCGACAAGCCCCATCCGAGCTAGTCGCGCTAGCCGACCGGGTATGGTCAACGGGTGAATAATTTAGCCTAACTTCGCCATGGTCAGTGATAGGCCTGGCAACACGGAGGCACAACAGTCAGCTTCGATCGCGAACACTTACGTGACATGACTTTAGGCTAGCTACCTATATATGTTAACATTGAACTTAATTACGAATCAACTATATTATCCCGGGTTGAGGATAATGGAAACAACAACTATCTTATCCCGGGTTGAGGATAATGGAAACAACAACTATATTATCCCGGGTTGAGGATAATGGAAACAACAACTTATTATTCCGGGTTTGGAATAATGGAACCAACATCATTATTATTCCGGGTTGGGAATAATGGAACTAAATCGTTATCCCGGGTTAGGGATAACGGGGGAAACAAACTCATAACCGAACAAACGAATTTATGAAAACCTGTGAACTCACTCATCTTTAATGTTGACACTTGTTTCTTTACATGTTTCTCAGGACGCTAGGAGCTCTAGGTGCACTCACTTGCATTGATCAAGACATCTTTTATCGAGTCTCATTTACAAACATTGTTTTGGGTTTTTCATTTGTTTTGGCGTTTGTGTTGGCGCCCGTTTCACTACTTATTCTATGCTTCCGCTCAACCATAAAAACTAATGCTTCCACTAAACATTGGTAACTAACTAAGACAGTATAAAATCTACGATGAATGGTTAAACAAATGATTTTTGGAAAACGTATTATCAAATCATATAGAGTCGTTCGACGTACTAGTGTTTCAGATTCTGGTTTGTTCACACGCCTCGCGGTAAAACTCCGCAAGTGGAAATTGAGGGTGTGACAGATTGGTATCAGAGCCACTTGCTATAGAGAACCTGGTTTGCATTAGAAGTAGACCTAAACTATAGCTGAATACACGACACTAGACGTAGTTTGGCACCGAACTGTTATATCTTGATATGTGATGTACCACAACTGTGTTATGAAGAATATGAATGCATAGTAAGAAATGAATGCAACTCGTAACTAACTACACAACCTAACAGGCAATGTCATCATCATCATCTTCATCATCATCCGACAAACTTACGCCACCAAGAGCGCCAGGAAAGGCACCTATGGTGGAACCCTTACCATCTTATGGCGTGGAGACACGCTCAGCTGCGAGGAAAAGGCTCGCTCTAGGGGAGGAGGAGTCATCACGCCCAACCATCGCTGTGCCGGTTGAACCGGTTAACTCGGTAGAAGTAGGGAATGACCTACTTAGAAATATGATACATAAACAACAAGAACAATTAGAAAGAATGCAGGAAACCATCCTAGCACAGGATGGATGATCCGACAACTGACAGGTAAAACCGACTCGCTCGAGGAAGAGCAACATACGAGTAAGATAGCTCGTAACACCTTAGCCAGAGATCTGCGTGCTGAGCAGATAAGAGCCGACTGGCTCGAAGACAGAGTCCTGGAAAATAGTTGGAGAATCCAGGAGCTAGAGCAAAATCAAGCACCTGCACCAGCACCGGCCCCCCAGTGCCGGTAGAGGAGGATCCGGAAGAGGATCCGGAAGAGGATCCAGAAGAGGACCCAGAGGAGGATCCAGAGGAGGATCCGGAGGAGGACCCAGCTGTAGAAGCCGGAAATGCCGCGCAGGATCACGGCAACGATAGTGATCTGGGGGATGGAGACGTAGACGACTAACACGTCTCGCTTATTTTATTTACTTTCCTTCAGTCTATTTATTTTCCCACTTGTGTTTAAACTTGAGACTTTATAGTGAATTCATATGTTTGGTTGGCACTTTGTAAGACGTTGAAACTTTATTTAATCAAGTACTTCCTTTGACTATTTATATTTGAGCTGACATAACTTGATAATTATTTAAGTACGAAGTAGGATAACTATATTGGATATATAGACTTATCGGGGTGTGTTTATGTTGTTTTTCGAAGATCTAAATGGCAACTGGACGACGTGGAAACCTTAACATGACGCCCGAAGAACTAGCTGCCATGATTCAAGAGCACGTGAACGCAGCTCTAACGGGTGCTCAGAACCAACCGGCAGGTAACCATTATTAAATTTTCAGGAGAAAATCTAATAGTTGGGCTAGTAGAATTCCTCGCTGACTACCTGTCCTCTGTCAGCAGGAGGGGGTTTTAACCCCTACAAGATGTTCCTCGACGCGAAACCAAGCAAATTCTCGGGGGCAGAAGGACCCATAGGACTGGTCCGCTGGATCGAAAAATCTGAATCAGTATTTAAAATGTGCAACTGTTTGGAGGCCAACAAGGTCAAGTATGCAGCCTCAACACTGGAAGATGGGGCACTAACTTGGTGGAATGCACAAGTCCAAACGCGCGGACTTATTGCTGCAAATGCAATGGCCTGGGCCGAGTTTAAGGCCCTAATCAAAGAAGAGTACTGTCCGCGAGACAGAGTGCAACAGTTGGAGCAAACCTTATGAAACCACAAGATGGTGGGATCTGAAATCGAAGTATACACAGCGAAACATCACGACTTGGTATTTCTGTGTCCCGATCTGGCTAACACTGTGGAGAAACGGCTCGAGTTCTACCTTGGGGGTCTGGTTCCGGAGATTCAGGGTATGGTAATGGCTAGTAACCCTGCAACGGAGCATCAAGCAATCAGGTTGGCGCACAAACTCACCGATAAGGCGGTGGAACAAAAGAAGTTGCCAGCTCGGGGTACAACTGAAGTTGCCCCTGATAATAAAAGAAAGTTTGAAGACTCGTCTGTTCGACAGTCTTCGTCATCCCAGCCACAACAGGGGAACCAGAAATGGTTCAATCATTACAACAGCCACCGGGGTCACCAAAATCAGCCCGCCAACAACAACAACAACAACCAGAACGCAAGCGGCTATGTAGGTCGAAAGCCGCAGTGCACCCGCTGTAATCTTCATCATCACGGCCCTTGTGCCGGGAATCGCTGCCAACTATGTGGCAAGGTGGGACATGCGGCAAAGGATTGTCGTGGGGAAATCATGTCCCGACAAAACCAAAATCAACCCCAAGGCCCACAACAGGGTGTTAACCGGGGATGCTATCAGTGTGGTAGCACTGCCACTTCAAAAGAGACTGCCCACAGCTGCGTAACAACAACAACAATGGTGGGAACAACCACAACCACAATAACCACAACAACAATAATAACAACAATAATGGAAATGGTGGCACAGGAGGTGCCAAAGGTCGCGCATTTACATTGGGCCGCGGAGAGGCCAGAAACGACTCGAACGTGGTCACCGGTAAGTTTCCCCTTAATGAACATTTTGCTACTGTGCTTTTTGATATGGGTGCGGATAGGAGCTTTATATCTGAGTCTTTTAGGAAGAACCTAAATCTCACGCCTAAACCCTTAGAGACCCCTTATGTTATAGAATTAGCCGATGGTAAATCTGTAGATGTGACCCATATAGTATCCGGCTGTCAACTCAAACTTGCGGGTCACACTTTTACCATTGATCTGATGACAACTACCCTGGGTAGTTTTGACGTGGTAATCGGAATGGACTGGCTATCCGACGTCCGAGCTGAAGTCCTCTGCTTCGAAAAATCTATCCGTATTCCGCTCTCTAACGACGAAATCTTGACGGTGCAAGGCGAGAAGGCAGGCGCCGTCACAAACATCATCTTTTACATGCAAGTGCAGAAGTATCTTCGGAGAAAGAACTCCTTCGCTTTACTCGCACTGGTTACCGAACAGCCTAAGGACAAGAAACGTATAGAAGACATCCCTGTCGTCCGTGATTTTTCCGATGTATTCCCAGAGGAATTACCTGGTCTTCCACCCCATCGACAATTGGAGTTTGAAATCGAATTGGCGAACCATGCAACTCCTATCGCCAAGGCTCCATACCGCCTAGCTCCAGCCGAGCTGCAGGAGCTGTCTACCCAACTTCAGGAGCTGTTAGAAAAGGGATTTATCCGACCAAGCGCTTCGCCATGGGGAGCTCCAGTCCTTTTTGTCAAGAAGAAGGACGGGACCTTCCGCATGTGCATCGACTACAGGGAACTCAACAAGGTTACTGTCAAGAACCGATACCCGTTACCTCGCATCGACGATCTCTTCGACCAACTGCAAAGGTCAAGCTACTACTCCAAGATTGATCTACGGTCCGGTTACCACCAGCTACGCGTCAGGGAGGAGGATATCGCTAAGACGGCATTTCGTACTCGGTATGGCCATTATGAGTTCTTGGTCATGCCCTTCGGTCTCACCAACGCACCCGCGGTGTTCATGGACCTCATGAACCGTGTGTTTAAACCATACCTCGACAAATTTGTCATTGTGTTCATCGATGACATACTCATCTACTCTAAAAGTGAAGAAGAACATGCTGAACATCTACGATTACTGCTAGGATTACTTCAACAGGAGAAGCTATATGCCAAGCTTTCGAAGTGTGATTTCTGGATTCGGGAAGGTCAGTTTCTCGGGCATATCGTAAATGAAAAGGGTATCCATGTCGACCCGGCCAAGATTGAAGCTATCAAAAACTGGGAAGCACCCAGGACACCGACGGAGATCCGCCAATTTTTGGGCTTGGCTGGTTACTACAGACGTTTCATCGAGGGATTTTCAAAGATCGCACAACCGCTTACTACCCTCACCCAGAAAGGCATCAAGTATGCTTGGGGTGACAAGCAGGAAGCGGCATTTCAATTGCTAAAGCAGAAACTTTGCAGTGCACCCATTCTGTCCTTGCCGGAACGGACAGATGACTTTGTAGTATATTGTGATGCTTCCATCCAGGGGTTGGATGCGTACTCATGCAACGCGATAAGGTCATCGCGTATGCATCCCGCCAACTGAAGGTTCACGAGAAAAACTACACAACGCATGACCTGGAATTGGGAGCAGTAGTGTTTGCACTTAAGATTTGGAGACAATACCTCTATGGAACGAAGTGCACAATCTTCACAGACCACAAGAGCCTCCAACACATCTTTGATCAGAAGGAGTTGAACATGCGACAGCGTCGCTGGGTCGAACTCTTGAACGATTATGAGTGTGCCATTCGGTATCACCCGGGTAAAGCTAACGTGGTAGCTGATGCCCTCAGTAGGAAGGAACACTTGAAACCTCGTCGTGTACGAGCATTACAACTCACTATTCATTCGGGGCTACCCGAACAAATACGCGACGCCCAGTTAGAAGCAGTTAAGGAGGAAAACATCAAGGCCGAATCGGTGGGAAAAATGGAACGCGATTGGGAAGTAAAACCCAATGGAGCCCGGTATTTCATGAATCGCATATGGGTACCTCTCTACGGAAACCTCAGAGAGCTAGTCATGGACGAAGCTCACAAATCCCGATACTCTGTCCATCCTGGTTCGGATAAGATGTATCAAGACCTTAAAGCTGCGTATTGGTGGCCCAACATGAAAGCTGATATAGCCACCTACGTGAGTAAGTGTTTGACTTGTGCAAAAGTCAAGGTAGAGTATCAAAAGCCATCGGGGCTACTCCAACAACCTGAGATCCCAGTGTGGAAATGGGATCAGATCTCGATGGATTTCATCACTAAACTCCCGCGAACTTTGGGTGGTTGCGATACCATCTGGGTAATTGTGGATCGTTTAACTAAGTCCGCACACTTCCTAGCTATTAAAGAAACAGATAAGATGGAGAAGTTGACTCGCATCTACATTAAGGAAGTAGTTTCTCGGCACGGAGTGCCAACATCCATCATCTCAGACAGAGATGCTCGCTTCACGTCCAACTTCTGGCAGTCACTCCAGAAAGCGTTGGCACACGCTTAGATATGAGCACAGCCTATCACCCTCAGACTGATGGTCAAAGCGAAAGGACCCTACAAACCTTGGAAGACATGCTTAGGGCATGCGTAGTAGACTTTGGAAATAGTTGGGAAATCCACCTGCCTTTAGTGGAATTCTCGTATAACAACAGTTACCATACAAGTATATCGGCAGCACCGTTTGAGGCATTATACGGTCGTAAATGTAGATCACCGGTCTGTTGGGCAGAAGTCGGTGACAGCCAACTTACAGGCCCTGAGTTGATACTTGAGGCTACTGAAAAGATTGTACAAATCAGAAACCGCATGGCGGCGGCACGAGATCGACAGAAAAGCTACGCTGATCAACGACGCAAACCGCTCGAATTTCAAGTAGGCGACCGCGTCCTACTAAAGGTGTCACCCTGGAAGGGTGTAATCCGCTTTGGAAAACGGGGCAAACTAAACCCACGGTACGTAGGCCCGTTTGTAATCTTGAAACGTATTGGACCCGTAGCTTATCAATTAGACCTTCCTGCCGAACTCAGTGGAGTTCACAACGTGTTTCACGTGTCAAATCTGAAGAAGTGTCTATCAGATGAAACTCTAGTTATTCCATTGGATGAGATTCAAGTGGATGAACAACTGCACTTTGTGGAACAGCCTATCGAGATCATGGATCGTGAGATCAAGACTCGAAGGCACAGCAAGATTCCGATCGTTAAGGTTCGTTGGGACTCTAAGCGTGGACCGGAGTTCACGTGGGAAAGAGAGGACCAAATGAAAAGCAAATACCCACACCGCTTTGCAGCTGAGCAGCAAACTAACGATACCAACAACTAAATTTTCGGGACGAAAATTCTTTCAACATGGGGATGATGTGACAACCTGGAAATTTCTCATACTTTCGCGTACCATTGTTAACTAAATTCTTGTGCATGGCACTTGGGAATCTTTGTGCATGGCACTTGGGAACTTCTTGTAACTTCGCGTACCATCGTTAACGAACTAACTCTTTGTGCGTGGCACTCTAAACATGTACGCTGCATTCTAAACCGCGTTTACTCAATTTTCGGGACGAAAATTCTTTCAACATGGGGATAATGTGACATCCCGGATTTTCGGATAACTTAAACGCAATACTTGTCGAATGAATTATGTGCTACGTATTAAACGTTTATAAGTTGGTGCGTTATTATGTGATATCCGAGTTCGTGTTTTATGTTAGTTATAATGTATGGACGTAGTAAATAAACAATTGAATCGAGCCGACCGCGACACGAGCCGGCCTCTTTTCTTGCGACTCAAGGAACTAAACTTGGGGATCAAGTTTTAACCCAAACCTTAAACTCAACCCATCCGGTCGCGAGCAAACAACCCTAACCGACCCACCCAAGTCCCTTCGGCCGCGAGAACAAACCCAATCCGCAAACCTATTCCCCTCTTTTCTTGATCTTTTTGCGCTATATATACACACACATGCATGGGTCTTTCTTCACAAAAACAAAAACACATAACCCTAATAGCAACCAGCCGACGGCAGCCTCTCCTTCATCATCTCGATCTGATCAGCCCTACACCATCTCTCGGTCGCGACAGCAGCTTGTTCCTTTCATTCTTTCGGTCGTGATCTAGCTTGAACATCCGAATCAGTCCCGTCCAAGTCTCGGCTTATTTACCTAGTCATTAAAGGTTAGGGTTTATCTTTTGTTACAAGATCATATTCGGATATATGTGTTTGAATGTTGTGATTGTGTTGTTTTCGGATTAATTATGTTAGATTGAAAGTTTGATGTTTGTTCGAAATCTGGAAAATATAGGTTGTGTTTTGTTGATAAAAACTAGAGATTTTGATTAGGGTTTGCATGGATATGATATATATAGTGATATATGATTGGAAAAATCTGTTCTTGATCACATATGTTCAATACATTACCGGTTTATGCGAGTTAGTTGTGATAAAGTGCTGAAACAGGTTGCTGAATGATGGTTACAGCCGACTTCAACTGGCTGTAACTCGGTCATTAGTTGTCGAAAAACGGATTTTCTGAAGTCTAAAACGTAGAGATTTGAATAACGAATCTAATGGCGCTGGATTCATATTTTTCTGAAGTCGTTTGATATTTTTAAGTGGCCAATTAAGAACAGTAACTAAAGTCGTTTGATATCGAGTTGGATTTAATAATCTGTAGGGAGTCGAATCATGAAATTTGTACAGAAACTAGGTATGGAAATATCCCGGCAACTCCAACTGGAATTTTGTTAATTGGACGATCAGTGATTTTTAAATAAATTCTTCCGTGGACTGCAGTCAGAAAGCGACGAATCTGACTGCAGCCTAGTATATTAATATTTATGGATAATTGGTAAAGTATTAGGACTTGAAAAATTTATATAAATTTCTACAGTATAGTTGGCACCTGCTGTAAAATAATTGGAATTTTTGGAATGTTGGAACTATTATATAAAAATCCTAGAAAACAGCCGAATTATGTGTATGTAAGCTGAAATTTGATAACTTGTGAATGTGTGCACCAAAGTGTTGCATGGATTGGATTATGTTCATGATAAATTGTTTTGATTACTATGATCACATGAGGATACTTGCATGCATGTTTGAGTGTTAGGGATTTTGATTGTGTGTATCACTTTGTGCGTAAATTATGTGTAGAATTTGTATTAGTGTGTTCACACACTGACTTGGAATCAATTGGTTTATTAGGACGCAATTAGCGGTCCCATCATTTGCAACTTCTGTGTTACACTAACCGAGCAACTAAAGGTGAGTTCACGGCCCCTAACTTTATCCGATTTTTAAACAACAGGGGGAGAAATATGTATACACTCTTCAAACTCAATCTCTTTACGTTATACGAAATTAACGTCACATAACTATTCGGTAACTAAGTTGATGTTAATGTAATGTTATGGTCACTAAGCAGCTATATCACATAAGTCCTCGACAATCTCTCGGATCGTTAGTATTGGGTTTTAATAGCGGGGAAATTATAAGTAGTACTATTGGGCCCGACAAGCCCCATCCGAGCTAGTCACGCTAGCCGACCGGGTATGGTCAACGGGTGAATATTTTGGCCTAACTTCGCTATGGTCAGTGATAGGCCTGGCAACACGGAGGCACAACAGTCAGCTTCGATCGCGAAACACTTACGTGACATGACTTTAGGCTAGCTACCTATATATGTTAACATTGAACTTAATTACGAATCAACTATATTATCCCGGGTTGAGGATAATGGAAACAACAACTATCTTATCCCGGGTTGAGGATAATGGAAACAACAACTATATTATCCCGGGTTGAGGATAATGGAAACAACAACTTATTATTCTGGGTTTGGAATAATGGAACCAACATCATTATTATTCCGGGTTGGGAATAATGGAACTAAATCGTTATCCCGGGTTAGGGATAACGGGGGAAACAAACTCATAACCGAACAAACGAATTTATGAAAACCTGTGAACTCACTCATCTTTAATGTTGACACTTGTTTCTTTACATGTTTCTCAGGACGCTAGGAGCTCTAGGTGCACTCACTTGCATTGATCAAGACATCTTTTATCGAGTCTCATTTACAAACATTGTTTTGGGTTTTTCATTTGTTTTGGCGTTTGTGTTGGCGCCCGTTTCACTACTTATTCTATGCTTCCGCTCAACCATAAAAGCTAATGCTTCCGCTAAACATTGGTAACTAACTAAGACAATATAAAATCTACGATGAATGGTTAAACAAATGATTTTTGGAAAACATATTATCAAATCATATAGAGTCGTTCGACGTACTAGTGTTTCAGATTCTGGTTTGTTCACACGCCTCGAGGTAAAACTCCGCAAGTGGAAATTGAGGGTGTGACAGCTATTTCTTCGGTCTGTGACAATAAAGAACAAAAAATCAACTACATTTGATCCGCCCAAACAAAAATTTATCCAATCGCAAGGGTTTATTTTAAATTTTATAAATCATAATATTATATTGTTACTAAAAATGAAAATGGTAAGTTATAAAACAATACGAGATCATGTTCGATGTTGTTCGACGGTATAAGTTTGATTCATAACGGTAAAGAACCAAAAAAGTCAATTGTATTTGACCAGACGGAATATCACTTTTATCGTATCATAGACAAAAAATAAGGTCGTCGTAATGTTATTTTTTAGAATTTTACTAAAAGCTATGTTATATTACATTATTAAGAAAACGCCACACAACTTGATTTTGGGTAAAGTTTTATGTAAACGTTGATAAAAATAAAATATCACAATGACATATTTGAAATTTTATAAAATACCGTATTTTATAAGTTATAAACAAATAAGAAATATAATTTCTTTTTGAACGGTGAACTTCATGTATAAGGTTACCAGACTCTCCAAATCAGAGAGCCCCGTATTGCCCCATTCTGACCAGGCTATGTTGTCTTAGCCGGGTCCACGCTAGCTTCAAATTTTGACCTTTTTGGGCACGGTGGGAAGAAAACCCGGTTGGGCTCGGGAATCGAACTAACAACCTCACACAAGACCTAGTTCAAATCCTTCATTGTCTATATCCATCCCATATGACGCAAATAAGAATTACACCTGAGTCTCTATTGAAAAACCCAAACCTCTTACCATTAGGCCACAAGTAGTTATAATAATGAAGTATTATGATATTAAAATAAAAAAATTACCAACCGACATAAGGTTTTTTATCTATATATTAATAGTAAATGGTCCAAATGTTTTGTGGGATTGGAGTTGGGCCGGTAAGTTAAATTTGCCGGAAGAACTCATGGAGCTGCATGAACGTAAAGGACTCTTGGACGGTTGGACCAGTCGAATAGTTGATTTTCAGTGTTCACAGGTTCTAAATATAGGTAGTTTTTGGCTTGGAAACACTGATTAGGGCTGTTTACGAGCTGAATCGAACCGATCGGATCTTTGCTCGTGCTCGTTCGTTTACAAATCGAACCGAACCGAGCGTTTTTTTCAACCGAGCCAAAGTCGAACGAGCACCTTTTGATCCAAGTATGTTGACGTAGAACGAGTATCGAGCGTCACATAACAAATAGAAAAGTGACGATGGGATTATTAGTTTTTAGAGTAAAACATAGTTTTGTCCCTAAGGTTTCGTCCAATTAGAACACAAGTATAAATTTATGAAGTAATAAGGAATAAAAAAAAAACTCAACTGGTTCTACCGAGATCATCTGAGCGGTAAGATGAATCGTCAATCGATTGAAGCAAACCTTTGATCTAATGAAAAATTTGAAATCGAATGAACCGATTGAAACACAACCTTAGGGTGTTGGCGTCTTGGCTACGAAGAATTTGAATAATGATGGTTGATGCGAGGTTTTAATTAGAATTATGTACGTTTGAGTTGAATGGCAGGTTGACACTTGAGTATCGATCAACATTCCACATTTCAGTATTTTGACACAGTTACTCTGGATTATTAGATAATGGAGTATTAGTATCAGCCTTCAATTCTGTAATTAAATGGACTCTAATGGGATCTTGGACCAACATTGTTAATATACGCCTCTAGTTATTTTATTGATATATACATACATATATATATATATATATATATTAAAAAATAATTCGAGCCAACCGAGTCGAAACGAACTGAGTGGACCTTTGCTCATGTTCGGTTTGTTTTAAACCGAACTGATCCGAACGGAGTGCCTTTTTCAATCGAGCAGAATCGAACGAGCAAATTCCGATAATTTTTTCGATCGAGTATCCAACGAGTCTCGAGCGTCGAGCAATTTGAACAGCCCTAATAGTGATGGAACCTTCTATGTCAAATCTATCTAAGACAAACTAAAAGATCAGGAATCAGCCAATGATTTTATCTTTCAATGGAGAACTGAAATGAACCGTATATTAGCATTGGGTGCTCTGACAAACGAAATATTCCGGTCCCTTCTCACTTTTATCCGTTATTTAAGAACCCGTTTAGACTATTGAACATCACCTCACCTCCTGCCAAGTTACTAGTCAGCCAGTGGTATTGGATAGCCTCGATATTTGCCTTTTCAGTTCGTGATTTGTTTATGTTGCACGAATTCCTTTCAACCAAATCGGTCAAATGGAAAATAGTTCAAGATGTCGTGATTGTGTGATTGTTTTTTGTTGTTGTATATGACAGGCTAGGAATGATTTCCAAAAAGAAAACTCCTGTCAATCGATTACTCGTGGAGATAAAGATGTTGGGGATCCTTCGGATTAAAAGCAGATCCAATTTGGCTAGTCTAGAACAGGAAGATCGGCGTAACATTTATTTTTTTTTATTTTGCTCCCTATAATCTGGTGTTTCAACCACTAGTATCTTGCTAGTGTGTGTGTTTTTATGCAATTCTCCAACTGTTCAAAGAAAAATCAAACAACTCAAATGACTTGTCATCTAGATGGACCCATCCACACTGAGGAATTTAAAGATAAAAATGTTGATCTAGTTAAATCGGTGAACTTTAAAAAGAATATGTTATTTAATTAGACAAGCCTATCATTTTATAAACACCGGATTTATTTTTCACTATCCGATGAAATTAAGCAGGATTGCTACTTGCTTGCCCTAACGTTGTGTTCCCCAATTTAATAAACAAAAGAGAAGAAAAGAAAATGAATTAAAGAGAGAAAAGAAAAGGAGTAGAAAGAAAAAAATTAATTAGCTTACGTGTTTCCGAGTTCGAAGGAAATGAAAAGAAAAATAAGGATAGATTTTATGTATCAAAAACATTTGCCTCTAAATCTTTTCAATTTGGAAGGATTTAAAATGAATGAAAAAACCTAAGTTTTCCTTTCTTTCTCTTCATTTCTTTCTTTAAAAAACTAAGTAACATAACATTTTTTTACATCTTTTGAAGTCCTTTCTTTTCATTTATTAAATGAAACTCAGGAATACAGCGGGTGGAAGGAAAGGGCTTGGTATGGCACATGATGAGGGATGGAGAGGCCACAAAGAACATGCTGGAGTAAGTTTCGGGGAGGATGTGAGAGAAATGCTTATAACAATGAAATTCTTTAATAGGATTATATATTTAAGGTGTAGCTAAATAAATATATTTAAAGAATATCATGTAAATACTTTAAAATAGGTTCATTTACATAAAAGAAATTCCTTTACTTAGTCATATACTTATTTGATAATTAAACAGGTGAAGATTCGCATTTATTTAAAGTTACTAAAATGTATTTATACATAAGTTGTGGGCTAGATATCAGACATACGGCCCATTAGTTGAAAATGGGTCCAAAAAGTGGTACAACCATGACATGAACCATTCATTCATGGTTTGTTATCCTAAACAAAGCTTTTCACCTTTTTTCAAGCGTAACAAAACTCTTGTGCCCACTAAATCAGTCCCTTCATTTGGCTTCTCCGTCGTTGAACTACCCCATCTCCACTCTTGGATTACGTGCACGCGTTCGAAGCAGCCACGATACATTAGTGTCTCTTCACTGGGCAACCCTCTATTTGTACCAAGTATAGTTATGCTCGGGTGTGTACTTGACCTAATCGGGCATTTCACCTCGGTTTCGGCTATGGGAGCTTAATCTGAACTGCAAACACCAAACAAACAATGATGAAATTTGTAATGGAATTTTGTTGTATACACATTTGGATAAGCATGTGGAGGTAATAAGAAAAAAAAACTTTTCTTAATAATACCAAAATTTTCTTTTTGTAACTGACTTAACTAGAGGTATTCGACTAAAATGAAAACCAAACTGATGTCTTATTCGATTATTCGGTCCGGTTGTGACCATAACTGAATAACCAAATTGGTTTTTGGTTTAACTATCCGTGATGCATATTTTAAATACGGTTTTCATCGGATTGTCACCCTTGATCCGCAGCGGAATAGGTGACCGGGGTATGATTGGTTGATACAAAGCTTACGACTGTTATTAAATAGTTTATTATTCATTAATTCCATGTTAAAGGTTTCACATAACAAATTATCCAAATGAAACAAATACATAAAAGTCATTGTACAAGTAGATAATCAACTATAACTCCATTTCTTGTTATTAAGGCTCAATCCTATGTTGATCTCCCCTTCATTCCTATTCACCTGTATCATGCGTAAAAAAATAGTTTTGGGTCAACAAAGGTTGTTGAGTGAATCGTGCTGTTTTTTGTGTGAAAACGATAAGTTTATTTTTGTATATAGAAAATGTGCATATAATCAAATGTAGTTGAATGCGTTGTATGTAAATGTATCAAACCTCAAGCAATCAATCAACAAATAATGTAATGATTCAAATGAATGATGTATATTGCACTGGATAATGATGTGCAATCTCAAACAATAATCAACTCAATTGTATATAAATGTGCATGGTATTATAGTGTGCTAGTTTGTATTGCAAGATTTGAGCTCAATCAAACGGAGCTGACCTCGTGTGTTGGAAACGTCAGATTCTGCTCATGGTAATGGGGAATGGACGAGCCAATGGATCAATATGTAACTGTCTCATGAATGTAATGTACCAAATGATAACAAAACAAGTCTCGCACAACATATAAACTACACAAGTTGGTATTTGCACGTATGAAATTATGATAAAGTTAGAATTATGATAAAGTAATAATAAGAAAATAACACGATAGTTGGGGTATAACCACTCACAGTGCATCATTTGAAACTTCAACCAGAAGCTTCACCAAAGGTGACAAAGTTACCACTGACTGCCCGATTGCCACAAATGATTAAATAACATCGATGATTAATTCTAACTGATCACAAGTTCCCACCAAGCACAGATTCCGAACAGTTTTTTTACTAATTATCCAAATCTAAAGGAATTTCTATTGTAATACTAAACAAAGAAAATATAATATAATTTTCTTGTAGCTCGATCCCTGGCAAGGGCGTTACCCCTTGTTCCTGACAAGGGCACAACCCCCATGAAATCCCTAGTGTAGGGGCTCTGTTCTTTAAAACCATTAGAGATTTCTTAGTGGCCAAAATAATATCTTCTAATTCATATTATGTTTATTATTGATAGAAATATAAACTCGATGATCTTATTCATTGATTTCAAACGTATATATAAGGCTATAGGGTATGGTCATGACTTTTATGGTCACCATAACCCTCTATACCAGCGTTATGTCACCCATTTCTAATCAATTATTCAAAATGACTACAATAAGGGTGTGGTTTATTTTAATTTATTTTTGTGAAAAGGAAAATGAAATTTTGAAAAAGGAAAGGAGGTCCATGATTACAATGGTTTAATCCATACAAACCATGATGGAATGATGTGGTTGTAGCAATCAATTAATAGTCTTACGTGGCGATTGATGACCAAATCCATACCCCCACACTCTTCAGTCTAATATAATATAATATAATAAAATCTTCATTAATGAAAGAGAGATATACCTAAAAATCAAAGACATTCCTATTTTATAACAATATAGTATCTATTAGTCTCATTTGTTCTTTAAAGTGTATCCAATCCAATTATAATAAACTGATATTGATTATATTAAAATTACCAATTATACGTGGACCAAATTAAATGGAACGAAAGAGAAAGGAAAAAGCCTATAAATAATGTTTTAACATTGTATAGATATGTTGCATCATGGGAGTTGTCTGGCACGCAAATATACCATCTTATATTATAGACAGAAATCATTAGCTCGTTGATAGTTTAATAAACATCATGGTACCAATTGCACATATGACTCGTACATCATGGTACCACTTGCATACCTTAAGCAATCATGATAGACATCTTAGCATTATTTGGAAATCTCCTTTGACTATTTTACTTTATAACACTTAATTTGACCATATAAGTTGATCAACTATTTTATCACTTATATCGAATTTATAACTAATTCTGGTTAATAAAGATAACTTATAGCCTAACAACAAAGGAAACTATAGGAAAAATGATTATTATTAATATATAAAAAGTAATTTACCATCAAGACTTCCAAAAACTTGTATAGAGTTTATTGCCGAAATCATTCAATCTTTGCCCATTCATGACATCTCACATGTTTTGAGTCCATTGATGATGGCTGGTATGACACCATTATGTTATGTTTTTCCTTTTGAATCTTGTAAAAAGTTTATCTATGTTTTCACACAAAAACTTATTAAGTTTGATCTTGAATTAAAATGTTAGTAAATGATATGTTCCTAAATTACTATGAGTATTTGACTGATTCATGGTATGCATTGGTGCATTTGTGTGGTGTCATATTGTTTATTGCATTCAAGCATCTGATGTCGAATTAGTGTCTTGTACATTCTGCATCTAGAGTTGTACAAGCATAAAGTTCAATATAGTTACCTCAAAAACCGGGAGCCAACCATTTCAAACATTCCTAATCAAAACTCTTACTTTATCATAATTATATTAAAAGATACTATCTTTTCTCTTTTCTTTTTAATTAAATAATATTTTTTTACTTTTATCATTACCTTTTCTTTCTCCTTTACTCGCAACCACTTAAAAAAAATATTAAAAAATTTATAGAGGTGAACAAAATCTTCTCCGGATGTACTGATAAACAATAATTTTTTCTCCTTTTCTCTCTCCTTCACTCACAACAATTTACAACCACTTTAAAAAATTTAGAGACTACACTCACACGAAAATAGAGTATACATTATGAATGGTCTTAAACTGACTTTAAAATAGAAGAAGTCAAATAATGCTCCAATGGTTATAATTTTCTACATGATTATATAATTTACTTAGTGGTCGGATCATGTATAAAACTAAAATCTGGTAGGAAGTAAACTACACAAGAGAAAAAGAGAGGACAAGTGTTATTGACTTGAAATATAATTTAGTTCTTTTTCACTTAAACAACTTCATCCTTGGTTTTCAAACGTCTATAACTTTTTCGTACGTTAATATTTTTTATTTTAAATTACACTATATTAACGAGCATTTCATTCTCTTTAATTCGAACAGCCTATTGCTATGATTTTCTTAAAAAGAATTATAGAATTTTTTAATACTCAGCACATGACTACGTGATTTTAAATATCCATGATGTGATTACACATTTAACATAAACCATTTCGTGATTACACAATATAAATCGATTACTTGATTATACATTCAATATGATTTGTTATAAATGGTATTATTACAATTATGCATATTACGTTATTACACCCATCAATAATAAAAAATTGATTGTTTATGCTTTATTACGTGATTAAATCTCTAACATAAAACATTATGTGGTTATTATATGTTGATTTGGCTAATATTATGTATATAATTTATCCTTAATACACGATTAGACCTGAAATATTAGGTACCATATGAAACATTATGTATTACATGTCTTTGTTTTTATGTAATAACGTAATCACTCAGTGTGTATTACATAAAATAAAATACAATGAAATCATGTAATTACAAAATAGGTATTCAAAATCACATAGTCATGTAATAATACATAATCAACTAGTGTTACGTAATTACGTAATCACTTTCTATGGTTTCACACACTATAATGAAATCACGTAATCCCGTAATTGGTATTCAAAATCACGTAATTACGTAGTATGTGTTGGGTTATTCAAAATCACGTAATGGGTATTCAATATCATGTAATTTTTTCTTTAAGAAAACTATAACAATATGTTGCTCGAATTAAAGAGAATGAAATAATCGTTAATACGGTGTAATTTAAAAAAATAATAACGTGTGAAAAAATTATAGTCATTTAAAAATCAAGGGGGTTCACTTGAAAAAAAAAGACTATAATACCGTTTTGCTATAATTTTTTCAATTGTTTAATCATTAAATTCTGTATTTGGGCGGTTTTCTAATCCGTAAATATTCCAAAAGGATGGTTGATATGATCGCATATTCTTCTTACAAGTAAACCGTCTTGTACAATCCGGGCTCTATATAATTATATGCTTTTTGTAACCACATATAAAATGCTAGATACTATAAATTTCAAAAATCGACAAAACTATAATTAACTCAACAATCCATTCTGAATAATACTAGAAACTTTGAGTAATGTTATATCCCACACTTTATCTTAATATGGACGATGAAAGGTTTTTATACCTTTTTATTTACCCTTATCGCATCTCTTTATTTTTTGTCATATGTCATGGTTACATTTTTACAGGATAATTACGCAATAAGTATTAAGACATGATACATATATTTTTTTTATTCAGTAAAAAGAATATACATGTGCTAAACCAAATTTATTTGACCTTTCGTCCATCAATTCTAACACTTTTCTTATTCAGTTTCTCTTTTGTTAAATCCAGATGTCATTAAAGAATGATCGCTACCACAAATGTATGCATGTGTTTTTCACTCCAAAAAAGTGGAAACAAATGGTTTGTGTCATCTCAACTCATCACTACTTAATCACCATCCCTAACTATCATTGCACACTTAAATTGGACACTTATTCTAACTCCCGATATATGCTTGATCATATCATTGATGTTCAAAAACTAAAAGGAGATGTTAAATGCATTGGGTATAAGTCGTGTCCACCCCCGATGAAAGACAACTATACCAAATTGCATGATGAAGAGGAGATGCCTCGCTTTGAACCCTCCGTACCACTTAATCCTGAAGAATTTGCAGCATGATTAGGGTTCAAGCTATACAATTCCTCACAAGAACCAAGCAAACAAGAAAACTCGTCATCTGATGTTGATCAAAATCCATCTGAAATAGAGGAAGATGATACATCGGATGATGAATTAATCAGAAGTGATCAGTATCAATCTCTTGATAAAAGGAAAGGAGGAGAACTCTCTGCTGCTCCCAGTACTAAACCTGTTGAAAATTAAGAGAATGATCCTAAGAAATCTGTCAAGACAAAAGTGTCTATAGCTGAAACAGATGATGTGTTGTATACTCTGGTTGGAGATAAGAAAATCTACTCTAACAAAGATTTTCCAATTAAAAACGTAAATCCAATATCTATAGATCAAGTGTTTGAAAATTCAACAACCAAATTTTTAGAGAAGGAAAAGCCAACCAAATCACAACCATTATCATTTTCAAGAGAAAAACAAGAGAAGCGAGTTGAAAAGCCTAAAGTTCCACAACTAAAGGTTGAAGCAAAAGGCTCTCGCTACAAGAAGAAGCTTAAAAATGTTAAATTTGTGAAAGGGTACTGATAAAGTCGAGACCTTTGAAGGCAAGTCTAATATAGATTTTGTAAACAAAGTCAAGGTTTTGAAAATAAACAGTCAAAATAATTACACTTAACACACAAATGGGTGTAATGAAAATGAACCCAGTACCTCAAGACCCACAAGTTCAACATCAAGCCATGAAACACGATCTCCTAATTTTGTTGAAAGAGAACATGTTTCAAATGTGGAGAATTTGGCCACATTATCGAAAATTGTACAAATCCAGCCAAACCAAGATTTGTTGAAAGAATCCCTCTGAACCAACTTGCCAACGTCGATCTGTTTCTCCAAAACAAGACAAAAGAATTGTTATGGAACAAGAAGAAAAAAAGAGACGTAAACAAGTAAAAGCAATTGAAAAAGCTTTAAAACTGGATTCTTCAGAAAGGAATCCAAGATCTTCAAATTTAATAAAACCAGAAATTGTTAAAACTGTAAATAATAGTAATTCTGGTAAATTTCAAAAATCTTGGAACCAAAAACCGATGATGGTTCAAGAGGAGGCTCACAATTTGCAAATCATCAAGAAATAGAAATCACATTTCTTGATAATAAGGGGCGACCCAAGACCACGAAGGCTTGGGTCCCCATCTCAAACTGATCTGGTATTTAAAATGTGCAGGGTGTTCTTGGAGGAACTATGAATAGTCATTGGATTGTTGACAGTGGAGCATCGAGGCACATGACGGGTGACTTACGGCTCCTGTATGATGTGAAAGCATTCGGGGTGGTTATGTTGCCTTTGCTGGTGATAAAGGTGGATACATCACTGGAGAGGGAATGGTCTTCAATGGTGTTGTGAGTTTTGATAAGATCAATTATGTGCGACAAATTGATCATAATCTTCTTAGAGTTTCTCAAATCTCGACAAGAAGTTTACATACATTTTGATGATACCGGATGTTATGTGTTGAAACCCGGATTCAAGATCCCCAAAGAATGGATTCTCTTATCAGCTCCAAGAATTAACGACTTGTATATTCTTGATATGAGCCAAGCTATTACAACGTCTGCGCAAGTCACATGTTTTGTCTCAAAAGCCACTGAAAAGGAATCAATCTCTTGGCACAGGTCGAATGGGACACATTCACCTGAGGAATATGAACTATTTGGTGAAGAATAATCTTGTGAATGGTATACCAGTCAAGAACTTTCATCTTCAAGACATCTGTGTATCGTGCCAGAAAGGAAAGCAAGTAAGAAAATCTCATCCTGTGAAGAAGATCAACACAGTGAATATGCCTCTGGAACATCTTCATATGGACCTCTTTGGACCTATGAAACACAAGAATACCTTTGGTGATTCCTATGTTTAGTAGTTACTGATGACTACTCAGATTTCATGGGTGAATATGTTGGCATACAAGAGTGAAGTTCCTGAAATCCTCAAGAATCTCCTAACTCTGCTTGAAAATCTGTACAATCTGAAGGTAAGGAGAATCAGAAGCGACAATGGCACCAAATTTAAGAATCAAGTTATGGATGAGTACTGTTCTTCAAAGGGCATTTTGCATGAGTACAGTTCTCACTACACTCCACAACAGAATGGTGTCGTTGAGAGGAAGAATAGAACTCTGATTGAAACAGCAAGAACCATGTTAGTAGAATCAGAACTTCCCGTTCAATTTTGGGGAGAAGCTGTTGCTACTGCATGTTACACGATGAATAGAGTTCTAATGGTGAAGAGACACGGGAAAACATGTTTTGAGTTGATACATAAAAGGAAACCGGATGTTTTTTCTTAGAACCTTTTGGAGCTCATACACTATGATTGATCCACATGGAAAGTTTGGTCCGAAAGCTATCGAAGGCTTCTTTCTTGGATATGCTACTCCAAATTTCAGGGTGTGGAATTTGTCTTCGAAGAAGATTGAAGAATGGGGTGAAGTCAAGGTTCAGAGATACACAGAATCAATAAGAGCTCCGAGTGTTCCTTGGATGTTTGACTATGATGGACTGTTTAACTCCTTTAATCTGCCAACTTTTTATGATGCATCTGCTGCGGCTCAAATGTGACTGGAAAGTGATACAACAGTTGACTTGTCATTAGCTTCGACCAATTATTTTAACCCTCAAGTGTCAACTTCGGTTAACAATCTTGTTCAAAATGAGGAATTCGGTTAACAATCTTGTCCAACCCACAGCTCATCAAAAGTCTAAACGAGGAAGTCTTGTTCTCTGAGATGTATCAAGATGAGAAGGTGGAAATTATGTTCACTCAGTTGCAAGCTGCGCAATGCAGATTAACAAGCATTCAGAATTTATGTCATCAAACCAAAAACAGTGTCAAGCAACAATTGGAGATAAATTTTTTGAAAGAGACTGTTAGAAAACAAGGGTTCTGTAATTGACACAGTTAAGGAAAGAAAATGAGCAACTGAAGGCAGCAGATGTAGAAAAGGCAACTCAGTTAAAACAGATGAGAGCAGTTGATAACTCTCGGGGTATTGAGTTGAACCGATTGAAAGACCGTAGTGCGGTTGTTCAACGATCTGCGGAAACTTTGTCTACTAAGCATAACCACTTGAAGGAATGGTATCATTCTCGTAATGCTAAACTGGTGGAAGGCTTCAATGGTATTAAAGATGTATTTGAAATGAGCAAAAAGCGAGTGAACATTCTGTGGAATGAGAGATGCAAAGCACAGGAGATCATGCCTAAACATGATCAGGATTCTAAAGACCCTCGTATTAATACTGCTTCGGCCTCATCTCGTAGCCAAAAGTTTCTGTTCCACCACCAGTGGTAGATTGTAATGTGCAGCAGATCGAGACCGATCCAGTTGCCTCGAGTGACACTCAAGAGGAAACAGGAAAGGTTTGATGAGTCTGGAAAAAATTGAAGACCTAGATCTTCAATCAACTATGGATTGATTATCTTCAGGGGGAGTTTGTTGATACAGCAGGCAGTTCATGAAATGAAGATCGAAGACCAAGTAACAAGCCAAGGGGAGTTTGTTGATACACTTTTGTGTTTGTAGCTTTTCTTAGTTACGTTCTGTAATTGTGCGGTCTTTATGTACTGTGTCTGTATAGATTAGTCATGTCAGCCAGATCATGATATCCTCCTATCTTGATCTAGTACGACGATTAGAATGTCTGTGTACAACAATTGCATGTGTGCATACTGTTGAGTCTCAGGTAGTCATGTGCGTGGCATGATCTCCAAAGAAAACATTTGGTGCGAATGGGAATGCTTCGTATAAGCAAGAAGTTGCTCGTATGAGTCACACCGTTCGTACGACCAAGCTTACCCAATCAAGCTTTCAGCTTGATTCGTACGAGCAAGGTTATTGTTTTGTGCGAGCCAGTTCATTCGTACGAGTCTATTTGGAGAATGTCTTTCGTGTCTTTTGGTGTTTCGTATGACCAGCAACATACTTCGTACTGTTTCTTGGTGTTGGCACTATATAAGCAGACATGACCTTCTCAGTAGAGAGTGCATGTGTGAGAGAGTTCATACAGTGACCAGTGGATACTAAGCTGAGACCTTGAGAGCACAGAGTGAATGCATAGAGTCTGTATGAACATTGTTTGTATATGTTTGTACTAGTTCTCATCAGTTAATCAAGATATTGAATCTTTGGTTATCCTGTGTGTCTTCTACTTTGCTTTGGTTTGCATGCGTACTTGGATTCCGCACTAGTATGTGTGTTGCATGAACAAGGAAGTAGGTTTATCGTGCGAGCCAGTTCATTCGTACGAGTCTATTTGGAGAATGTCTTTCGTGTCTTTTGGTGTTTCATATGACCAACAACATACTTCGTACTATTGCTTGGTGTTAGCACTATATAAGAAGACATGACATTCTCAGTAGAGAGTGCATGTGTGAGAGAGTTCATATGAGTGACCAGTGGATACCAAGCTGAGACCTTGAGAGCAAGAGTGAATGCATAGAGTCTATATGAACATTGTTTGTATATGTTTGTACTAGTTCTCATCAGTTAATCAAGATATTGAATCTTTGGTTATCCTGTGTGTCTTCTATTTTGCTTTGGTTTGCATGCATACTTGGATTCTACACTGGTATGTGTGTTGCATGAACAAGGAAGCATGTTCCAGGTGGACCCACAGGATAGGATAGAGGAGCTTCTGTCTTAGTTAGTGGTTAAGGACCAGGCTACTCAGAAAATGTTAGCAAGCATGATCTTCTCTTAAAGAATCAACAATCAGCACTCTTAGATCTTCAGCGGTCCAGCAACTACAAGAGCAACCACATGGTTAGTTCTCGGGTAACACTCAACCTAACCCGGCGAACCAACATGCAAAAGCGATAACCACCCATAGCGGTAAGAGTCTAGGAGAGGTGGTTAGAGAGCTACTAGAGCTTGAGGATAAGGATGAGGAGGTAGATGAGGAGATAGAGATGGAGACTCCACCTAGGGTGCAAAATAGGCTCCACCTAGGGTGCAAATAAGGATGAGGAGGTAGATGAGGAGATAGTGATGTTGGGTTGGTTGTTGGCACTTGGGTATTAATTGAGGACAATTAAAGTGCCGGTAGGGGGTAGTCGTGTTTTTAGGTATGTTTGGGATATGGGTTGGCAATTTGGGCATTCATGCATATAAGATCTCTCGCCCGTACTCTATCTCCATTCGGTCGAATAAATTAGTATTTTTGCTAACACCCAATATAATATATCTAAGAATCCATTCGGGCGAGATTGGGTCCAATAAATTAGTATTTTTGCCAACACCTAATATAATATATCTAAGAATATTTGGTAAATTGTTTTTCTGGTCGTGACCGCGAATGTAATGCTATACGGTCATTGCTCAAACATTTTTTATTTGTTTTGATGGTCTACTTGTTTTGCTTGTGAACTAAACGTTTTTGCAGATGTCTGGTGAAGGTTGTTCAAGCAGACCAGGTTAAAAGAAGAGAGGGCCTGCAGCCCGGCCCAGAGGAGATCCATCAGAAACCCAAACCGCTGCCCCCGAATTTTGGGCAGAGAAGGAGCGTCCGATACGGAGGGGACGGTGTTCCCCATGGGCTGAGTATGCGGTTATGGGATAGCCCTTTGCTACAGTTCGATCTAGACTCACATGAGAGTGAGCGACTGGCCAATCTAATCATAGTAGACTTATTGTCGTATCGACGAATAGATTGGGATATGCAGACCATCTGGGTCACCGGGTAGAATCGAGCAGCTGTTGGGCGATAAATTCAGGAGAGTACTAGATTGTGACGAGCGGCAATACAAGGAAATCACTCTTGAATTTCATTCAACCTTCGAGTACCAGCAAGGGAAGTTTTACGAAAGCGATGCTGTGTCTTTTGCCTTGGGAAGGCATGTTTACGAGATGACCATCCCCTAGTTCGCTGTAGCTACTCGGTTTTATAGGGTGGACGAGGTCTAGTCGCCGGAGTTCTTTACTAGCCGCTAGGGGGTATTCAAGAGAAGGCACCCACACAGTGTTCAAACGGATGAGTTGGTTAGGTTCTTGGGTACAATTTCAGCCGCGTCGTACTCCAACAACATGGTTGCTAGCGACATCATCGATCCGGTTTACTGGTTTATACACAAGATTTTGGCAGCCACACTAGTTGGTAGGGGGCAGGGGAATAATAAAGTGAACCAGGTCAGCTTATTCTGTTTAATGTGTATGGTTGAGCGTCGACCCGCGAACTTGGCCACTATTTTCGCATGGTCGATGAAGTGATATGGAGAGGAGGCCCGGGGGCTAGGATACACTGTGGGCCCCTGATTAAATGGTTAGTAGATAGTCTTGGGGTGTTCGATAGGTACCCACGAGACAGGATGAGAGAGGGCCCATCTCCGTGCTTTATGGGGGTGCGGGATCTTCAAGCTTCCGAGAATTTGACTTCTCATGAGCCTATAACCTAGGAGGCTATTAGACACGGTCCTCAGGTTCAGCCTCCTCCTGGTTCTGAGGCTGCTTCGTCCATGTAATCCGGCGTTCCTACACGAAATCAGAGACCGATGACCCGTCAAGAGCTGCCGAGCAGGCAATATCCTCTTAGACAGCCCCGTCCTGACCCACTCACGTTAAATTCTTTGTATGATAGGATGGAGACTAGGTTCGGAGCCTTGAGAGGTTATGTGGACGAGCAGTTCGGTGGAGTTCGCCAGGTGATGATGGAAAGCAGGAGGATGCACGAGGAAGGCCAGCGGAGGTTGGAAGACGGGATGAGATATATGATGGAGAACCTACACATGGGGGTTCCATCTTACTTCCAGCATCAAGGGCAGCCGGGTCAGTCAAGTGCTATGGAGGATGTGCAACCATACCAGGTGTTTGAACAATCAGAGGAAGAAGAGGAGGATGACTAGTCAGCAGCAGCGGTTCTTTAATGATTTCTATTTTTTTTTGTTTTATGCTGTTTTCATCCTTCTATTGGTCTGTATTTTTGAACACTTTACATTTGGGATATTTGGGTTGGTTTGGGTATGGTTGTGGTAAACTTCTTTGAACAATTTATTTATTATTTTATGTTGGAAGTTATCTATATTGGTTGATAGGTTGGTGTTTTATTTGCCGCTTCCATTCGCGTGTGAGAGTTGAGAGTTGTTTGCTGAGCGTGTTTGGATTGGAGGGCATGGGTGAAATTGACTGGCACATTGACAGTCTTGCATATCAGCTAAGTCGTTTCACTTGTATAGTATATATTTTATTTATTTGTTTTTCAACTTTTATTATTGTTTAGTAGTGAGTCTCCTCATCTTTGCATTAGGGACAATGCAAAATTTAAGTGTGGGGATGTGATAGTTAAGTCGTAGAGTAGTTTTAATTCGTTAAAAAAATTTAAAATCAGAAAATGTATTTTGAAGAAGAAGTTTGCAAAAATATAAACGGAAAATGATAGAAAAGTTGAGTTTTTATTCGGTTTCAAATAATGATAATATGAGCTAATAAAAGGTTGAGTTTGTGTCTAACCTGGGATATGTGAGTAGGCTCGATTCGGTTCTTAGTTTCTTTGAGATTAATATACCTTAAATGTCAGTCTACTAGTGGGTACTCATCTAGGAAAAATGGAAAGCCGAAACTGCCAAAAATAAGGAATGTCGTTATAAGCTAAAATAATTAGAATTTTTGATCATGTAAATAGAAGGAAAATATATAGAAAAAATGACCTTAATTGAAAAAGTAGACGAGTCTTATGGAATCTCCTTTGGGGATGGTGACTCTGATCAAGAATCCCTCTAGGATAAGTTGAAAAATTGCTTAAATATTGAAGCCCACATTGTCGCTCTCGAGGATGGTGACTCTGGTTGAGACAACCTCTAGGTTAGGTATGCAAAAAGAAATCAAGTGCTCAAAAGAAAAGAAAAATAAAGAGAAAAAAGAAAAGAATTTACTTGGTTTTTAATCCTTTTGATTTTGGTATAAAACGGTTAGGAAATTGGTCGAATGATTCGTTCCTTTTGTTCCATAAGCTTGAGGTGGGATTAGGTGTATTGTGTTTGCTAGTGTGAGACCTTAGGTAGATTGACCGAACTTGAACTAAATTTACATGATAAGAACTTTGAATCGAGTTATGAGTTTAAGTGGACACGAATACTTGCAATCGCGGTTAACATAAATTTCAGCCGTAATAAAATAATTATTTTTGAAATCAAATAATTACTTGGCTATGATTCCGTTTGCATAATTCTTTTTCGAGGACGAAAAAAGAGTAAGTGTGGGGATATCTGATGTAGTGATAATACATCTATTTATCGTGTATAGTTTGTATTACTTTTGTTAATATTCGTTTCGGTTTTACAAGAATATATCTACTTTTAATCCAAATACGTTTCGCAGGTCTTGGTTCGTGAAAGTAGCTGAAAAGATGAGAAAATGAGTTGAAATGGTGAAAGAAACCGAGCCGGATTGTAATTGGAAGCCGAGAGAAGAAACGAATAGAGAAAAACGGGGAAAAACCACCCTCTGGCGGCCCGCGACCGCCCTAGCACCTTCCTCTCGTGGCCAGCGAGAGGAGATAAGTCAAGCGGAGAAACAAGACCCGGTCACGGGGCGCGACCGGCTGTATGAAACCTCTCGCGGGTGGTGAGAGGGTAGTTTGGTCAGATAGTTTCGTGAATTGATCAGATTTGTGAAAGATAAGTTATATAATTAGAGTATAACTCTAATTACAACATATTGGACGAACATGGGAGCTTTAGAGGCATAATTCTGGAGATTTGGAGCCAAGTTTGGAGTTCGAGTTCTGAGGAATCATCAGGTTGAAGCTAAGAGCATAGAGATCGAAGCAATCACGGGTTTTATTGCCGATTTTCTTAATCTCTAGTTTACTTGTTCTTTGATCTTGATGAATTCTGTTTTTACTTTTACTTTAATCATGTTTAAGACTATGATACTTGGCTAAATTTACTGTTGCTACCTAGGTTTTGATTATTTATTATGAAAGTTTGGATTTTTATTTGAATTGATAATGTGTTAATGGGATTTTTAATAAAGTAGTGAACTTTGATTATCTGATTTGGTGTATTTAAATGTTTTGGGTTAGTTAGTGATTAGTTGATTGTTTTACATGAATCTAGTTGGATGTCTTCCATAGAATAGGTTTGTGTTGATTGACGGGTCTCAACGGGTTCGGGTAATCGTTCAGTAAATTGGCCAATAAACCGTAAAAACAATTAAGTAAAACATATAATTAAATCTTAACATTATACTAAATTTAATTATTGAGAAATAATAATTTATTAACTGATTTTAATAGGTAAATTGCTAGAGTTAGGTTTTGAGAAAAAACCCGGTTTTAGTTTACTTGCTATATTCGGGTCGGTTAAACCAAATCAAGAGTCATAGTTAGTCTAGCTTCCTATTGAGAGATAGTTAGCTAATTTAGACACTTTATTAAATTATTAGATAACCGAGAGAAAGTCTTATAAAACCGGTAAGCCTAACTACCTTTAGGATATCATATGTGTCTTCCCGAGAAGGATCAGGAGTCTTGTTCGATATTCCTTAGGATTTAGAAATTTAAGATCCCGATTCCCTATCACATTATAAATCAATTAAAATCCATTCAATAGTAATAAAGAATCTAACCTAGGTAGCCATACCATCATCCTTGAATTAAATCTCCGATTCAAAAGTTCATCTTAAATTCGTCTTATTTAAGTTAATTTAGTTTAATTATAAATTTAAGATTTTTAGTTTAACCCCCCCCCCCCCCCCCCCCAAACCTAAATAAGTGTGTCAAATTTAGTCTAGATAGAGTCATCAACGTAATTAGAGAGTCTCGTGGGTTTGATATCCGAACTTACTTAAGTTTTTCTACAATTGATCGGTCCACTTGCCGTTAGTAGTTTAGTCGGTTTAGGAGTCTAGAGTATAACTTTGAGTCTAGAATTAGGTTAAGTTCAATTGTTTTTATTATACTACTTTTAGGACATCACTTATGCTTTAAAAGATTGAATTGGTATCTATTATAGAAAAAAAAGATATAAAGTCGTCACACTCCTAAAGACTTATGCTTTAAAAGATTGAATTGGTATCTCATTATAGAAAAAAAGATATAAAGTCGTCACACTCCTAAAGACGACACATTATGCCATAAGAAAAAGTAAGGATCATCAATATAAAACAACATGAAGACGTAAAACGACAAGAATCACATATTGCAACAATGGTGCTGATAAGTATCGGTAAATTGTCGTGCAACTTTATGGAGGTATTGAAGAATTTAACATTTGAAATTGATAGAACATTAGAATCAGAATAGGTGTGGTGTGAAGAAAGAATCTATGGATATTCAAATTGCTAATGTACAAAGCTAATACCACAATGCCAAGAAGATGACAATAAAAAAGAGCACAGACTTTCAATATGCAAATGTCATAAAGCACAAAGTATGAAAGAATAAAGATGAATGAAATGTTAGGTATGTGAGTTAATAACAAACAAAATGTTAATGATACCTACTTTCCACTTCTAAATTTCATTTTGATTTTTGAATTTGAAAACAGGTTTACAAATAAAGATGATCTTCTTAAGGTACGTTAGTTGCCATATAACTACAAACAAACGCCAAAAAGACAACAATATAGTAGCCCACATATGTACTATCATATTCTATGCCACTAATCGATGTTGTTCTTGAGTGTGACATTTGTAAGAGCAAATGCCTGATGAAAAGACTCGAAATCTTGGATAGGAACATGGATAATTACCATTTATGTTTAGAAATGACCGTTAACAACCAAAATAATAGAATTTAACTAAATAGAGAATCCCATAACAATAGCATTGTCATTACATAACTAGAAAGGGCATGACATACACATACATAAGAGCACACATATCTAATATGTACCAAACAAAAAGTTGGGTTACAACTTACAATATGTATATCTCAAAACCACCCCTACAACCCAACTTTTTGAAATTCCAAAATTACCCTTCTTGTATGACTATGGTTATTAAATTATCTTGCCACATCATCACACCCTAGACATAGCCTTGCACCCCAATGGCTTCTTCATTTCCATTGATATTTTCAAACACTCATATAAATCAACTAAATCCGACCGGATCCGGAGTTGACCCATTTGAAATTCTGAAGCAATTGGGCCAACCAAAGTTGAACGGTAGCGAAACCCATTGCCTTTCCGTGGCAAACCCTCCGACCCGCGCCAAACGGAGCCAACCGAAGATCCGAACCCATTATCGAAACCTCCTGACCCATAAACCTATCTGGATTGAACCTTTCGGGGTCAGCCCAGATTTGATCATTATGGGTTATGGCCCACATGTTGACCATGGCCGTTGTCCCGGCTGGTATCATGTGTGGACCCACTGGATATCGTAAATTGCGAGCCGAGCCCACGATAGAAGTGGACTCGGTGGGTGCATACGTAGAGTTTCTTTTACAATTGCATGTAGGTAAGGCATGTTTGGAAGATCCTCATCAGACACGGGTCTACCCAACCCCACAACACTGTCGATTTCGGATTGTGCTCTTTCTTGAATGTCCGGGTGTAATATCATCCTCGCCAAAATCCATTCCAACAGGATCGCCACCGTATCTGTTCCCCTGAAGATCATTTCCGACAAAATCATAATGTAATGATTACTAATTTTCGAGATATTTAAACCAAATCAAACAACTGTGTGAAATTTAAGGGTGCAACAAGTTTGTGAAGGAGCGTGAATTCGGGCCCGAGCTCTAATTCTAAAACTCTAATCGTTTCGTTATTAGCTTTTCAATCTCGAGCTTGACTGGTTTTTTATTAATTATTTTATCTGTTAATTTATACATAATATAGTGTAATATAGTATGTGTTGTTAATTTTTGGAATTCTATATAATAATAATACTAAAAATAAGAATAATAATAATTATGTAAATAGATATTTAAAAACATTGCATATAAATTTGTTAAAATTAGATGAATGATGTGCTCGTTTAGACTTGTGATCTTACTCGAGCTCTGCTCAGATTCAGATTCATTTATTCAACGAGCTTAATTTTTTGAATCAAGCTATTTCAAGTAGATGACAAATTTACACCCTAATAAAAGCAACGTACCAAAAGAACAGCGATCAGGTCAGATTCACAAAACTTGTTCTCCCTTTCCAAATCAAGCAAAACATCAACAAAATCACCCTCAGATTCACAAACCATCGGACCTTCTTTCCCGGTGTTCCTTAATAATTTCCGCAACGAAAACATTAACTCTACACACCAAGTCTCTGCATCTCCTCCTCACTCCCTGAATATCAAACCAGCCTATGATCGGAAAATGATCACTCCAATTAAAGATACCGAGCAACTCGTACCCTTCCCGAACCAACTCCTCGAGCTCAAAACCATCCTTATCGAAATTGTCATACGATTTACCAGAAACCGACATCATGACATTGTTTAAAGACGCAAAATGAAGCAGTTTCTTCACTTCCACGACCCCGTTACGGTTCATGGAAGATGAAACTTGGTTCACCATCGTTAACCCTAGTTTCAACCGAAACTCACCAAAAGTTGATATTCTTTTCGGGCAAAATAGATGAATAGATGATATTCTTCTAAGGTTACGCCAGTATTCACCGTACGGTGCGAATCCCATCGCACGGTGAAACAACAGCTCGTATGCCGACTCCTTCACAGGTCGGTCGGCAAACGCAGAGCTGTTGAGGATCTCCTTGGCGGTGTCGGGGTGACTTGAGATGATAAAGCGAGTCACCCCAACAGAGAACGCCATAAGGGGTGTGGCATTGAAGGTTGTGGAGAGTTTTGCTAGGGTTCTGTGAGTTAAAGAGGATGTGAAAGTGAACACATGGCCTAGAATTGGGAGACCGGATGGGCCGGGAATGGTGGTTTTCGAAAGAGCCCATGCGAGACCGCCTGGAGGGAAGAGGAAGGCGAAAACTGCGAAAAGGACAAGGGAGAGGAAGAGGGGGAGGCTGAAAAGGGGAGAAGAATCAGTTGGAATGCAGAGATATGCAGATGAAGACATTTTAGAGGGTGTGTTTGTGAAGGTGTAGTGAAAGAAGAAAGGGTTGCAGGGTTATATAGGGAAGAAAGAAGAGTGACTGTATTGAGTAATTTTTGCTAGCTTATAATTTACATGACTAGTGGTAGTACACATGAGAATTTGATTGTATATCTACTCCAAATAGCGAAATGTGGGCCCACTCTTTTAATAAAATATTTTAAAAAGGGTTGTTTTGCAACCCAAATGTACCTCTAGTAACTCTACGGTGCGGTGCTTGTTCGTTTCATATATTGAAATGAAATTTTGATAGAATTGTATTGATGATTTCTTCCTTTGTTAGTTTCAATAGAAAATAAATTGGAATTGAACCACAACGTAAGGAAGGGAATCCACGTTCCAACTCCATCCAAATTTCATTCCATTTTACAAAATAAACACACAAATTATAAATCAAATTTCAATTTCTGCGCGAATTCACATTCCAATTCCATTGCAATCCATGAAATAAACACTACCTAAATTAGACCAAATTAATCACAATCTACTTTTTGTCTCTGTTTAAGATTCCAACCTAAAAGTACTGCAAATCTATCGTATAGGCTAGTCCAACAGTGGCTTTAGAAATGTTGTTTTATCTTTGTGTATCGTAATCAATCGCACTTTAGTCTATAAAGGATACGTTAAATACCTTCATGTATCCACTTTTAATGTGTAGGGTCATCAAATGGTCAAGTCAATGTGAAACTACGTTAAGTGTTACCAGTTTTTATCACATGACGATTCGTCATATGATAATTGAAGACATACATGATATATACTATGATTTGAAGAGGATTACAACTCTATATAATTGTGAAACGGTTCAAGAAATCTTGTTTGGTAAGCGTTCTTGAACAGTTCATGAACATGTTCATTCCTTAACAAACGCACACGAACAAAACCTTGTTCATGTTTGTTCGGTTCATTTACAGCCCTAGACTATAGATTAGTATATTACGATGATAGCATCATCGGCAATTATTGGATAGAACAAAACTAACTTTTAGATTTAATATATTACGATGATATTTTTATGAACAAACTAGCTTTTTTCTTTGTATACGTTTTAATTTTTTGAAGTAATTTTGGTTTTCTGCATTGTTGTCTTAGTGAACAAAGAAGAAGCTATAGGAGGATTTGATCAGGTAGGCTCTGGACTCTGGTCATTATTAGGTGAATCAAAGCAGCAAGAAAGAGGCACCAACGTCTACACTAAATTGTTTCTTTAAACTCTCTCTTAACATTTTTTCATATAAGTTTTTTTCTTTTGTGAAAATCGATGGTATATATAATACGTGTATATATTCAAAATTCAAATTATGGAGGTGAATAAACCCTTAGAAAAATTAAGGATATTTAATAATGCAATATTTGAAAAAATAGAAAATATAAAGTTTAATTGTATGCATCTAAAAACTTCAGGGGTGTACAACCAGTAAAAATAAAAGAAAAGACATTTAACATCATTCAAACTTATCACAAATATTGCATCCGTTGACGTGACGGTTATCATTTTATATTATGGATTGGGCTGCATGTATGTTGAACACGTGGATATAAAATTGGAACCTGTGCAAATTTGAGAGCCCACATACGCATTAGGTTCTTTAGTTTTAATTTTAAGCCCAAATCGAGTACGCACGGCCCAAGCTGTGGCGATGATGGTTACTCCGACTCGATCATGATCCAGCACATGAAGAACCTAAAGAGAGCAACCCATAAACAAGGAGAGCTGATATAAATAAATGCATTCTAAACGTCCCAAAAAGGCTTTCATACTTTGTTAAATCCTCTCATGCAACTTCCCCCAAAAGGCTTTCATACTTTGTTGAATCTTCTCCTGGTCACCTTGGACGTCATTAACCAAAGCACAAGCTTTCGATTGTTCTAAAGTAAGCCAAATGTGTAAGTGATCGATGATTGACCATTGATGGTTGACCGTTGATGGGTGATGCTGACTTTCGTCCAAATTAAGCATGCTCAAATACGTTTCACTTATACCAGATGGTTGATCATATGGCTGTCTGCTCTATCGATGTCAACTTTCATCCATATCAAGCAATGCTCAAATTGATTAATGCTTGACGCTTTAACCAGATGGTTAACCATTTGACTGTCTTCTCAATGAATGTTGACTAATGCTAAATTAATCATGCTCAAATCGAAAAATGGATGGCAATTTAGGCAGACTGGTAAACAGAATCGAAGATGCTTTAAGATTTTTCTGTGAAAGCAAATTCAACTAGATGCAACACCAGAAATGGGGGACTTTAAAAAGAACCCACCTTTTGTAGAATCTAAAAACACCCCTTCCTCAGCCAATAGTTCACCGACTATCTAAGGATCTGCTCACTCGGGTGGTTACGCAGTTGCTGTTATAGCTTTAGCAATCATGTAAAGCACAGAATTATCAACTATTATACATAAATAATAAAATCTGAATTTCATTTTAGATGTAGAATGATTGGTTTGAAATTCAGAATTAGTGGGTCAAACCAAACCTATTTTGACCAGAACCCATTTGTATATTATTTTTTAAAACGGTCTACTTAAACCCATTACAACTTCTTAATGTCAAAAGTTACCACAAACGATTTCTTCAAACCACACCTTGGATCCAAACCAACAAACCACACCTGGGATCCAAAACAACAGTAAACACTACAAACTCTTATAGTTATATTACAGCAACAATATCATTTACTTCCATCACCAAAGAGGTAACCCAGTGAAGAACCTCCTCCTGGAGCAGCATGTACCTTGGTTGAAGGACGATCCTGTACGTGTTCAAAATCATAAAGATGGTGCTACTGCTACACACACACATGTGTGTGTATATATATAGCGGGGGTCATCTTGAGAACGCTAAATATTGCGAGAACCGTGAGAATGAATAAGAAAACCAATCAAAACCATTTTTTTTAATACAATCATCATTTTAATTAAAATGCATCAAAAAAAAGAATTATAACATCAAATAATTCATTTATCCTCTCAAATCACTCTTAGTAGATTTTTTACAGATGTGTAATATAACAAATTTACACATGTGTAAATGGCAAACTTACACATGTGTAAATTTTCTTTATTTACGAATTCACGTAAATTTAAATGTATAAATTAAGTTTCTAGAATTGTATTCGAATAATAATGACAAGTGTAAAAAGAAATTTTGAATTTCACTTGTTTTTGACCAAGTTCTAGTGGTTTTTTCATTTGTTCTCACGGTTTTCGCGATATTTAGCGTTCTCATTTAAACCCTCCCCTATATATTATAATATATATATATATATATATATATATGGATCAGGAGAAAACTACATATAAATGAGAAAACTAAAAAAAACCAACTAAAAAAGTCTAAAAAACATGCTATTTTTTTTTACAATTTTTTATAAAATTTCGCTACTTTTTATGTATAAGAAAAAACATTTTTTCAAAAAAAAAAACAATTGTACTGCACATGTGCATTATATGTGTACTACACATGTGCATTATATGTATACGTTGCACATGTGCATTATATGCTTTATTGAAACCTTTTTTGGTATAAATGTTTGAGCTAGTAAACTTATAATTTTTTGTGTTAGAATCATAATGAAGTAAAATAAAGTCATACCGTGATGAAGTTGCCAGTATTCTGACCATCAGCTCGGATATAGTTGTTAAGCTTGCTACTCTGGACGCCAGCTGGAACCTGTTTTGCAATGTCCGGCTGTGTTACAGCCGGCACGGGTTTAGGAGTCGGCTCAGCCTGGACCTGGCTTGGTGGAGCCGCTGCATTGCCTGTGGACACGGTCGTGGGCTTTGGCTCCTCTCCACTTCCAAAAAGGTAGTTTAGAGAACTTTGTCCCCCACCGCTGCTCACACCACGACCCATGAACTCTGCTTTGACTTTTTGAAAGCTCACCCTGCTTCCCATGATGATAATAAAAGAACCCATGATAAGCTCATCAATTAACAGCTAATGGCTTTAATGTGAATTCAGCGAACATAGTGATGCTACTCTAACAATATATAAACTAGATAATTTCATAATTTATATACCCCGTTAAATTGTATAATATCATATTTACCGAACCAAAAAGTATAAATATTAACATTTCCTTAGAACTTGTGTAAAGATTATGAGAGTTTAAAGTATCATATTTAATGAAATGAGCAAATATGAAATTTTAAATGTTTTATCAGATAAATATGAAAATTTACTTGTCGGGTAAATATGATATTGATATTATGCAAGTTTTTTGGGTTTTGTCCAAAGTTGTCCCTGTGTAGATAGATCAAAAGTGAATGCAAACAAGTAGTGTATCATCAAACACACACTAGATTGCTCAAGACTCAAAAGGTGTTGTGAATAAAATTATCACACACTTTTTAATCAGAAAACACTGACTAAAGTGCAAAAAATAACTTCATACATACATGATAACAAACAAAAGCCATAACACTGTTGCAACCATAGATTAAAGTTTTGATATTCGGAACAACCATCGACTAGAACATGTATTATATCTCAACTCTTAACATCATTAAACACAGATGGTAGCAAACAAGATTTTTCATATGGCTAAACAAACCAAAAAAACCTAAAAGCATATTCAATCCAAGTTTGTTCACCTGAAGAACCTACATTGATCATAAATAAACTCTCTGTACAGATTAAGCAGCTCAAATGCTTGCCTAAACTAATCGTCTGACCGCCTTCCCTATTAAACTATTTCATTTTCAACTTTAAATATCATGATAAAGCAATCATCTAACATGCCAACAGTTGCCTTACATTACACTCATGATCATTCATCTACTTGATAATAGTTTATTCCACTAAGAGGATCCATCTACCAATAAACACAATCAAATCAATACTCGAAATTCAATCACAAAACTGTACAACAAAACAGCAGTGCACTATAATAGTAAAACCCTAGGAAACTCTATAACTACCGAATAACACGAATCAGGTGCTAAAAATGGCAGATCTCGAGTGAATTACAAGTAAAAAACTATGGAGATTGATAGCATGAATCAACAAAAATGTTGAGTAACTGTGAATACGACATACAAATTGAAAAGATAATTGATTGGAAAGTAAAATAAGACTTGTAGAGGAGATAGATACCAGTGATGTGGTTTTGAGATCAGATCTGGAGAGGAAGGAAGATGGAGTGGGAGAATGCATGGGTTCTGATTTGTTGTTGGAATGAATAAATAATAAAGTTTAGATTGCAACACCGAAAGAGTAAAGTGAGGTTCTCTGGTCACAATTGATGGCCCAAAAATCTAGACAACAAAACTAATTTTAAGGGTCACATTACATTATTAGTTGGACACCAATTTTGAGCACACGGTGCTTGAGGTTGAAAATGAGTGTTATTCGATATATGAACGCTACGTTTGTACGTATCAGAATAGTGGTATGGTGGAAAAAAGAGTGTGAGAAGGGGTATGGAAGAGGACGTTATTCGATACGTGTCAGTTGTCACATATTTAATATTATTATTTTTTATTTGAAAACTATATAAAATCAATTAAATTTAATTACATAAATCTAAAAAATAAAAAAACATAAATTCGGAAAACTACATAAAATAAAAAAAATATTACCTAAACTTTAATTTTCGTCTTCGTCAGGTCGTCTCGTGAAACGCTCCATTTTTATAAATTCTGTAAAAAAAAGGGAGAGAATATGTAGATGAGAGGAGAATAAATAGGTGATTGAGTGTGATTTTATTAAAATTGATATGAAATGTGAGTATATATAAGGTTTTTTAAAAAAGAAAGTTTTTTTTATAGGGTCAAACTAGATGTCTAACAACCAATCAACATCGTCCACGTCGTTCTATGTTGGCCCTCAACGCCGATGGAGAACTTGGAGCCCATGTCACAACGCCGAGCACAACGCGGGGGACGGTGTGGTTTTGTGGGCGTTCACTGGCAACAGCGCTGCTGTTTGACGCCTACCGTGTGGTCCTAAGCTGGAAGAAGAGTCGGGTAATCATATTTTTGTTGGGTGCATTTGAGCAAAGGAGCGTATGGTGGAACGTGTGTAGTTGGCTAAAAATACCAGTGTTGTGTGAGTAGTCTAGATTTTCAATCATGCGCGGGTTCAAGTGGGTTCGAAAAGGTGGAAAAAACTGTACATATGGTCGTTTTAGGTTGTTTGTGGAGACTTTAGCTAGCTAGAAACGGCAAACAATTTAACGGGAAGATGATACCGGTTAATAGGAATGTGGAGTTCATTCAAGAGGACACCTTCCTTTAGGTGAGGAAGAGGGCGAAGGGGGCTTCCATTGATTGGAAGGCTTGGCTTGATTTTGATGTTTCTTTAATTATGTAAGTTTTGTTTTCTGTCCCTGTACTGCAACATCTTGCTGTTTTTCTAGCTATATATATATATATATATATATATATATAGTATAGAGTTGATGTTGTTAAAAAAACATATTCCCCTTAGGCTATATGTTATGGCGGCTTAAATGAAAAAAGAATGTTGTCACGTAGATGATACATAGATTCGTTTTTTCTCACTAAAAGATGCTTAAAAGAGAGTAATGGTTGGCGATTAGGTAATCAGTATTTTAATTATTATATTATTATTATTATTATTATTATTATTATTATTATTTATGTTAGTTTATATAAGTATAAGTTATACTAATTTAAAAATAATTAGTGTAAAAAATATAAAGCTAATAAACGTTGTGCGTTTTTGAATTATATGGGGTAAAAAATTGTTAAGGTGGGGTTTTGAATTATATGGGGTATTTATAAGTGTTAAAAAGTATTTTTAATTTCTTTTTCTTTGTTTTTCAATTACCATCTTTTTCTTAATGTTTTCAATAACACTATACACCTAATTGATCTTTTTAAAGAAAATTTCGTTATTTTGCTTTGATTATCCACATATCTTCCTATTTTATTTGTACATCTAAAACCTTATAGGAATCATATAAGGCAATCTAGTTTCTCTGGGTCCAAACATATTGAGCTATACTCTTACTATAAGTGTACCTGAAGTACAAACTTTTCAAATGTGGTCAGCCAATGATTAAAAGACCAGGGGTATCATATAGTGGCATACATTCCTTGAACGAATTTTTTTTTTCAAGAACAACATATATTTCTTAGTATCTTTTTGGACTTTATTTTTTTTTAAATTAATTAATGATGTTGATTCTTTTGTTATAATTTGATAAAAGACGTAGTGAAATTAAGCAATCCAAACAAACTAAACATTTTCAAACATTATAACTTATTAAAACAAACACGTTCAAATTAAACAAATATTGAAAATTAAATTGTTCATACATCAAAACATAAAATTAAATTGTTCATACAATACTGCATCATATAAAAATGACATAAACGCTATCGTCATCAATCCTCGTCAGAATCCTCGTCAAACTTCGCGAGCTCCTCCATAAAGTTCGGGTCACGCCTAGTAGAGGGCGACGGGTTGTGCCGCGTATAGGACGTGCCTAAAGCCTATAAAAAATTTAAACAAAATACTCATTACATAACATTAAGATTGTTCGTAGAAAATGAAATAAAAACAAAATAACATACCTGCATGGAAAGGTCGGACAGAGGAAAGAGCGGCATGGTCTGGCCGGACTGAGGAAAATGCGGGATGGAAAGTTCGGGATCAATATAGGACGGGCCGGATGCATATAAGAATTTAAACAAATTACCTGTTACACAACATAAATTGCTCGTACATAAATGAAACAAAAATAAGATAACATACCGGCATGGACATGATGGGTTGGGTAACGGATGGCATGGACGGGTTAGGCCGTTGTGTATAGAACGGGCTCCAATCCGGATAAATGCGTGGTGGTGGACAGCGTGGGATTGATATACCCATATACCTATACATTAGCCACCCATGTCATCATGCATCCAGTCCATATGGCGACCGTGAGATGTCATCTCCTGACCATGCGGTGTCAGAAATCGCATCTAGTCATCCTGGTTACGCAAAGTCCTATTGAGAAGATGGTTGGTTGACCGAGGCAACCTAACCGCATGATAAGCTCTTGTGGATGCTGATGAGCCCCTTGTTCATGCTGAGGCCGGACCTCAACATCATCCTAGCCTACCCTCCTACTCAGCCATCTGAACCTCCTCAGCCTCCAAAACCGGGTGATGTACCAACAGCTGCCATGCCCAATCCTGACGGTTCACCTCAACAAACCTAAACCAATATTAGGAATGTTTGCCGCCACTTTCATCCTGTTATCGACCTCATGTCCAAATATTTGTAGGGAGCCGGCAGTGGATACCTATCCTAGACCCAACCGAAATACCAACCATTACACTGGGTTATCCGACCGATAAACGATCCTCCATGTATATTACCACAGCCAGCTTTTCCCAACGTGTGACAAACTAATCCACGAGGCAGAGATGGAGGGCGTACGGACGGCCAATAAATAAACAATAGAGATAGAAAAGATCGGCTTTCGTTACGTGCTCATAAATCTTGCCACGGGCCGCAATGCCGGTGCTAAAGCAACGATGCAAGTAACGAACTAACGGGTCACGGATCTCCGAGGATCGAACCTCCTCCGCCTTGGTGTATGGACCTTCACCAATGGTGGGCCACCAGGCAATCAACTCATCCTTGGGCATACGATTAATAGTCGTGGTATACACGTCGTGTACCAACTCCGCTTCTGTGTAAAAACCAGTGGCGATGACAAATTGAGAAAGCGACATCTCAAATACCTCGCCGAACAGACGGAATATGATCCCGGTGATGGGGTCGGCAAGTTCGGATAATCAAATCCGAGTTCGGTTGGTCATCTGGTCGAGGTCTATAGCGGAACGGCTGATAAAACGGTGCAGCTTCGATTCGAAACAAACGACCCCACGGGTTATCCTGCTCGATAACCTGTCACATAGTGTCCACCACCCTACATATCCCTTTCATGCTCCCCACCTTCATTTCCCTGAGTTTATTAAACCGATTCGCTTCATACGTTTAGACAGGGTATGTCATATATGATTGTTCTAAACAATCGTCACCAACTTATGGATCAAAATCTCTCGTATCCTCCATCTCATCATCTCATCATCTGACGCCATATTTAAAAAAAACGTGTTAAAACCGAGCATTGCTTATTATCACCGCCACAAGCCTATTACCACCACCACACACACCTTTTTACATTCGTTATTATACGTAATCGTATAAGAATTCAACTTTATTTTCACATATTTTATTAATATAAAAAATATATATAAATGTATGTTTGTCCCACAAAAATATTAGAAGTCTGGTAAATAATTTATTATTTTTTTAACGTTAAACATAAAATATAATATATAATATATAATATATAAGATGAATAAAAAAGACCAATATATATATATTAATGAGCAAATATATAGTGTGTGAATATATATTACACGTAAAATATATTAGAAATAGGGAAAATCACGAAACTAGCCCCTTGTCACGCCGTCTTTGCCAAAATAGCTACCTGACACGGCTTCACGAGCCGTTTCATTAGCCGACACGGCTCAAACCTAGTTTTAACCGCGGACCAATAGAAAGAGGACACGTGCTCGACAAACCCTGAAATGAGAGCTCTCAGCCGAGCCGTTTCACGTGGCTCATGCATCCAAGCTGGCTCGTCCCTTAGCCGAGTACCTTCAATGAGCCGAGCTGGGTTGACGCGGCTTAGAGCCGTTTCCTTACCATAACATGTTGACGCGGCTTAGAACCCCTGTTGAGGCGCTTAGATCCGTTTCCGTACCATGACCTGTTGACGCGGCATAGAACCTCGGTTGATGCGGCTTAGAGCCTGGGTTGATGCGGCTTAGAGCCGTTTCCGTACCATAACTTGTTCAAGCCGCTGTTGACGCGGTTAGAGCCGTTTCCATACCCTGTTAAAGTTGTTTCTGTACGTCTGTGCACCTACACCTGGTTTGAGCCGTTTCCATGCCCTGTTCAAGCCGTTTCCATACCATCTAACATAATATTTAAGTGGTATGTGTTTCAGTTCTATCTCAAACACGAATACATAGCAAAATGTGTTCCAAATTCATCCCGTATATCCATGCATGTAAGTTGGGCCAGAGTGATATTATGTTCAAGTGTAATGCAAAGGCGGCTATCATAACGACGTTTTTCTTAGCTTTAAATTCAACGATGTTCGGTTTGAACCGGAGAAGATGATGTTTTTATCGTTATTATGTTAGGCAGTTCCACTGACCAAACCTTCGATGACTGTAAAGCTTTAGGGTGGTTGATGAGAATAGCAACACATCAAAGTGTTAGCTATATCTTACAAAACATTACCGAAGCTGCAAAATCATCGAATTGTTCTAAATTGCTCCATGTACTAAGTGTAGATGGAACTTACCAGTTGAAGACACACCTTTATCATTGCTATGTGTTTTGATGCAGAATCGTCGAATTGTTCCGATTAGTTTTTGTAGATGAAGTGATTTGGTGTATTCTAGTTTAAATGTTGAATGTTTGTATTTTTAGTTGTTTTTTATTTTTCTGTATTCAATAATAATAAACTTAGTGATTGTATCAATTTTACATGCAAAAATCTAAGATAATTTAAGACCAGTTTTTACCTCTTATAAATCATTCACCCCTACCCACCCCACCCCACGCGTTCACCCCACTATAAATAAGCAGTCCACGCGTTTAACCTAAACGCACCCTAAACCCATGCCGTTTTACTGCTCGCCGTTGCACAGACCCCACGTTTGCAATCTTTGATCAATGGCTTCCAATTCTTTCCCCTGGACCGAGGTTGAAGACATTGCCTTATGTGAGGCATATTTCGAAGCTGTGTGTGAACCACGCCGTCGAGGTCAGCGTGGCCTGTGGGTCATGAAAGACGACAGACTTAATTTAAATGAATTAAGAACTGAATATCAAACGGGTTAGACATAATATAATAAAGACGGGTCTAGCATCCTGTTTTTAAGTCATGAAAGACGACAGACTTAATATAAAAGAATTAAGAAGTGAATATCAAATGGGTTAGACACGCAGCCCAATGGTGGGGCTGCGTGCACACGTACGAGGGGGCGCGAGTTCGAATTCCGGCTAGGGCCGATCTTGGACAGGTTTTCAGTGTTTAAAGCTGAAACCTTTTTTATTTAAATAATAATAATAAAAGGGATAATCACGAAAATAGCCTAAGGAATGGTCAACTTTTCCAAAATAGCAATCTGACACGGCTCTATGAGCCATTTCAATATGCTGAAACGGCTTAAAAAATCCTTTCAAGTCAACCAACCCATGATTGCCACATTTCTAATTGAGCCGTTTCAGTGTGGCTTAACCCTTTTCAGTGTGGCTTAAGCCCTTTTAGTGTGGCTTAAGCCTTTTCAGTGTGGCTTGAGATCTTTCAGTATAGCGGCTTGGCTTGGCTTAAGATCTTTCAACACGGCTTGAGAACTTTCAACATGGCTTGAGATCTTTCAACATAGTTTAAATATACATGAATAATTAAAAATATAAAAGAATAACTTTAAAAAAATCTCAATAAAATGTGAGAACTTGAAAATCTCAATTAAAAAAATCTGATGCGAGTGACCATTTCAAACCGATTCTCGTCGTCAGTCTTGATGCGAGTGACAATACCCGGGTTTGCCCGTCTAAATTGTAGCAGTAAAACGGTAGTTCAGCAAAGGAATCAATGCTTGTTCCTTGTAGAATCTCTAGCGCGTGGCTTTTTCCACGCCAAGCTTGACTATAACTTACGTCAACTTGGAATCTTTGTTTAAAATGATTGACAATATCCTTGGACCGATATTGTCTACCACTATCTTTTAGTGCTTCCTTTAAATAGTGAGCCACAACCATTGGGTTTTCCTGACGAAGATGGGGGTACGTTAGCGTCTTTGAGCACGTGTGTTTATCGTTCATATACTTAACAACAAACATCGCACTGTCAGCAACACTGCGTCTCTAAAACGCCATGCGCACCCATCCACCAAACATGACACTTCATACCTGGTTTTAGAAGATCTATCTACTTTAAACTCAAAATGTTCTAACAAATATTTTTTCCCTAGCTCAAGTTTCATTTCTTCTTTGTTAGTGAATACGTAGCCTGGCTCAAAGTTAATTGATGGAGACAGTGTTTTTGTTGTACCATGTAAATTATCGAAATTCGTTGTATACTCGTTTAAAACATCATCATTAACTTCACTAACGGGAACATTTAAATCAGTACTTTAAATGTATCTTGATTAGAAGGAAAACTAGATGACCCAACACATGACTCCTGAATGGCATACAACTTATAAAATTCAAAAGGATTTTGCATAGCAAAATTAAATAAAAAAGCGAGATCACCATCATCAGTTATATCGATCGGATCAGTAAACGAAGACATCCGGTATGATAGCTTTTTAATGTTTGGAATTACACACAACTTAGAAGCATTACTTAAAAGACCAATGTACGAAAGATTGGTTTCAATTTCTAAACCACGTCTACTTGCATCGGCATCAGCAACATACTCCAAGTTTCTGTTAACAATATGCTACTTTCCACTGCTGTATACAACAAAATAAAGCTTCATGTTGTAAAAATCTGATTTTACTTTAAACATAAAACGCCTTAAACTAATTGTAAATAAAAACCTATGCACGTAAACGTAAAACGACTTAAATTCATACTGAAACGGCTTGAACAATGCATCGAAACGGCTCAAGCCCACGACCCAACGGCTCGGCTCAATTGAAGGTACTCGGCTAAGGGACGAGCCGGGCCTTTAACCGGCTTGGATGTGTGAGCCACGTGAAACAGCTTGACTGAGAGCTTTCATTAGCTGACACGGCTCAAATCCGTTTCAGTGTTTGTCGGACACGTGTCCTCTTTCTATTGGTCTATGGTTAAAACCAGGTTTGAGCCGCTTCCGTTAAGGAAAACGGCTCGTGAAGCCGTGTCAGGAGACGACGTGACATGGGCTATTTTCGTGATTATCCCTTAGAAATATACTAAATAAAAGAAAATATTTTAAGTTAAACAAATAAATAAAATTGAAAAAGGTAAAAAGTGGTAACATTGGAAATTGTGGATAGAGTTGTTTTGCCGTATGTTGGATATCAATATTATTAAAAGGTGATAATAATTAATTAAAAATAACAAACTAGTTTGAAATTTGAAGAAAACTAGATCTTCATCTTCGCGTTTTGCGGCGGGACGAGTTGATTTCAAACAACATCAATAAGAGTGTACTTAAAAATACATTATAATTAATGTTATATCTGTTATAAATAAACTATATTATGGTGACTATCTATATTCTAACTTCGCTCTTTTCGTGTCTTTTGTATTAATGTAAGAACACTATATATAGAGGTTCTTTGTATTACATGTTTACATCTCAATGAATTATAATTATCTATTCTATCTTTCTCTATGTGTTCCTTTGATACTTGCTCTTATGTTCATATACTAGTCGCTAGTAGGCCATTGTTTCACAACATGTTATCAGCACGAAAGTGCTTTTTCTCCAAAACCCTGTTTCTTGAAACCAATGTCGGCCATTTTTTTTGAAACTGCCATCGCTCTATTTTGGTCGACAACTACCAACCAATGAAAGAACTTATATCTTCGGGTTAAATTGCTTCGGATGTCAAGCTCTCTTACAGATCTGTTTCCGCCAGATTCATAAGGTATCATTGATTCGAAAGGTAACCTTTATATAAATCTGTTACATTGTTTTGATTTGCAATACTAGGAAGATCTATTCTCCACCAATATTTTATATTAAGTTATTTATAATAGTTTTAAACTATCACTTTATATATCATTTATTTTCTATTGGGTTACAGTAGTAGTAAGAAACCAAAAGTTAACTGATCCACTTCTTAAAATATATTAATAAGGTTATTTATTAAAAAATTTAATGTTTTTGAATAAATCCATATATGATTTTTAAAATAAGTACATGAAACGGTTTGGTTGGAAATTGTTATGAACTTATCGATTGTGTATACTACAACATGGGTTGATATATATTTGTAATTATAATTAAATGTACAATTATTTATTTGATATCCAACAATCATGCTTATTATTAATAATTTTTGTATTACTGTGTAGATATTATATGTATTATGGTATATGTATTGTGAATATTATCATATGTGGAGGATGTTGATATTCCTAAGAGTATGTCAAAGTGAAGGTTTATTTATTATTTGAGAACATTGCTAGGATAGACTTGTTTATCTGTTAATAACATATTCCTTTAGTGTTAGTCTTTTTTACATCCATTTACAGTAGTATTATATGGATTATAATAGAAGGTATGATGCATTTAGATTTAGTTAATGCTTATTTTTGTGTATATAGATGATTAACCGGTAGTATTTTACTAAAGTAAATATAGTATATAGTAGAAGTATTGTGAATCTTGTGATGCTAATAAACCTAAAACGTTTAATGATTAAAAGGTTTATTATCTACATGTTTTAGAGTTATTAAAATACATTTGTCTTCGCAATACAATAATAGTATGCATTTGTAAGATGGTGTCGACTAGATGCACAGTCTTTGCAGTATATTTTCTATATCTATGATTATTTTGATTGCTTATTGAAATTGAATTGACAAGTTTTTCCTACCATATGTTATTAAAACACCATGAGGACTTGATGAAGATTTTTGGTTATTTTTCAAATTAAAGTAAAAATATTATACAAGATATATGTTTGGCTAGGTATACACTTGTGCCGTGATAAGTGAATTCATACAATATTAGATAACTTATTCGTGATGCAGTGTTAGCTATAGACAAATTTGTTCGCAAGATAATGTGTTAAATGGTGGCATCGTTTTCGAATCATACTTATACTAACCATATAATTATTGTTATTGCTATTATTGTCTTGATCATATGTAAGTGTATTCGTTTAGGTGAATTTAATTGAATGGAATAAGTTAGTATGATCAAGATACATGATTAGTAGTTTTGAAATTTGTTTACGAATAAAATAGAGGAACTTTAAAATTTTGAAACAGTGTTAATGGAGTAAGAAGAAAAAAAAGGTAAAGAAAAAAGGGATTAAAAGTTGTCGAAAAAGATAAAAGGAAGGGTTGTTTAGTTATTTTGTTGAGTTTTTAGTTAGCCTTAATATTATTCCTAACTATTTTTGTCTAGCCACTAATAAGCTTTCATGTAAATTTTCTTTAGTTGAATGAGTAGTTTTGATTGATGGTTTACTACACAACTATATAGGTCACTATTTTCCTACACATATTTTAGTTGCCTATAAACTAGCTATGTGACAAATGCATATTTGGAAATAAATTACTAAATGTTGAGAACTTGAAAGCAACATTTGTTTAAGTTTCAAAGTGACAAATTTATTGTTTTTATATGATGACATGCTATAAGGTCATGTATTGTATGATTTGTTGCTATATATACCTTGTATTATATATGCTATCACTTCTTTGCATCGATAATACCGAATAGAACGACTACACCAAAGTTGTGGTTTATTGTCATTCTCATGAAAAAGTAGAAATATGTTTCGATTTGACACCCAAAGTGCCATACTCCTTGTATCTCATTATCAAGTATAAAAGAAATATTATATGACTCGGACATATAATTACTTCTCAATTGACGTTATACGAAGAGAAGTTCATTTATAAGGGAAATCGGATAAAACAAATTTTGTTTGTCAAACCTCAAATATACTCCTGAAGTAGCAATATCATTTAAAGGGTATGAACGGTTTTAAACAACTGTATATCTATATGTTCGAGAAAATAATGAAAAACTGTAAAAATTGTATGGTTTTACTATGATTCATTAAGTGAATATATATTGATCATTGTAATCATGGACATCATTGTGAAAATTGTAATGATGATCATATTAATAATGAGATTGACCATTAGAAGCGCAAAAATCATCATGTTAATAAGAGATCAAACTATCAGAAATTATAAGATAGCCAAGCTAATAATGAGATCAAATATCAGTATTATAATGATACTCATGATAAGATCGACCACCAAAAGTGGTAAACTAGTGATTACATAACACGATGGTTTGAACTTTGAAGTTATAATACATTCTTTCGTATCTTATGTTTTGTATTACATACGTGCAAGTAATACATATACAATATCATAAACCATAAGTTTATGGATCTTAATTATATGTTGGCGTGATCGGTTAGACCACACCGAGCCAATGATTATGTGAAACTTAATGAATAACCAGAAGATTCTTCATGATAATTAAACGTGTCATAGTTGCTCTCAACAAAAGTTAATTATTTACCAACAAAGTAGGGTGTGAATTCCTAAAATGTTATGGAATGAACAAAGTATGTATATATCTAAACATGATACCGTTTAGTGTTTTAAATCGATGCATCGTCTAAATGGTCATCAAATTTACAACTTGAAGTTGTGTGTAGCTTAGCTAATGAGATAGCAAACATATTATTTCAGATTATCATATTTATGGTGGTTATAACATTGAATTTAGTTTCCTTGTTACTAATGATTATTGGAATAAGTATCAAACTTTCTAAATGCTTAAGACAAAAATTGCTTTTGTTGAAGACGATGACCAAACATCTACAAATTGATTGCAAAGCCAATAATCAAGAGAGCAACAGTTCATATTTAAGCACATGTGATTTTACATGCGGTAACATTATTTCACATCAAGCCAACATGTTGTAATAGTTTCTCCCTCTTATAGTTGGTTTTGGTCAGGAACCAAATATTTCTCATCAAACTTTTTGTTGTGCGGTATACATTGGAATTGATCCACCACAACGCATAAATATTGAAACTCAAATAATGTTGAGAATATATGTTAGGTGAAAATACTATTTATGATTACATACTAGAGCAATTAACGAGAGATGTATTTACGGGTTATTGGATCTTACATTAAGTAAATTAACATTCCCAACATTAGGGGGAGATTAATGGCAGTTGAAAAAGGAATAAGTATGCATGAATTATCATTGATCCTCAAACTAAATTGTGTGAACAAGAAGTTCAAAAGATAATTCGTTACCTAGATTAAAGAATCAATCACCAGACATGTTTACTGACCTATATACAGTGTCTAAGTAAGTCATGTAGTCAACTGCTAATGCTCCAATTAAATTAATTGTCCTAGTAGGGCAAACCATATATTAATGAGTCTATTGCACGCCTAAAGCGTGGTAGACTAGTCGATTCCAAGAAAAAAAATTCCTCGAAAAATTGGAGCAAGTAATGAAGAAGATGATCAAGTCGAGGTTATAGTAAAAAGGTCTCTTGAAGAGATATTAGACATGATGGTTCCAGAAGAAACTCAGGTACCTGAAAATAAAGAGCTCTTAGTAAATTATATCATGTCTAGAAGTGTATGGAATCGAAAGAAAATCGACGTCGTTATACTTTCGTATATCTCGCTTGAAATGATGAAATGACGAGGATCATGATTTAAGATATGTCTACGAATGAAAACATATAAAGGATTGGCCAAAATGGAAAGATGCAAATAAGGCGGAATTGAATTCTCTAATGAAATGGAAAGTTGGGGGGAAAGGGTAAATGCACGGTACCCCTGACCGCGGGAGGGTTCTCCCTCCCCAAGCTAGCTTAGCCCATAGCTGCCTGGCGGTTACTACCCAGCAGGATTATTCGGGCCGAGCTGGACTCGAACCTGCGTCCTCCCGTTTGGAATGGGTGAGGCTGGCCACTGGGCTGACATCCCGTGGTTATGAAATGGAAAGTTTCTGGACTAACAGTCAACTGAAGTTGTAAAATATGTTGGATACAAATAGGTCTTTTATGCGATTTATGTGAAATCAAATTAAGTGAAATTAGGAAAACTGGTGGCACAAATATTTTCGCAAAGATCCATGATTGATTATAAAGATGCACACTTTCTAGTGGTGGAGCCAATGACTTTCCAATATTTTATTCGTCTGGTAATATAAACAAAGAATTGATATGTGTCTTATGAATTTTATGTATCATGTAATACTGAAAGTTTACATAAAAGTCCCTGAAGGATTTAAATTATCAAACTCATGTAAATTAAGTTCTCGAGAAGACTATGATTCAGATTTGCATACATTATGGGTATTATATATAGGCTAAATATAATTACAACTCTTGATCAGTTTACTAAGCAATCGAGTACTTAAAAGGTAATATTAAAACATCTTAAGGATGTAAGTCTTGTGCACCAATAAACATACATAGAAAACTTGTATCCGATGATTATAATATCTCAATGTACAACGTATATGCATGGTGTAATATGGATTTTATCAATAAGCAAGTGTTCAAGACATCTTTGCATATGATATAAAATCAATGAAACAGTTTTCGTGATGGAACTCCTAAAGAGTGTATGCACATACATAATTATTCAAAGTAGATTGAAGTGTGCGAATGATTATAAATGCCTAAAGCTCAAAACCTTGGCAATGTATCTTTATAAAGTGAAGAAAAGATTTATATGGACTAATATAGTAGAGTCGAATGTGGTATAATCGACTTGCTGCTAAGCTTAAAAAAAGAGAAATACATATGGTGTAGTTGGTCCATTTGTTCTCATTAAAAGAACAGTATGATGTTTACAAGTATTATTGTATATGTTGATAATGTTATTATAGATGGCATATCAAAATGGGCTCAAATATTTAAACTAAGAATTTGCAAATTAAAGATGGTGGCAAATTTATGGCTCAATATGTAGAATATGCATTTGTACTATTATCCATCAATCATAATACATCTAGAAGATGATGGACATTTTCATATGCACAAAGCTTATGGTAAAAGTACATTTAATGATGGCCCAATAGTTGATATAAAAAATGACTCTTATCATCTCTAATAAAAAAAGCATATGTCCTTGGTCTAGAAGTACCATAGTTAAATTCGAATTGTATTAATATATCTTGCTAGTATATATACACGGGCATATGTCAGGAAATTCATTGACAAGATATAAATCGTGTACAGTGAGGAGATAATGTAATGTAATGTAATGGGTAAAACATTTATTTTTATACCCTTAAGGTACACAAGATATGGATTCATATTTTCCTAACCTATCAACAAGTTTGGTTAATTTTGTAAATGCATAGAATGTAGCAAAACACATTCATGGATCTTATGCTATCTACTTACAAGACGAAGTAATTAAAGTTTCACATAAAGATCATACATCAATGTTCATTGAAGGATTTCCCATTAATGGATCAAGTGACATATCAAGCTGCACATCAATGGATTACAAAGTTTTGAGCAACTTCCAAAGAAGCCCGACACGAGCCACTTATAGGATACATGTAAAAATGAAGGGGATCATTATACAAGTTGCATTCTTTTCCCTTAACCAAGTTTTATCCCAATGGGTTTTCTTATTAAGGTTTTTAATGAGGCAACATACCTGATCCAAAATTATCAGGGGTAAAAAATACGCACTGCACTCTTTTTCCCTTAGCTTAGGTTTTATCCCATTGGGTTTTTCTAGCAAGGTTTTTAACGAGGCAGCACCACTAAGCGTATAATATATTATTTTCTTTTATCACATGGATAGTCAAGGGGGAGTGTTATAAATAAACTATATTATGGTGACAATCCACATTCTAACTCCCGTCTCTTCGTGTCTTTTGTATTAATGTAAGAACACTATAGATAGAGGTTCTTTGTATTGCATGTTTACATCTCAATGAATTATAATTATCTATTCTATCTTTCTCTATGTGTTCCTTTGATACTTGTTCTTATGTTCATATACTAGTCGCTAGTAGGCCGTTGTTTCACAACAATACCGTTAATATAACTTGAGAATAAACGGAGTTGATCACCTAAATATTGATCGAGTAAGGTTCGTAGACACCGTAGCCACCTATATGCGTTTGACCCTATAGATAATCACTGTTAACGCTTTTAGTAAATGCTCTCCATCTTTTTAATTTGTAGAAACTAAAGTTAACAAAGGTGTGGTTACAAATGTACTAACTTAAATATTAAAAGAGATATATAAAGTCCCGTTCTTAGGTAGGGAGTTGTAGATGTCTTCACACCTTTTAACATTACTATTGTACTCCTTTTTACACAAAAGTGACAAAGGTGTTCATTAAGTATACTACATAGCTCACCATACGCTTGCCTTCCCGGCCTTTGTGGTTCGTCATCTACACTCCCTCTTCTCTTTACATCTCCCGTCGCTCATAGCTTACCATACACTTGCCTTCCCGAACCCCGACCGCTAGTTTACTTATTTTAAGTTCATAATAAAAATAAAACAATAAATAAATTCTATCACCACCACATCCGAAAAAAATGAAATATGTAGGTTTATAAACGAGTTTACTAACCTTGAAGCCCAACGAAGCGTATTAAGCTATGCGAGAGGTGTGTTCTTCGAATTTTGATTTAGAGGCGTGTGGGGTTGTTTTGGAGATGTGTTGGGTTGGTTTGAGGGAATGAGGCAGAAAATATAAAAAAAATTGGATCAGGGGATCAACGGAACTGTATTGTCCTATATGTTTTCTATACTTTACTGACAAAAATAACTGCTATGGGAACCGTATTACCATATATGCTTCCTATACTTTGGGTCTAGGGGAACCATACTGCCCCATACGTTTCCCATATATATATATATGTATATATATATAGTTTTGTTTAATTAGTGTTTTTTGTAAAAAACATTATAATATAACAATAATAAGTTAAAAAATTGATGCAAACTATATTTTTAAGTAAAACTAATATAAACAACCATTTTTAACACAAAATAATACTATGATTAAATAATTTTAACAGGGACGACACTAATTAATACAACAACCATTCTTCGTGGTTGTTACCAACCTCGTCGTCGTCATCAACTTCCTCGAAATCGTTATCATCTTCCTTTAAATTGTTATCATCTTCCTCTAAATTGTTATCATCTTCTCGATATGTTAACACCTTCCTCTTACTCATTCTCGCATTTTACTTCCACATGCGTATGATAAGACGGGTATTGATACGGTGCGGATAACTTTCAGGTTCATCTACGTACTCTTGGTTCAAATCGGACAGCTGAAACCCGTCATTACAACGAACAACAGATGCAACCTCTTCATCCCCTCATTCAACAATGGGTTCGATTTTACTTTCAGAGACGCATGATTCAGATATGACTGGTTTGAATAATCGCCAAAAACATAATTAAGGTCCCAAGATGACATCGTGATACGAATGGTTTGATTTGATTTTTTAGTTTGTGAATTTTCTTCTGAATAAACTCGTCCCCGAAAGCTTGGACATATAATAGATTCTGGTCCGATGGGAATCGTATTGCACAATACGCTTCGTATTGAATTAATTCGTTCACCATCCGAAACCCTATGGGAATCATATTGCCCTATATGCTTCCTACTAGGATCATTTTTTAGACCTTTTCAGTTCTGAACTGCCTGCATGTCAGAGCATACCAGGGTTCATCGTGCCAATAGGAATCATATTGCCCAATACACTTCTTATTGATTTAACTCGTTTACCGACCGAAGCTCTATGAGAATCGTATTGCCCTATACGCTTCCTATGGGGTCACTTTTCAGACCTTTTCAGTTCTGAACTGCCTGCATGCTAGAACATATCGTACCAATTGGAATCGTATTGCCCTATACGATTTCTATTGGTGTTGCATTTAGTGGTTTAAACCATATGGGAAGCGTATTGGGCTTACGTTTCCTATTGAGGGATGTACAAAAATTTTGGGGGATGCATAAATACCATCACCTTTATCTTTTTACTGTCTTTATAAAAACCAAAAACAAAAAAAATACCATCCACTGACCTTCTTTTCTATTGGTTGGTATAGTCAAAATAAAAGGCAATGGTCAGAAATGCAGTTAACAAATTACACTGCAACAAAAGTTCTCCGCCACAACTCCCAGACAAATCCACCACACCTCACCTGCGTCGACATGTTATGGTCTTCCATGTGCGCCCTCTGATGTGTCTATGTTCTGCACCGTTTGGCACTGCGGTAACACATACTCTTATTCGACACCCTCTGTATGGGTCGTATAGAGTTATACGGGTCGTATAGATTTTTCTATTTTCAATAAAAACTAATGTGTCAGATCTTGTCTAGTGGGCTGGACCTATAAGGGTCGTATAAATAGTTTTAACAAAGTTTTCTAGAAGATATTTATTTTTTTTTAAATAAAAACATTCTTAAAAATTTATTGTGAAGTATAGATCTCGCATACACCTCTTATATGCTTATAAGTGTAGTGTAGGTTTGGTACATGTATCGTATAGTGTAGTATATTATACTATAGTGTAGGTCCCATATATGCTTATAGTTGTAGTAAAGGTATAGGTATAGTGTAGAATAGATGTAGTATATGTATAGTATAAGTGTAGTATAAGTCATGTATAGACCTATATGTGTAGTATAGGTCCTGTATAGGCCTATAGGTGTAGCATAGATCTCGTATATGCTTATAGTTGTAGTATAGTATATATATGTGTAGTATAGTATAATATAATAAAGTATAGTATTTTGATATATTTTGTCATTACGTGTCGTCTTATGAAGTATATACTTTATACGTGTCATATCAGTGACGTTTAGTTACGTGTGGTATCATATTCTACGATTACATGTCATTTTAATTTGAATCACTTATACTATTACGTGTCGTATTGTATCTATACGCGTCGTACTGTATCATTATTTGACGTATTTTGTCATTACATGTCGTATTATGATGTATATTGTCTGTATGTGCTGTATTATGGTGTATATTGTCGATACGTGTCGTATCAGTGACGTTCGGTATTGTGATGTTTATTGTCTATGTGTGTCGTATTAGGGTGTAGATTTTCGGTCCATATCGTACTATGGCGTATTTTGTCTGTACTTGTCGTATTATTGCATATTATGTCGTATTATGTCTGTACAATGTCGTATTTTGACGTATATTGTCGGTTACGTGACATATTGTATCATTATACAAATAAAAAACACTTGAAATACATTATACAAACTAATTACACTTAAACTTACAAATCAACCTAGATAGTACACATAAAATTACAAATTAACCTATCATTATACAAACAAAAAACACGTGACATATAATGTCCGTAAAATATAGTTTTCTAGCGTATAAGTATAGTATAACTGTAGTGACGTATTTTTTTTGTCATTTTTTAATTTATAGAAACGATTATAACTGTGACACTAATTGTCGAATATGTTCATTTAGTTTAAAAACTTTATTTCAAACTTAGGTCTGTTAATTAATCGAAACCAAACCCTAACCGAGTCTCGTAACCGATTAACTGAACTGAAGTTCGAATATGAATATGGTTAAAGAAATTCCATAACCGAAGCTAGTGGTTACAGATATGGTTAAACGTAATAACCGAACAGCCATTTGCACATCCCTAGTTGTAATATAGTATAGTATATGTGTAGTATAGTATAGTATAATAAACATATACCAAACCTATACTACATGATAAACTTTTAAAAATGTTTTTGTATTAAAAAATAAATAATTCTTTTATTACACTTTGTTAAGACTGTTGATTATTGTATAAAAATATTGTGAAAAAAATTCAATACGACCTGTATAGACTATACGACCGTATAGGTCAACTGCCAGACAAGAACTGATATCTGCAAATTTTACTTTTGTGTATATATGACCCGTATAGAAGTCAAAGGGTGTCCAAATAGAATTTTTAGTGTGTCAATAGACTGAGCCTTTCTAAACATAGTTGGCTTTTATTTTGGTTGTATTATTTGAAAACTCAATATTTATTTTTGATATCCTTTATAAAGCTTGTATTAGCGATAACATTGGTAACAGGGACTGATACCGTACCGTTTATTTTTGGTACTGGTACCCATTTTTCGCACTTTTCAGACAACTATCAGTATTTTGGTTAATTTATCGGCATACCGGTTATTTTCGGTACCAATACCCACTTTTCCTATTTTTTGGTACTAGTATATCAGTACTGGTTCGGTACCATGCTCATCCCTATCTTGTACAAAAGTATAGCTTTATAGGAGGTGTATAGCTTTTACAAATTTCTAGGATATACAACTCTGCCAAAGACATCAATCACATCCCTATACACTAGATATAGGGCCATACGTGAGGTTTACGAAGCCACCTGCATGACACGTATAGAACTATATATGGCGTATAGGGATGTGACTAGCCGGTCTAACACCAGTTGTCTGTCTTTGAAAACTGTATGAAGTTAAATCCTATACACTTCGTATAGCTCTATATGAGACGTATAGAGAGATATCCATAAAATTACAGGATAATCCGCCCAATTTAATCACTGTTAAATTATTAATTATGTGCATTTAGACTTAATTCTATTTGAATTGAGTCCATAAAGTCTAGTAATGTCAGAGTATATGCATGGATTCACATTTGGTAATTGTTGGTATCGTCTTATCGTAATGATTAAAGTTTGCAATACGAGCATTGGTGATAATCTGGTAAACGTTCTAAGTCAAAATTGTTCCAGTATACATGTAGCATTAAATCAATGACATTATTTTGTGTTTGGCATAAACAATAGATAAAAACATATTACAAATATTTAAGTATCATAATTTGTAGTTTTATTGCATATAAGTTAATTCTAACAAATTTTGACCTCTATACTGTATTTTTTTCACTAAACTATGTGTTGTTATGAAGATAATTGTTATCTAGACTTATAGTGACATTAATTAGTAACAAACGAGGATACTTAGTTCTAATGCGACATTAAACATCATTAGGCTAATTAAATGGGACAAAATATATATTTTTGTTAGACTTTTTACAACCTCCCTCCTATATCATCCTTTGTTTGTTTACAAGGAGTTGTGAAAGAAGTATTGTGTTTGATGTGGTTAGTGATGTACAATTATCAGTGGAGATATTTTGGAAGACTTATAACATTCTACTATCCGTTTACATACCCAAAACACTTCAAGAAACACTCTCTTTTCTCTCTAAAAACCAGTCCACCCACAAACCTTTCCGTATTTCACTAAAAATACACCAAATCTCTCAGGATTTAAACTTGTGTTGAGGTATTAAAATATTGGAGCTTAACTTGGAGCTATACCTCGACACTTTAGCCTTCAATCCATCCATTCCTTTTTAGGAGTTTTTAGCTTGTGGTATAAATTTTGAACTTGTTTAGTTATATAACTTGTTTATGTTTACTTGTACAAGTAAGAACACCAAAGAGATATTAACAAGTGTTACCAAAGAGATATTAACAAGTGTCTTGATTTAAAAAGTAATCACTCTTGGTTAAAAATGGAACTTTAATATATGTGTGTTTATAGCCATGGGTTTGTGTTTGGTGATTTTAGCAAAAAAATGTTAATACAAGTTGATGTTTGATTAATATGTTAAAATATAAGTTTTACATATTCAACGTAAATCATGTATGTTAAGATTTGGAAGGTGATAAATGCGGGTTTAGGCATGAATTTACATGTAATTTTGAAGTCAAATATAGCTTAATATGTGAAAAGTGGTGATTTGGGTATATTAAAGTATGTAGTTTAATATGAGGATGAGTTTATTTATTGGTGAAAAGTTAGCATGATGGTGCTTGGTAGTTGTTAAGTGTATATTTATACATGGTTTTACATGTTAAGTGCATATTGATGATATAAGACTTAACATGAAGAAAATGGTGATCGTGTATGTTAAGGTGTATGTTAACATAAGGTTCACCAAGTTGGAGATTTTGTGGTCTAATGGTCATGTTATGATCGCCTTGAGTTTTATATTAAATTTGATATATTAAAACAAGACTTGGGATATTATAGTAAAAATGTCGTTTTATGTAAATACGGGTTTTCCAAAACATATAAGTATTTTTAGGATAAATATATTGTTTTTACGGAAATCGAGTTTTAATTATAAACAACCAAGTCTTGATATTCTTACGACAATTATATATATCTAATATTATGTGACCTACTATGCGCCCGAACCCTTGTGACATGTTTTGACGCGACATGTTGTCGGAAACGACCTAACCAATACGTATTATTAAGTACCAAACATATTATTAAAAGAATGAAAAAGGGAATATAAAATTAAAATCGCCTTGAGTTTTATATTAAATTTGATATATTAAAACTAAACCAACGACATACAATCGACATACGACATATCACGACGAAGGCGGCAGAGCCGTTTACACATTAGTTGTTAGTCTCCCTCTCTCTCTATAACCTCTGTTACATCTCCTTAGCTCCGTTTCTCCATCCTTTTTCTTTTGCTTTCCAATGGATAGACTCAAAGAATAGACAACATGAAGGAGCAAATTACCAAGATGCCTCAATGACGTCTTTTGACTTACAAGTATTTTAAAATACAAAATGCATATTGTCGGATCGTAAAATATTTTGGAATATATTTTACGGAAAAACGGTTAATAAATCGTCTAAGTGTATTATGTAAAATGTAAGGATTTTGAACGATTATTGTTTAGTAGTTACGTATTATCATGCCGATGATAAAACATGTTTATTTTGTTAAGTGTGGTCTACATGTTATTCACATGAATCTATGAGTTATATAGTTTGGATGCTTAACAAAGATGGCTAAGTGTTTCGTAACAGAAATATATATATGTTTGGGTATGTTTACGGGTTTTGATGAATGTGGACGTGTAATCAAAGTGTCGCGCCCCTGTCAAAGATAATATTTATAAGCCCAAATTACCCTTAACAATGCGTTAGTGGTAATAAGGGGTCGAACCATGAAGAGTTTGTGGTTTGCGATCGATGTGATTGATTTTAACGGTTGTCATTGTTATGAAGCTTGCAAATGGTTTAAATGTTTCTTAGTTTGAAAGAGATATCGGATTGAACCGACAAAGTTGTTATTAATTACTTAACTATGAAAACTTGATCAAATGAAACTTTCCCAAAAGACTTTAATTGTTGGAGTAAAACAATAATTTTAGAACAAGGTTCACACCCGGTTCTTTAATTGAAGACCTAGGGTTTCTACACGTTTTAGGTTTACTTTCATTGCATATATGATTAATTGATTTAGTGTTGCGTGGCTTAGGTGCCAAGAGCTATCAACGTCGTAGACGACAGACCGCAATGCACTTCGTTACCAAGAACATGTATATCCTAACCTAGATAAGGCGTAATTGCACATAAACATTTCACAAAGTCAAATTTAATCTTCACTCGACAGTATAAGAATTCGATACAAATGCAAGACAATTATCATAGGCTTTAAGAATATAAAACAACTTGTCACAAATCAAATCTCAAAACAATTGTTTAAACCCTAGAATCTTACCAAAACCTACACCGGGGTGAAACCCAAGAAGATTAGCCCCTCATGATGAACGAAACTTGATCACCGGATGAATGAGACTCGAACACGAACATCTTGAAGCTTTGAAGGTGGAAATGGAGGATGATTAGGGTTATGGTTGGTGGTGATGATGGAGATGATTGGGATTAGGGTTAGGATGAATCCATGGAGGATGAATTCGGATGATTGTGATCGATTGGGATGGAATGATGATGAGGTTGGTGGTGTTCTTGACTCCAAGATGATGTTCCCAGCTCAAATAATGCGTAACTCCTTGCAGCTGCCCCAAAGTAAGTGATATATCCCGTCCCCATTATTCAAAATCATGAATTCCCGTTTTTCATCAGGAGAGGGCGTCGACGATGACCCCTGGTTAGTCAAAAACCTCCCGACAGCCTAAACTACTGTCTACGAAGGAATCTGCTTGACGATGATTTCAGAGGGGCGTCGCCGATGACCCACTAGGGCGTCGGCGACGGCTTCTCCATTTCTTGTTTTCTGTTTTGTCCGTTTCTCGCTCCTGGTTGATCCGATTTCCGTCCCGATGCTCCGTAAAGCTTCTGAAATGCTCCTTAAACTTTGTCAATCTGCAAAAACACAAATCACATCAAAGTAGGAAATTCGAAACCCTAGTTTATGTAAAAATACAAACTTAAATACAATAATGCATCAGTTTTCGACCACGCATCACATCCCCACACTTTCCTTTTGCTTGCGTTCAAGCAAATCTGTTTTTCACTTTCACATGGGTCGAATGAGAGACACACTTGCCATTCTCGATACTCAAGATAAGGTCCAACGTCATGCCCGGTTCACAATGTTTACAAATTTCAACATAATTAGCGGTAAAGTGATTAATCACATAAAAATGGTTACCCAAGATTAACCCACCCTTGAAATTAACACACTATACACATCCCTCACAAGGTTCTCTCCTCTCGGTTTAAAATTTTAGCTAATTATGATGCATTAGCATGTTTTAAGTACAACTAAAAAACGATTAGAACAGGTACCCGCGTAGGCTTGCAACTCAATCATTCTCCACCACTGAACATGAATACTAAGCACAAGTCAAAAGGTCTTTAAGGGTTGTAATGGGGCTAGGCTAAGGTGTGGAAAAGGATATTTTAAAGATGGTTAAGGTGATGAAAACTCGATTTTTATTACGAAATCAACTACACTAAACTAACTTACGAACATCAAACTACGACGCAACAATTCTCGCCTTTTATTCAACAAACTTCCAACGCATATTTTTGTGCTTTTTAATAACAATTTTCTAGTATTTTTTCATGATATTTTCTAAATTTCAATTTTTTCTGAATAAACCACAACTTTACATACAAACTAATCCTAAAATAAAATTCTCATCACACAGGTGTGATATTTGTGCCTTTTCAATCATTGCACAATTACAAACAATTTCGAATTCAATGAAACCCTGTGTTTTATTTCCGAAATTTGTATAATTATCTAATGTAACGCCTCCTATTTATGTATTCTTATTTTTAGAAAGTTCGTATTCGCATTCTATTTTCTAGAAACCTTATTCAATTTCAATCTCACAATTCGAGGCATTAATCATAATGGAATTCATTTTTACATATACGTGTTACCTTTCATATTTGTATTATGTACGCAATAAATCTTTAAATGCGTGTTTATACGCAAAACCGAGACATACCTAAAAACAAGTTAAAATACAAGAAATGGCGTACAATAACCTAGTTACAAAGTGCAGGGACTAAAAACCAAAAGCTTTTCCACCTCTTTTCTCCTCCAATCATCTTCCACCCTTCTTTAGCCAATTAGATTTCACCATTTTCCACCTCTTTTCCCCTCCAATCACCTTTCACCTTTCTTTAGTCAATTAGATTTCACCCTTTTGCACCTCCATTTATCCTCAAATCACCTTCCACCTTCATTTAAACCCCAACCACTTAACACTCTCATAAATACCAACCCTAACACCTTCTAAACACTTGCACCACCTCCAAATCACTTCCAAACTCTCTCAAATCTCCAAGAATTTCAACTTTGGGCAAATAGTTCAAGAACCAAAATTGGTAACTTCGGCATGCCATCAACTCAAGACTCATCAAACCCACTAAGTGAAAATTTCTTCGTAAACCGTGAGTACACTTGAACACCCTTTTTACGCTTTACACTTTTGGGTACAATATGTTAACCTATCAAAGATACACGCAATCACACTTATACTTTTATGCAAACACAAAAACAATCCATCATACATGCTATAGTTATGTGATACACGATTCGTATACTTGGAACATTCTTATGTGATGCTATTTGTCATTAACTTTGTTTAAAGCCTCCCCCTTAACATGTATAGCGATATAGGAGTAACGCACCGCCCGTATTCTTGAGGTCATGTTAAGGTTATTCTATTTTTTTGCGGTGACACGCGAGTATTACTTGTAGATCGCATGCCATGTTTACATTAACCTAGTATTCTAGCTTAACATGTGATTTGTTTAAACGATTTATTACTTATGCTATAATTAAACTTGTGTACTCGCCAATGCTTTTGTGTTGAACTATACTTTTAACATGTTGCAGGTTAAGGATGTAGAACATGACGAAAACTTAGTAGGGACGACATAGAAACGCATCTAGAATGCTAGGTTTTATGTTATAATATTGTTGACTTGTTGTATTTATGTTGTAATTAACTATTTGATCAATGAAATGAAACGGGTTTTGAATTTAATATTGTCGCAAATAGTGTTATGATGTCTCGAGCAATCTAATTACGTCCGCCCCGATGATTCCGCCATCGGTTGGGGTGTGACAGATCAGTATCAGAGACATAACTAAAGGGAATTAGGAAAAATTTCCATGATTTGACCTAGTCTATAGTCTAAGTACCCATACTTAACCATTCTTGATTTCACGGTCCATATACTCAAATTCTCCCTATTTGCTTATATCTCATCTTTTGTCTTAAAATTTCGTATGTCTTTCCTACAACGATTTACCATGCACACATGAGGACGTGAACACACTCGCATTATACAAACGAGATGATTTCATCAAAATAGGAGTGAAACCCTCACTTTGGTGAAAGACTCTCAATTCGCATTCTCGATTTCCATGAAATTATACATAAAGTTAGGAGTGACATCCTTACCTTGATGAAACTTCGCCATGCTTATTCTAGTGGACCCTTACCAACAAGTCGGACTTACTTTTAAGATATCTTTCATTCTTTATTACGCGCAAACATCAACTAGACGACCTATTACCGCTAAAGCTTTTTGAAACCATAACTACCTGCCATCCTACCTTCTCACCTATAAACATTTTTTTCTACGTGTGATTTTACTTACGCATTTGAACCAATGAAAATTTTTCCTACAACCTACGGTGCGGGCCACACATTTTGTCAAACTACATCCTTACTACACAAAAACTTTTAGGTCACATCATTTTAAAACATTTCTCCCAATTGAGTTGTTAACTCACATTGCCTATATACACAGATACAAGTTTTACTTATTTTTACACTTACTTACGATTGATGTCCCATCCGCTTAGTCAAGCGAGTTGCTTTTACAAACCTATCTTTTATCACTCAAAATTATCTACGTTCGCCCAATTAACCATAGACTATAAATTTAGTCAAAACTTTGACCCATGCATTTTTAAACATGCTAATACATAAACGCTACTTCGGCACTAAGCATAAAAAATTTCACGTTTAGTCAAACATTTTAACCGATTATCACTCGTATCGAACCATTAAAAAACTATCTTATCCCAAGTCTTCCTCTTAAATAAATTTCGGGACGAAATTTCCTAAAGTAGGGGAGACTGTAACGCCTCGTATTCTGTATTCTTATTTTTAGAAAGTTCATATTCGCATTCTATATTAGAAACCTTATTTCAATTTCAATCTCACAATTCGAGGCATCAATCATAATGGAATTCATTTATATATATGTACGTGTTACCATTCATATTTGTATTATGTACGCAATCAATCTTTAAATGCATGTTTATACGCAAAACCGAGACTAAAAATACACTTTGTATACCTAAAAACAAGTTAAAATAGAAGAAATGGCAAAAAATAACCTAGTTACAAAGTGCAGGGACTAAAAGTAAGCAAAACCAAAAGCCTTTCCACCTCTTTTCTCCTCCAATCATCTTTCACCCTTCTTTAGCCAATTAGATTTCACCCTTTTCCACCTCTTTTATCCTCCAATCACCTTTACCATTCTTTAGCCAATTAGATTTCACTCTTTTCCACTCCTTTGTCCTCCAATCACCTTCCACCTTCATTTAAACCCCAACCACTTAACACTCTTATAATACAACGATAACACCTTCCAAACACTTGCACCACCTCCAAATTACTTCCAAAATATTTCAAGAACCAAAATTGGTAACCTCGGCATTCCATTAACTCAAGACTCATCAAACCCACTAAGTGAAAATTCTTCGCAAACCGTGAGTACACTTGAACACCGTTTTTATGCTTTACACTTTTGGGTGCAATATGTTAACCTATCAAAGATACAGGGCCAATCACACTTATACTTTTATGGAATCACACAAACAATCCATCATACATGCTATAGTTATGTGATACACGATTCGTATACTTGAAACATTCTTACGTGATGTTATTTGTCATTAACTTTGTTTAAAGCCTCCCCCTTAACATGTATAGCGCGATAGGATTAACGCACCGCACGTATTCTTAGGTCATGTTAAGATTATTCTATTTTTTTTGCGGTGACACACGAGGATTGACTTGTAGATCGCATGTCTTGTTTACATTAATCTAGTATTCTGCTTAACATGTGGATTTGTTTAAACGATTTATTACTTATGCTAAAATTAAACTTGTGTACTCGCTAATGCTTTTGTGTTGAACTATACTTTTAACATGTTGCAGGTTAAAGGATGTTGAACATGATGAAAACTTCGTAGGGATGACACAGAAACGCATCTAGAATGCTAGGTTTTATGTTATAATATTGTTGAACTTGTTGTATTTGGTTGTTGTAATTGACTATTTGATCAATGAAATGAAACAGGTTTTGAATTTAATATTGTCACAAATAGTGTCATGATTTCTCGAGAAATCTAATTACCTTCGCCCCATGATTTCGCCATCGGTTGGGGTGTGACATCTAAGACATTTGCACAACTTCAATTTCTTGCACAATTTCAAACCCTCAAAATTTTTGTGGAAGTAATTCGTTAACTGACACTCAAACGCAATCAGTTTAAACGCGATGTACACTCCGAAAAAAGGATATAAGCTACACATACCCTAAATACCCTTTACATAACTTAGATATAAGTTTTGAAGGGTTAGATATGATAAAAACACGCTTATACAAGTCCAGGGACTATTTTTGTCAAACTCGAAAGTCTGTTGGTTCGTATTCAAGATACGAATCCATGTGTATCAATCCAAATATATTTATTCAATAAAATATTGTATTTTATTGATGAGAATGCAAAAATGTCAATCGTTGCACAATTTCGATCATTTTCGTGTTCGTTAAAGCGTTTTACGCATTTTCCAAAACGCGTAACTGTACAACGAACGAACCGACATCCAGGATATTTTCAGACATAATCCAAGTTACACATGTCTTAACACCTTTATATAACCTAAATATTAGGTTAAAGGGGATAAAAATGGCAAACAAATGAAAATACAAGTCAAAGGGCCAAAAATGTAAAAAAATAATAAAGATTTTTGCTTGTTCACCAAGTTTGCCATCTATCTCCAATTTTGGATATCTAGCACTCATTTTACCACACTTAATTTGGTGTTGACATATGTTAGGACACTAATCGAAACTTGAGGACACTTGTCATCACCTCCTTAATCCTAAAATACTATAAATATCCCATGATTCTTCCATTTTTTTCACACCACTTCAAAACACTTCAAAGCAAAGTGGAAGTTCTTCTTTCTATCCCTCTTGGAGCTTGTTTCCAGCCTTTGGAAGCCTCCTATCTTGAGTTCCGAAAGTGTTCTTCAACATGAGTAAGTACTCTTCCTAGTTCTTTCATTATTTTAGCCATTTTGAGCTAAAAGTCGAAAAGTTTGGCATCCTGATTGACTTTTGGTTCTGACCATATTTGGTCAAGTCAAAGTTCAATTGAAATTTGCAACGTGATCGTAATCACGAAGGTTATAATCCCTAATGATTTCACCTCCTGATTACCACGTTTACTAGTCGAAGTGACGAGTCAAAGTTTCGGTAAAAAATGCGCATGATGTGCATTTTACGATGAAAATATTTTCGGGTATCAAAACACCAAGTTTTGATACCAAATCAGTTTATAAACTTAGTTTATTTTGACATGTCTAACTCGTCACTTTAGTTTAGTGCTTATTTAGGGTCGTAAGTCGAGCGGTCTTGACCACCGCTTTGACTTTCGAATCCGACCCGACATATTTGTGACCATAGTTGTATATGGAATAACCAACTAAGGTTATACCTTATGGTCACGTCGTTTGGTTAGTGTTATGATAAGTTACTTCTATGTTCTAAACAAATGATGACCAAAATGCCCTTTTGCGCATAAATCCATTTTAAACACATGTAACCAAATTTTGACATATAAACTGATGTTATAACATTTTCAAACATGTTTGGGAATTTAAGACTTATCATAGGACATGTTTAACCATCCGATCATGCGTTTACGCTAATGACTCGTTAAGTAGCATAAACTACCTTAACGAGTCATAATGGGTCAAAAGCACTTAGGATTATTTCCAAATCAGAATGTTAAGTTTGTTAAACCATATCACATGAGTTCCAACACTCCTTTAGTTTATAAGACTTCATTCTATCCGATCTCCCGTTTGTAGTCCCGACACGCTATTTTATTGACACATTAGGACACGTTTGAGCTTTGTTTATTCCGTTGATCAAGAACACTTTCGCAATCCCAAGTGAGAACATAGTTCCCCTCTTTTACATTTTCTAAATGTTTTGGGGTGATTCATATGTGCCTATAATTATTTTCAAGATTTTAATATACATGGTTTATATATACAAAATGATTTTCAAAGTGAGTACATAGTTCCCCTCTTTTACATTTTTAAATGTTTTGGGGTGATTCATATGTGCCAATAATTATTTTCAAGATTTTAAAACAATATACATGGTTTATATATATAAAATGATTTTCAAAGTGAGTACATAGTTCCCCTTTTTTACGTTTTGCAAATGTTTTGGGGTGACTCATATGTGCTAAATCATTTTCAACTTTTCAAAAACAATGTTTATGGTTTATATATAGAATAATACAATTTCAATAATGTGAACAACTTTTTGATGCGTTTCCATAACACGAATGACATTCATTAGCTTTGGCCGAGCCGACCAGTAGTATGTTATGGTACTAAAGGTCTGACAATCCCATTATCGGACTGTTAGCTAGATTTTGTGGAAGTTTGGGTAATGACAGAAACTGTTTCTGATTAGCAAATCATTTGTTGATTTGTTAATCTAGTTAAAGAGACCCTTTGGTGGTCTATTAAAGATACCCTTTGGTGGTATAGTCAATACAGGTTTGAATGTGTTCACTAAAGAATGATCAAAAGTTTTCACAATTAAAAACACGGACGATTGTTTATGACATGGACATTTGGTTTATGACACGGACGATTGATTTATAACAGGGAGGTATGAAAAAGGTTTATAACTCGGATCAAATGGTTTATAACACGGACAAATGGTTTTGAACAATGTCACGCAATGATTTTCTCTTAAAGACATAAACCATACGAAGTTTTCTTTTGAATCAATCTATTACAAGGTTTTTACAAAAAAACGTTTTGGTCAAGATTCATGGCTATAAGGTTCTTCACAACTCTAACCAAATGTTTTAGTTAGTTAATTGTATTACAATATCAAACACTTTTGATACGAGGTTTTCACTTAATAACTCTTGTAGTCGGACGAGGTGTTGCAATATGTATACAAAGCCACGAATTTGAACACTCACATAACCTATGCACTCGCCGGCATTTTTTACGCTGACTCTCTTTTCATATATGTTTCACGAGTCAATGCTTGATAATATGATGCAGGCTTCATGTAGGAATGGACGCGGGCCTTAGTGACTTAAAACATGAAAGACAATTTATGTGTTGTTTCTGTTTATCCCAAGACAATGTAAACATTTAACTTAATAAAACAAAATTTTAAATTCCATGAGTTGTGAAACAATAGTTCTGTGACATGACTCTGATGTTTCCACCGCGGTTCGTTGTTTTACACGTCGGGGTGTTACAATAGGTTAAAAATAAAAAAAAAAGCTTAACGTTAAAGGCTGAATGGGTTGGTCAAACAAAACGTTTAGGCTCAAAGTTGGCGACTAACGGATTGATTTCGGGTAAGGATAAGATAAATGGTGGAAAAAGAAAGGTTCACCTAATGCCTTATTCATTCCTGTACTCGTATTCGTCAATGGTCTCAAACGCATCAAAAGTTGCAAGTTCTACAATATGCGACTAATGGCACACTCAAACAAATATATATATATATATATATATATATATATATATATATATATATATATATGATGTGTAAAAGTGGCTCAAAATCTCACGTAAAAGGGGTATGGTATGTGATATGCAAGACATATTATTTTCTTAAGCGTATTATTCCCAAATAACCACCCGCTAAATACCTTTCATGTTACTAATTCGAACTTGACCATGGCAAAAGACCAAATGGTTTGTGCCATCCCTCATTGACTTAGTTAGTTATGCTTTTTAGGTTGCTTAAACAAGGACATTTTGAAAAATTTTATGACATTTTTCCCCCATCCCCACACTTGAGGTCAACATTGTCCTTAATGTGTAGTGTTTAAATGAAAGGGTCAAAATCAAAACTTTTTCTCCCTATCCCCACACTTGAGGTCAACATTGTCCTTAATGTGTAGGAGTGAGAGCTTTTAAAATGAACAAGGGATGTGACACCACCAACCTCCCAAACTTCACCCCGGTCAAAAACATACAAAATACATTACACTTATTTAACTGAATAATAAGCAAAGCTAAAAAGAAATGTATGCACCTGGTTTTTCATGGTTCCTGGTCTGCTCCTCATTCTTCAATGAAAATGGTCGCCCTCATGAACATAATGTAGCTACAAGTCTTAACCCTCATGCAGAAGCAGGCTTCCCACAACCATCAAAACTGTCAGGTTTTAATTAACTTTGATTTTTGTGGAAAAGAAATTTACAACAACAACAAGCCTGACTCACTTTCATAGGAATCACGGTTGTATTTAGCATATGCAACAACGTTCAATTTAACTACTAAGCAAAAACACAACAGAAAGGAAATACAAGAAAGTTAAAAATAAAAGAAACAAAGTAACTAAAACGAAGTAAATAATATACAACAACAACAAAATACATACCTTGCCCTATATCTGGTAGCGTTCATTCAGGTCAATTGGCGGCTATGGCTGGTAGGGGTATCCGGTGAGGGTCACATCATATCATGAAACTCATCAAGGGGCCCATATCCCTTTCGGCCGGTTGCTGCATTTGCAGTGGGATATAACTGGAGGCGACTCCTTGAGGCCAAACAGGAGTCGGGTCCGAAGGCCTGGTGGGTACTTGAGATTCTCATAGCAATCCATTTAGTGAACGGTTTTTAAGGTCGATCTGCCTCAAGATCTCGTTGATGGTGCTCTTGGTCATGTAGGAGGTGGGTGTTGTTAATAGGTATTTGTTGAGCTATGCCCGTTGTCCTCCACCGACTTTCCTCTAACATGTTCTGCTCCACCCGAAGACGTTCTTGTTCTTGCTCCCCAGCTTGTCTTCGGGACAACTCTTGCACCTTATGCAACTCTTGTTGTTCCCAATGAGACTGCAGCATAGCCCAAAATTCTTGTTGTTGATCCCATTGCTCTTTTTCTTTGGCTCGATAAGCTGTATTTTTGGCCCAATGAGCTTGTTGTTGGGCTTGCCAATCTTGTTCCCATTTCCACCTTCGTTGGTCATACTCACGACACTCCTCGATACCCTCTAACACGTTGTCATAAACATCTTGTTGACCACAATTATAATTACTATACGATGGCCTACGCCGATTGGTCACAAAATGAGCCACACATTCCGACACTTCCCGATGTGGTCAGGCATACCTTTGACGAGGTCCCATCGGACCTTGAGGCTCATCCTTGTTCTCTTCATCAACCATTTCTTACTCCTGTTCAACTTCTTGTGCAGCACTTGGATTAACATAGTGGAATTGATGTCCATGTTCATAGGATACGGTGTACTGATGACCAAAAACTTGAACTATTACTTTCCAATGCTGCTTCATCGAGGCAAAACTGATTTGATCCACATGTTTTGAAATCCACACTGCTTCATCAGGCAGACGGTTGCTGCACAATCATTGCACTTATCAACCGAACATAAGGTATCATTCTTGGGCATAAGGTTCTCGGGTGTCCCAAGTATTTATCATGACAATGTGTCGCCATGATAATTTTGGTGTTCCAAATCACAACGAATGAAGCACCTGACAGTCCGGCACTTTGACCTTCCCCCAATCTCCAAACCGAACCATGATGTTTTCCAAAGAAATAAGTTGAAGGATGTTTCTTTCCACAGACAGATGGCTCTTTATAACAACGACGCCATTGTTGAATGGTAGGGTCGATTCAGCCATACCTTCTGGGTCTGCGGTGTTCGTCTTATTATTCAAGAATTGGGCCATAGTATAATAGAAGTATCCGTCATCCCTCAACGAATCAAACCGCACAATGTTGTTCATCGTCTTGAAAGAGATTACCATTTGACCCTTCCTCATATCACCAAGCAATTGCCAAGTGTGTGGCGGACCATCCATATTGTTGAACCTTAGAGAAGCTAACCATTCACAAACCACGGTTAACTACACCCTTGGTGTATTTTCCTCGCACCAATCTAAGACCCGCTCCCAACCGAGTCTTTCAAACATTTGAATAATCCCAATCGTCCTAAACTCCTCCACATTCACTTATCTTTCTGGTACAATTATCTCCGGAACGAAAGTCTTAGCTTTGCCATTTTCCACTTCCACAACTTGATTTCATGACGTCTTTCATTAAACCTTGAGAGTGCCTTTTTCTTATCTTCCTCCCATTGGTCACCAATACTACTATTTTTAAACTTCTCCCATGCCCAATCTTGGCTATATAATCTCCTATCATTCTCTTCCACGTTACTCTGTTGTTCCACTTTTTTCTTAAAAAGACCGGAAGACGAACCGGCTCCCGAAGATAAGCCTTCCCCTGAAGTCTTACTTCTTTTTCGGCTAGCCATGCTACAAACAACAACACAAAGAAAACAATTAATACAACCTCAAAACCTCAAAATAACTCAAACTTAAGCATGAACCATAGTGTTAAACTTCAAAGTATTTTTTAGATGTAAACTAGGCAATTTTAAACCTTACAAGTAGCTACTTTTATCATCTAAAATCAAATTTTTATGGTTAAAATCCTAAGTTCATAGAATTTCAACACATTCAACATCATGTTCATGCTCAATCATGTGAACAAGTGGGTGTAATCACATTCCCACACTTGTTTCATGTTCAATCCCCAACCAAATAAAGTCTTTACCCAAATTCAAACTAATATATCACAAGTATATAAAAAACAACCTACTCTCAAACAAATAAGTTCAAAATTTCGGAAGAATTAGATAAACCATATGATAATCATGCTCAAAAATCAGTAAACTTCTTACCTTTTGTATTGTAGATGAAGAGAAACTAAGAAAAGATGAAAATCAAGTAACTTGAAGAACACCCTAAAAAAACCCGAAAATTGCAGCTCAAAAATCTTGCAAACGAGCAAGGTTTGATGAAAACTATTATGGGGGTTTTGTAGCTCTCGGAAAACTACACACTTTATGCTCATGAATCGTTAGATTTGGTGGAGAATTGAGGGAGTTATGAAAGCATGAAGGTTTTATGGTTCTTTGAATATTAAAGAAGAAGATGAAGTGAAAGGTGAGTTGTGAAGAGGAGAATGCAAATTTTTTAGGTGTTTAAAGACTTGTGGATCAGATTTAATGACCTTGGGGCGCTTGTGTGGCTAAAAATACTCTCGTGTCCTGTGAAAACGGGGTTCGACTTGATTGGGTTTGCAAATAGAAGACAAAACTAAATCAGCGTCAACAGAGGAATGAGGGGTCGTCGGCGATGGTAGGGTCCCTCATCGACGATGCCCTTTACTTTTTCCCATTCTTGCCGATGACCTAATGGCCTGTTTACGATGTCTCCACCCAACGACCTTTTGCACACCTCGTCGGCGAATGATGCCTCGTCGCCGACGGCTTCCCCTTTTCTTAGTTTTCATTTTTTATTTGTTTTTTATTATGGGCGAAAACGAGTAATTTTTACAAAGGGAGCCTATACTAGAAAAATTCCTAAAAGTTATTAAAAATGTTTTCACGAATTTTTATGGGGTTTACAATTAAAAGCAAACACTCATTTAATGCAACGCCCTGTAAAATCGTGTCCAATAATATAGTGACACGTGTTGTATTTTAAATATGGCCTGTTAAAGATCAATAACGACTAAAGGCGTCAACATGCTCAAACTGAGCCTCTGAGTGACAGTCCAATGTCAACATGCATAAATAACAGCCTCTGAGTGACTGATATGTCAACATGCTTAAATCATTAGCCTCTTAGTGACTGATATGTCAAAATGCTTGAAACTTGGCCTCTGAGTGACTGATATGTCAACATGCCCAGCCTCTAAGTGACATCGGAATCAACATGCTTATAAGAAGCCTCTGAGTGATCCTTTACGTAGTCCTAACTCTATATGTCTTGTTTGTTGGACGAGAGTGATTAAATCCAATAATATTTGAAAGTTGGATATTGGAGGGATTAAAAGTGTCAACATGTTAATTCTTACCTCTGAGTGACCTTTTAACGAACTGATAGCTCGACAATGTCCGGGCATATTCCCGGGTATGCCAAGTATTGGCTACAAAGGGATAAAAGTGCCAAAAAGGTGTTTAAAAAGGTTTTTAGAATCTTTAATAAGTTAAGGGGTTAAAAGTGTCAAACTTAGAAACTGGCCAAGGGGCGGTCGCGGGCCGCGAGAGACCAGGCCTGGGTCTCTCGCAGGGCGCGGGGAAAGGCTGTGCTGTAGAAAGTTTGTTTGGCAGCCAAGCAAAACTCCACAAAACCATTAATTCGAAACCATGGACTTGTAATCAGCTATGCCACATTTTGGGACACTTGTAAGCTTCCTCTTACACCCCTAAACACCTGGCTTCCCTCCTTTGAGTTTTCCAACTATAAATAGGTGATCAAGTTCACCATTTGAACTTGCACCTTTCTATTCATACTCTTCTCCCTCCTCTGGAAGTTCCTAGCTAAAAGGAGCATCCAACATAGTTCTTTTACACCATAGGAATCACTGGTAAGTGTTCCTTCTTTGTGCATTTTCGTTTATAGGCTTTTATAGCGAAAAGTCAAGCGTTTCACGGAAAACGCTTTGACTTTCGGTTAAGACCATTATGATCCAGTCATTGTTCGAAATGAACAGGGTCTAAGTGATCGTAATAAGGTAGGTGTTAATCCCTATAAGGCACCTCCTGAAGATCACGTTTGCTAGACCAATTGACGAGTCAAAGTTATGATATTAAAAAGTCAAACAGGCCATTTTTCGGAAAAATCATAAATTGATCTTATATATGTTATGAAACCTGTTTTGACACTTAAACAACTTGGGTTAATAATTATTAGAACATGTAAGAACATGTTCGGCTCGTCAATTTCAGTTCTAGGGTCGGTTCGCAACCGAAAGTCGCGAAGTTTGACTTCTACTTTGACTTTCGATTCTGACCCGATTTAGATTAGTTACCTACTGATCTAAAGTCGGATTATGATCATAATATAATGTAGCATAACCCTCTGAGGTTATATACATGATAATAATCAGAATCTAAGTTTATGCGCAAGTTCCATAATTATGCCATCTTTGACCAAAATGACCTTTTTGCATAAAACAAGGTTTTAAATGGTAATGAACTTGAAAATGAGTTTCCTACTGATATAATATTAAAAGTAGGATTATTTGGAATATTAAACCAAGTTATAAACAGAGTTTTTCAAACAGGTCCTTAAACTATGTCGATAAATGACGGTTTTAGCCCTTGGGCTCATAAAATGATTTTAATCAATCTTTTCAAGATAAATCTTTTACCTACTGATGTGTTATATTAAATAACATATTTAAAACATTTAATCTGACTTTGACATCAGTTTTTATAACTATCGCATAAAGACGTCATTTTATGACATAAGCGCCGTTTCGGCGCATAGTATGGTTTTAAACCATATTATTGAACAAGACTTGTTACCTACTGATTTTAAAACTTATTTTAAACACATTTATAGTAGGTACATGTTATAAACTCAGAATCCCAAATAATTTATAAACTATGTATAAAATGACCAAAATGCCCCTTCGGTGCATAGTTTGGTCATAAAAAGATACAATACACATATAATTGATATCCTACTGATATTATATCATAAAAAAATATTTTCCAGAATACTCATGATTATAAACTTAAAATATGTTCAAATTCCTTTTATACGGTGTATAATTACCGAAATCCCTTATGAGGCATAGTTTCAATTTAAAACTATAACGAGCATACAAGTTGATATCCTACTGATATCTTAACTTATTTAGAATATAATGGCATATAGAACTTGTCCATGACTTATCCGGTTACCCGATATCGCTATTATGCGCACGGTTAAGTATATGAACTATTTTATGAAAATTAACCGAAACGGGTTTAACCTTATCATTTAAGTCTCAAAATCCAGAATGTTTATAGTTTACCCATATTATACAAGTCAAGGTACTTGTCGGGATTAAACACATTATATCCGATCATCGTTTAATCAAGCGTATACGTAATGATCATGTACACTATTGGTTTATAAGATCGTTAGTATTTAATTGGCTATCTTATGCCATAATCCAGACTATAGCCTTGCCGGTAAATGCCTATCTGCACGTTGGTACTTTTGTATATGACTGAGTTACAAAAAAAATTAAAAGAAGAAGACTAGCTCAGGTAAATACTCTCAACTTATTTCCCTATATGGGCTTGGGATACGGTAAACTATTACCACTTGGTCTGAATGGGGTCAATCGAATGCCCGTTTGTGGCTATTAAACCCGCATATTCATTTTTAATCAGTTTTGTTTGATAACTTAAACATCGGGGGTTAAATTACCGTGTCCTTTGGGTATCCTCGGCTCAATACATTAGTTATTGGCCACGACCTTGAGCGTGGGTGTAGCAACACACTGACGACGCTCATATGCAAATTATCCAAGACGTTGGGGATGACTCCTTCGTGAGTTCCTGAGTGGTGTGTATTTAATCATGTCTCGGTTTCTGTACTGGGCCCTGTATGTATTGAACAAACATGTGAATCTGATACAAGGTTGCAAGGTCAACTTTCCCAAGTTAATAAAGATTTTGTGCCGTTTTGCACTTAAAAACCATTTTAAAGTTTTCAAAATGAGTCAGTTGGGTGTATTTACCAGCGTAAGCTGACGTATCATCCAAAGGCTAAACTGCAGGTACAATACAAAATGGGCCGGAAGCTGCTCGGTAGTGAATAAGAGGATCTTGCAAATTCTTAGATCTGCCCTAAAGTCTGTTTTATATTCTTTCTTGTACATTTTAATTATCTGCCTATGGATCTTCTATTACGAGCCTGTATATTATTTTATTTTATTTTGAACATTCAGTTTGTAATAGTAATTTTACTCCAAGACTTCCGTTGTGCCATGTTTAATTGACTATGATCGTTATCAACTGACGTCACGATACTCTCTACCCGGGCCCACCGGTGTATGGATTTCGGGTTGGAAATCCGGGGTGTGACAGGTTGGTATCAGAGCCAACGTTTGAGAGGATTAAACACTAGCCTCTTGTGTTTAATCTCAAACTTACACGAGCACATTCCTTAGACTTCCGAGTCTAGGCATTGACCTAGGATTATTTATTTCATTATTAAGTTATTAGTATTGTTTTTGAATTTATTTTTTTATAGGAAAATGCCGCCACGTGTACGAGGACAAAGTGGAAGAGGAAAAGGTCCAATGAGGGGAGGACCATCGGGGCGCATTCCCACTCAACCTCACAAACTCAGATGCCTACCAAGAATCAGGAGATTCGTCTCCTTGGCAACCAGCGAGACGTTCTGTCTCTAATAGACACTCGCCCTCACATTCTCAAAATTCTTACCACTCTCACCACTCCTACCATTCTCACCATTCTCACCATTCGCATTCTCATCACTCTTACCATGAAGAATTTAACCCTAACCATTACTTTAACACGCCTCCAGCAGATCAAAATTAGTTGGACCAGCCAAACCCTATGGACGAGGACTCCGACCCGGAGATGCCGCCGTCAGGATCTAACGCACATCCCATAGAAATTTCTAGCGATTCGAACTCTTATGCCGGATCGCCCTACCAAGGTCCTAATGAGTGGGACCAATATTGGAACCAATTCACCTTTACCCACACACCTTCCCATCACTGTCAACCGCCTCCTTTTCAAGAAGATGTCCACATGGAACTAGTGGACCAACCTCAACCGCCACCTGAACCACCAAGGAGGAAGCATGGAGCACGTATGTCGGTACGTGCAGGACAAAGGTCGAGATCGCTACCACCTTTGCCAAACTCCTACCCCACGATTCAAGAGGACCCACAAATGGGTTGGCCCTCTAACACCTCACCTGTGGTTGAACCAACACCAACACCCACAACTACAGTTCAACCACCACCATCGGGTTATTCTAACCCAATCCCCACATATCCAGACACGTCTGGGTATGATCCTTTTAATCCGTCTACACCGGTAGACTATCAAGCATGGTCGCAAGACCCCTATATGCAAGCTGTTATGCACAATGCACTTTACCCTTCTCCTTTCCCACCTACTTATCCACTGACTGGATATCCAACTTCTGGGTACCAGTATCCGGTTATGCCATAACCACAATCACAACCTCCGCCACCACTTGAGGCCATTAATGAGGCCTTGGAATGGATGAAAGAGATGCACAGCAGCGGAGAAAACGGAGAGAAGACAAATAAGTTCTTCAAGAAACTCTCCAAGTTTATCAAGGGAAAGAAGGACGAGTGAAGTCTCTTCTAATTATATGTAGTCCCTGCGAGGACATTGTTATTTCCTTAGTCCTGAGTGGACATGTTTATTTCTTTTAAAGTCCTTGCATGGACAATTTATTTCATTTTCTAGTATTGTAATATCTTATGGAAATTTAATGAAGTACTTTGGAATTATATATATATGTATTCATCCTCTTGAAAACGAGCGTCTCAATTTTACTCGAATTTATGCTCTGCGATATAATTCCAAAAAGATCTTAATGGTTTTGATTTGCCGAGTGGCACAGACCACATATTTAGGCCAAATATATATAAATGATAGTTAAGAACGGAAGGGTCTTCTATCATGATAGTTAAAGGAAGTTATCCTTCTATCTAGAGGTGGTGGACTAAGTTCAAGCCTCCAAGTCATTAAGGTCAATGCGACCGAGACTATTAATCAACCATTAAGGTCCTCTTATGATAACATTCAAGTAATGTTCATACTCTTGGTAGTGTGACTTGAGGAATCACGCTAGCCTTCAAGGTAATGGACTATTTCCTAACTTTATATAGCCCTTGTGATCTGTTTGATCCCGACTAAATATCACCAGTGCGGTGATGAATAAGACATCCATTAGAGATGTATTTTATATAGCCCATATGATCTATTTGATCCCGGCTAAATATCACCAGTGCGGTGATGAATAAGACATCCATTAGAGATGTATTTTATATAGCCCTTGTGATCTATTTGATCCCGGCTAATATCATCAGTGCAATGATAAATAAAACATCCATTAGTGATGTATTACCCTTTCGGGTTATGATTTATTTTATATAGCCCATGTGATCTATTTGATCCCGGCTAATATCATCAGTGCGATGATAAATAAAACATCCATTAATGATGTATTACCCTTTCGGGTTATAATTTATCTTATATAGCCTATGTGATCAATTTGATCCCGGCTAAATATCATCAGTACGGTAATAAATAAAACATCCATTAGCGATGTAGTGCCTATGTGCCCTATTTTACGTCCACTAGTGACAGGCCTGTGTGCCATAATCTTATGTCCAATAGTGACAGGCCTATGTGCCATAATCTTCTGTCCAATAGTGACAGGCCTATGTGCCATATTTGATGTCCTTTGTAACAAGCCTATGTGCTAAATATAATTATCTATATGACAATGACAGTTGTGACATTGCGATCCCCTATCTAGTAAGAAATGGACTATGTCCAAATTGTAATTTTCCTATGATGGTCCTATTAAGACCTAGGCCAAATATAGTTATATTAAGCCTAAGAGTTGTGATGTTATTCACACTAGTATAGGCAATGGATTTTTTATCCAATGTTTAAAAGCCAATATGGTTATTATACCATGACTAAGAGAAATTTTATTGGTATTATAAAACCAAGGCTTTGAAGAATGGCTAATTCTAATGAGGCACAAAGTAGCCATCAAAACGTCAGTTCTAAGGACGCCGAAAATATAGCCATAGATAGCAATGACTTCCAAGCACGCATTGATGCGGCTGCAGAAAAGGCCATGGGTAAGGCCATAGAGAAGTTAAGAGAGTCGAGTGCTACTCTCTCTAAACCATTATCAATTACCCGATCCTCAGCTCATAAAGAGAGCTTGTTCACTCTTCAAATACGAAGAGTGAACCAAGGAAAGTAGACCTTGCTAATAGGTCCCGTTCTGCTAAAGACGGGTGTACCTACAAATACTTCGTCTCCTGTAAGCCCTGAGATTTTAATGGGGAAAAAGAAGCTGTAGAAGCCCTAAAGTGGCTGGATGAAATGGAGACCATTGTAGACATCAGCAGTTGTGCTGAAAAGGATGTGTTCAAGTATGTATCACAGTCCTATAAAGGCGATGCCCTAACATGGTAGAAGGCCATGATTCAGTCAACAGGTAAAGTATACATGTATAATCTAGGATGGTCTAAGTTTATGGACATTATTAAGGAAACCTACTACCCACCCCATGAGGTGGAGAAAATAGAGACAAACTTCTTGACTCTTTCAATGAAAAACCTAGACTGTCGGAAGTATGTCTCCGATTTCAATTCCCTATCTAGGTTAGTTTCCTATCTAATCACCCCAGAATCCAAACGCATTGCGCGTTTTATCAATGGATTAGCACCCGAGATTAAGGGCATGGTAAAGGCTGCTCAGCCTAATACCTATAGGTCTGCTGTAGACCTATCTCTCTCTCTCTCACCCTTGATCTTGTAAGGCAGAAGTCAGTTAAGCCTGAAACTGACGGAAAAGAAAGAGAGAAGATGATAACTCCCATAAGTTTAATAAGAAAAATAAAGGGAGATTTGGGTTCAAAGAGAACCAAGGCAAGTCGGTTGTGATGCCATTTTGCAAGACTTGCAACCGTAGACACTAGGGACAGTGTAATTCTGATTCACAAGCAGACCTTGTGGTATTTGTAAAAGGAGAGGGCATAACACCCTAGATTGTAAAGATCTTAAGGATGCGGTATGTTATATCTGCAATGAAAAAGGGCACATTGCAACTAACTGCCCTAAGAATTCAAACAATAATAATCCGAAGCCCGGAGAGGCCAAGAAGGGGAATACACGTGTTTTTCGACTAACTGCTAAGGAAGATGTAAATGACAATAACGTCATAACAGTTACTTTCCCCATTAATGATATTTATGCTAGAGTTCTTTTTGATTCGGGAGCAGATAGATCTTTTGTTGATCATAAGTTTAGTAAACTATTAAACCTGCCCATAAGAACTCTAGATAAAACCTATGAGATAGAACTTGCTGATGGAACGATAGAATCCACATCTTCCATTCTTGATAGATGCTCTATATCCATTAAGAATCATTCCATCCCTGTCTCTCTTCTGCCAATGAAATTGGCGGGGTTCGATGTTGTCTTAGGCATGGATTGGTTATCTCATAACCAAGCCCGCATTGCCTGCGATAAGAAGCTCATCGAAATTAGAACCCAATCTGGTGAAGTGATCACCATTCCCGGAGACTCACACTATGGATTGCCGGACAAGGTGTCGTTGTTTAAGGCATCCAAGTGTTTGAGAAAAGGTTGTGTCATCTACATGGCACAAGTAACCATAAATGAACCTAAGACGAACCTTGAAGATCAACCAGTTACCTCGGAGTATCCCGATGTTTCCCTGAGGAATTACCATGCCTACCTCCAGATAGGCAAGTGGAGTTTAGAATAGATATCCTTCCAGGATCAGCACCCGTAGCTAGAGCTCCATATAGGCTAGCACCAATGGAGATGAAGGAATTGAGGACGTAGCTAGACGAATTTTTAGAGAAAGGCTTTATACAACCTAGTTCCTCGCCTTGGGGAGCTCCCATCCTCTTTGTTAAAAAGAAAGACGGTTCCATGCGAATGTGCATTGACTATCGGGAGCTGAACAAATTGACAATCAAGAATAGATATCCTCTGCCCAGGATCGACGATTTACTCGACCAACTTCAAGGTACTAGTTATTTCTCCAAAATTGATTTGAGATCAGGATATCATCAGCTGAAGGTTAGGAGTGAGGATGTTCCTAAGACAACCTTCAGGACCCGCTATGGTCATTTTGAATTCTTAGTGATGCCTTTTGGGCTCACAAATGCACCTGCAACATTCATGGATCTCATGAACAGATCTGCAAACCGTATTTAGACAAGTTCGTCATTGTCTTCATAGACGACATACTTATTTATTCTCGCAATCAAGCTGATCACGAGAAACATCTTAGGTGCATCTTAGAACTGCTAAGGCAAGAAAAGCTTTATGCCAAATTCTCGAAGTGTGAGTTTTAGCTTAGTGAGGTCCAATTCCTTGGACATATGGTAAGTGAGCATGGTATCCAAGTGGATCCCGCCAAAAGTGAGGCCATAATGTATTGGGAAGTGCCCAAGACCCCATCAGAAATTCGTAGTTTCCTAGGATTGGCTGGATACTATAGGAGGTTCATTGAGAACTATTCAAGGATAGCCACTCCTCTAACTACCTTGACCCGTAAGAATGTTAAGTATAATTTGGGTCCAAAGCAACAAGAATCTTTTGAGATTCTTAAACACAAATTGAGCAACGCTCCAGTGTTATCTCTACCTGAGGGTATTGAGGAATTTGTTGTCTACTGAGATGCATCACACACTGGCATGGGCGGTGTGCTAATGCAAAAAGGCAAAGTGATTGCCTATGCATCACGACAGTTAAAGGTGCACGAAAGGAATTACACCACCCACGATTTAGAATTGGGTGCCGTTGTATTTGCACTAAAACTGTGGAGACATTACTTGTATGGCACCAAATGTATTATATACACAGACCATAAAAGTCTCCAGCATCTGTTCAATCAGAAGGAATTGAACATGCGACAACGCCGATGGATTGAAACCCTTAATGATTATGATTGCGAGATTCGCTACCATCCCAACAAGGCAAATGTAGTTACCGATGCCTTAAGTCGCAAAGAAAGAGTTAAACCTATTAGGATTAACGGCAAGAGCATTGAGCTCAGAAATAGCTTGAGTGAAAAGCTATTAGATGTGCAAAAGCAAGCCTTATTAAAGGCTAATATTCCTAATGAGGGATTAGGCAGAACCGTTGATCAATTAACGCCTGAAAAGGATGGAATCCTAAGATTTAGTGATAGGATCTGGGTTCCAGTCTTTGGAGGACTTAGAGATCTAATCCTCCAAGAAGCGCATAGTTCAAGATACTCAGTTCATCCAGGTGGTGACAAGATGTATCAAGATCTAAAGAATAATTATTGGTGGATGGGTTTTAAGAAATCCATAGCCACTTATGTAGCTAAGTGTCTGACGTGTTCGCAAATTAAGGCCGAACATCAAAAACCGTCAGGACTTCTACAACAATTAGAAATTCCCACATGGAAATGGGAAATGGTAACTATGGACTTGATTACCAAGTTACCTAAGACCAAAAGTGGAAATGACACTATTTGGGTCATTGTAGACAGACTGACTAAGTCAGCTCATTTCTTGCCAATAAAGGAAACGTATAATTCAGATAAATTGGCTAAGTTGTATGTGGACAAGATTGTGTCCCTACACGGTGTGCCGGTATCTATTGTATTTGACAGAGATACTAGATACACATCTCACTTTTGGAAAAGTTTCCAACAATCATTAGGCACAAGATTAAATTTTAGTACGGCTTACCATCCGCAGATTGATGGTCAAAGTGAGCATACTATTCAAACTCTGGAAGACATGCTTAGGGCATGTGTAATTGATTTAGGTGGAAGTTGGGATGACCACTTACCCCTAATAGAATTCTCCTACAATAACAGCTATCATGCTAGCATCAAGGCTGCTCCTTTTGAGGCCTTATATGGGAGAAAGTGTCGAACACCCGTGTATTGGGCAGAAGTTGGGGAAGCCCAACTATCAGGACCAGAGATTGTCCTGGAGACCACGGAAAAGATTGTGCAATCCGTGATTGTCTCAAAGCTGCCTGAGATAGGCAGAAGAGTTATGCTATCAAGAGGCGTAAACCTCTTCAGTTCCAAGTAGGGGACAAGGTCATGCTAAAGATATCACCCTGGAAAGGTATGATGCGTTTTGGAAAGAAGGGCAAGTTGAGCCCAAGATATATCGGACCATTCGAGATAGTCGAATGTGTCGTCACTGTAGCTTATAAGCTCAGGTTGCCAGAGGAGCTTAATGGAATCCATGATGTATTCCACATATCTAACCTTAAGAAATGTCTAGCCGATGAGTCGCTGGCAATGTCACATAAAGATGTGCAAATAGATGAAAACCTGAGGTTTACTGAGAAACCAATTTCGATCGAGGATCGATAGGTTAAGAAGCTCCGAAGAAAAATGATACCTGTAGTAAAGGTTAAGTGGGACGCTTTTAGAGGTCCCGAGTATACATGGGTGGTTGAGTCCACTATGCGACAAAAGTACCCCCATCTTTTTGAATAAAATCTCGAGGTTGAGATTTCTTTTAAGGGGGTGAGGATGTAACACCCTGTAAAATTATATCCAATAATATAGTGACACGTGTTGTATTTTAAATATGGTCTGTTAAAGATCAATAAGGACTAAAGGCGTCAACATGCTCAAACTGAGCCTCTGAGTGACAGTCCGATGTTAACATGCATAAATACAGCCTCTGAGTGACTGATATGTTAACATGCTTAAATCATTAGCCTCTTAGTGACTGATATGTCAACATGCTTGAAACTTGGCCTCTAAGTGACTGATATGTCAATATGCCCAGCCTCTAAGTGACATCGGAATCAACATGCTTATAATAAGCCTCTGAGTGATCCTTTACGTAGTCCTAACTCTCATATGTCCTGTTTGTTGGACGAGAGTGATTAAATCCAATAATATTTGAAAGTTGGATATTGGAGGGATTAAAAGTGTCAACATGTTAATTCTTACCTCTGAGTGACCTTTTAACGAACCGAGAGCTCGACAATGTCCGGGCATAATCCGGTATGCCAATATTGTCTATGGAGGGCTAAAAGTGCCAAAAAGGTGTTTAAAAAGGTTTTTAGAAGCTTTAATAAGTTAAGGGTTAAAAGTGTCAAACTTAGAAACTGGCCAAGGGGCGGTCGCGGGCCGCGAGAGACCAGACCTGGTCTCTCGCAGCGCGCGAGAAAGGCTCTGTTGAAGAAAGTTTGTTTGGCAGCCAAGAAAAACTCCACAAAACCATTAATTCGAAACTATTGACTTGTAATCAGCTATGGCACGTTTTGGGACACTTGTAAACACCTCTTACACCCCTAAACACCTGGCTTCACCTCCTTTGAGTTCTCCAACTATAAATAGGTAATCAAATTCACCATTTGAACTTGCACCTTTCTTATTCATACTCTTCTCCCTCCTATGGAAGTTCCTAGCTAAAAGGAGCATCCAACATAGTTCTTTTGCACCTTAGGAATCACTGGTAAGTGTTCCTTCTTTGTGCATTTTCATTTATAGGCTTTTATAGCCAAAAGTCAAGCGTTTTATGGAAAACGCTTTGACTTTCGGTTAAGACCATTATGGTCCTGCCATTGTTTAAAATGAACATGGCTAAGTGATCCTAATAAGGTAGGTGTTAATCCCTATAAAGGGCACCTCCTTAAAATCACGTTTGCTAGACCAATTGACGGGTCAAAGTTATGCTATTAAAAAGTCAAATAGGCAATTTTTCGGAAAAAATCATAAATTGATCTTATATATGTTATGAAACCTGTTTTGACACTTAAAAAACTTGGTAATTATTATTAGAACATGTAAGAACATGTTCGGCTCGTCAATTTCAGTTCTAGGGTCGGTTCGCAACTGAAAGTCGCGAAGTTTGACTTCTGCTTTGACTTTCGATTCTGACCCGATTTAGATTAGTTACCTACTGATCTAAAGTTGCATTATGATCATAATATAATGTAGCATAACCGTGCGAGGTTATATTACATGATCATAATCAGAATATAAGTTTATGCGCAAGTTCCATAACTATGCCATCTTTGAACAAAATGCCTTTTTTTGCATAAAACAAGGTTTTAAATGGTAATGAACTTAAAATGAGTTTCCTACTGATATAATATTATAAGTAGGATTATTTGGGATATTAAACCAAGTTATAAACTGAGTTTTCAAACAGGTCCTTAAACTATGTCGATAAATGACGGTTTTAGCCCTTGTGGCTCATAAAATGATTTTAATCAATCTTTTCAAGATAAATCATTTACCTACCGATGTGTTATATTAAATAACACTTTTAAACATTTTAATCTGACTTTAACATCAGTTTTTATAAGTATCGCATAAAGACGTCATTTTACGACATAAGCGCCGTTTCGGTGCATAGTATGGTTTTAAACCATATTATTGAACAAGACTTGTTACCTATTGATTTATAAACTTATTTTAAAAAATGCCCCTTCGGTGCATAGTTTGGTCATAAAAAGATACAATACACATATAATTGATATCCTACTGATATTATATCATAAATAAAATATTTTCCAGAATACTCATGATTATAAACTTAAAATATGTTCAAGTTCCTTTTATACGGTGTATAATTACCGAAATGCCCTTATGAGGTATAGTTTCAATTTAAAACTATAACGAGCATACAAGTTGATATCCTACTGATATCTTAACTTATTTAGAATATAATGGCATATAGAACTTGTCCATGACTTATCCGGTTACCCGATATCGCTATTATGCGCACGGTTAAGTTATGTAACTATTTTACGAAAATTAACCGAAACGGGTTTAACCTTGTCATTTAAGTCTCAAAATCCAGAATGTTTATAGTTTACCGATATTATACAAGTCAAGGTACTTGTCGGGATTAAACTACATTCTATCCGATCATCATTTAATCAAGCGTACGTAATGATCATGTACACTATTCGGTTTAAAAGATCGTTAGTATTTAATTGGCTAGCTTATGCCATAATCCAGACTAAAGCCTTGCCGGTAAATGCCATCTGCATGTTGGTACTTTTATATATGACTGAGTTATTAAAAAAATTAAAATAAGAAGACTAGTTCAGGTAAATACTCTCAACTTATTTCCTCTATATGGGCTTGGGATATGGTAAACTATTACCACTTGGTCTGAAATGGGGTCAATCGAATTCCCGTTTGTGGCTAGTAAACCCGCATATTCCATTTTAATCAGTTTTGTTTGATAACTTAAACATCAGGGGTTAAATTACCGTGTCCTGGATATCCTCGGCTCAACACATTAGTTATTGGCCACGACTTGAGCGCGGGGTGTAGGCAAACACCTGATAGACCTTCATATGCAAATTATCCAAGACGTTGGGGATGACTCCTTCGTGAGTTCCTGAGTGGTGTGTATTTAATCATGTCTCGGTTTCTGTACTGGGCCCTCTATGTAATAACAAACATGTGAATCTGATACAAGGTTGCAAGGTCAACTTTCCCAAGTTAATAAAAGATTTTGTGCCGTTTTGCACTTAAAAACCATTTTAAAGTTTTCAAAATGAGTCAGTTGGGTGTATTTACCAGCGTAAGCTGACGTATCGTCCAAAGGCTAAACTGCAGGTACAATAAAATATGGGCGGAAGCTGCTCGGTAGTGAATAAGAGGATCTTGCAAATTCTTAGATCTGCCCTAAAGTCTGTTTTATATTCTTTCTTGTATATTTTAATTATCTGCCTGTGGATCTTCTATTACGAGCCTGTATATTATTTTATTTTATTTTGAACATTCAGTTTGTAATAGTAATTTTACTCCAAGACTTCCGTTGTGCCAGGTTTAATTGACTATGATGTTATCAACTGACGTCACGATACTCCCTACCCGGGCCCACCGGTGTATGGATTTCGGGTTGGAAATCCGGGGTGTGACAGGTTGGTATCAGAGCCAACGTTTGAGAGGATTAAACACTAGCCTCTTGTGTTTAATCTCAAACTTACTCGAGCACCTTCCTTAGACTTCCGAGTCCAGGCATTGACCTAGGATTATTTATTTCATTATTAAGTTATTAGTATTGTTTTTGAATTTATTTTTATAGGAAAATGCCGCCACGTGTACGAGGACAAAGTGGAAGAGGAAAAGGTCCAATGAGGTGAGGACTATCGGGGCGCATTCCCCCTCAACCTCACAACTCAGATGCCTACCAAGAATCAGGAGATTCGTCTCCTTGGCAACCAGCGAGACGTTCTGTCTATAATAGACACTCGCCCTCACATTCTCAAAATTCTTACCACTCTCACCATTCCTACCATTCTCACCATTCTCACCATTCGCATTCTCATCACTCTTACCATGAAGAATTTAACCCTAACCATTACTTTAACACGCCTCCAGCAGATCAAAATTAGTTGGACCAGCCAAACCCTATGGTCGAGGACTCCGACCCGGAGATGCCGCCGTCGGGATCTAACGCACATCCCATAGAAATTTCTAGCGATTCGAACTCTTATGCCGGATCGCCCTACCAAGGTCCTAATGAGTGGGACCAATATTGGAACCAATTCACCTTTACCCACACACCTTCCCATCACTCTCAACCGCCTCCTTTTCTAGAAGATGTCCACATGGAACTAGTGGACCAACCTCAACCGCCACCTGAACCACCAAGGAGGAAGCATGGAGCACGTATGTCGGTACGTGCAGGACAAAGGTCGAGATCCGCTACCACCTTTGCCAAACTCTACCCCACGATTCAAGAGGACCCACAAATGGGTGGGCCCTCTAACACCTCACCTGTGGTTGAACCAACACCAACACCCACAACTACAGTTCAACCACCACCATTGGGTTATTCTAACCCAATCCCCACATATCCAGACACGTCTGGGTATGATCCTTTTAATCCGTCTACACCGGTAGACTATCAAGCATGGTCGCAAGACCCCTATATGCAAGTTGTTATGCACAATGCACTTTACCCTTCATCTTTCCCACCTACTTATCCACTGACTGGATATCCAACTTATGGGTACCAGTATCCGGTTATGCCACAACCACAATCACAACCTCCGCCACCACTTGAGGCCATTAATGAGGCCTTGGAATGGATGAAAGAGATGCACAGAAGCGGAGAAAACGGAGAGAAGACAAATAAGTTCTTCAAGAAACTCTCCAAGTTTATCAAGGGAAAGAAGGACGAGTGAAGTCTCTTCTAATTATATGTAGTCCCTGCGAGGACATTGTTATTTCCTTAGTCCCTGAGTGGACATGTTTATTTCTTTTAAAGTCCTTGCATGGACAATTTATTTCATTTTCTAGTATTGTAATATTCTTATGGAAATTTAATGAAGTACTTTGGAATTATATATATATGTATTCATCCTCTTGAAAACGAGCGTCTCAATTTTACTCGAATTTATGCTCTGCGATATAATTCCAAAAAGATCTTAATGGTTTTGATTTGCCGAGTGGCACAGACCACATATTTGGCCAACTATATATAAATGATAGTTAAGAACGGAAGGGTCTTCTATCATGATAATTAAAGGAAGTTATCCTTCTATCTAGAGGTGGTGGACTAAGTTCAAGCCTCCAAGTCATTAAGGTCAATGCGACCGAGACTATTAATCAACCATTAAGGTCCTCTTATGATAACATTCAAGTAATGTTCATACTCTTGGTAGTGTGACTTGAGGAATCACGCTAGCCTTCAAGGTAATGGACTATTTCCTAAACTTTATATAGCCCTTGTGATCTGTTTGATCCCGACTAAATATCACCAGTGCGGTGATGAATAAGACATCCATTAGAGATGTATTTTATATAGCCCATATGATCTATTTGATCCCGACTAAATATCACCAGTGCGGTGATGAATAAGACATCCATTAGAGATGTATTTTATATAGCCCTTGTGATCTATTTGATCCCGGCTAATATCATCAGTGCAATGATAAATAAAACATCCATTAGTGATGTATTACCCTTTCGGGTTATGATTTATTTTATATAGCCCATGTGATCTATTTGATCCCGGCTAATATCATCAGTGCGATGATAAATAAAACATCCATTAATGATGTATTACCCTTTCGGGTTATAATTTATCTTATATAGCCTATGTGATCAATTTGATCCTGGCTAAATATCATCAGTACGGTAATAAATAAAACATCCATTAGCGATGTAGTGCCTATGTGCCCTATTTTACGTCCACTAGTGACAGGCCTTGGCCATATCTATGTCTAATATGACATGCTATGGCCATAATCTTATGTCCAATAGTGACAGGCCTATGTGCCATAATCTTCTGTCCAATAGTGACAGGCCTATGTGCCATATTTGATGTCCTTTGTAACAAGCCTATGTGCTAAATATAATTGTCTATTATGACAATGAAGTTGTGACATTGCGATCCCCTATCTAGTAAGAAATGGACTATGTCCAAATTGTAATTTTCCTATGATGGTCCTATTAAGACCTATGCCAAATATAGTTATATTAAGCCTAAGAGTTGTGATGTTATTCACACTAGTATAGGCAATGGATTTTTTATCCAATGTTTAAAAGCCGAATATGTTATTATACCATGGCTAAGAGAAATTTTATTGGTATTATAAAACCAAGGCTTTGAAGAATGGCTAATTCTAATGAGGCACAAAGTAGCCATCAAAACGTCAGTTCTAAGGACGCCGAAAATAATAATGCGAGCTGTAAGAAAAGGCCATGGGTAAGGCCATAGAGAAGTTAAGAGAGTCGAGTGCTACTCTCTCTAAACCATTATCAATTACCCCATCCTCAGCTCATAAAGAGAGCTCTGTTCACTCTTCAAATACGAAGAGTGAACCAAGGAAAGTAGACCTTGCTGATAGGTCCCGTTCTGCTAAAGACGGGTGTACCTACAAATACTTCGTCTCCTGTAAGCCCCGAGATTTTATGGGGAAAAAGGAGCTGTAGAAGCCCTAAAGTGGCTGGATGAAATGGAGACCATTGTAGACATCAGCAGTTGTGCTGAAAAGGATGTGTTCAAGTATGTATCACAGTCCTATAAAGGCGATGCCCTAACATGGTGGAAGGCCATGATTCAGTCAACAGGTAAAGTATACATGTAAATCTAGGATGGTCTAAGTTTATGGACCTTATTAAGGAAACCTACTGCCCACCCCATGAGGTGGAGAAAATAGAGACAACTTCTTGTCTCTTTCAATGAAAAACCTAGACTGTCGGAAGTATGTCTCCGATTTCAATTCCCTATCTAGGTTAGTTTCCTATCTAATCACCCCAGAATCCAAACCATTCACGTTTTATCAATGGATTAGTACCCGAGATTAAGGGCATGGTAAAGGCTGCTCAGCCTAATACCTATAGGTTGCTGTAGACCTATCTCTCTCTCCACCCTTGATCTTGTAAGGCAGAAGTTAGTTAAGCCTGAAACTAATGGAAAAGAAAGAGAGAAGATGACAACTCCCATAAGTTTAATAAGAAAAATAAAGGGAGATTTAGGTTCAAAGAGAACCAAGGCAAGTCGGTTGTGATGCCATTTTGCAAGACTTGCAACCGTAGACACTGGGGACAGTGTAATTCTGATTCACAAGCAGACCTTGTGGTATTTGTAAAAGGAGAGGGCATAAGACCCTAGATTGTAAAGATCTTAAGGATGCGGTATGTTATATCTGCAATGAAAAAGGCACATTGCAACTAACTGCCCTAAGAATTCAAACAATAATAATCCGAAGCCCGGAGAGGCCAAGAAGGGGAATCACGTGTTTTTCGACTAACTGCTAAGGAAGCTGTAAATGACAATAACGTCATAAATTACTTTCCCCATTAATGATATTTATGCTAGAGTTCTTTTTTATTCGGGAGCAGATAGATCTTTTGTTGATCATAAGTTTAGTAAACTATTAAACCTGCCCATAAGAACTCTAGATAAAACCTATGAGATAGAACTTGCTGATGGAACGATAGAATCCACATCTTCCATTCTTGATAGATGCTCTATATCCATTAAGAATCATTCCATCCCTGTCTCTCTTCTGCCAATGAAATTGGCGGGGTTCGATGTTGTCTTAGGCATGGATTGGTTATCTCATAACCAAGCCCGCATTGCCTGCGATAAGAAGCTCATCGAAATTAAAACCAATCTGGTGAAGTGATCACCATTCCCGGGAGACTCACACTATGGATTGCCGGACAAGGTGTCGTTGTTTAAGGCATCCAAGTGTTTGAGAAAAGGTTGTGTCATCTACATGGCACAAGTAACCATAAATGAACCTAAGACGAACCTTGAAGATCAACCAGTTACCTCGGAGTATCCCGATGCTTTCCCTGAGGAATTACCAGGCCTACCTCCAGATAGGCAAGTGGAGTTTAGAATAGATATCCTTCCAGGATCAGCACCCGTAGCTAAAGCTCCATATAGGCTAGCACCAATGGAGATGAAGGAATTGAGGACGCAGCTAGACGAACTTTTAGAGAAAGGCTTTATACAACCTAGTTCCTCGCCTTGGGGAGCTCCCATCCTCTTTGTTAAAAAGAAAGACGGTTCAATGCGAATGTGCATTGACTATCGGGAGCTGAACAAATTGACAATCAAGAATAGATATCCTCTGCCCAGGATCGACGATTTACTCGACCAATTTCAAGGTACTAGTTATTTCTCCAAAATTGATTTGAGATCTGGATATCATCAGCTGAAGGTTAGGAGTGAGGATGTTCCTAGACAACCTTCAGGACCCGCTATGGTCATTTTGAATTCTTAGTGATGCCTTTTGGGCTCACAAATGCACCTGCAACATTCATGGATCTCATGAACAGATCTGCAAACCGTATTTAGACAAGTTCGTCATTGTCTTCATAGACGACATACTTATTTATTCTCGCAATCAAGCTGATCACGAGAAATATCTTAGGTGCATCTTAGAACTGCTAAGGCAAGAAAAGCTTTATGCCAAATTCTCGAAGTCTGAGTTTTAGCTTAGTGAGGTCCAATTCCTTGGACATATGGTAAGTGAGCGTGGTATCCAAGTGGATCCCGCCAAAAGTGAGGCCATAATGAATTGGGAAGTGCCCAAGACCCCATCAGAAATTCGTAGTTTCCTAGGATTGGCTGGATACTATAGGAGGTTCATTGAGAACTTTCAAGGATAGCCACTCCTCTAACTACCTTGACCCGTAAGAATGTTAAGTATAATTTGGGTCCAAAGCAACAAGAATCTTTTGAGATTCTTAAACACAAATTGAGCAATGCTCCTGTGTTATCTCTACCTGAGGGTATTGAGGAATTTTAGTCTACTGAGATGCATCACACACTGGCATGGGCGGTGTGCTAATGCAAAAAGGCAAAGTGATTGCCTATGCATCACGACAGTTAAAGGTGCACGAAAGGAATTACACCACCCACGATTTGGAATTGGGTGCCGTTGTATTTGCACTAAAACTGTGGAGACATTACTTGTATGGCACCAAATGTATTATATACACAGACCATAAAAGTCTCCAGCATCTGTTCAGTCAGAAGGAATTGAACATGCGACAACGCCGATGGATTGAAACCCTTAATGATTATGATTGCGAGATTCGCTACCATCCCAACAAGGCAAATGTAGTTACCGATGCCTTAAGTCCAAAGAAAGAGTTAAACCTATTAGGATTAACGCCAAGAGCATTGAGCTCAGAAATAGCTTGAGTGAAAAGCTATTAGATGTGCAAAAGCAAGCCTTATTAAAGGCTAATATTCCTAATGAGGGATTAGGTGGAACCGTTGATCTAACACCTGAAAAGGATGGAATCCTAAGATTTAGTGATAGGATCTGGGTTCGAGTCTTTGGAGGACTTAGAGATCTAATCCTCCAAGAAGCGCATAGTTCAAGATACTCAGTTCACCCAGGTGGTGACAAGATGTATCAAGATCTAAAGAAGAATTATTGGTGGATGGGTTTTAAGAAATCCATAGCCACTTATGTAGCTAAGTGTCTGACGTGTTCGCAAATTAAGGACGAACATCAAAAACCGTCAGGACTTCTACAAAAATTAGAAATTCCCACATGGAAATGGGAAATGGTAACTATGGACTTGATTACCAAGTTACCTAAGACCAAAAGTGGAAATGACACTATTTGGGTCATTGTAGACAGACTGACTAAGTCAGCTCATTTCTTGCCAATAAAGGAAACGTATAATTCAGATAAATTGGCTAAGTTGTATGTGGACAAGATTGTGTCCCTACACGGTGTACCGGTATCTATTGTATTTGACAGAGATACTAGATACACATCTCACTTTTGGAAAAGTTTCCAACAATCATTAGGCACAAGATTAAATTTTAGTACGGCTTTCCTTCCGCAGATTGATGGTCAAAGTGAGCATACTATTCAAACTCTAGAAGACATGCTTAGGGCATGTGTAATTGATTTAGGTGGAAGTTGGGATGACCACTTACCCCTAATAGAATTGTCCTACAATAACAGCTATCATGCTAGCATCAAGGCTGCTCCTTTTGAGGCCTTATATGGGAGAAAGTGTCGAACACCCGTGTATTGGGCAGAAGTTGGGGAAGCCCAACTATCAGGACCAGAGATTGTCCTGGAGACCACGGAAAAGATTGTGCAATCCGTCATTGTCTCAAAGCTGCCTGAGATAGGCAGAAGAGTTATGCTAACAAGAGGCGTAAACCTCTTCAGTTCCAAGTAGGGGACAAGGTCATGCTAAAGATATCACCCTGGAAAGGTGTGATGCGTTTTGGAAAGAAGGGCAAGTTGAGCCCAAGATATATCAGACCATTCGAGATAGTCGAATGTGTCGTCACTGTAGCTTATAAGCTCACGTTGCCAGAGGAGCTTAATGGAATCCATGATGTATTCTACATATCTAACCTTAAGAAATGTCTAGCCGATGAGTCGCTGGCAATGTCACATAAAGATGTGCAAATAGATGAAAACCTGAGGTTTATTGAGAAACCAATTTCGATCGAGGATCGACAGGTTAAGAAGCTCCGAAGAAAAATGATACCTGTAGTAAAGGTTAAGTGGGACGCTTTTAGAGGTCCCGAGTATACATTGGAGGTTGAGTCCACTATGTGACAAAAGTACCCCCATCTTTTTGAATAAAATCTCGAGGTTGAGATTTCTTTTAAGGGGGTGAGGATGTAACACCCTGTAAAATTATATCCAATAATATAGTGATACGTGTTGTATTTTAAATATGGTCTGTTAAAGATCAATAAGGACTAAAGGCGTCGACATGCTCAAACTGAGCCTCTGAGTGACAGTCCGATGTTAACATGCATAAATACAGCCTCTGAGTGACTGATATGTTAACATGCTTAAATCATTAGCCTCTTAGTGACTGATATGTCAACATGCTTGAAACTTGGCCTCTAAGTGACTGATATGTCAATATGCCCACCCTCTAAGTGACATCGGAATCAACATGCTTATAATAAGCCTCTGAGTGATCCTTTACGTAGTCCTAACTCTCATATGTCCTGTTTGTTGGACGAGAGTGATTAAATCCAATAATATTTGAAAGTTGGATATTGGAGGGATTAAAAGTGTCAACATGTTAATTCTTACCTCTGAGTGACCTTTTAACGAACCGAGAGCTCGACAATGTCCGGGCATAATCCGGGTATGCCAATATTGGCTATGGAGGGCTAAAAGTGCCAAAAAGGTGTTTAAAAAGGTTTTTAAAAGCTTTAATAAGTTAAGGGGTTAAAAGTGTCAAACTTAGAAACTGGCCAAGGGGTGGTCGCGTCGCAGCGCGCGAGAAAGGCTCTGCTACAGAAAGTTTGTTTGGCAGCCAAGCAAAACTCCACAAAACCATTAATTCGAAACCATGGACTTGTAATCAGCTATGCCACGTTTTGGGACACTTGTAAACACCTCTTACACCCCTAAACACCTGGCTTCACCTCCTTTGAGTTCTCCAACTATAAATAGGTAATCAAATTCACCATTTGAACTTGCACCTTTCTTATTTATACTCTTCTCCCTCCTATGGAAGTTCCTAGCTAAAGGGAGCATCCAACATAGTTCTTTTGCACCTTAGGAATCACTGGTAAGTGTTCCTTCTTTGTACATTTTCATTTATAGGCTTTTATAGCCAAAAGTCAAGCGTTTTATGGAAAACGCTTTGACTTTCGGTTAAGACCATTATGGTCCCGCCATTGTTCAAAATGAACATGGCTAAGTGATCCTAATAAGGTGGGTGTTAATCCCTATAAAGGGCACCTCCTTAAGATCACGTTTGCTAGACCAATTGACGGGTCAAAGTTATGCTATTAAAAAGTCAAAAAGGCCATTTTTCAGAAAAATCATAAATTGATCTTATATATGTTATGAAACTTGTTTTGACACTTAAACAACTTGGTAATTATTATTAGAACATGTAAGAACATGTTCGGCTCGTCAATTTCAGTTCTAGGGTCGGTTCGCAACTGAAAGTCGCGAAGTTTGACTTCTGCTTTGACTTTCGATTCTGACCCGATTTAGATTAGTTACCTACTGATCTAAAGTTGCATTATGATCATAATATAATGTAGCATAACCCTGCGAGGTTATATTACATGATCATAATCAGAATCTAAGTTTATGCGCAAGTTCCATAATTATGCCATCTTTGACCAAAATGCCTTTTTTGCATAAAACAATGTTTTAAATGGTAATGAACTTGAAAATGAGTTTGCTACTGATATAATATTATAAGTAGGATTATTTGGGATATTAAACCAAGTTATAAACTGAGTTTTCAAACAGGTCCTTAAACTTGTCGATAAATGACGGTTTTAGCCCTTGTGGCTCATAAAATGATTTTAATCAATCTTTTCAAGATAAATCATTTACCTACTGATGTGTTATATTAAATAACATATTTAAAACATTTTATCTGACTTTAACATTTTATAAATATCGCATAAAGACGTCATTTTACGACATAAGCACCGTTTCGGTGCATAGTATGGTTTTAAACCATATTATTGAACAAGACTTGTTACCTACTGATTTTAAAACTTATTTTAAACACATTTACAGTAGGTACATGTTATAAACTCAGAATCCCAAATAATTTATAAACTATGTATAAAATGACCAAAATGCCCTTCGGTGCATAGTTTGGTCATAAAAAGATACAATACACATATAATTGATATCCTACTGATATTATATCATAAATAAAATATTTTCCAGAATACTCATGATTATAAACTTAAAATATGTTCAAGTTCCTTTTATACGGTGTATAATTTACCGAAATGCCCTTATGAGGCATAGTTTCAATTTAAAACCATAACGGGTATACAAGTTGATATCGTACTGATATCTTAACTTATTTAAAATATAATTGCATATGGAACTTGTCCATGACTTATCCGGTTACCCGATATCGCTGTTATGCGCACAGTTAAGTATATGTAACTATTTTACGAAAATTAACCGAAACGGGTTTAACCTTGTCATTTAAGTCTCAAAATCCAGAATGTTTATAGTTTACCGATATTATACAAGTCAAGGTACTTGTCGGGATTAAACTACATTCTATCCGATCATCATTAATCAAGCGTACGTAATGATCATGTACACTATTCGGTTTATAAGACCGTTAGTATTTAATTGGCTAGCTTATGCCATAATCCAGACTAGAGCCTTGCCGGTAAATGCTATCTGCATGTTGGTACTTTTGTATAGACTGAGTTATTAAAAAAATTAAAAGAAGAAGACTAGTTCAGGTAAATACTCTCAACTTATTTTCCCTATATGGGCTTGGGATACGGTAAACTATTACCACTTGGTCTGAAATGGGGTCAATCGAATTCCCGTTTGTGGCTAGTAAACCCGCATATTCCATTTTAATCAGTTTTTGTTTGATAACTTAAACATCAGGGGTTAAATTACCGTGTCCTGGATACCCTTCGGCTCAATACATTAGTTATTGGCCACGACTTGAGCGCGAGGTGTAGGCAAACACCTGACAGACCTTCATATGCAAATTACCCAAGACGTTGGGGATGACTCCTTCGTGAGTTCCTGAGTGGTGTCTATTTAATCATGTCTCGGTTTCTGTACTGGGCCCTGTATGTATTAACAAACATGTGAATCTGATACAAGGTTGCAAGGTCAACTTTCCCAAGTTAATAAAAGATTTTGTGCCGTTTTGCACTTAAAAACCATTTTAAAGTTTTCAAAATGAGTCAGTTGGGTGTATTTACCAGCGTAAGCTGACGTATCGTCCAAAGGCTAAACTGCAGGTACAATACGAAATAGGCCGGAAGCTGCTCGGTAGTGAATAAGAGGATCTTGCATATCCTTAGATCTGCCCTAAAGTCTGTTTTATATTCTTTCTTGTACATTTTAATGATCCGCCAATGGATCTTCTATTATGAGCCTGTATATTATTTTATTTTATTTTGAACATTCGGTTTGTAATAGTAATTTTACTCCAAGACTTCCGCTGTGCCATGTTTAATTGACTATGATGTTATCAACCGACGTCACGATACTCCCCACCTGGGCCCACCGGTGTATGGATCTTGGGTTGGAAATCCTGGGTGTGACATTTAATGATTCCTTCCACCCCTCAAAAAGTCGCGTATTGTCCCCATTACACACAACAAATCTAGGACATACCTTACATCTTCATTACTCGTTCATGAGGTCTGGAACTTCACACATCAAAGAGGGTAATACGAAACGAAAGAACAATGAGAAGATTAACAAACGACCAAAACAATTAAAATGTACAATACAAAATGTTACCGGTCCTTAGATGACGTCATATGTCGGAATGCTCACCAAGAAGCTCACCGACTCTTTGTTGGTATCCTTTTCATCGCCACCATCGAGAAACGGTTTAAGGTGATGGCCATTCACCATTTGCTTTAACCCATCCTTTGGGTCCTCGTTAGTGACGTCTCTCAATTTCAACGACCCGTGTAACCACATACAGGCCATCCATTTGCTTTTGAGCTTCCATGAAAGAAGTTGAGCCTTGAGTTGTAGAGCTAAACCTTTTGACCCACAACAAACTCCTTCGTCTTTAGTTTGGCATCGTCTGCTCACTTCATGCCATCTTTATACTTTGAAGCACACTCATATGCCTCTTCCTGCAACTCTTCCAACTCGTACAACTTTAACTTGCGTTCTTTACCTGCATCATCATATTTGACATTAACTCTTTAATAGCCCAACATGTACGAGAACAAGTTCAACTGGTAAGTGACAATTTTTACCATAAACCAAGTGGTAAGGTGTAGTGCCGATAGGTGTTTATGTGCTATTCGGTAGGCCCATAAGGCATCGTTCAACTTCGTTGACCAATCCTTACGGTCCGTTCGAACGGTCTTTTGCAAAATCTCTTTGATTTGCATATTCAACACTTCCACTTGACCACTCGTTTGCGGATGATAAGGGGTAGCTATTCGATGATCAACACCATACCGTTTCAATTGTTTGCCAAAGTTAAAATTCTTAAAATGAGATCCCCCATCATTAATGAGAGCCAGGGAACCCCAAATATTGAAATAATATTCGTTTGAACAAAATTGCAAACTCCGGTATGGTCGTTTATTTTGTGGCAATCGCTTCGACCCATTTAGACACGTAGTCGTCTACCACCAAAATGTACAAGTTTCCATGCAAATACGGGAATCTGCCCATGAAATCGATCCCCCACACATAAAAAATATCAACAATGAGGATCGGTTGCATGGGCACCTCATCCCGCTTGGAAATACCCCCCCCCCAACTTTTGACACTCAACACAATTTTTAGCAAATTTAAAAGCGTCTTTGAAGATAGTTGGCCAATAAAGCCCAATATTGAGCACTTTGTGCACAATTTTGTGACCACTAAAATGGCCCCACAAGCAAATGAATGCAAGTGCGTCAAAACACTCAGAATCTCGTCGTCCGGCACACATCTTCTCACGACTTGATCCGCACATGTCTTGAATCAATCTGGTTCTTCCAACTTGTAGGACTTGATCTGAGAGAGGAAATGTTAATCTCCTCTTTCTATCCCAATGAGCCGGTAAATCACCTATCACCAAATAATTGGCAATATTAGCAAACTAAGGTAATACCGAAATTTTAAAATATGCCCATATGGGAAGGGCCATTGATCTCTACACATGAAGAACCCTCATCTACCATCAAATGGGACAAGTGATCAGCTACCACATTCTCACTACCCTTGTTGTCCCGTATTTCCAAGTCAAACTCCTGTAACAAAAGAACCCATCAAATCAACCACGGCTTAGCATCCTTCTTCTCCATGAGGACCTGGCAACAGTATAGTCAGAATAAATAATAACTTTGTTACCCCATATGTAACGCTTCGCTTTTGTAACTTTCCATTTAGTACATGTGCTTCGCATTTCTATTTTTGGTAACCTTGTAATCGTATCGCATTTCCGAATCATTGTAAATCCAAGGCTTTGTTTGTAATCAAATTGATCAATTATACAGAATTCACACCTTTATGCCTGCTTATACTTATGAACGTACGTTTATTCGTTACTCGATTAATCAATTCAAAATAATTCGTAAATACCTATTGTACGTTTGTGAGTCTTAGAAGTTAAATCAAGCAAGACGTTGGTGATTCAAACATAAAAACTTAAGCATTTGCACCTTGTAAAATCGTGTCACGTTTATATTGTAAGATTACTACTTAATCAAGTCTTTCTTTTGATTATGTAATGTCCCTTATTCTTGGTATTAAGCTTCCAAACATTCATGCTTTTGATATATAAAAGGTATAACAAATAAAGAACTTGTTTTTATCAAATAAATTAACAAAAAAAAAAGAAAAGAAAAGAAGCATAGCAGCTTGTAGCCGCAAGCTGCATGCTTGAGCCTTGGTTTGTTTCCACTTAATTACCCACCTAATCACCATTAAATGCCAACCAACTCAAACACTAATCTTCTCTCTATAAAACCCCACCTTTCCCCAACCTTTTCTCACTTTTACAAGCCTCCAATACTTCCCAAAATCCTCTCAAACTTCCATAATTCATTGTTGAGTTATTTCAGTTTGCAAGTGAGTTTCAACTCACTTCCTTTAATATTCAAACCTTTCTTCTTCTAAAACATTTGGATAACCTCTAGGAAGGTTTTCACAAGTTTGCTTGGGCAAACTAAGGTGAAACCTCACCATTTTGAGGTCCAAAAGTGTCTTGAACTTTTTGCCCACTTTTATCTTTTCAAAACTTCAAAACTCTATGTTTTCTTCCTCCACAATGTTTGCTAAGCCTCTTGGGATGTTACCATATGTTTTCCATGGAAAACCAAGGTGGAACAGTACAATTTTTAGGCCAAACTTTCTGTTTTGGAAGTTAAACTTATGAACCTTTTCTTAAACTTGTTTTCTTTTTACAACTCTATGCTACTTGTGCCTCCAATCAAATTTATGGTTAGTGAGCTAGCTAGAAATGTTTCATACAAAATCAAGAGGCATAACATGCCTCTAAACTTGTTGTTTTACTAAGGGTCTTAACCCACAAGTGTTGAAACCATCCAAGCTTACAAGCTTGTGTTTTGGTGAAGGTGTGATTACATGGAGGCCTTGGCAATCCAACTTTCAATCCACCACCTCACTTGATGATTTCTATCCACTAAGCTATGTTTCACCTTCAATTGAGTAACAAGGCTATGACACATCCCCAAACGTTGCCATGTTCGGGATGCACGCACTTAGCTTGCTTATTTGGTCGAAACGTAGTTTAGTGAAGTACTTTATTTCATTCATAACCATCCGGATTGTCCTTGTGACAATTTGTGTATTGGTGAATCTTATGCAATAGGTTAAGGACGGTTATCCCCCTACCTCCATGCATGACTTCTATGTCTTCTATGAAATCTATGATTTATATGATAAACTTGTAATAATATATGTAACCTATATATGTAAATAATAAATATAACCGAACCTTTGACAATGGCCATATGGTTACTTGTCCTAACATTAGGTTATTTTATCTAAGACTTAACCATCATTATGATTGTACTGGGCATGACCCATAAAACCACAAACACCCTACGGGGCTTATAGTGTCAAAAACGAGCGTTAACGTCTAGATAAATACTTTCGACTATACATATTTTTGCATACTTTAAATTCCTAAATTAACGAACTCCATTGTCATTCAAATACTCACACACCTACGGTTCCTTGTGTAGGATAACTCGGTGTTCGTCCCCCTAATCAACCCCAACACTTTCACGGACTTAACTTTGCAAAATCATGAGTACACTCGACACCCTTTTTACGCTTTACACTTTTTGGGTGCAATATGTTAATCTATCATAAACACACTAAATCAACTTTTATTCTATGCAATCACACAAACAATCCATCATACATGCTATAGTTATGTGATACTCGATTTGTTTACTTGGAACATTTTTATGTGATACTAATTGTCATTAACTTCATACGAGCCTCCCTTTAACATGTATAGCGCTAGAGGAGTAATGAACCGCCCGTATTCTTGTGGTCATGTTAAGTTTCATCTATTATGCAGTGACACTTGAGGATTGACTTGTAGTTCACATGCCTTGTTTACATTAATCTCCTATACTAGCTTATCATCTGGATTTGTTTAAACGTTTTTATTACTTAAGCTATGATTCAAACTTGTGTACTCGCCAATACTTGTTATTGAACTATACTTTTTAACATGTTGCAGGTTGAGGATGTTGATGTGACGAAACTTAGTAGGATTGGCATAGAAACACACTTAGAATGCTATGTTATTTATTATGTTTCATTGAACTTCTCTTATTTGATATTACATTGTATTTGAATTATGTTGTACTTGATGTTTTGATGAATGAAATGAATGAGTTGTTTAATTAAATATTGTCACATTTATTATTATGATGTCTCGAGCAATCTCGTTCGTCTCGGTTGGGGTGTGACACCATATGTAAACCCGGAATTTATCCAATGCATAACCACCGTGAGTAGCTCTTTCTCGGTTGTTGTGTAATTTAACTTTGCATCCAAAAGAGTCTTATTGGCGTAGTATATAGGAAATGGTTTTTCTGCTACCCTTTGACCCAACATGGCCCCAACCGTGTAGTCACTTGCATCACACATAATTTCGAATGGTGAAAACCAATTCGGTGATTGCAAGAATGGGGCTTCAACCAACTTCTCCTTTAAATGTTAAAAGCATTTTTGCATTCTTTATTAAAATCAAACGGTTGGTCTCTCAGCAACAGTGTACACAATGGTTTTGTTATGTCACTAAACCCCTTTATAAATCATCTATAAAAACCCGCATGACCTAGGAATGACCTAAAACCCAATACTCGTGGGATAAGGCACTTAGAGATGACTTGCACCTTTGCAGGTCAAACTCTATCCCATGACTCAACACACTTGTCCCAACACCATCCCCTCTTGAACAATAAAATGGCTCTTTTCCAACTCAAGACCAAATTAGTTTCTAAACATATTTTCAAAACTTTTCTAATTGGTCTAGACAAGCATCAAATGACGATCCAAAAATCAAGAAGTCATCCATGAAGATCTCTAAGGACTCTCCCACCACATCTGAGAAGATACACATCATGCACCTTTGAAAGGTGGCGGGGGTATTACATAACCCTAATGGCATTCGCCTAAATGCGAAAGTGCCATATGGGCAAGTAAACGTGGTCTTAGCTTGATCCTCTGGATGAATAACAATTTGATTGTAACCCGAATACCCATCCAAGAAACAATAAATTTTTGACCCGCTAACTTCTCAACAATTTGGTCAATAAACGGTAAGGGGAAATGATCTTTAGAAGTTGCGGAATTCAACTTCCTATAGTCAATACAAATACGCCACCCGGTTACCGCCGAGTGCCGACCTCTTCACCTGCGTCATTAGTGACGGCTTGAATGCCGCCTTTTTGGGAACGGTCTGTGTGGGGCTCACCCATTGGTTATCCGAAATGGGGTATATGATACCAACATCTAGCCACTTCAATGCCTCCTTCTTGACCACTTCACGCATGTTTGGATTTAACCTTCTTTATGCGTCATGAGAAAGAGTTGCATCATCTTCCGTGATGATCTTGGCATCACCACCAAGTGACTAATTCCCTTCAAATCTGCTATGGTCCACCCAATAGCCGCCCTATTGGTGACCAAGACCGCCATCAACATCTCCTCCTGCTCCCCGGTCAAGTTTGATGCAATATGACCAGGAGTGTATTGCCCTCACCCATATAAGCATACTTGAGATGCTTGGGCAACACCTTCAACTCTAAAACCGGCGACTCTTCTAGTGATGGCTTCAATTTTGTGTCGATCTTCTCCAAAAGACTTTCCACTTAGTGTGTCCAAGGGGGTATTCCTTCCTTCACCACCATCACTTCTATCTTTCTTTCCTCCTCATCTATGCTCCAATTCATCTCTGTTTGTAACCTGCCGAACATAAAACACTCCTCTATTGTGTTTTGCTCTTTAACACCCATGTCACATACACTCGTCAACAATGTCCACCATATAGCATCCGTCGCTAACAAGAGGATCCGTTAATCCCGCAAAAACATTTAACCGCATCCGACGGTTACCAAAAGTCATGTCGACCGTACCCATTTTACAATTAATGGTAGACCGTTGGTTGCTTAGTTCGGTCCAAAGAGACATAATCAAGTACAAGAAAATCCACGGATAGTAAAAGTCCTCGACCTTGATAATTACATCCGTGACTATCCCACAGGGTAGTTTGGGGGTCAAATCGACTAACACCATGGTGGTGTTTGCCGCTTGAAGTAGACCAAATTCGTATTGGTTATACAAACTACCTGACAAGGTACTCACACTCGCCCCAAGATCCAAAAGTGCCGGAGTCATATCAAATTCACCCACTTGTATGAAATAATGTGCGCCCCCGGATCTTGCAACTTTGGTGGAAGTGCACCCGAAAGAATCGAACTCACATTGTTGGTGCATTATGTCTATCGCCTACGTCTTAGGGTCACGTCTGAGTATGTAATAGGGCTTTCGATGTTACCTTTGTGCTTGAATGTAACTAACTTCGTATGAAGTGAAGTTCACTTGTACGAAGATAACTTACCTTCGTACGAAGAGAGCACTCACCTCGCACGAAGGTAATTCCTCATGTCTATAAATAAAAGGGTGTAGGTCTTGAGTTTGTATGTGTTTTGGTGATCGATACGGCGAAGCCCTGTCGGAATTGACTCAAATTGTAAACGCTTATCATATTAGTGAAATGAATGAGTTGAAAAGTAATCTTGATATTGTCACTAGTTAATATGAATTCCGTGCATATAAACTAGGTTAAACAAATTAGTGCCTATGCTTATTGGATTAGAAGATCCTATAAGTGGTATTAGAGCTAGAGTGGCCTGATTTGAAGACTTTGATCAAGATTCTACTTCACTGCTACTCATTTTCATTTTTTTTACCTTTACTCATAGATTGAAAGGACAAAATGGACTGAATTTTTCCACGACTGTTTAAAATGGACTAATAACAAACCCTTGAGAAAATCAGACCTAAAATCAACTGAATTCATGTGAATTCATGATCAAAATGGCAAAATATGTGAAAATCTGAACTTTAACTTCACATGAACAATATAAAGATACTTCGCACGAAGATAAAATTTGTGAAGTTCTGAAAAAATTTACCTTCACACGAAGTTAAACTCACTTAGTACGAAGTGAAACTCTTGAGAATTTTTGGTTTTTACTTTGCATGAAGATAAATATAAAAATGGTATTTTCACTTCAGACGAACTGATTTTTAATCGTTTTGTGTCTAACTTCATTCCAAGTTAACTTCGTACCAGATTTCACTTCGCATAAAACAAGTTTTTGTCAAAAATCTCGACGGTATGGAGAATGAATTCTTCAACACATTCGCAACGATTGTCGTTTCGACCGAAATAGTTCAAAACATCAATCTTGAGAATGAAATGGGGAGCATGACTAAACCCCTGAAGCTCATGAGAAGATTATTATAGTTGGAACGAAAGGTTCGTGAAATGGGTACATGCTACTCACTTCGAATGCTAGAATGCCATCGAGGGGAAGTATGTTGCACAAGTTGGAGAAAACGGTTTAGAGAAGACGTTGACACAATTTACCCTAGGAGAGAAAGATATATTTGTCAGAGAAAAGAAAATGAAGAATATATTACCGCAAGCCATCAAAGAAGACATATTTACACTGTTACAACATGATGATGATACTCAGTCCTGTATGCTCTGAAAGTTAAATTTCAGGGAAGTACTCAAATGATAAAGAGAAAGAAAGATTTATTGAAGAAAGAATTTGATATCTTCAATCTTCTCAAAGGTCACACTATGAAGGAATTGATCGAGAGGTACTGTCACCTTGTGGTCGAGATAAAAAAGATTGGGAATCCAGAAAGAAAACATAGAATTGGTGGATAAATTGGCCGATTCACTTCCTGAGGGAGATTGGTCCAAATATTTGACAATCTTGAAGAATAGTTTAGAGTACGGAACTCTCACCTTGTCAAGATCCATAGATAAATTGGAGGGCCACGAGCTTGAATTGAAAAAAATGGCCAAAATCAGAAGTTGAATTGTGCAACATGACGTGAACCTGTACTACAAAGGTGGTTCAGTGGCAAATACACAAAGTCCAAAAATACAAACCGCATTAAGTGCTAATAATTCTTCAAGTGCTTCTTCAAGTAAGTCTGTGGAGGTTTTCAGTCATTCCCGACATACGAGCCTAATTCACCTCAAACACCGCAATCCTCACAAAGTTCAAAGAATTTTCAAAGTGACCAACGCAACCAAACCAATTCAAACCAGAGAATTCTACAATGCGATATCGCCGTGAACTAGAGAACGCTCAAGATTCACATATCACATTGCTAAATAGCATATGGCATTGCTTGCATCCGTGCTAGAATCCTATGAAAGTCTAGTGGCCTGAAAGATAGGTAACCAGAACATGGCAAAAGAAGATTATGATCAAATGGACCTAGAAGAGCTGGAGTTAACAGATATCAAGTGGTGTATGGCGTCAATTGTTCCAGAGCGCAAAGGTTCATGGAGATCACAGGTAGAAACAGTTTGGGAGGTCCTGATGGAAAACTTGGTTTCCACAAAGCCAAAGTCACATGTTTTAAATGCTGGGAGAAAGGACACTTTAAAAGGAAATGCCCAAATCGTGAAGTGAATGGTAATCAAAATCCTTTCGGAGATGACTACTATAAGAAGCCAATATATCATCGACCAACACCACAACAAACAACTTCAAGAATGATTTAGATTCAAGATGGTTCCTCGAGTTCAAAAGATAAAGCCTTAGTTGTTGCTCAAGAGGATGGGGGTTTAATTGGAAGAAATACATTTCAAAGAATGAAAGTTTCGCTGTTGGAGGAGATAATAGATGAACCCGAACCGGTCGAAGAAGAATGTTCTGAAGCAATTTTCGATGAAGCTATAGTTGAAGAATATTACCATGAACAATCTTCTGAGGAGGAAAATATTTTACACAGTGCTTTTAGATATTTAGTGCCACCTAAAATGTATAGAACTTTTTGTAGGTTACTTTGAACCGAGATACAAAGCGAATTATGATGAAGAGCCTAAGCCTGAAGTTGAAGAGTTGATGGATGTTGACAAAGAGATGACCATCGAGAATCTTACAGAAATCACAAACAAGGCATGATGGCAAATCTGAAAGAGGTACTTTCTGAAGATGCTCAGAAGGTTAACATTGAGTCAGTAAAAGAGTCGGTAAATGATGAGGGTAAGGTTAAAGTGATTGGAATTGAGAAACCTTGCATGAAATGTTCCGAACCTTGTAAGGAATGCTTTCTAAAAGATGAAAAATATAAAGAATTGAAAACGCTTTCTGACAATTTTTCAAGTGATTATAATGAAAAAAAGAAAGCATATGACAAATTGAGTAAACAATTAAACAATTTGAACAAGCAAGTCATGAGGACAGTGCTACACTTTCTATGCTTAAAGAAACTGTTTTAGATAAACAAACGACCATAAACATTCATCTAAACACAATTGGTAAGCTAAAAAGTGATCTAGAAATTGTAAGAATTAAAATATAAAGAGTTAACAAATTATTGATCAGTTACTCAACCTCGTCATACGTGATTGATCATATTCTTCCAAAACAACCAGAGAATATTAAAAAAGGAAGAAAATGACAATGGTTGTCAGAACAAAGGTAAAGGAATGAGTTACAATCGAGTTCCACATCCAATTTGGGAAAACTATGCTAGAAAGAAATCATCTAGGTGGAAAAGGCATTCAACTCAAAACTTAAAACTGAAATGAACAACGAGCTGCCTGAAAATCTCGATGTAACTTACTCAAAGTATGACAATGGGGGTGAATCTGATGTGGTAAAAACTGTGATTGAAAAAGTTTTGGGAAGTGAGAGTGATAGCACGGAATTTGAAAGTGCTGAGTCTAATTTGGAAACAATTAGTTCAACTTCATCTTTTGAAAATGACGGAAGTTTTTATAAAAAGTATCTTAAAGAATCAGAATCAAATTCGAATGATGATCCTAAAATGATAGCATACAAAATGAAAGGATCTGACAAACTATATTTAACGAAGAGTTTCCGATTCAAAATGTGAATTCTGAAAAGGTTGAACAAGTGTTTAAATTGATAGAAGTGAGTTTATCAGAGCTTGAAAACTTCAATGCATCTTACTATTCTAAACCGAAACGTTCTTACAAACCAAAAGGTAAGAATTATACGGAGAACAAAAGAAAAGGTTAGGATATGTTAAGAAGTATAATGATAGATTTTGAAAACCAAATTTCTCAAAGAATGAAAACTTTGTTTTCGGAACAAGCCTAGTGAATGAGAAGGACATGTTTCAAATGCATTCAAATTGGACACCTCGCGAGAGGTTGTCCACAAAACAACTCCAAACCTATTTACAATGTAAAGAAATCTTTTGAGGATGCGAATAAAAAATCCCCAAAGTTTGTTCCAACACAAATTTTGAAAAGAAACACCGAATCTAATAACTATGAGAAACCAGTAACTGTTAATGTCTCAACTAAGACTACTAGTGAGTCATCAAGAAAGAATGAACGAAAAGATTCGAAATTTTATGCTAAAAGGCAATTTCAAAACAACAAACTTGGGAGATCAAAACAAAACCATCTTCTTAAGAAGTTATATAACTTTCAAAAAATGTAGAATCAAAGATCGAACAAGTTGATTCTAAGAAAGAAGTGTTAAAGTTTGTGGACTAAACTTTGATATCCCAAACCCACCAAGACCAAGATGGCTTGGGTCTCATTATTCAAAAATCGTTTGAATAGCATGTGCTGGGGCTCCCGAGGTCAATAATTTCCAAGTGGATAATGGACAACAGAGCTTCTTGACAAATGACAGGAATGTTGGCCTTGTTATATGATGTTAAAATAAATTAGAGGAGGTTACGTTGGGTTTGCGGGTACTCAAGGAGGAAGGATAGTTAGTGAAGGATACTAACAAATGGCGTGGTTTCTTTCGACAAATTCAACTACATAGCCGAGTAAGAGAATAATCTCCCAGATTTGTGATAAGAAGTTCACAACGCACTTTACGGATAAAGAGTGCCTCATTCTGAAGCCGGGATTCAAAATACCCGAGGAGCGGATTCTCATGCGCGCTTCACGAGAAAATGATCTCTATGTCCTTGACATGAATGTTGCATCCACTACAACAAAACTGTTTAGTGTTTCATATCAAAGGCAACAGAAAAGGAATCAATATTATGACATCGAAAGATGGGACATATCCATTTACGAAAGATGAATTATCTTGTGCACAACAATCTGGTAGAAGGTATGAATCTTAAGAGTTTCTTCTTGAATGATGATTGTATTAGCTGAAGAAGGGCAAATAACACAAGAAATCTCATCCAAAAAAACTCCTGAACTCAATCAAGCAGCCACTGGAGAGGTTACATATGGATCTTTTTGGACCAGTTAATATCCGAAGTATTTCTGGTGATCTATATTGCCTCGTTGTGACTGATGACTACTCAAGATTTTCATGGGTTCTATTTCAAGAAATCAAATATGAGACGTTTGAAAGTTTGATGATTCTTTTCAGAAAGTTGGAGAATTTGTACCATTTACCTATAAGAAGAATTCAAAGTGACAATGGTACAAAATTCAAAAACAACAGAATGTAGAGTTTTTGCAATGAAAATGAATACTTCACGAATTCAGCGCTCCATACACTCCACAATAGAACGGGGTAGCTGAATGAAAGAACAGAACTCTCAATGAAACAAGATGCAAAATGCTCGCCGATTCTAAACTGCCTATAAGTTTTTGGAGCAAAGCGGTTGCCTCTGCTTGTTACACGCTTAATCGAGTATTAACAGTCAAGGCACACAAGAAGACAAGTTGCTTAACCAGCGAAAGCCAAATTTGGAGTTTCTAGAATCATTTTGATCTCCGTGCACAGTTATTGACCCGGATGGTAAATTCGGAGCTAAGTCTCTAGAAGGGTTGGATATGCTCGTCCACTTAAAAGAGTTTATGTTCCTAGCATAAACCAGGTTTTCAAGCTCAACATGTTGACTGCCAGAGATACACGTCACCTACGCAGAAACTTGGTCATCCTTGGTTGTTTAACTATGAGAGTCTGTGGAATTCTTTCGAACTGCCAGAAGAACCTTCTGAAGAGGAACTTGTGTTGCTATATCAGTATCAACAACCGTCTACTCAAGAGCAAGTTCCTAGACGAATAGTGATTTCACAATCACAAGTTGGCACTAATGATTCTAAAGCAGGTCCGAGCAATGTACAACAGGAACCCGTAGTCGTACCAGATGGAAACAATACTTCACCCACTTTCGATCAATCTGACGATTCTGATTCTGATGCTGAGCCTAGTTATGATAATGGAGGATCTAGTTAGATGAAGGTGTGTAGGTCCCCTAGTTCTTATGGATCTTGATAGAATCGTCTATCCAATCTAGAGTGCGGAATCCCCTAGATCAGATTTCACATAAACAAGAACACGAACACAAAGAAATCCTTCAAACTGTCTTCTATTGATTATCCAACACTATGTGTTTACATCCAATTCAAGACTCTCTAGAAATCTCTCAGCCACTCTCTTTAGATTTCTCACACTGCTCTCTGTTCTGTTTTACCTAAAACCCTAATGCACAACATGTATATATACTGATGTCTGCATACTAGGCTTTATACAGGGCTAGGCCATTCTCCAAGCCCATTACAACTCTAAACAACACAAATACTAAGCCCAATACAAAATATCCAAAGACTAAACTATTAAACTATTAAGCTGTTGTCACAAATATGCATCAACAAACTCCCCCTTGACAATAGCTTCATAGTGTAATTTTGTCTTCAAACATCTTGTGATCTTTTGGTCTTTGGATAGCTTCAGCTACACACAGATTCTGACATCAACATACTCCCCCTTTGCTGATGCATCCAATCACCAAAAGTTTCATTCATTTTAGATTAGCAAGCTAGCATTCTCTGGTTAAGCTCTTATATCCAAATTCCTCTATATCTCTATTTGCAATGTAGTAGAAGGATCCTACCATGCATCTTCACACATTCTGCATTCTTAAAATGTACTTTACTTGAATTCTGCACTTCATTTTGATACTGCATCAATCTGTTTAGAAACACAAGCAAACCATTAGTTCTTTTCTACATTAAAGATAAACCAATATTTTATCTTATCATGCAAAAACAAACAACTTATCAAATCAAACTAGGAGACCTTAAAAACAAATCTTTTTGTATTTTTATATTTTCTAAAAACAAATAACTAACAAGAAAATAAACACTCTATTTTTGTGAGATCACCGTTAAGAAGATCATATCTGCAACATCAAACTGTTTTCACACTATTTGATAATTCTATATGCAATATTCATGAAAAACAGTTCAAGACGATTACCAGTATTTTTTATCCACTTAAACAAAATACATGAACATTTCAAGTACCATTACCTCGTGATCTGTTTAGATAATTTATACTGATATACTAGTGTGTCCCACTTCAGGACATACCCCCGCGATCAAGGTATACACAAAAAATCATCGTAGTAGGTGAGTTACCGAAATTCATCCTATTTGATTTACAACGTTAGATAATTGGTGATCAGGTCAGTACTTCCGACAACAAAGAGACCAATATCCAACGAGGGTTAGGGCAAATACCAAATTTTGGTACGAATAATGCAATTTGCACATTTGAATGACTCTCAAAGAGAGCTTCTTCAATTTTTGGGATTTTGCATTTTAGCTCTTTTAAGATATCCTGGTTGCGCCTAGGTCAGCATATATCTGGATGTAGCATAAGGACAACCTTGATACCCCGGATGAAATAAAAATATAAAGACCTAAGACCTCATATTTTGGCAATCTATCAACGCAAGATTTAAGGTTTTAAAACCATACGCCACTGATATGTTACCCACTCATACATAGTTTATTAATTTTATATCACAAAGGTAAGTTGATTATTTCATGCGTTTTGCCTACTGGTACATCATATGATGAAGCTGCTATCGCACTTAAGCAATGTTAAGTTTAATTTCAGTGTGACAGTCTAACTTGCTGATGTACTATCATTTCTTCTTTTTTCACACAGTGAACCTCATTTTTTATTTTTGAAAAACTTTAAACTATTCAACTTACTCCCCCTAAACTTACGCACTAACTAAACTCTTTTTGGCTTAGGAAAATTTCTCCCCCTAAATTTTTTTATGGAGTAAAGTTTTAAAAAACAGAAATTTAAACACAAATAGACTCCCACTTCAACCTGACAAAAGGTTTTTCACTTTTAGTAAACCAGTATGTAACACAGAAGTAAATAATTCGTTACCATGTGTAACCTACTATTCACCTTAGATGATTTACAGGAATAACCACTGTTGAACATATCAACAGTCCTTCTGTCATCCTGCACACACTCAACAACTTAGTTAACTGGGGGACCCAAGCCTTAAAGGTCTTGGGTCGTCCAGATTCATCAACCGCTGGAACATCCATCCAATATCCTTCACACCCTATGGTGTCTTGGATGTCTTCCAAGTTGTTGGACACGATTTAGAATTTTCACGAGATCTTTGATCGCGAGAATTCCAATAAACTCTCGGATTTTTCGACCTTTGAAAATTATTATCTTGAAACCTTCTTCTCCCATTATCATATTCTGATCTTTGAAAATTTTTTGGATTGTTTTGAACATTTGAGTTACTAAAACCCCTATATTCGTTTCTTCTTTGAAAGTTTCGATTACCAGAAGTTTGGTAACGATTTTGATATCCAAAATTTTTACTTTGAAAAGAATTTTATTGTCCATTATCATGATATGATTTTGGACGAGAGTTTCCGAACCAACAAATCTTCTTGATGTTGAAGGTTTAGGTTGAAATCTCAGTTGATTTGTCTGAAAACTGGATTTAACATTTTTATTTGAACCAACCTGATTTCCATCCTTAACCTCAACCTCAGACTCTGCTTTCTTACCCTTTTTAAAAGGACAACAACTAGCCACATGCCCTTTGTTGTGACATTTAAAACAGATCTCTTCTTAAAAGTTTTCTTTCTGTTAGATCCCTTTTTAAATGATTTGACTATTTTGTCTTTAGTATCCTCATCCACTTTACGTGGTGTACTATTAGACCTAACAGATTCTTTCAAAGAGCCTGGACTATCAGGTATGTTAACTGTTATCGGATCCACTATAGCTGGTATAGTAGGAACAAAATCTGTTAGCTCATTTTCATTTGGTAAAAAGGAGTAATCCTGATCCTTAGAAGATGAAGCTTTACTAGTACTCACTCCTGTTTTATCAGTACTTTTCAAACTTTTCTGAATTTGAGTCCTGACTACCGAGGATTCTCCAAATTTGTCTAACTTTCTATGAAGTTCAACAATTTTGGCCTATGCACCAGCCAATTCTGTGCACTTTTCAGAAAGCGCGTTAGTCTCATCCTTCACAGTTTCACGAGCCAAATCAATGATCTATAAAAGTTCATTGACTTTGCTGGTCAAACTGATGATTTCCTGTTCATTTGAATTGAGTGTATTTAAAAAAATTGACTCCCTTTTACTCAAAAGAACATTTGACTCTTTCAGTTTTTCTAATTCAACTAACATAATTTTGTTTTGCTCCAATAATTTGTCAACTTTACCCTGTAGTTCAGTGCAATTATGACAAGTATGACTAACAGATTGAAATTGTACCTGTACCTCTGCTGTAAGCTCATCTGTATCATCCATGCACATGTAGCTTTTGCATCCTTGAGTTCCATTCTCTCTTTCTCAGCTTCCTTCTTCTCTTCTATCTTAGCCGCTACTTCTTCGGTCTTCACATCACCAGTCTCAGCTAAACACGCTTGTTCACAAGTACTTCTCTTAAAGAACTCTGATAACGTTTTCCTAAAGCTTCCCACAGCTCTCTAGACGATCCATACCTACTTTAGATGTGCTTCATATCAGTTGGCAAGGACATCTTTATCGCTGCTAAAGCCTTCTTCTCAGCATCATATATACATTTCTCAGAATCTTCCATCTTCTCATATGAGAGTACCATAATTCTTCCATTAACTTGATGTGTGGGAGCAATGTACCCATCAATCATACAATTCCACATCTTAGTATCTTCACTTTGAACAAATGCCTCAAACTGCTTCTTCCATCCTACATATTGTTCAGCATTTATCAGCTTTGGCCAGTTTTTACCACCCTCACTTAGATTGTTCAATTTGACCATCTTTAACACGCAACTAACTCGCAGCTAATCATAACCAAAATCCAAACCTAACTCGCAGATTGTTCAATTTGACCATCTTTAACACCCTCACTTAGTTTAAATGGAATTTGGTATACCTGTGTCAAAATCCAACCTAACTCGCTGCTTATCGTAACCAAACCGTTAAAAACGTTCAGAAATTTGTCCGAAAAGTGTGATTACCAAATTGTACCTTTGTCTCGACGATACGAATCCAATGATGTATATTGTCCGATAGTGATTTTAGGAATTTTTGTGCCTTTTTAGTTTGTCCAAAAAATCACACGAGTCTAACTGTCCAATCGGTTCGACAAAATTGTCTATGGATCAAATTCTATGTCTGAAAACATTTAACTCTAGTTACGTCAGCTGGTTAACTTTCCATCTTTTTGTGTGTAACTCGGAACAGCACCAATCCGGAAGTAACTCGGATGAAAATCCAAGATGAAAATCCGGAACAGTAATCCGAACTGCTAATCCGAAATGGTGATCTGGAATAGTGATCCGAGATGAAATCCGGAATGCGTTGTTCTGATCCGAAATGGAAATCCGGAATAGACTATTCTGATCCAGATGGAATCCGGAATAGTTCTTATCCGAGATGGAATCCGGAATGCACTTCTGATCCGAAATAGCTTCTGATCCGAAATTCAGTCCGAAATGGAATCCGAAATGGCCTTTCTGATCCGAATTGCAAGTCTGATGATCCGAAATGCTTTACTTCTGATCCGAATCTTCACTTCTGATCCGAAATGCTTCACTTTTGATCTGAAATGCCTGCTGTTAATCCTAAATACCTGCTGAAACCCTAAAACAGCCGTCAACCTAATCAAGCCGTCACAAGCTTTAAGAACAAGCCTCCAAAACGCCCAAAAACCCAATTTTTCTGCTGTTACGATTCTGAACTGAGTAATAATCAAGAGCCGAATGCTCTGATACAAATTGTAGGTCCCTAGTTCTTATGGATCTTGACAGAATCGTCTATCCAATCTAGAGTGCGGAATCCCCTAGATCAGATTTCACATAAACAAAAACACGAACACAACGAAATCCTTCAAACTGTCTTCTATTGATTATCCAACAATATGTGTTTACAACCAATTCAAGACTCTCTAGAAATCTCTCAGCCACTCTCTATAGATTCTCACACTCCTCTCTATTCTGTTTTACCTAAAACCCTAATGCACAATATGTATATATACTACATGTCTGCATACTAGGCTTTATATGGGCTAGGCCATTCTCCAAGCCCATTACAACTCTAAACAACACAAATACTAAGCCCAATACAAAATATCCAAAGACTAAACTATTAAACTATTAAGCTGTTGTCATAAATATGCATCAACAAGGTGCAAAATAAATCGAGAGTTTACTAAACAGTCAAGCTGCAGAGTCTAGTGCTCAAAATGAAGTTACTGCTACCAATCAAGTTGCTGATCAGAATATTTCGAATATGGAAAATGAAGTGAGCGTTCCTAACGAGTGATGCCGAGGACGTTGTCGTATCATTAATCAGATAACATCATTGGAGATTTGCAAACTGGAGTTAAAACGAGAAATCAGATCAATAAGGATCTTAGTTGTTTTTATTCTAAAGTTGCACCTGTACAAGATATAGTCTCATATAGTTGCTTTTTTCGTAGGTAGAGTGAAAAACGTACAAAGAAGCTCTTACTGGAGAAAGTTGGGTTAACGCTATGCAAGATGACCTACATCAATTTGAGAAACTTGGAGTTTGGAAGCTTGTTGATCTACCGGAGACCACAAGAAAATTAGTACCAAGTGGGTCTTCAAGTGTAAACATGACGATAGAGGAGTAATTGTTAGAAACAAAGCTTGGCTCATTGTTCAAGGATTTCATCAACAAGAAGGAATTGATTATACTGAGGTATATGCTCCTGTAGTCAGATTGGAAGCCATTCGCATTTTCCTGGCATTCACGTTATGGAAAGGTTTCAAGGTATACCAATTAGATGTAAAGTCCGCCTTCCTATACGGCAAAGTTAAAGAGGAGGTGTACGTCGGCCAACCACCAGGGTTTGTTGATCCAATACACAAAGAAAAGGTTTATCTACTGGATAAGGCATTATATGGTTTACATCAGGCCTCGAGAGCATGGGACGAGACGCTTTCTCAACACCTTTTGGAGAACGGCTTCACCAGAGGAACAGTAGACAGTACCCTCTTTAAACAGGAAATTGAAGGACATCTTCTAATTGTGCAAATCTTCGTGGATTACATCATATTTGGTTCTACCAATGACATGTTGTGTAAAGACTTTGAGAATATCATGTAGAAGAAATTCGAAATGAGTTCAATGGGGGAGATGAAGTTCTTTCTTGGACTTTAGGTCGATCAGTTACCTGATAAATTCCATCAGACGAAGTATGTGCATGACTTGTTGGAGAAATTTGATATGTCAGAAACATCACCATTATCTACCCCATTGGCTCTCAATCACGACATCGAAAATGAGTGAAGATTGACGAAACCTTATATCGATCGATGATTGGTTCGTTAATGTACCTCACAGCATCAAGGCCGGATATCATGTATCTGACATGCCTCTGCGGCAGATATCAGTCAAATCCATGAGCGTCACACATGCTGATCGTTAAGCGAATTCTTCGATACCTGAAGGGTTGCCCAAGCACCGGCTTGTGGTATCCTCGCGACGACAATTTCAGTCTTGTTGGATATTCTGAGTCTGATTTTGGATGCTGCCGTTTAAATGCTAAATCTACAACTGTTGGTTGCCAGTTCTTTGACACAGATTATTAACGTGGCAATGCAAGAAGCAAACCACGGTCTCTCTCTTTACTAGCGAATCAGAATATGTTTCAACTTCCGGTTTTTGTTCCCAAATCTTGTGGATACAACAACAGATGAGAGACTACGGATTGCAATTTCTTGATACGCTAATTTATGTAGATAACGAGGCTACCATTAACATAACTAAAAACCCGGTTCAACACTCTAAAACTAAACATATTGAGATTTGACACAACTTTATCCAGGATTGCTACGAGAAAAAGTTGGTATGAATAGAAAAGATCATATGATGAACAAAAGGCAGATTTTTACACAAAAGCATTTGATTGAGCAAAGTTCAAATATCTTTTGAAACTTAACAGGATGAAAAATCTGACATTAAGTGGTGGAATTAGAGGTTGAATTCGAGTCAAATGACGAGTTGACGTGATCCTCATCGGTTTGTCAAGATTTTAGTTTTCAAATTTCTTTTTTTAAAAACAAAAATCCAAAAATATGTTTTTTATTTTAGGAGGAGAAATGTGGTGAAAATACAAAAACATATAAAAGTTTGAAAAATGTACAAAAACATGAAAAATAAAAAAGAGTTTTCGTGTAAAAAAAAGGAAATGATAGTACATCAGTGGACTATCACAGTACGCTAAGCAAATGTAATGTCTAAAAAGTGATAAACGGGTCTTACTGATGATGTGCTAGTAGACTTCGCACATTCAGTAAATTGTCTTTGAGATATAAACATAAAGAAAAACTTCTTAATTAGTGGGTTAACATCTCTCGGATATATGGTATTAGTACACCAAAATTTCATTTGAGAGATTGCCAGATTCTGAGATATTAGGTCTTTATAGATAATTGATATCTGTGGTATTATACAAGTTCTTCTGATTTTGCATCAACATGGCCTAGAACTTGTAGAATACTTTTGCTTTAAAAAAACCTAAAACTGCATCAAATTGAAATATCAAAAGATCTAACAATTGAAGTCAAAAGATTCCAAATTTGGAACACTACTTTTAAGTCGAGCGTTCATCTCTCTGTCTGTATGGTGCTAATAACCTGAGCTCTCAAGGTCTCACATTACCCAGATACGTATATCAGTTAGATATATTCACCTGTAAGATGAAATTCAGGAAATCTTGATACGAGAGTATATTTTGAGGTGGGAAACACGGTTAAGTCAAGTTCTAAGACATTTAATTAACATATCTCGGAGCAATTAATAAATGTGTAGAGGTTTAAGTGGATCAGTATACTGACAATCTAAGTAAATCTGTGTAGAACTTAAAGTTTTATCAAGATCAATGGTACTACTGATTTGTCTCAAAAACTGATATGATCCCTAACACAAACTCACAAAAACATGTCTATAAATATGTTTGTACATAGTTATTGACTTTCATTTCAGAAAACCAACTGTGTTTTAGTATAACTTTGGAAAAATCAAAATATTTTATTTTTATTTTAAATTTCGACTGGCGATGCTGGAAAGTGGATCTTCAAAATCCAGAGATGCTGTTTGCTGAGAGAAATCTAAAGGACAACGGATTGGACTTTGAAATGATTAAAAGTTCATTAAGTTGAAACTTAAATTCGCCTAAAAACATCAGTTTGTTCATAAAGTGTTCAACCAAGGTCATTAACTTGAACTTGATAGACAAATCAGTTAACCAGGGTCATTAACTTGGACTTGGTCAACTGAGTGGGTCGTTAAAACTGGTTAAAATGAATAAGACTGAAAAATTTTGATAATGTTCATTTCACTTTGTATGAAGTGAATACCATGGCCTATAAAGGTCTCTTCGCACAAAGAGAAAACATAGTTCACTATTTCAGTCCTCTGTGCGAAGTAAAAGATTTGTAAAGCTAGAAATGAAGTGCTGCCCAAATACTGACTTGTAGTGGTTGATTGGCACCCCACTTACAATACCTAAGGTAGATTGGACTAGATTGGACACGAATTGGACATTAAACATGTGTTTTCGGTAAACCGCACTTAAAAACGTAGATCTAAGACAATTTAACGGGCCAAAATTCAAATTGAACATAGATCTAAGCTTATCGGCGTATGTGGGACATTTTAGAACATTCAATTTCATGAAAAACGTCAAAATTTTTGAAAATGTTCTTAACAGTCACTTCGCACGAAGTAAAATGCTCACTTCGCATGAAGTAAAAATGCAAAATGTTAAAACTGGCATCTCACTCCGCATGAAGTTAAATATCCACTTCGTACTAAGTTATCTTCGTACGAAGTAGATTTGGATTTTGATATGTTTGTGATTTTCGCCTAATTGTTTGACATGTTTGTGTTTTTGCAGGAAAAGAAATCAAATTTTGTCACGAAACACACATCTGTTGTGTTCTTAACGAGAAGATTCCTGAGATAGAACCATTTAAATCGATTTTGAAGTTTATGGGCGAGTTACCAATAAAGAATGCATTAACTCATCAACACAAAGCCTATCGCTCTCATGTGGGAAGATTTTGGGAACATGCCAGGTTTTACCAGAACTAAAAGATATGCAATCATTCGTACGAGTCGGAAATGAAGATAAGGAGGTCCTGATAACTAAGGCGTTGATTCGAAGGGTCCTTGATTTTAAAGATACAGACGATGATCCGATAATCTATTCTAAATAGATGTGCAAAGGGTGTTTTTATCAGATGGGCTATAAAGGATTTGTGAACGCGTCGTCCAACAAAGCATTCTTGGGCAGGCTAGACAAGCTTTTTGTGCACTCAGTTATCTCCGCCCTAAGTCACAAGAAAGGAGGGGAGATGCTTTGGTCGATTATCAAATGTGTCTGATAGCTGCACAAGCATTGAACAAACCATATAACTTCACAAAGATTATTTTTGAACAGATGAAGTTGAAATTGAGAAAGAGAAGTTTTTATAGTATCCTAGGTTCATTCAGATGATGCTCGACGATCAATTTCCGAACCTAACGAAAGACAAGAAAGATGTGTTACCTTCGATCACATGTCTGATCTATCTCTTGTTCATCTCAATCAATACTTAAAGCAGAAGAAAGAACCAATTGCAAGAAACTTCTTTGGAGCATTCAAAGATAAGAAATACATAGCACCTCCAAAAGATAAGTAAGGGACTGTTGGATCTAGTGGACCGCATAAAAGAACAGATGATTGGAAAGCCAAAATAGTCTATAACATTTGATCGCAAATAACAATGCTTTGAAGATCTGCCCATCCCAATGGTAAAGACTCTACATCTGATGCTCTAAGGTCTGTCAAAGCTAAAGTCTGTTTACAAGAACCGTTGAAGATAAAAGACTGTTGAAGATAAGGTTTGCCAGAGAGAACCTCTGCTAATGAAGATAAAGATTGTTGAAGCAAAGGTCTGCTAGACCAACAGAGGATAAAACAGAGGTTCCTTCAACAGATGTTTATCAAAAAAGTTTATTGTATTTTCAATGTAATAGTACCTAGGCAATAGCAGATGTTAGGAGTTTGTTAGATTGTTAGATGTCACTGTCAAGGTGGCGTTAGCTTAGATTCCTCAGAGGTTTCGTTTGTACTATAAATAGAACAGTGCCTTTACTGTTTTATTCATCACTTCCCTTTGACATTTTTGTAGGAACAAATTAGAGTGATCAGGCTGAGAGGGAGTTTGTAATTCTTCTGCATACGTAAATCATAATTTATAAAAGCATGTTGATGAAAGCAATATTCCATTTGTTGTAATATAAAAGTTTATCATTCCGCTACACTATTTCATCTTTGTTTATCTTCTTTCATTATTTCATCTTAACTTTCACAACAAATGAAATTCAGATCCTAACACTTGGTATCAGAGCTTAGTCATTCAAATTTGATCTAAACAATCAATTTGATATAAACAGATCAGTTCTCACTATTGTGATCGTTTGTTCATTGAATTGAAAACAAGTAAAGTTTTATTTATGTTCAAAGTATTTTAAACAAAAACCTGTTTGTAAACAATCAAAAATGTCTCAAGATCCACACAATACTAGCACTATGTACAAACCTCCGATACTTGTAAGATCGGAATATAATATATGGCAAAGAAGGATGGGTCGCATACTTGCATTACAGAACATGGGTTGCCGGAAATCGGTTATCTTCGGACCACATGTTCGATGGTACCGAGTGCTGAAGACTCAAAAGTCAAGTTCCTAAAATGTTGGAAAACTACTCCGAACAAGATTTTTAGAAAATCGAGCTAGATGCAAAGGCATTCAGTATCGTTGCTACGGCTATGCCGAATGATATCTATCCTGGCCTGTTGCATTACAATAGTGCTAAGGAGTTGTGGGATGCTTTGAAGGAACAGTTTGGTGGTATAGAGGAAGTTATCGAAATTAACCGAGAAGATTTAAACCAAAAGTATGAAAACATTTTGTCACGTTATAGGAGAATCATTAACTCAACAGTTAGAAAGGTTTAGTTGTCTAATAAGTGAGTTAGAACTGGTTAATGTTACGTATGCAATTCAACCTTGAATAGCCGATTTCTAATATCACTACCAGATAAATGGGACACTACTGCTTTCATAACAAGAAACTCTGTTGGTTTCAAAGAGATGAGTTTGACTCAGCTTCATGGTAGGCTCCTCACTTATGAGAGAGAACTTAACCAGAAAAAGAAGCTACAAGAGTCAGGGAAAGTTGCTGATGACTCTGCTTTTGGTAGTACAACACTTTTTGGTCAAGAGGAAACCTCTGGTAGAAGTAAGGATCAGTGTTATGATCATTTTATTGACAAAACATCTGGTGGAGGATTTAACTCTGATTCTTACTCACGCAACTATGCTTTTACAGCAAATGGGGAAAACCAAGTTTCTAAGAAATTATCATTTGAGTTAAATGAACTTCAACATTTTGACCCCACTGATTTGGAAGAAATGGACATATTGCATCAACTTGCTCTGCTAATTGTTAGAACAGCAAATTTTACAAAAAACTGGTAGAAAATTTCCAGGATTGCATGGGGGGTTGAAAGTTAGGCTGGATAAATTTAAAATCAAGTGTTACAAGTGTAATAGGTTAGGTTATTTTGCTAGAGAGTGCAGGAGTCAATTTAAAATCTAGTGGTCCTATTTTTACACATTCAAGTCCAAGACCTCAACACACTCAAACACTGTTCATTATTCCCAATATACCATGCTCCACAGATGCAAAATACTGCTCACTTTGCACACCCTACAACCACTGTTCCAGTTCAATATGTCCAAACCACTATTCCTTAGATACAATATGTTTAAGTCCCAGTCCCTCAGGTTCAAGTGCAACTTGCACCTCAAGTTGCACAAACATCTACTCCTGTAGAGAACAGTCAACAGAGTTTCTTTACAAAAGGCTTTGTTGATTGGAGTAGCTTACTTGATGAACTTACAGATGAAAACTTTGCCTTAGTTGCCAACTTTGAAAAGAAACATGATGATTTTTGCTTTATGGCACTAGAGACAATATTAGAAGGGTTGAGTCTGAGGAAGTGGTGTCCAATATTGATGTGGTTTGTGAAAATGTTGAAACAGATGTTTCAGAAGAAAAAGCTGGTGATAAAAAGGTTGGTGAAGAAATCGTGAATCCGCTGTCAGACCCATGGGATTCCAGTGTTTGTGAAGGAGAGTGTGATTGTGCCATGATGGCTGCTGCTAAGGTATCACCTCAAGTCCTGGAAGACTTATGTTCTGACAAATGTATTATTGCATTTGCAAACATTAAAGAGGTGAATGAAAACCTTAGGAACAAGATCTTAGATGATGAAATTCAATTTGAAAAACTTGTTAAAGATTTAATTTGAAAAAGTAAGTGAAATCAGCAGTCTCAAACATGATTCAAGCATATCCTAGAATCAACTCTAAACTATGAGTTAAGCTTGAATCTACCCAGATCACATGTGAAAATGGGTAGAATCCTGCAAAGGTTATGAGTTGATGTTAGAATCACTAATCAAGAGCAATGTCAAATTTGGCATAGGTTTTCGAAAAATGACCAAGTTTCTCAAAACACTGCTGTAAATGATTGTGGTTTGGTTGAAATTATTATAGTAAACATGGTTGGTCAAGAAATTAAAGTCACTGAACCAAATGGTAATAAAATTGTTTTAGAAAGGACAGAATGATCCTTAACTTTTGAGGAAATAGAAGAATATCAATTCAAACCAACCTGGTCAGATGAATGTGACATTATTGAAAACTTTAAGCCGACGGATTTCTCAACCATTGACGGTGTAAAAGCACCTCATGTCAAGATCATCCCCTTAAATGACCTTCTACCAGATGTTACAACATTTGCTGACAAAAAGGGTAAAAAAGGAAAGAAGAGAGAGAAGATAACAAACTTTTTTTGTGACTTTTGTGAAAAGAAACATCATGCTACTAAAAACTATTTTCTCTTAAAAGCATAGGACATAAACAAGAAAAGTGTGATAGTTGATGCACCTTATTGCATTATATGTCGTAAGAAAAACCACAAAACTAAAGAGTGTGTTTATCTAAAAAATTTTGATGTTAAGAAAAATGAGTATAAATCCAAAACACTTGAGAGTTCAAGGGCTAGTACTGAAAGTCCAAACAAACCTTTGTCCCAGTCTAAACATCTGTTACCAAACAACTGAATATAACCTCTGTTCCCAAAGAGGTTATGGTAACAAATCCACCACCAGCAAACAAATTTCCAAGAGGATATGGTCAACCACCTTATAAGAGTGTACCACTTGGTTATGAGATCTATAAAAGACCTTCAAAACCAAGAGTAAACAAGCATCCTCATGATGATAACAACTTGACAGAAAATGGTCAACAACAGATGTATCAAAAATCTGTTCAAAACGCTGACCATTCTCCTGGACTGAGACCGGAATGTCTTTGACCCCCTCCAAGGCCATTTTGGCTTTGGACACTCACTAAAACTAACTTGAACTGATGTGCAGGGAGCTTCTACTTACCTTGATAGTTTATGGTATGTAGATTGTGGAGGCTCCAGGCATATAACAGGATGAAGAGCCCTTCTCAAGATTTTCTAGCACATGGAGGGGGTGATATATCCTTTGGTAACAACTCAAAAGGGAAGGTATTAGGGTCAGGGATAGTCCAAGCAGGGAAACTCAAGTTTGAACATGTCAATCTTATTGACAATCATAAATTTAACCTTCTTAGTGTTTCTCAAATGAGTGACAAAGGCTATGGGTCATTCTTCACTAAGAAACATTGTAGGATTGTTGGGCCAGAGGTGGTTAAAAAGATTGAAACAATCATAGCTGAGAGCAAAGCACAACTTGTTGCTCACAGGAGTGGCAATGTGTATGTGGTAGATATGTTGAAAGATAATCCAATGTCTGATGCTTGTCTGTTCTCAGTTGCCTCTAACAAAGAGACAAAACTAGGTATAGAAGACTTGGTCATATAAATCTCAATACTATTACCACACTCTCAAAAAAAGGTCTTGTAAGATGTCTTCCCCGAAAACAATTCACATGTGATGAACATTGTGTTTCCTGTTTAAAAGTTAAACCACATAAAAGTTCATACAAATCAATTGATGAGTCCAAAACTAGTCAATGTTTACAATTGTTACAAATGGACTTGTTTGGCCCTGTTAAAATCATGAGTCTTAAAAAGAAGAGGTATTGCCTTGTCATAATTGATGATTTTTTCAAGGTTTACATGGACTTACTTTTTGCACTCCAAAGATGAGACTGCATGTATTTTGCGGGACTTTGTAAGAAAAGTTGAGAAGCAATTTGACATGCCAGTAAAAATCTCCAGGAGTGACAATGTAACAGAGTTTAGAAATAAGGAATTGGATGATTTCTATTGTCAAAAAGGATTGTAAGGCAGAGGCTATAAACACTCCTTGCTATGTGCAAAACAGAGTTTGGATTAACCCTAGACATCAAAAGACTGCTTATGAAATTTTGTACGAAATCAAACCACTGATCTCCTATTTCAAGATCTTTGGCTACCCATGCTTCATTTTAAACTTCGATAAATTTACATTTGAAGATGTGTCTGTCAAGACTAACCATGCAGGTACATCACAGTCTTCCCATCAACATTATGGATATGCCATTGTGATTCCACAATATAAAGTCACTTCCACCACCAGAGTAACAGATGTTCAAAACAACTGTCAAAACTCTGCCACTGCTACATCAACAATTATTGATCCTTAAACCTCTGTCGCCTCATCCAGTCAAACCACTTTTACACCTATTCCACCTATACCTCCACCTCCATTCCAAACAAACGTTGGCTCTTCAAAATTGCCAACAGATGTTAGCTCAGATGATCCCCATCTATAGCCTTCACCTTTAAATGCCATCATTCCATACAAGGAGATCTAATCTACCTTAAAATCACCCACGGACCAAGTTACTGGCAACATCAATGAAGGGGTCCTTACAAGAAGTCAATCCCAAAACATTTGTCTTTTGCTTGTTTTCTATCACTCACACAACCTGTCAAGTACCAAGAAGGACTAAGAGACAATAGTTGGGTAGAAGCCATGCAGGAAGAGCTCCTACATTCAAAGAACAAGTATAGGAACTTGTACCATTGCCTCAGGATGTATGTCCAATAGGGATAAAATGGTAACAGATGAAAGGAGCTTTGTTGTCAAAAACAAATCTAGGCTTGTGGTTCAAGACTATAGACAAGAAGAAGGCATTGATTATGATAAAACATTTGCTCCTGTAGCAAGACTAGAGGCCATCATATTATTTTCAGCTTTTACTGCCAACCACAACATCAAGGTGTATCAAATGGATATCAAATGTGCGTTCCTGTATGGTAGGATTAAGGAAGAGGTATATGTATGCCAACCCCTAGTTTTGAAGATGCCTTTTATCCACCTTTCTCTTATCCATAGTGTTGGTGCATAATGCCTACTGTCTACGTCTTAGGGTTGTGTCTTTATTTTGTTATAGGGCGAAAATGTTAGATTTTACATTGTTTGTATTTAACTTCGCACGAAGCTGAAGTCTACCTTCACACGAAGGTAAATTACCTTCGTGCGAAGATAAACTACCCTCGCACAAAGGTAGCATGTCTATATATAGCTAGTGTGAGGTGTTAGTGTGTAGAACTTTTACGACTAACACGACGAAGCTCTGTTGGATTTCCTGATCATTTCTAAGTGTTAAACATTGAATGAAATCAGTTAATTGATGAAATAATCTTGCTAAGTGTCAACTAATTCATATGAATTCTGCGCGTATGGACTAGATACTCAAATTAGTTCCTTTGCTATTGGACAAAACGATCCTACAAGTGGTATCAGAGCTCAGGGAGCCTGATTTGAAGACAATTGTTCAAGATTCAGCCTAGGAGACTTATTATTCTACTCATTCATCTTATTTTCACTTTTTAAAATGAATCCATGTTCAAAATGAACTGATTTTTAAGTATAATATGTAAAAACATGCTTAGATAAACCCATAAGAAAATTAGAGCTGAAAACAAACGAATTCATGTTGAAAATTGCAAAAATATCAAGTTTTGAACCTACCTTCGCACGACATAACTTTACCTTTGCACGAAGATAAACATTGTAAAGGTTTAAAAATAATTTACCTTCGCACGAAGAGAAATCAACTTTTGACATTTTTACTTCACTCAAAGCGAAATCTTAATCTTTTTAGCATTTAACCTTGTTTCAGGCTGGTAAAATGGAGAACGAATTTTACAACGTGTTTGCCATGTGAACTACTAATGTATCAGTTGCAGCAGCACAAAATCTGTATTTGGAGAACGAAATGGGAACAATGGTGAAACCCCCAAAGTTGATGAATTTGGAGGATTATGACAGTTGGAGTGAACGGTTTGTTAATTGGGTACAAGCGAACCATTTTAACTGCTGGTTTGTTATAGAAGAAAAATATACCATACCAATTGGCGAAAATTAATTGGAGAAGACGTTGACTCAGTTCACAGCGGCTGAAAAAGAAAAATCCGTCAATGAGAAGAAAATGATGAGCATATTGCAACAATCAATCAAAGAAGATATCTTAGCATTGTTGCAACATGATGATAACTCACAATCATTATGGAATGCATTAAAGTTGATGTTCCAGGGAAGTTCACAAATGAGGAAGAGCAATAAGACGCTGTTAGAAAAGAGTTTGATATTTTCAACCTCTTGAAAGGCGAAACTATGAAGTAGTTGATCAAGCATTATTGTCACCTAGTTGTTCAAATGAAGAGGTTGGGAATTCAGAAAATAGATGAGGAGTTAGTAGACAAGTTGGCAGATGCTTTGCCTGAGGGAGAGTGGACTACTTACTTGATAATTCTGAAAAATGGTGCAGAGTATAGTAGTTACAGCTTATCAAAGTTCATAGAAAAGCTCGAAGGTCATGAACTACAAATATAGAAAATGGCCAAATCAAAAGGTGCTCAAATGCAACAAGATGTAAACCTTTACGTTAAAGGCAGTTCTGTTGGTACTCAAAGTCCGAAAGTTCAAACCGCCTTCAGTGCTGATAGTTCTGCAAGTCCAACTTATAATAAATCTAGTTTTCAATCATTTTCTAGCTTTGAACCAAATTCACCCAAAACACTCAGTCTTCACAGAGCTCAAACAGTTTCCAAAGTCAACAATTTGGTCAATCAAACTCAAACCAGAGGATTTTACAGTGTAACATAGCTGTGAATCTTCAAAACGCACAAGATTTTAATGAACATACTGCCAAGCAGCACATGTCGTTGCTCGCATCTGTTCTTGAGTCTTACGAAAGCCTGGTTGTTGGGAAGATAGGAAATCCAGATATGACCAAGGAAGATTATGATCAATTAGATTGAGAAGAATTAGAGCTTATTGACATCAAATGGTGCATGGTTTCTATAGTATGAAGAGCTCAGAAATTTATGGAGATTATGGGCAGAAATAGTTTGGGAGGTTTAGATGGGAAGCTTGGATTCGACAAATCAAAAGTTACCTGTTTCAGATGCAGAGAGAAAGGACATTTCAAATGGGAATGTACTAACCGAGAAGTCAACAGTAATCAAAGCCCTTTTGGTGATGATTACTACAAGAAAGCTATCTATCATAAGTTGTCACCACCACAATCAAATTCAAGGATGATTCAAATAGAAGACGGTTCATCTAATGCTAAAGAAAAAGCTTTAGTAGTCGCCCAAGAAGACGAAGGATTTAACTGGAGCAAGTACATTTCTAAAAATGGAAGTCTCGCACTTCTCGCAGATTTTATCAAAGAGCCTGAACCTGTAATAGAAGATTATTCTGAAGCAGTATTTGATGAAGCTCTTGAGGAAGCTCTTCTTGAAGGATATATTCATGAACAACATATCGAAGAAGCTAATATATTGCAAAATGCTTTTAGAAATCTAATTCCACCAAATTTGTTTCCCTCTTCTTAAGGATATTTTGATTCAAGCTATCAAGTGCAAGCAAAAGAGGAATCAAAGTCTGAATGTGTAGAATTGATAGATGTGAAAAAAGAGATGCTGAGAATTTGACAGAGATTGCAAACAAAGCAATGAAGGCAAACCTTAAAGAGGTAGCTTGTAATGAAGTCAAGGAAGAGTCAGTGACTGAATTTGTCAAAGAGTCGGTAAGAGAGGTTGTCAAAGTTCAGGTAGTTGAGGTTGAAAAACCATGCAAGTGATACCAAGAACCTTGCAAGGAATGTGTTGAGAAAGATAAAAACTATTCAGAACTGAAAAACTTTCAGATAATTTGTCAAGTGATTATAACGAAACTAAACAAGCATATGACAAATTATCTAAAGCAATTAAACAATATGAAAAGGTTAATAGTGAAGATAGTGCAACTTTGTCAATGCTTAAAGAAACTCTTATGGACAAACAAATGGCAATTAACATTCATCTGAACAAAATTGCTGAACTTAAAAATGAGCTTGAAAAAATGAAAACTGAAACGGAAAGGGTAACAAATTGTTAACCAATTATTCCACCAGTTCATATGTCATTGATCATATTCTTTCGAAATTGAAAAGGAAGAAAATGATAAGAACGGTAAGAATAAAAGTGTTGGTTACAACCGTATTCCACCACCCACGTGGGAAAGCTATGCTAGAAAGAAACCATTAGGGGTGGAAAGGCGCTCAATCTAAATTTGAAAACTGAAAAGAAAAATGAGTTGCCTGAGAACATTGATGTTACATACACTAGATCAGACAATGACTGTGAATCTGATGTGGTTAAAACAGTGGTTGAAAAGGTTTTGGGAAGTGAAAGTGATAGCACAAAGTATGAAAGCGCTGAGTCAAACTTGGAGAAAACTAGCTCAAGTTTACTTTCTGAAAATGAGGAGAGCTTTCACAAGAATTATCTTTATAAATCAGATTCTAGTTCGGATGATTATTCTACATTGGTTGCTTATACCCTGAAAGGATCGAATAAACTATATTCTGATCAAGAATTTCCGATTCATAATTGGAATCTTGAGAAAGTAGAACAAGTGTTTAAGCTAACAGAAATCAATCTTTCTGAAGTTGAAATTTTGAATAAGTTTTACTACTCTAAACCCAAAAGCTTTTGTAAAAATGATCACAAAGGTAAAATTTATCCTGAAAACAAGTGTAAAGGGTTGGGGTATGTTAAGAAGAAAAATGATAAGTTTCAAGAATCAAATTTTCAAATGAAAGTACAATTTGTGTTTGGATCAAGCATGGTAAGTGAAAAAGAAAGGTTGGGAAATGAACAATTAAACGACGAGTTCCATGCAGAAAAGAAACATCGTGAGCAGAATTTGAGTTCATCTACTGATTGTGACAGTAGAACATGTTGGAAATGTAACAAAGTTGGGCATATTGCGCGTCATTATACTCAAAGCAATTCAAAATCTGTTTACAATGCAAAGAAATCCATAGAAGATGTGAGACAAAAGAAACCTTAGTTTGTTCCAAAACAGATCTTAAAAAGAAATAATGAACCCAACAAAATTGTGAAACCAATAATTCTAAATGTTTCAAAATTTGAAATTGGTAAAACTTCAACCAAAATTGAACAAAAGGATTCAAATTTTATTCGAAAAAGGCAATTCTAGAAACACAAACTTTGGTGGTTCAAACAAAAACATCTCCTGTAGAAATCAAAACACCTGTTAAATCTGAAGTTAAAAAGGATGCTAAAGTCAAAGTTCCAACGTTTAATATATAGAACCCACCCAAGGCCGAGAAGGCTTGGGTTTCACAGTTTAAGTAATTGCTTATTTACGTGTGCATGAGCTCCCGAGGTCAATCATATCAAAATGGATAATGGACAATGGAGCTTCTCGTCACATGACAGTTTGGCCTTACACTATGATGTTAAGTCTATTCATGGAGGCTATGTAGGGTTTGCTAGAAATCCATGTGGAAGGTTTATCAGAGAAGGAAAACTTTCCAAAGGAGTGGTCTTGTTCGACAAAGTGAACTATATTGCTGAATTGGAGAACAATTTACTAAGCATTTCACAAATTTGTGATAAGAAGTTTACAACGCACTTCAATGATAAAGAATGCTTAATTCTGAAACTGGGATTCAAAATTCCTGAGGAGTGGATTCTCTGCGCGCTCCACGAAAGAAGGATCTTTATGATCTAGACATGAGTGTCACATCTACTACATCGATGTCGGCACAATGTTTTGTTACGAAAGCAAATGAAAAAGAATCGATCTTATGGCATTGAAAGATGGGGCATATCCATTTGAGAAAAATGAACTATCTGGTGCACAACAATCTAGTGGAGGGTGTTAATCTCAAAAGTTTTCATTTGAATGACGATTTTCTTAGCTGCAAAAAGGGGAAGCATCATATAAGAAATCACACCCAAGAAAACTTCTGAATTCTTTAAAATTACCACTAGAGAGGCTTCATATGGATCTTTTCGGGCCAGTCAACGCCAAAAGCATATCTGGTGATCTATACCACCTCGTTGTGACAGGCGACTATTCGAGATATTCGTGGGTTATCTTCCAGGAGAGTAAAGATGAGACATTTGATAATCTATGATTCTCTTAAGAAAGTTAGAGAACTTGTTGTGACAACCGGCAGTTTCCGGTCATAATTAAGCGCATAACGAACATTAAAAACATTATAATTAGCGTAATTAGACATAAATTAACTCAATCAAGCCTTTGGAAAGCCTAGGAACATCTACTTGATTCACATTACGCGATTTGGCGACAATCGAGAACACTAAACGCAAAATTGAACGATAAGCGAACTGATGCCGAAAAATACTGACCACGTCTAAAAACATGAATTTTATACTTGTATGTATCATACGGTTATGATTATGCGATAAATTTGGATCGTTGAACGTCACAAAACACAACGCGGAAGTTACGTAGAAAACAGGAACGCACCGACAACAAAACGGAAGCAACGGACTCGAGTTACGCCTCGACATTAATATATTATGATATATTAAGCTCCGTAATTGAATTTTATTATTCGCGGTAGAAACCGGATCGAAAACGGATAAAAACGTTAACCGTAGCGAAATATGCAGTTTTAACACAACGAACAAACAATCGCGTCAAACACCGACCTCCGACAGAATTTAAGTATTTTGAATGCTAAATAAACGTGTTGCGATATTTCACGAGGTTCGGGAGTAAAATTGGGCCGTAGAGATGTGTTTGGGCTTACACACATATTAACGGGCCTCGGGCCCAACCCACTAAACAAACACTACATATAAATACTTCTTAAACTACTATCTCCTTCCCTCATTTTTTCTTGAAAACCTAGCACACAACATCTCTGTCTCTCTCTCCCTATGAATCCGGTCATCGGATTCCGGTGACCGCAACGGTTTCAGCTCCGGTCGGTTTTCCGGCCGACACCCCCACCTGCGACACCCCTCTTCTCCGGTAGCCACACCACCCACAACCACCCACCTCTTTCCCTCGTCCCTTATACACACACACACCCGCATATATATATATATATATATATATATATATATATATATATATAATATATATATATATATATATATATAATATATATTACACGTAGACAGTTTAGAGAGAGAGCTGTGAGGAAAGAGAGAGATGAGATAGAGAGATGGAGACGCGACCGGTGGTGGCGGGGTTTAGATCGACAGCAGATGAAGGTGGTGGTCGGCGTTTTTTCCGGCAGTGAGTGGCGGCGGCAGCCGCCGCGTAGCAACGTCGCAGCAGGTGACGCCGATGTCGGGCCAAGGATTTTCGATGGTGGTGTTGGTTTGAGATGGTTCCGTTCGTTCAGGTCACTCGGGTCTCTGACCGGTTCAACACAATTTATCTCCGGTTCAGTTCAGGTTCGGTTTGAGTCGAACCAGTCCCGGTTCAGTTCAGTTTTGGCTCACATCACGGTTCAGGTTTCGGGTTCGACTTGATTCGACCCGGTTCAAGTTCGAAATAGTTTCAATATTTCAGTTTCGTTGCGATTCGGGTTTATTTTCAGTTCAGTTTAAACATTGAGGTGTTTGTTTCAGGTTCGATGTTCGGTTCGGTTCGGTCAACAAAAGTCAGCGCGGTCAACTGGTCAAACCCAGTCAACACGAGTCATATCCTATCAAATCTGGTCAATGGGTCAACCTGAGACTCGGTAAAATTTAATTACGACGCGAAGTTCAATTATATTAGTTTATAAATAATAATGTTAATAATACTCATTATCGTGAACACCGAGCTCAAACCGAACCGTAAACGATAATATATCGCCAAAGAAAATAAATAATATATAACAATCGATCCGACTGCGTAACTCGTTTAAAAATACTAGTTAAAACAGAACCGATATACTTATATAAATCGGAATTATAATTGGCGTTAAATATATAAAACGGATTTATATTCGACAAAAACCACATTTCAATCACGACGAGAAGTTAAAGATATTGTTATTGTTATATTGATATTGCGTTTTGGTTAATAAATCGACAACTAGTATTGTCGGGATCGCCCGAAAACAGAGGAAACTCAGCCCGATTTTTGTAAAATCCATAAAACGAAACGCGTTACAATTCAAAGACAAAACGTCCGAATTCAAAGCGGTCATCTTTATATAAATAACGGTATATATTTATTTGACGACGCTATTAAAACTTTCAAATCTCGAGCCGACAAGCTTTCAACGAGCGCGATTTCAAGAATAACAAACGTTCGGCAATCGACTACAAGATAAATAATGTTTAATTCAAAGACGAAATTCGGGAATTAGTTTTCAAACCTCGATTAAATCCTTCGAACGATGTTATAAAAATAAGTATATCGTTTATATTTATCTCGAAACGCCAAATTTCTGAACGCTTTTACAAGGCGAATACAAGACGCATATTATTTCAAACGACAGAATTCGGAAATCGTGTAACACAAATATAGTTATATTTATTACAAACGTCGACGGCGCGAACACTTGCGAATACTTTCGAAGGATTTTATAACAATAATATATTGATTATAGTCGATTCAAACGCTTCAACGAGGTACAACACAATACGGCAAGACTATCCGCGAATACGAAATGTATTACCTATACGGATATAGTTTCGAGTATATATACTTTATATCTTACGAAAACTACAAAGAGTAGTACTATTATCCATCAATGTAGGCGACGACTAAATACGATTTCAAGAAATATAGTTATGTTTATATGTAAGCATATATTTCAAGTCTCTCGAAAACAGAATCATTTATAAGAAAACCATAGGTTGGTTAACCGAGTTAAGTCAATAACAATTTCATAGAATTGTATGAGTAACGATTCGGTAGAGCTCAGTATCACATAGTATAACTACGTCATTCTTAGAAACTTACAAGTTATTCCGTTTTAGGAATACTTTAGATTGCATGCTAGCAAGTCAAGTTGTGGAGACAACACTATGGAAATCACATTAGGTTAGCTTTGCAAAAAGAAATCAATGTGAGTTCATAACCCTAACTTTTTACCGTTTTACATTTTTATAAACGTTTTCGGGGGTGGAAAGACATGCAAGTTTTGCGAAAGCACACAATGTTTCGATGAAACAAAAATCATATATTTCTAAACCATGTTAACATATTTCTATGAACTCAAATGGTTTACGAAAGGTTTATGATAAACTTACCGGTTTTCACAAGCTATACAAAGCCTTTCGAAACATGCATGAGTTTTATGACTAGTGACGGGATTGTCATAGTCACAACTAGGGGATGAGGCCCCAATTTTATTTATAACATGGGCTAGGCCCAATGACAAGAAAACATGGGCTAGTCCCAATGACAAAAAAAAACATGGGATAGGCCCAATAACAAGAAAACATGGGCGAGGCCCAATGACAAGAAAACATGGGCGATGCCCAATAACCAGATTTATAACAATTAGTATGTAGCTATGGGATTAGATTATAACAGATCATTGTGCGTAAGTAGGAAAATGACAATAGTAACCATTAATCACGTAGTGACCAAGGTGCAAAAGGTATAGATCTATAGAGTTTGAGACTCGCTCCACTCCTAGTAAATTAACCGGTTAGGAGTGCTTTTGTGTTCCCAAAATGACAAAGAAGTCTCGGTTTGGTTACTTACTTATGGCACAATAGGTTAGCGTATTAGCTACACACTGATTGATCCTTAGATTCCATAGGAAAACTACGTACTACGATTTCAACACCGGTTTACAAAAATAATAGAAAACATTTCAATACCGGTTTATTTACATATACGATGAAATCATTTTATCACCGGTTTATAAACATAACAGTTATATGCATGGATTTGAAAACAACATGGAAAACATTTCAATACTGTTATACATACATGACATTTCAAATGCTTTGGGATACTATGATCCCATAAACCGGTTTTCGAATGCAAAACGCTCAAATGTTTTATGATTCATTCGAAACAAAAACAAACAAACTATGAACTCGCCAACTTTATGTTGATTTTTCGCATGTTCTTTCTCAGGTAATGATTACAAGTATGGCACGGTTGGAATAGTGGAACCCATGGGGATTCGAGTAGTTAGCGGGCATTCATTTACTAGAACTCTTAGCACTCACGTCTGCTTCCGCTGTGCATTGAGGATACCATTCAGGTCACGCCCCGCTCTGATGCGAAGGGATAACACGGGGTGTGTGACAGATTGGTATCAGAGCTATAGGTTTCAGCGAATTAGGTATCAAACCTGGCTCTGATAGCAGATAATTAGATTTCTGTTGAGATACCTAGGCTTTAACCTCACGTTCCCTTAGGGACATTATATCTTTAAGACTTAAATACATACAGAACACCTAGCACTCGAATATGGTTTCCAACCGTGGCCGAAAACATTAAGTCAACATTATGATTTTAATCATACACTAGTGTTGTGTTTGATACACAGTACACGAAAACATTACATACCGTAGGCAAAACTTTGAGAGTTTTGACAACATGCATTTAAGACCTTTGGAAAACTTATGTTAATATCCAATAAAGGTCATTACGTAGGAACTACGACTAATAACTCTGGAAAACGCCATTATATATACTGTCGATGCTATTTTATTTACCCGAGCAGGTAGCCTACGTAAAACGAAACGCTAGTGTGAAAATATACGTGAAACTTAAATGATACGACAACGGGTGTTGAAGTACATCACATAAGACTTTCGAGGCACGGCGTTGAGGAAACATGACATTACAACAACGATGCTAATCCCGTCAGCGGGAGAACTACCGACAAGAGCGCGTCAATTTGTCACGTGGTCCTGTAAACGACATGAAACACGCCGAGGTACGTCCAAACAAGATTACCTAATAGTCGGTATTTATTATAATGGTAATCACAACAATTGGCGCTGCAAAAGAAGTCACACGTCCTCGCATTCCCTCTACTTCATTAATGACGATTACACCATATATGACATTCGGTGGAAGTGTCACGAAACAATAAGTCATCACAGGAAATACCAGGTAAAGTCCTCGAATTCCTTTTTGTTGAAATTTCAACTTTGCATATACTGAGTAGGTTTGCACACCTCTACTCCACATAACGGTCATTGTGTCACGGGAAATTCTTTCTTGATTAGTGAACACCTATTGCATCATTTCTTGACAAACTTATACGATACGCATGCCTTGTTGCTATGCACGTGGTTAACTTGATACGTGGAGGTCATCAGGGTCTTCGCTTCGAATGGTCATTTTGTCAGTCGTTCAAAGGTTGGTTCGCTATATTCAAATTTTTGCTTTGTGATCTAGTTGACCTGCGTTATTGTGAGTATTGACTCCTTGATATCGAGTCAACGAATTCTTGAAATTTCATTTTCTTTTCAAGTTGCATACATGGGTTTTTGTAGTAATCATATCAAAACTTGTTCGAATCATGTATTTATTGTTGGATTGTGTCAAACCAAGTTCAATTGTTTGAACTTGCTCACTGTATACAAATTCAATTCATGGATTTCATATGATGGATTGAGGCTGTCATATTCAAAGTAATATCAACAAGCAATTCATTTGTTTCGAACCATAGTAGACTGGTTCAGTCTACATCCTTCATTAAATCATTGGTTGGCTACGACACCTTGTGGTGGCGTTACACTAGTTGAAGCTTGCGCTGACATTGCTTTCACAACTCATGTACGGATTTAATTACTTGATTATTTATTAATTTTAAATCCCCCTTGTTGGATCATTTTCTTAAAAATATTCTTAATACAATCGTGTATTAAGAAGATGGTACGTAAATTTATGGTCTATTTCAGTGTACCTCGTAACAGTGCTTTCATCATCGGTCAAAATTTTTGGGATAGTTATTGTTCTTCCATAATCGACCGGAAATCATTTTTATTTGTTCTTTCATTTCAGTTGAAAATCCTACGAGATTATTTGGAACAAATATTCAGACTTACTTGGTTGAACCTTTCATTAAATTGTAAACACGGTGAATTTCTTTGGTCACCGCTATTATTGAATTATCTCAATGGCTATGACGCCTTGTGGCATCGGTATAAGCTTGTAGCTTGGTCTAATCATTGATAGTGGTCTTAATGCAATTATGTATTAAGACAATGATACACTAACTTCGGTTGTAATTCGGTGTATCCTTGCAATTGAATGGTGTTAACTTATGGTTCGAATAGTTAACAAATCACCTTCATGTTCCTAATTCAGTTGAGCTTGTTGATTCTAAGTCTTACCGATCCAACAACCAACGCTAGTTTCTGTTGGTAGAGATTTCTATTGTTTATGAGATTCATTTAAAGATTGTGAACGTCTTGGAAATTCATTATCGAGATTCTCATTTGTATGACCCATGTAAAATCAGTCACATTGGTGATTATGTCATTACGTTTCGTTCACTTGGCATCGATTCTGAAACAGAATCAGTTGAACGAGTGGGTTCATGTTGTTGTAGTAAGTCATTGTATTCATATAATCCAGACAAGTCTCGATGCAATTACATGGTCATTTAAGTGGGTAGTATTAATACCAATTTACGCATGACAAAAGTCTAAGGAGATAACATAACTTAAATTTCGAGGATGAAACTTTTATAACAAGTGGAGAATGTGACAACCGGCAGTTTCTGGTCATAATTAAGCGCGTAATGAACATTAAAAACATTATAATTAGCGTAATTAGATGTAAATTAACTCAATCGGGCCTTTGGAAAGCCTAGGAACGTCTACTTGATTCACGTTACGCGATTTGGCGACAATCGAGAACACTAAACGCGAAATTGAACGATAAGCGAAATTACACTAGTTGAAGCTTGCGCTGACATCGCTTTCACAACTCATGTACGGATTTAATTACTTGATTATTTATTAATTTTTAAATCCCCCTTGTTGGATCATTTTCTTAAAAATATTCTTAATACAATCGTGTATTAAGAAGATGGTACGTAAATTTATGGTCTATTTCAGTGTACCTCGTAACAGTGCTTTCGTCATCGGTCAAAATTTTTGGGATAGTTATTGTTCTTCCATAATCGACCGGAAATCATATTTATTTATTCTTTCATTTCAGTTGAAAATCCTATGAGATTATTTGGAACAAATATTCAGACTTACTTGGTTGAACCTTTCATTTAATTGTAAACACGGTGATTTCTTTGGTCACCGCTATTATTGAATTATCTCAATGGCTATGACGCCTTGTTGCATCGGTATAAGCTTGTAGCTTGGTCTAATCATTGATAGTGGTCTTAATGCAATTATGTATTAAGACAATGATACACTAACTTCGGTTGTAATTCGGTGTATCCTTGCAATTGAATGGTGTTAACTTATGGTTCGAATAGTTAACAAATCACCTTCATGTTCCTAATTCAGTTGAGCCTTGTTGATTCTAAGTCTTACCGATCCAACAACCAACGCTAGTTTCCGTTGGTAGAGATTTCTATTGTTTATGAGATTCATTTAAAGATTGTGAACGTCTTGGAAATTCATTGTCGAGATTCTCATTTGTATGACCCATGTAAATCAGTCACATTGGTGATTATGTCATTACGTTTCGTTCACTTGGCATCGATTCTGAAACAGAATCAGTTGAACGAGTGGGTTCATGTTGTTGTAGTAAGTCATTGTATTCATATAATCCAGACAAGTCTCGATGCAATTACATGGTCATTTAACTGGGTAGTATTAATACCAATTTACGCATGACAAAAGTCTAAGAGAGATAACATAACTTAAATTTCGAGGACGAAACTTTTATAACAAGTGGAGAATGTGACAACCGGCAGTTTCTGGTCATAATTAAGCGCGTAATGAACATTAAAAACATTATAATTAGCGTAATTAGATGTAAATTAACTCAATCGGCCTTTGGAAAGCCTAGGAACGTCTACTTGATTCACGTTACGCGATTTGGCGACAATCGAGAACACTAAACGCGAAATTGAACGATAAGCGAAATTACACTAGTTGAAGCTTGCGCTGACATCGCTTTCACAACTCATGTACGGATTTAATTACTTGATTATTTATTAATTTTTAAATCCCCCTTGTTGGATCATTTTCTTAAAAATATTCTTAATACAATCGTGTATTAAGAAGATGGTACGTAAATTTATGGTCTATTTCAGTGTACCTCGTAACAGTGCTTTCATCATCGGTCAAAATTTTTGGGATAGTTATTGTTCTTCCTAATCGACCGGAAATCATATTTATTTATTCTTTCATTTCAGTTGAAAATCCTATGAGATTATTTGGAACAAATATTCAGACTTACTTGGTTGAACCTTTCATTTAATTGTAAACACGGTGAATTTCTTTGGTCACCGCTATTATTGAATTATCTCAATGGCTATGACGCCTTGTTGCATCGGTATAAGCTTGTAGCTTGGTCTAATCATTGATAGTGGTCTTAATGCAATTATGTATTAAGACAATGATACACTAACTTGGTTGTAATTCGGTGTATCCTTGCAATTGAATAGTGTTAACTTATGGTTCGAATAGTTAACAAATCACCTTCATGTTCCTAATTCAGTTGAGCTGTTGATTCTAAGTCTTACCGATCCAACAACCAACGCTAGTTTCCGTTGGTAGAGATTTCTATTGTTTATGAGATTCATTTAAAGATTGTGAACGTCTTGGAAATTCATTGTTGAGATTCTCATTTGTATGACCCATGTAAACTCAGTCACATTGGTGATTATGTCATTACGTTTCGTTCACTTGGCATCGATTCTGAAAACAGAATCAGTTGAACCAGTGGGTTCATGTTGTTGTAGTAAGTCATTGTATTCATATAATCCAGACAAGTCTCGATGCAATTACATGGTCATTTAACTGGGTAGTATTAATACCAATTTACGCATGACAAAAGTCTAAGAGATAACATAACTTAAATTTCGAGGACGAAACTTTTATAACAAGTGAGAATGTGACAACCGGCAGTTTCTGGTCATAATTAAGCGCGTAATGAACATTAAAAACATTATAATTAGCGTAATTAGATGTAAATTAACTCAATCGGGCCTTTGGAAAGCCTAGGAACGTCTACTTGATTCACGTTACGCGATTTGGCGACAATCGAGAACACTAAACGCGAAATTGAACGATAAGCGAATTGATGCCGAACAAATACTAACAACGTCTAAAAACACGAATTTTATACTTGTATTTATCATACGGTTATGATTATGTGATAAATTTGGATCGTTGAACGTCGCAAAACACAACGCGGAAGTTATGCGGAAAACAGGAACGCACCGACAACAAAACTGAAGCAACGGACTCGAGTTACGCCTCGACATTAATATATTATGATATATTTAGCTCCGTAATTGAACTTTATTATTCGCGGTATAAACCGGAACGAAAAACGGATAAACGGTAACCGTAGCAAAATACGCAGTTTTAGCGCAACGAACAAACAATCGCGTCAAACACCGACCTCCGACAGAATTTTAAATATTTTGAACGCTAAATAAATGTGTTATGATATTTCATGAGGTTCGGGAGTAAAATCGGGCCGTAGAGATGTGTTCGGGCTTACACACACGTTAACGGGCCTCGGGCCCAACCCACTAAACAAACCCTACATATAAATACTTCTTAAACTATCCCCTTCCCTCATTTTTTCTTGAAACCCTAGCCCACAACATCTCTGCCTCTCTCTCCCTATGAATCCGGTCACCGGATTCCAGTGACCGCAACGGTTTCAGCTCCGGTCGGTTTTCCGGCAGACACCCCACTTGCGACACCCCTCTTCTCCGGTAGCCACACCACCCACAACCACCCACCTCTTTCCCTCGTCCCTTATACACACACGCGCATATATATATACACACGCAGACAGTTTAGAGAGAGAGAGCTGTGAGGAGAGAGAGATGAGATAGAGAGATGGAGGCGCGACCGATGGTGGCGGGATTTCGATCGACAACAGATGAAGGCGGTGGTCGGCATTTTTCCGGCAGTGAGTGGCGGCGGCAGCCGCCGCGTAGCAACGGCGCAGCTTCGCAGCAGGTGACGCCGATTGTCGGGCCAAGGTTTTCGATGGTGGTGTTGGTTTAAGATGGTTCAGTCCGTTTAGGTCACTCGGGTCTCTGACAGGTTCAACACAGTTCATCTCCGGTTTAGTTCAGGTTCGGTTCGAGTCGAACCAGTCCCGGTTCAGATTCGTTTTGGCTCACGTCACAGTTCAGGTTTTGGGTTCGACTTGGTTCGACACGATTCAAGTTCGAAACAGTTTCAATATTTCAGTTTCGCTGCGATTCGGGTTTATTTTTGGTTCAGTTTAAAATTGAAGTGTTTGTTTCAGGTTCGATGTTCGGTTCGGTTCGGTTTGGTCAACAAAAGTTAACGCGGTCAACTGGTTAAACCCAGTCAACACGAGTCAAACCCTATTAAATCTGGTCAACGGGTCAACCCTAGACTCGGTATAATTTAATTACGACGCGAAGTTCAATTATATTAGTTTATAAATAATAATATTAATACTACTCATTATCGCGAACACCGAGCTCAAACCGAACCGTAAACGATTATATATCGCCAAAGAAAATATATAATATATTACAATCGATCCGACTGCGTAACTCGTTTAAAAATACTAGTTAAAAACAGAACCGATATACTATATAAATCGGAATTATAATCGGCGTTAAATATATAAAAAGGATTTATATTCGACAAAAACCACATTTGAGTCACGACGAGTAGTTAAAGATATTGTTATTGTTTATATTGATATTGCGTTTTGGTTAATAAATCGACAACTAGTATTGTCGGGATCGCCCGAAAACAGAGGAAACTCTGTCCGATTTTTGTAAAATCCGTAAAACCAAACGCATTACAATTCAAAGACAAAACGTCCGAATTCAAAGCGGTTATCTTAAAATTAATATAGGTATATATTTATTTGATGACGCTATTAAAACTTTCAAAACTCAAGCCGACAACCTTTCAACGAGCGCGATTTCAAGAATAACAAACGTTCAGCAATCGACTACAAGATAAATAATGTTTAATTATGTGTAATTCAAAGACGAAATTCGGGAATTAGTTTTCAAACCTCGATTAAATCCTTCGAACGGTGTTATAAAAATAAGTATATCGTTTTTATCTCGAAAAGCCAAATTTCCGAACGCTTTTACAAGGCGAATACAAGACGCATATTATTTCAAACGACTGAATTCGGAAATCGTGTAACACAAAAATAGTTATATTTATTACAAACGTCGACGGCGCGAACACTTGCGAATACTTTTGAAGGATTTTATAACAATAATATATTGATTATAATCGATTCAAACGCTTCAACGGTACGACACAATACCACAAGACTATCGCGTGAATACGAAATGTATTACCTATACGAATATAGTTTCGAGTATATATACTTTATATCTTACAAAACTACAAAGAGTCGTACTATTATCCGTCAATGTAGGCGACGACTAAATACGATTTCAAGAAATATAGTTATGTATATATTGTAAGCATATATTTCAAGTCTCTCAAAAACAGGATCATTTCTAAGAAAACCATAGGTTGGTTAACCGAGTTAAGTCAATAACAATTTCATAGAATCGTATGAGTAACGATTCGGTAGAGCTCGGTATCACGTAGTATAACTACGTCATTCTTAGAAACTTACAAGTTATTCTGTTTTAGGAATACTTTAGATTTCATGCTAGCAAGTCAAGTTGTGGAGACAACACTATGGAAATCATATTAGGCTAGCTTTGCACAAGGAAATCAAGGTGAGTTCATAACCCACACTTTTTACCGTTTTACATTTTTAAAAATGTTTTCGGGGTGGAAAGACATGCATGTTTTGCGAAAGCACACAATGTTTTGATGAAACGAAAATCATATATTTCTAAACCATGTTACAAACAGATTTCAATGAACTCAAATGGTTTACGAAAGGTTTATACTAAACTTACCGGTTTTCACAAGCTATACAAAGCTTTTCGAAACATGCATGAGTTTTATAACTAGTGACGGGATTGTCATAGTCACAACTAGGGGCGAGGCCCCAATTTTATTTATAACATGGGCTAGGCCTAATGACAAGAAAACATGGGCTAGGCCCAATGACAAGAAAAACATGGGCTAGGCCCAATAACAAGAAAACATGGGCGAGGCCTAATGACAAGAAAACATGGGCGAGGCCCAATAACATAGATTTATAACAATTGGTATGTAGCTATGGGATTAGATTATAACAGATCACTGTGCGTAAGTAGGAAAATGACAATAGTAACAATTAATCATGTAGTGACCAAGGTGCAAAACGTATAGAACTATCGAGTTTGAGACACGCTCCACTCCTAATAAGTTAACCGGTTAGGAGTGCTTTTGTGATCCCAAAATGACAAAGAAGTCTCGGTTTGGTTACTTACTTATGACACAATAGGTCAGTGTATTAGCTACACACTGATTGATCCTTAGATTCCATAGGAAAATACATACTATGATTTCAACACCGGTTTACAAAAATAACAGAAAACATTTCCATACCGGTTTATTTACAGATACGATTGAAATCATTTTAACACCGGTTTATAACATAACAGTTATATGCATGGATTTGCAAACAACATGGAAAACATTTCAATACTGTTATACTAACATGACATTTCAAATGCTTTGGGATACTATGATCCCACAAACCGGTTTTCGAATGCAAAACGCTCAAAAGTTTTATGACTCATTTGAAACAAAAACAAACAAACTATGAACTCGCCAACTTCATGTTGATTTTTCGCATGTTCTTTCTCAGGTAATGATTACAAGTATGGCACGGTTGGAATAGTGGAACCCATGGGGATTCGAGTAGTTAGCGGGCGTTCATTTACTAGAAATCTTAGCACTCACGTCTGCTTCCGTTGTGCATTGAGGATACCATTCAGGTAACGCCCCGCTCTGATGCGAAGGGATAACATGGGGTGTGACACTTGTACCATCTTCCAATCAGACAATTATGAAGTGATAATGGTAATGAGTTCAGAAATAATCGAATGCTCAAATTCTGTAACAACAATGGTATTCTTCACAAATTCAGCGCCCTCTATACTCCGCAACAAAATGGAGTAGGTGAATGTAAGAAGCGAACTCTCATTGAAACTGCACGCAAGATGCTCGCTGATTCAAAGTTACATGTTTGTTTGTGGTGCGAAGCTGTTGCCTCTGCATGTTACACGTTGAACAGGGTTCTAACCATCAAGGCACATAAGAAGACATGTTTCGAACTGCTTAACCTATGAAACCTGAACTTTGAGTTTTTTGGAACCATTTGGATCTCCATGTACGGTCATTGACCCGGATGGTAATTTGGTGCCAGATCTTTGGAGGGATTTTTCGTAGGATATGCAAGTCCCTTGAGAAATATATATTTGCCAAGTTTAAATCGAGTTATCCTTGCTCAACATGTTGATTGTCAGAAGTATACAATGCCAACTCAAAAGCCTGGTGAATCCTAGATGTTCAACTACGAGAGTTTATGGAATTCTTTCGATCTACCAGAACAATCAAATGAAGAGGAACTTGTGTTGTTATATCAACAACAGGAAGCATCGAATCAAGAACAAGTTCCAAGACCGATAGTAGTTACTCAACCATTTATTGGCATAAATGATTCTTGAGCAGGTCCGAGCACAATTCAAACAAAACCTGTCATCAGACAGTAGTGAATGCCACATAGCCCACTTTCGACCAATCTGACGATTCTGATTCAGATGCTGGGCCGACATATGATCAAGATGGTGAAGTCAGCTCCGATGAAGGTTCTAAGCATGATAACAAGTTTGTTAAATCAGTCTGCAGGTCCTAGCACTAAGTATGAAGCTTCAACGAGTATTCCGGTTGCTAAACAAAACATCACAAATTTGGAAAGCGAAGTAAATGTTCCTAATGAAGTAATGCCGAGAAATTTGTCTTACCACCCTTCGGAGAATATTATTGAAGAGCTGCAAGCTGTAGTTAAAACGTGTAATCAGATCAACAAGGATCTTAGTTGTTTTTATACCAAAATTGCACCAATTCAAGATATATGCTTACATCGTTGTTTTATTTCGCAGATTGAGCCGAAATCAAATAAGGAAGCACTTGTTGATGATAGCTAAATAAATGCAATGCAAGAGGAGCTGCAACAATTCGAAAAGCTTGGTGTCTGGAAGCTTGTTGACCTACCGGCGAATCACAAAGCCATAGCTACTAAATGGGTTTTCACTTGCAGAAAAAAGATGATCGAAGGGTAATTATGCGCAATAAAGTTCCATTTGGGTTTTCAAAGGTTTTCATCAGCAAGAAGGAATTGATTATACGGAGGTTTATGCTTTAGTCCCTAAACTAGAAGCAATCCGCATATTCCTGGCGTTTGCGTCATGGAAAGGTTTTAAAGTGTACCAGTTGGATGTCAAATCAGCTTTCCTTTATGGAAAAGTGAAAGAGGAAGTGTATGTTGGACAACCACCAGGGTTTGTCGATCCAGTACATAAAGACAAGGTTACTTATTAGATAAGGCGTTATACGGGTTGCATCAGGCCCCAAGAGCCTGGTATGAGACTCTCTCTTAGCACCTGTTAAACAACGACTTTACCAGAGGTACTATTGATAGCACACTCTTCACATGGGAAGATGAAAGGACATCTGCTGATTGTACAAATCTATGTGGATGACATCATCTTTGGCTCTACGAACGATGCGCTGTGTAAAGAATTTGAAGAAGTCATGAAAACAAATTTGAAATGAGTTCAATGGGAGAGATGAAGTTCTTCTTGGGGCTTCAGGTTGATCAGTTGCCTGATGGTATCTTCATCCATCAGACAAAGTACGTCCATGATATCTTGGAGAAATTCAAAATGTCAGGAACGATACCATTATCTACACCATTGGAAATTAATTATGCCATTTGTCCAGACGAACATGCAGTCAAGATAGATGAAACCTTATATCGATCGATGATTGGATCACTGATGTATCTTACAGCATCAAGACCAGATATCATGTATCCAACATGCCTATGCGCCCGATATCAATCGAGTCCTCGAGTGTCACATGTCACATCTGATGATAGTCAAGCGGATTTTCGGATATTTGAAAGGTTGTCCAAGCACCGGTTTGTGGTATCCGCAAAATGACAACTTTGACCTCGTAGGATATTCAGACACTCAGATTTGGATGCTGCAAACTTAATGCCAAATCTACAACGGCTGGTTGCCAGTTCTTTGGAACACGCTTAGTAACGTGGCAATGCAAGAAGTAAACCACGGTCTCTCTCTCTCTTCTACTTGTGAGGCTGAATAGGTTTCGGCTTCCAGTTGTTGTTCCCAAATCTTGTGGATACAACAATAGATGAAACTTTGGATTGCAATTTCTTGATACGCCATATATGTATATAAAAGGATGCCATCGATATAACTAAAAACCCAGTTCATCACCCAAAACTAAACATATTGAAATTCGACATCACTTTATCCGTGATAGTCACGAGAAAAAGTTGATTCGAATAGAAAAGATCCACACCGATGAACAAAAGACAGATTTTTTATACCAAACCATTTAATCGAACCAGATTTAAATATCTTTTGAGAATTGATGGTATGAAAAATCTAACATTAGATGAGGAATTAGAGGTTGAATACAGATCGGTTTTTCACATTATATAGAATTTCTTTCTTTTAAATACAAAAAATCCAAAAAGTATGTTTTTGATTTTAGGGGGAGAAATGTTGTAGAAATTACAAAAACATTAAAAAATGCAAAAATGTACGAAAACATGAAAAAGAAAAAAAGAGTTTTTGTGTGAAAAGAGGAAATGATAGCACATCAGTAGGCTATGACAATATGCTAAGGATTTGTAGTGTCAAAAAGTTTAAACAGGTCTCACTGAGGATGTGCTAGTAGGCTTCGCACAGTCAGTAGATTGTTTCTGAGATATAAACTTAAAAGAAAAAACTTCTTAATTAGTGACTTAACATCTCTCGGATATATGGTCTTAGTACACTGAAATTTCATTTGAGAGATTGTCGGATTCTGAGATACTAGGTCTTTAAAATAATTGATATCTGGGGTATTATACAAGTTCTTATGATTTTGCGTCGGCAATGGACTAGAACTTGTAGAATACTTTTGCTTTTAAAACCCAAAAACTGCAGCAAATTGTAAGTATCGAAAGATCCAACAATTGTAGTAAAAGATTCCAAATTGGAACATACTTTCAAGATGAACCTTCATCTCTATGTCGGTATGGTGGTACTAACCTAAGCTCTCAAGGTTTCGCATGACCCAGATACAGATATCAGTTAGATATATTCACCTGTAAGATGAAATCTAGGGAATCTTGATACAGGAGTATATTCTGAGGTGGGAAACACGGTTAAGTCAAGTTCCTAAAATTACCTAATGTATCTTAGAACAATTGAGAAATGTGTAGAGGTTCAAGTGGACAAGTATACTGACAATCGAAGTGAATTTGTTTAGAGCTTTTGTCTTATAAAGGTCAATGATACTAGTGATGTGTCTCAAAACTGATATAATCCTCTAACACTAACTCACAAAAATATGTCTGTAAATATGTTTGTACACAGTTTATTACATCTTATTTCAGAAAAGGCCAAAAGATTTTCAGTGTGTTTTATCATAAACTTTGGAAAAACCAAAATGATTTTATTTCTATCTTAGTTTTGACTACAGATGATGGAAAGCGAATCTTTAAAATCCAGAGATGCTGAATGCTGATAATACTGGAGGACAACGGTTTGAGAGCTTATATGTATTGATCAAATGCTTTAAAAAGATTAAAAGTTCATTAACTTGAAACTTTACATTGCCTAAAACATCAGTTTGATCACAAAGTGGTCAACCAAGGTCATTAACTTGGACATGGTCAACTGAGTGGGTCGTTAAAACTAGTTAAAATGGACATAACGTTAAAAATCAATTTTACCTTTGCTCAAAGAAGTTATCTTCGCACGAAGATAATTATCTTCGCACGAAAATAACTATCCTCGCACAGAGATAACATGACTATATATATCATCCTCCCACGAAGATAGCATGACTATATATATTATCTTCTCACGAAGATAATACATATGTTCACTGTTCATCTGCTTTGAGCGAAGATAAAATTGCAAAACGATTAACGAAGTGCTGCTAAAATTTCTTAGCTTGTAGTGGTCGATTGGCACACCACGAACAATGCCTAAGGTAGTTTGGACCGAATTGAACTCGAATTGAACCTTTAATTGAAGTTTTCGGTAAAACATACATAAAAACATAAATCTAGAACAATCTAATGGGCCAAAGTTAAAATTGAACATACCATCATGTTAATCGGCTCTTTTGGGTCGTTTTAGTGACATCAATTTCACAAAAATTGAGGAAAAATTTAAGTGTGTATAAGGTTACCTTCGCACGAAGGTAATTTTTCTTCGCACGAAGGTAAAGGTTCACTTCGCACCAGTTACCTTCGCACGAAGGTAAAACACATTTTTCAAGGAAATAAATTCTAAGTGTTTTCATTTTTATGTTTATGCAGGAAAAGAAATTTTACTTCGACAAGAAACACAACATCTGTTGTGTTCTTGATGAGAGTATTCCAGAAAATGCTCCTTTCAAGTCAATATTAAAGTTTATGAGCAAGATACTGATTGTTAAAGCACTTACAGACCCTCACAAGGCCTATCGCTAATACATAGGAACACACAAAGTATGTACTAGAGAAGAAAGCTATACGATCTTTTGTGCGGATTGGTAATGAAGATAAAGAGGTGTACATTATTGAAGCCCTGATTCGCAAAGTATTAGATTTTAAAGATAAAGATGAAGATCCAATGATGTATACTGAACGTATGTGCAAAGGATGCTTCTACAGAATGGGCTGTAAGGGGCATGTCAACACTCAGCTCAATAAAGCTTACCTCGGAAGGCCTTACAAATTTTCTTGTACATTCTATGATATCGACTTTAAGCCACATGAAATGGGGGTGACGCTATAGTCGATGATCAGATGTGCATGATCGCTGCAGTTGCGCTGAACAAGCCTTACAACTTCACCAAGATGTTATTCGAGCAGATGAAGTTGAACATGGACAAAGAAAAGTTCTTGCAATACCCCAGATTTGTGCAGATGATGTTGGATGACCAATTTCCTAACTTAGTCAAAAACAAGAATGATGTGCTGCCGCTAGATCACATAATAGGGCTATCTTTGGGGAGATTGAATCAGTATCTAAAGTAGACTACAGAGCCGGTGGCCAAAAAGTTCTTTGGAAGATTTAAAGACAAGAGATACAAAGCACCTCCTAAGGATAAATGGATAAACGAAGGCAGTGGTTCTGATGATGAGGCTGCTCAGATGGATGGTTATGAGCCTAAGAGAGGTGTGTGGTACAAAAAAAGAAAGTGCTAAGAAACAAAGTACTCCAAAAGCCAAAGCTCGGAAAAGAAAGAGAGAAACAATCCTCAGAGATGAAACTACTGACGAGGAAGTAGAGATTGAGCAAAATATTGAGCAACATGTTGAAGCAGAAGTGAATGTTGAGGACGCGGTATTTTCTGCTACCTTAGATAGAGAAAAGGAAGGTGCAGGTGGTGACGATGATGAAGATTCTGAATATACATTTGACAGAGTTGAAAAAGCTGAAAGGTTGGCTCAGATCAAGAAGAAGAAAGTGGTTGGAGATGAGATCATACCAACCACATCAACTAGTGAAGATCAGTGAACCTAGTGGCAAGAAAATCATTTTTGAAAAACCACAAGGTTCCATTCAATCTGAATAACAAAAGTTTGAATTTAAACCAACTTGGTTAGATGAATGTGATGTTCTTGAAAACTTCAAACCAGTTGATTTTACCAACCCAGATGGTCTTAAGCCACCCAAGATAAAAATTGTTCCTGTTACCAAATCTTAAATAGATGTTAAAACATCTGTTGCTGAAAAGAGAGATAACGGCACCAGGAAAGTTAAAACTCCAGATTTGCTATGTGAGTTTTGTGGAAAGAAAAATTATTTGACAAAAGATTGTTTCAAGTTAAGAGCTTATGATATAAATAGAGGAAGCAACAACTGTGAGTCCACACCTAGGTGCACCATCTATGGAAATCATTTAACCCAACAATGCTATTTTCTTAAACCCTATGATATCAATCAAAATAGGTCAAGAAGGAAAATAAGTTTCAAAAGGATTGATGGCCTTGTCAACAGGATCCACAATCATTTCCCAAAGGAGTTGAATCCAGTCAACCACTTGTCACACAAAACTTGAACCACTACCCTGCACATAGGGATGGTCAAGTATTTGTTGCACCACATAACATACCTCCAAGAGACAATGGGCAACCACCATGCACCATGGTACTAGCGATTGCATTTGAGTATCAAAATCGATTAAATTCTAAGTCTAGTCAACTAAGGTTTGATCATTGCATTGTTTATACATGTGTGCTAAATTATATCATTGACTATTGATTCTCTATTTATTCCTTACTATATGCATCAAAACCTATGTTTACTCACCAACTTGTTAGTTGTCTCTGTATTTTATACATAATACATGAGATGCAGTTTAAGATGTTATCAAGCATGATAAGACACTTAGGATGCATGAGACTTAGTATTAATAAAATAAACTTTACATTATATTATGCTATAAGACAATTTGTTTTCTTGTATTTGAATACTTAAATTGGTATGCTTATCTATATACATATATATATATATATATATATCACCTTTTAAATAATGTCATGAGTTATTAACAATCATACATAACGCCCCGACATATTCTGCCATCGGTTGGGGTGTGACAATAGTTTCATATAAAACTAACCAGGTATGACATTCCTTCACTTATGTCTTCTTTGATATATATATATATATATATATATAAGTCTAATCGTGCCGTTGTTTCAGCCTTTTATGTCTCATGAAGAGTTGGTGGACTGGATTGAAATGCAGAGGACATGAGAATGGTTACGTCATCGTGACCCGACGTTCAAAGAAAAATAACAAAGGGTCTTAAGCAATGGTCATGAAGATAGGGTTTGAATGCAAGCGTTCTAAATAACACACGAGTAGCCATGATTATATGTGTTGGTAGGAAAAAAAATGGTTATCCTTTTTAAGTGACAGGGGGTATTCTAATGTGTGGTGCTTGGAAGTTGCAGGTGAGGAATGAAGAGCACAACCATGATTTGATGAAAAGGAGGTAAGGAAAAGAAATCCTAGGATTTGGTTGATACTATGTAAAAGTGAGATGTAAGTCCCCTAATCCATATGGATCTTCACATAATCGTCTATCCAATCTAGAGTGCGGAATCCTCTTGATCAGATTTACACAGAAAACGAGTAGAAACAGGATTATAATTAAATTGGTCTTCCATTGATTATTCAAAATGAATGTTAACAATCAGTTCAAGAAATAAGAAATCTCTCAGCCACTCTCTGTAGGTTTCTCACACCTCTCTCTACCTTCTTTTTCGCTTAACCAAAACCCTAATGCAAAACATGTATATATACTACATGTCTGCATACTGGGCTTTGGACTGAGCTAGGCCATTCTCCAAGCCCATAACAACTCTAAACAAGCAAAACACAAATGCTAAGCTCAATACAAAATATCCAAACACTAAACTGTTAAACGATTAAGTTGTTGTCACAAAAATATACTGAGAGATATAGAAACTGCTGACAAAAACGACTAGATATTTGATTTAATATATAATTAACAAAAAAGGCATATGTTTCAATCTAAAATAGACAGCTGCCTCAAGCTCAAGCAACACAACACAAGCCAACACATTTCCTTTTTTGTTCCATGTAGAAAATATTTTTGATACATATAGAACTTCACCCCAATTTTAACCCTTCTCTTTCTCTCTCCTCTCTCCAGAGCCAAATATTATATAATTAACTTTAAGTAACCAATGCAAGAAGTGATTACATACATGGGGGAGTTGATAGGAGTGTTAAATGCATCGGTCCATATTGATGCCAATCGTCCCATGATCTCTTTTTTTTAACGTGTTCATGATGTATGAAGTTACCGTATAAAACAACCAATGTGGTGTGTCACATCACAAAAATATACACCAACAGACTCCCCCTTGACAATAGCTTCATAGTGTAACTTTGTCTTCAAATATCTTGTGGTCTTTTGGTCTTTAGATAGCTTCAACTACACACAGATTCTAACATTAACAGACTCCCCCTTAGCTGATGCTTCCAATCTCCAAAACTTTCATTCGTTGTAGATAAGTGAAGTAGCATTCTCTGGTTAAGCGCATATCTCCAAGTTCCTCTATATTTCCCTTTGCAATGTAGTAGAAGGATCCTACCATACATCTTCACAAATTCTACACACCACTCTTAATATGGCCTTTATTTTAATTTTGCACTTCATTTTGATAACTGCATCAATCTGTTTAGAAACAGAAGCAAGTATCTCGAAAAACCATTAGTCCTTTTCCTTTACACTAAAGATAAACCAATATTTTATCTTATCATGCAAAAACAACAACTTATCGGTTCAAAATGAGAGACCATTTAAAAGAAAATCTTTTTGTATTTTTATATTTTCTAAAAACAAATAACTAACAAGAAAAAAAACACTCTATTTTTGTGAGAATCACCAGTAAGAAGATCATATCAGCAACATCAAACTGTTTTCACACTATCAGATAACTCTATATGTAATTTTCATGAAAAGCAGTTCAAGACAATTACTAGTATTGTTTATCCACTTAAACAAAATACATGAACATTTCAAGTATCATTACCTAATGATATGGCAAGGTAGTATTTGACTGATGCACTAGTGTGTCCCACTTTAGGACATATCCCCGGGATCAAGGTATGCACAAAAATTCCTCGTAGTAGATGAGTATACCGAATTCATCCTTTTGATTTACTACGTTAGATACTTGGTGATCAGGTCAGTACTTCCGTACAGCAAAGAGACCAATATCCAACGAGGGACAAGACAAATACCACAGATTTTGGTACGATTTATGCATTTTGCGAATTTGAATGACTCTCTAGAAGAGCTTCTTCGGTTAGCATATATCTGGATGCAGCAGAATGACAACCTTGAATCTAAGATGAAATAACGATATAAAGACCCAAAACCTCAGATTTTGGCAATCTCTCAACGCAAGATTTAAGGTTATAAAAACCATATGCCACTGATATGTTACCCACTCATACACAGTTCGTTATGTTTATATCACCAAGGTAAGTTGATTATTTCATGCATTTTGCCTACCGGTACATCATATGATGAAGCTGCTATCACACTTAAGAAATTTAATTTTAATTTCAGAGTAATAGTTTAACTTGCTGATGTATTATTGTTTCCTCTTTTCCACACAGTGATAACTCATTTTTTATTTTATATTTTTTTATGTTTTTGGATTTTTAAGAATTTTTAAACTTTTCAACTTGCTCCTCTTAAACTCACGCACTAACTGAACTCTTTTTGGCTTAGGGAAATTTCTCTCCCTAATTTTTTTGTTTTTATGGAGTAAGTTAAAAAAACAGAAATTTAAACACAAATAGACTCCCACTTTAACCTGACAAAAAGTTTTCCAATTTTAATAAACATTATCTATCACAGAAGTAAATAATTCGTTATCATGTGTACCTACTATTCACCTCAGATGCTTTACATGAATAACCACTGTTGAACACATCAACCGTCCTTCTTGGTCATCCTTCACACACTCAACAACTTAGTTAGACTTGAGAACCCAAACCCTACCGGTTTTGGGTTGACCATGAATATCAATATAACTTAATTCTGTCCAATATACATCACACCCTATTGGTGCTTGGATGTCTTCCATATTGTTGAACAAGATTTATAATTTCCACTAGGTCTTTGATCGTGAGAATCCAATAAACTCTTGGATTTTCCAACCTTTGAAATTTATTATCTCGAAACCTTCTTCTCCCATTATCATAATCTGAACTTTGAAAAATTTTTGGATTGTTTTGAACATTTGAGTACTAAAACCCCTATATTCGTTTCTTCTTTGAAATTTTGATTACCAGAAGTCTGGTATCAATTTTGAAATCAAAAATGTTTATTTTGAAAACAATTTGATTGACCATTATAATGACTTGATTTAGGAGAAAAGTTTCTTGGACTATCAAATCTTCCTGAAGTTGACGGTTTAGGTTGAAATCTCGTTGATTTGTCCGACAACTTGGTTTAACATTGTTATTTGAACTTACTCGATTCGCATCCTTAACTTCAACCTCAGCCTTCACTTTCTTACCCTTCCTCAAAGGACAACTAGCCACATGTCCTTTGTTGTGACACTTAAAACAAGATCTTTTCTTAAAAAATATTTTTGTTAGATCCCTTTTTAAATGTTTTTACCGTTTTGTCTTCAGTATCCTCTTCCACTTTAGGAGGTGTACTGTTAGACCCAACCGATTCTTTCAACGAAACTGTTATCGGATCCACTACAGCTGGTGTAGTAGACACAAATTCTGTTAGCTCTTTTTCATTTGGTAAAAAGGAGTAATCTTGATCCTCAGAAGATGAACCTTTACTAAACCCCACTCCCGTTTTATCACTACTCTTTTTCAAACTTTTCTGAATTTGAGTCCTAACTAGCGAAGATTTTCCAAATTTTTCTAACTTTCCATGAAGTTCAACAATTTTGGCTTGTGCATCAGCTAATGTTGTGCACTTTTTTGAAAATTCGTTAGTCTTATCCTTCACAGTTTCACAGCCAAATCAATGATCTGTAATAGTTCATTAACTTTGTTGGTCAAACTGTTGATTTCTTGTTCATTATTTGTTTATTTAAACAATTTGACTCCCATTTGCTCAAAAGAACATTTGACTCTTTCTGTTTTTCAAATTCAACTAATAGAATTTTGTTTTCCTCTGATAGTCTGTCAACTTTACCTTGTAGTTCAGTGTAATTATGACAAGTATGACTTACAGATTGTAATTGTACCTATACCTCTTCTATAAGCTCATCTTTATCATCCATGCACATTGTAGCTCTTGCGTCCTTGACCTCCATTTTCTCCTTCTCGGCTTCCTTCTTCTCTTCTATCTCAGCAGCTACTTCTTCAATCTTCACAGCTGCAGTCTCAGCCATACATGCTTGATCACATGTATTTTGTCTTGAAGAACTCTGATAATGTTTTCCTAAAGCTTCCCACAGCTCTCTAGAAGACCCATATCTGTTACAAATGTGTTTCATATCAAATGGTAAGGACATCTTTATCGTTGCTAAAGCTTTCTTCTCATCATCATACATGCGTTTCTCAGAGTCTTCCATCTTCTCATATGAAAGTACCAAAATTCTCCCATTAACTTGACGTGTGGGAGCAGTGTACCCATCGATCATACAGTTCCACATCTTAGAATCTTCACTTTGAACAAATGCCTTAAACTATTTCCAGTCTACATATTGTTCAACATTTATTAGCTTTGGCCATTATTAGCACACTCACTGATATTGTTCATTATGACCATCTTAAACATGCAGCTTAACAGTTTAAATGGATTTTCGTATACCTGTGTCAAAATCCAATCTAACCTCTCTTTCTGGTCCTAATTCGAGTTTTACCATAACCGTACCGTTAAAAATGTTCAAAAGTTTGTCCGAAAATTGTTTTTACCAAATTATATCGTTAGACTCGTCTTGTCAATACGAATCCAATGATATAAAATGTCCATAACCTATTTCGGGATTTTTTTGTCCTAAAAATCACATGATTCTAACTGTGCAATCAGTTTGTCAAAATTGTTTACGGATCAATTTTTGTGTACGAAAACGTTTATCTTCGATACTTCAGCTGGTTAACTTTCCACCTATTCGAGTCCAACTCAGAATAGTACCCAATTCGAAACAGTAACTCGGATTAAACAATCTAGAAATGATCCGGGATGAGTCCGAAATGGAAACTCAGAACAGTGTTTCTTGATGATATTCGAGATGGTCCGAGATGAGTCCGAAATGGTCCTAATTCGAAACAGTATCCGAGATGATCCGCGATGACTAGAAATCAACACTTATGATCTGAGATGCAATTCTGATATTCCGAAATGCAACACACCATATCCGAAATGCAAGATTTCTATCCGAGATGGTACACTGTAGATCCGAAATGCAACCTTTTTAATCCGAAATGTAAGATTTCTATCCAATATACCTTGCTGATGATCCGAAATACCACGTTTTTATTCGAGATGCCTTGCTGTTTTCGAGATAAACGAAAAACCCTAGAACAACCTTCAAACATCGCACCAGCCGTCAAAAACGTCCAAAACTGTAACTTTTTCTGCTGTAACGATTCCGAACCGAGAAAACAAGAGCCTAATGCTCTGATACCAAATGTAAGTCCCCTAATCCGTATGGATCTTCACAGAATCGTCTATCCAATCTAGAGTGCGGAATCCTCTAGATCAGATTTACACAGAAAACGAGTAGAAACAGGATTATAATTAAACCGTCTTCTCTTGATTAATCCAACACGAATCAATTCAAGACATAAGAAATCTCCCAGCCACTCTCTGTAGATTTCTCACACCTCTCTCTACCTTCTTTTCGCTTAACCAAAACCTTAATGTAAAACATATATATATACTACATGTTTGCATACTGGGCTTTGAATTGAGCTAGGCCATTCTCCAAGCCCATAAAAACTCTAAACAAGCTAAACACAAATGCTAAGCCCAATACAAAATATCCAAAGACTACACTTTAAACTATTAAGTTGTTGTCATAAAATGTGCACCAACCTGAGACAATAGGGATGACAAAAAAAACCCAAGCACCCAAGCTTGTCGGGTATACTCGACATCCGAAGCATTCCTGACGGGTAGGAAACCGGGAATGAGATTGAAAAAAAAAATTTGCAGGTATGGGATATGAGATTAGATGGTACCCGGCCCGGTTACCCGAAACTATATACTCGTTTACCCAAACAATATACCGGAACAATACCCCAAAGCTTTTAACTTTTGTTTTTTTATTTCCTAAATTATTTGTTTAGTAATTTTTCATTTTACCGGTTTCATTACTTTAAAGATAAACTTTTGTTTAGAATATATAATATATATATATATATATATACTATATTATATTATAATGCATGAGGAAGGGGCATTTTAAGATACCCCAAAAATAAGAACTTTTTCTCTCTTAATTTATAAATATGCCCCTGAAATGAGGGTAAATTGGTCTTTTAAACCATAATTATACTTTAGTGCCCCATTTTATTACACTTAAATCCATGATTTTTAACACAATTATAGGTAACATAGGTAATTAGTTACATATTTTCCCCTCCACAACAAACTTATAATTCTTTTACGTATTCTTGCTATATCTTAGAAACTATACTGTTTAAAAGAATCAAAAGGTTCAAATAGATGATGCCTTAGTGTACAAGTGATTAAAGTCCAACGTATTTAGTCATTATCTCAGAATATTTAATAGCTATAGAATGTCAAGTAGTTAAATTTAATCATCTCATCTAAATTACACTTTAATCCATCATCTTTAACGAAATTATAGATATTAGTTATTAGTTATGCTTTATACCTTTTTAAACGGTCATAACTTTTTGGTTCATTAATATTTTATAAAGTTACACCATATAAATGAGTATTTTATTCTCTTTTGTGACAACCGGCAAAATAATGGTAAATTCCGTACAGCTTAACAACTTGATTATACACTTTATTGCGTTCATTACGACTTAATTAATGCATGATTAGGTCGTGTAAAGTCTAGCAATCATAGAACATGGTTAATTATGCCAAACAACATCGTTACATTCTTCACGTTGCGAGAAAACAACAAACTATGTCCGAATATGTTGGCAAAATGCTGAAAACACTATTCATGCCAGCAAGTTTCTGAAAACTGTCGAAACGAGTAACAAATGGCCGAAAGCATTTTATGGTTGAAAAACAAATAAAAATCCCTAATTAGGGAGATTAAATACAAAAACACTTTAACTTTTCGGAAAACACGTGTCGTTAAAATTCGTCCGAATCGCGTTAAATGTGACAAAGTAAATTGCCCGAAACGTCAAAACTCAACACTTTAAGGGACATAGGACTCGTATATAATGTTACACACCGTAAATAAGCTTGGGGATATCAACAGAATATCCTAAACGTAAGCTTCTGACGATACACCATAACGGATACAACTTGTTCGATACCGATCCGACGAACTAGTAGGAAGCATCCTTATCATCCAGTGAACTAGTTAAGAGTATTTCTTGTTTCCGAAACAACATTGGTGGTGCCATATAATAAGCCGAGATGACGTTTCCGGTACTAAAGCACACTTTCCATATATTGTCCGAAAGTGACCCACGACCGATCTAATAATATTTTTACCACCCGAAACTAAAACCAACTAGTCAAGGCAATTAATTTATACCAATTAATATCTAAAACCCCTAATTACTCCCTAATGATGCAAGACCAATCACTGATCAATATACTTAACTAAATTACCTAAATATCTAACATTTATACACATGTTAAAAAGTTACACTTAGCCCCCTTCAATAATTCGGTCAACAAGTGGGCCCCACCCACTTGTTTCCTTGTTGAAATATGAATGATTGCAAGAAGATAATAAGTATGGTGAAGTGGATTTGTTGATGATGATTATGATTTATAAATATCAACACCATTCCTCATATATTCATTCATAAAAAGTATAATAAAAAATATAAAAAAAACTCAAAAAACTCTTCTCCTTCCCTCATCCCATGCCACCATCAACCCACCCTTTTGCCACCACTAAAAGCCTTAAATTAAACCACTTCAAGAACCCTCAAGAAAGGTACAAGCATGGAAGGTCATTAGGAGTTATTCTTGTCATCTTGAGGGCCTTATTTCCTTCACCATCTTCATCATAATCTTGCAAAATTGTAAGACTTTATTTCACTAATCTAAGCTTGTTATAAGATGTAGATTAGTAAAGTACATGTTAAATCATCTTAAACAAAACAATAATCAAAGCCTCAAACCCTAACCCCACCTTAAAAGTTCACTAAAAATTACGTATAATGTAGTGATTATATTATTATGTGTTAGATGATACTTTTACATATCTTGATCTTGTTTAAGTAGGTTGGTTAAGTTTATGATCTTTTATGATTAAGAACAAAAATGATGATTTAAACATATTAATGTTTAAATCAAGGCAAGATCATCCATCCTATGATCCATGAACTTTATACAACTTAAAAATGAGTTATAACTTATATGTGATTTTTAAAGAGATTAAAACCATAATCCTCACAAAGAGCATCTTAAAAAGTGGTTTAAACAAGTTGTTAGATGAAAGAATAAGATGGAAGTTCATAAGAAATAAGTTGGTTCTAATAATCTTGATAACTAATATAAAAGTGTCATCATATATAGATATATCTTAAAAGTGTAACTAGAAAATATATAAAGTTCATGGAGTATGAGGATATTCATGTGCAAGTTTATGCATGCAAAAATTGATAGATTGAATCTTGGTTTGAGTTGATTGTGATTAAGGATTTTAAACCTGCTTAAAATACGTTTTAAAAACGTGGAAAACGCTATAGTTTAAGGGAAACTATGGCGAAATTTTTCTAAAATCTAATCACGATTAAAGTATGATTAACAGGGTGATTAATGGGACTAAACGTGATTTGTGACCTTAATGGTTAATTAAGAAAGTTTAATGAAAAGGGTTAAGCCCTAATCTTACAAGAACTTCTATAAACACTTATATACAATTATAAGTTAAAAATCAGATATAAAAAGGTGAAATGGAAACTTTTATAAGTATAAATATATTCTTAAATAAAAATATATACATGTTTAACATACACCAACTTATGTGTATAAATACTTGTATACAATTATGTGTATGTATAGACGTTAGGAAGAATACTAACTAAAATACAAATACACTACACAAACAATCTCCAAATACGCGACAACGAACGAGTATAAAAACACTTAAGGAACTAAATACATGAACAAAGTTATATTACGCTTTGGCACGAAACGCGGACGACCAACAACCGGACATTGGGCAAATCCTTATATAACCTTATATTACAGACAAAATATACATATACATACAACCAAAAATCGACATGAATTATCAAATAAACGACCCAACGAAGTAAATGCGTAGCCATCCGCAACGGCCGCCACATCATCACAACATGAGGTGAATACCTATCACGGACAATGCTTGGGCGTTCCAACAAGAAAATATATAGCAACAAGTTCTACACGAACTCTAAAAATAATAGACGTTTGGTTATATATATATATATATAATATATAATATTTCAACACTTAAAATTCCGAAAGTATAAAACGAAGAGTCACTAATTATACCCATGTAAAAGCATATACGTATAAAATACGCTCGAAATATGCTTATGGTACATACAAGAATACTTGGATTGGTAATGGGCTAGTAAAAGCCCATTAATATATATAAAAAGTTGGGCTAGGCCTACTAACATATAAAATTGGCTAAGGACCATTTTAAAACATAACATTGGGCTAGGCCCATTAACACGTCGAATGGGCTAAGCCCAACATCATATAATACATTGGTCTAGGACCACTTACATAACTTTATTGGATGGGCCCGTTCATACATAATTCATTTGGGCTTGGCCCATATACACAAAGACACCAAATAATACGGTATATAAATACAGTATAAATACCAAATAATACGGTATACAAATACATATAAATACAGTAAAATACAAAATAATACGGTATACAAATACGTATAAATATAGATAAATACCAAATAATACTGTATACAAATACAGTAAAAATACGTATAAATACGGTATAAATACCAATGGAATGGTATACAAATACAAGTACGAATGCTGTATACATACCGTATAAAAATACGTAAGTACATAGTGATGTACTCATATACACTTGTTAAAGTATACTCATGCAAAGAATAGCATACAAATACATCAACGTATTTACGATGTTAAAAATAAATATTTTTAATACTTATAATTATAAAAGGCATACAACATGAAGAACAAATACTCATACTTAAGCCGAACATGTGGTTACGAGTGAATGAGGCTCACTAGACTCAAGATGTATATATTTTGAGAACATATATAAAATCACACATAACGATCGTAAGCTGTGCGTGGCACGGAGACTCTCATGGGCTAGGCTCACTCATACCGTGTGGATCACGGAGATCAAATGGGCTAGGCCCATTTCACTTGTGCGAAGCACAAACACTCTTATGGGCTAGGCCCAGTTATACTCGTGCGAGGCATGAAGGCTTACGAAGGACAAGGCTCGTTCGTACACTTGATGGATATGAAATATATATTATATATATATATAATTATATATATATATATATATATATATATATATATATATATAAAGTGTATATATATATTAAAACAAAAATACGAAACACATGTCAACATATTTAAAATACCTAAGGGATCCAAATACTTAACTTATACAATAACGTTCAAGATGAACAACGTGTACGCATTTAACATTAACTCAAGTGTCTAAGGAGTTAGAGCACTTTTAGGTTGATATGCTATTTGGATACCTGAATTGCTAGCATACATTACAGACGCAAATCAGTGAGTTCATGTCTCCCTTTCTCTTAAATGTTTTCGGTTTATAACTCTCGGGAGAAATACGTGTTTTCGATGGTATGGTTTAGCTATGGAATGAAATATTAGATCATGCGCGAATAGCGTATCTCTTAAGTGTCATTAATCTTTTATAAGACCGAGGAACAAGAGTGGTAGATCTATCGGGTGTAGCGAGCCCCACTCATGGTCCTTGTGTGACCGCATGTAGTGTTTTTGTTGTCCCAGCCGGGTGGACCGGGAAGAAATCGTCTAGGCTTGAGTACTTCCTATGTCGTCACACATATTAATGTCCTTACAAAACATTAATGATCATCAAGTTCATTGCCGCTTTACATACCACATATTTTCATATATGAACTCTCAAATGTTTTTAAGATTCATTTGGCGCGCGCATAAAACGCATGAGCTCGCCAACTTTTGTTGATGTTTTTAAACTTACATATATTTCAGGAAATTGAAGTGGATCTTGGCGCAGTCGTTTACGAAGTTTTCAAGGTTACTAGTAGCCGATGTCATCCGTATTTTGAATGGTTTGGTCTATATATTCCGTCTTGAACGGAATATAGGATGCAAAGCCTTAATGTTTAAAAGTTTTTTTGAACAAGCCCTTTTGTAAACTGTAAATTACTTATGACGCTTTTATTTCTAAATAACTTGTGGCTTGTAATGTTTATATATGGTGAATGGATGAACATCGTACACGATTTTATTTCATGTAGTTGTTTACTTACATCGTATGCGATGAAAACTAATCAAGCTCACACTGCGCGCTTCCGCTATGAACGGTGTGACATCTTTTAATTTGAGTATAGTATTATTATAGTTTTTAATTGAAAATTTTGAATGTTACGTAAGTGTCTAAGGGTGAGTAATAACTTAATGTTAACCGAAACCAAACTGAAATCAACCAAAAACTGATTTACTTGAAACCCGAATTAACCAAAAACGCTTATCGATTTTTTGTACCCTCATTTGAATAAAATTAACTAAACGGAACAATTCATTATATTTTTCTAGCTTTTGTACCTTCAGTTCATGTATTTCATATTTTTTTGTATCCTCATTTAACCAAAATTTACTGAGTATGATGATGATGATGATGATGAGACGATGACGACGATGATGACCCCCATTTTATGTATTTAATACCTCCATTTCATATACCTATACATCAATTTCGTGTATTTATACCTAAATTTCATGTATCTCTAATCAAAAGTTTTAGCGTAAGTTTGATTTTTTTGTCTATTAACCAAAATTAAATAAATCAAACCAAAAACCGTCAATCTGACTGAATAAACTAAACCGATTAACTGAAAAAGGATTGGTTAATAAAATAGACTAATCAATGACCTCGATTTCGGTTGAGGATAATAATGTAACCAACCAAACAATGCACACCGGTTATAAACCAAAACCGGTTATCGTTGAGCAATAACTAAATCGTTAACCTAAACTAAACAAAAAACAGAAGAAAACGAATTGAAATTAACCAAAAATTAGCTGAGGAACCGAATAATTCAAATTTTCATATATTTCTAGCTTTTATACCTCTGGTTCATAAATTTCATATTTTCTATCTCCATTTCATATATTTATTATTTCATTTTATATATTTATACATGAGTTTCATATATTTCTAAGCAAAACTTTTAGCCTAAGTTTGATTTTTGCTATTAGCTGAAATTAAATGAACCAAACTAAAAACAGTCAATCTAATCGAACAAACTGAAGTGATTAACCGAAAACCGGTTGGTTAATAAAATGGGACTAACCGATGACGTTGGTTTCAACTTCAGACGAGGATAATAACTGAACCGACCGAACCATGCACAACACAACTAAAGGGATTACCCAATCACTTCGCTTTTGATGTATATCTATCACAATGAAGCTACAATAAATATTATATGAATAAGAAAACTACTAAAAACGAGTTTTGCAATGCGATGTGTGTCACACCCCGACCCGCAGCGGAAAAGGTGATCGGGGCATGATTGGGTTTTCATCAAAGCTCATGACATTTATTATAATGTTTCATATTTATTATTACAATTTTAAAGAAAATCATACAATCAAATCATACAAGTACAACATGTTCTATACATTTTTCTAGACTTCATTATTTTTCTTCTAAGGCACTTTCCTATGTGTTCCTTGCTTCATCCTGTCCACCTGTATCATGTGTAAAAATGGTTTTTGGGTCAACAAAAAGTTGGCGAGTGAATCCTATGAAAAACATTTAAACGTGTTTATTATATTGATTATAAAATAAAGTGCATAACCACATATGAGTAAATGTAGATGTAAATTTATTCACAATACACATAATATTAAATATTGCACACACATACAACAATTGATTGTTTTGAGGCACGCGTTGTTTAACTCGTCTCCCACGAGGAACTGATGGGCCTAGTGAATGAGTTTTGAGGCACGCGTTGTTCTACGAACTGATGGGCCTAATGAATGAGTTTTAAGGCACGCGTTGTTCAACTCGTCTCCCACGAGGAACTGATGGGCCTAACAAATAATTTGCATACAACTTGACAATATGTAATACATCACAACAAACAATATTTACATTCTAAGTTTAGATCATAATATGGTATAGCACGAGTTTGAATAAGCGAATTTGTTTAAGCGACACATGATACACCCAAAACATGAATAAAAAGGGGAATTTGTAAGAATTCACTCACATTGGGTGCGTTATCTTGATGATGTTGGATGCGCACGAGTTTATAGAGTTGATCGACGAGGAATAACTAACCTAGATAATAACGAAAAGGTACGGTAAATAAGTGGATTTTATTAACAATTCTAATTGGATTTTTAAGTTTATTTTTGTGAGTTTAAGGTCACTTTCTAACTTTAAAAATATTATTTTTAAGTATTTTTAATTGATTTTTAAATAAAATAAATAAATAAAAGAATAAAAATTTTTGACTTTTTGACCAGTTGACCGTTGACCAGTTGACCGTTGACTTTGACTGTTGACCGGTTCGGTCTTGTGTATATATGCGCTGGGTGAGGCTCGAACTCGTGACCTCCCGTACGCGTGCACGCAGCTCTACCAACTGAGCTACGTGTCTAACCCGAAAATATTTCTGTTTTTAATTATATTTATATACTATTTACTTTAATTCAGAAATCAAATTTACTTTTAAAAAGGATTTAATTATATCAGACCGGTGCACACAACAGGTCTCGAACCCGGAACCCGTTGTTTAGTGTTGCACACAGTCCACCGCTGGACTGTGTGTCTAACCTGGTTAATATACTGATTTTTATTATACTTAACATCTTACAGCGAGTTGATCCGGTTCGGTTTAAAAAGAACATTTTTATTTCAGAGAGTGAGGTTGTGTCAGGGATCGAACTCGAGACGTGTGTTAATTGTTTGCACACAGTCCACCGCTGGACTGTGTGTCTAACCCGTTTATATAACTTATTTTAATTATACTTATACATAAGTTCGACTTCATCATCTTCGTTCAAAGACACAGACCACGATTATTCAACTGTTCTTGTTTAATTTGATTAACGAAATTTATAAGTGATTGAAATGTGATGGATAGAGAGGGTTTTGGAAATGAATGTACCGAAACAGATGTCTTTCCCAGAACTCCGGCAAGGATCGTCGGCTCTATTTTGTGAACTCCGTCTGATCGGATCAATTAACATTTTGGATCGATTAGTTGTGAAATTGAGTTACTAAACAATGATTATCAGAAGGTTTGAATGATTATACCGATTCACAGCGTGATTTTGGAAATTCCAGAGATTTTCCGGCGATTGCAGAATATCCGGCAACGTCGTCTGGGATTGATTCTGGTTGATGGATTGAAGTTAGTAATAGTCTAACAATGGATTGAAACCGAAAGAATCGAGGTATTTACCGTTTTGATGAAAGTCTCGGTTTTCCGGCGAAAGTCCGGCAATTGCAGAAAATCTCCGGCGATGTATTTCTTGCGACAGAGATTCTACAGGGAGTTTAAGGGGAGTGTGGGTGATTTCGGTATGAGCTCTAGATGCCCGGTTTATAAAGTAAAACAACAATGGGATAAATTCTTCAGTTTTCCGGCAACTTGCAGAGAATTCCGGCGAAACAGAGACTGGTTCTCAAAATGCGGTGAGAGTGCGGTTATGAATTGAACGAGACTTACAATCTTCAGACTTGATATTCATGTTCGACGGTTTGGTCAAGGGATTAAATTTAACTTTCAGTTATGTTTTTTTGACGAGTTGAATGAGTGATTAAAGGTTTTCGGTTATAACTGACGTTTATCGTCAGTTACACTTGCCTGATTCCGGAGTCAAAGGAAAACGGTCGCAAATTCGCGTATTTTCCGGGGACTGCGGATTTGGGCGCGCTGGTTAACTAACTTTGAGTTTCGAGTTTTATATTAAGTATTAATTGTTTTAGTATTATTCCAAACGAGCGGGTGGCGGAGTGGTGTGTTGGCTGTTTGGTCTTGAGAGTGACCCGGGTTCGAAACCCGGCATCTGCAAATTATTTTTATTTCATTATTTATTATAAATTTTCAATTATAGATTTTAAATTCTAATATATTTATTAATTATGTATTGTTTAAAATTTGTTTGAACCCTAAACATGCAACGAAAATTTTAACTGGATGTTCGTTAATAAACGAAGCGGGTTTGGTTAACCCGGTTTTTTACGCATGTTACAGTATCCCCTACTTTTAGAAATTTCTCCTGAAATTTAAGTAGTGGCATGTTTGACTCAAAAGGATGGTGTTTTAATTTGACAATTGCATACTTAGAATGGGGTAAGAGTTTAAATTTTTGTTTGAGGCGGTAACGTTCCTTGTAAGGGTTGAGTACCCTGCTACAGGAATCGCTTTTTGATGCCTACGATAAAGAATATTGATAACCAGAGTTGATTCACTAAGTATGATTTCATGCGCAAGAGTGTTGATACGTTTGGAAAGATAAGGTTATATCTTAAAACAAAACTTCTACTACTAAAACCTACATGGAACCTCTCATAACCGCCTGACAATGCCTCTGATCCTTTGACAAAATACTTATATATAGGAAGTACCAGCGGCGTATCCACCATACCTTGTCAATTTTCATTGGCTTTATCAGTAAATTATGGTTAGTTCTATGTGACTCTAAATACAACAACCAAAACTTGAATCTCAATTCTGAAAGTATACATGTTTGAATGATGACAGTACCTCTCTCGTTTGTTATAATGAAGAGGTTAGTCTATGTAGAAGTGAGACACAGCCCAACTTCTTTGAATGATGAGATTGAAATACGTTGAGATGCATGATGATATGAATGCTAAATCAGTGAGTATAAAACAAACTTCAACCAAGACATTACTAAATCCTACATGGAACTTCTCATAACCGCCTGACAATGCCTCTGATCCTTTGACAAGAATACTTATATATAGGAAGTACCAGCGGCACATCCACCATATTCTTGTCAAATTTTCATTGGCTTTATCCGCAAGTAATGATTAGTTCTATGTGACTCTAAAACATAAACAAACACAACAACCAAAGCTTGAGTCTTAATTCTGATAGTATACATGTTTGAATGATGACAGTACCTCTCTCGTTTGTTATGATGGAGAGGTTAGTCTATGTAGAAGTGAGGCACAACCCAACTTCTTTAAATGATGTGACTGAGATACATCGTGAGGTATGATGATATGAATGTTAAATCAACGAGTATAAAACAAAACTGAAATAGTAATTCGCATTAAGATTCTTGGATAAATTTCCAATTTATAATGGGATACGTGAAAATTGAGATAACATAAAGAAAAACATAAAAACTAAGCGGTTGGAGTTGAATCTTGATTTTTGGTGAAGGAGACTGTTGAGTGGTTCGTTTGGGCCGTCATTATCTTCAACAGAATTGGCGTTGATGTTGTAAACTTTTCCTCTTGCTGGTGGCCTAGTGGTTAGGTTTTCTTGATTTGCTTGATTAACTGGGTTTGCTTGAGCTTGGGCGTTTATGATGTTAACCAATCGAGGGCACGTGTTTCTAAAATGGGTAGGGTCGCCACAATTAAAACAAGCTCGAACATAAGGAAACATGGGGTATTGGGGTTGTTGATATGTTTGGATCATGTTTTGAGTAGGGGGTGAGGTTTGGTTTTGAGAGGTGCGGCAAGCCTTGCTCAAATGACCATAGCGTCCACAATTCGCACATAGTCGACAAGGTAAGGTAGATGGATGGTGATAAAAACAGGTGTTACATTGAGGGTGAGGTCCAAGGTAAGGTTTCTTATTTGGGTAAGTTGAGTTGGGTGCTACTTGAGTGATTGGGATAGCTTGAAGGGGTACGGCTTGTGAGGCTGGTTGTTTGCGTTGGGTGAAAGCGAAAATTTGCCCATCTCGTTTTCTCTTAGAAATGGGTTGAGAAGGGGATTCGGTTTGGGTGGAGTTTGAGGTTTCAGTTGATGCTTTATCCTTCTTCTTCTCCTCCTTGAAGTCCTTATTTCGTATGCGGTTTTCGGTGAGCTCTGTAGCTAGCTCCATTGCTGCTTCCAAAGTTGCAGGTGTGGTACTTATTACAGAGTCTTGAATTTTTTAAGGAAGACCTCGAATGTAGTGCTCGATCAAACGGTAAAGAGGAGTGAACAAGTTGGGAACCATATGATTTAACTCGAGGAATCTCTTGTTGTATGTGGTATGGTCGCCTTCCTTTTGTTTCAAAGAATAGAACTCATCCTCCAATTTCTTGATTTCGCTTCTTTGGCAAAACCATCTTGTCATGATTTCCTTCAACTCTTCCCAAGTCAAAGTCATAGCATCTTCAACACCTCGTTTGGCCTTCTCTGTATTCCACCATGTAAGTGCTATTCCAAGTAAACGACCAGTAGCATATCGCACTTTGCGATCATCGGGGCAATCGCAATTTAGAAAAGTGTTTTCCATTTCTTCAAACCAATGGAGGAGAGCGGTGACACCTTCAGTCCCTTCGTATTTTGGAGGGTCGCAGGATTTGAAATACTTGAAGGTGCATTTAGTGGTACTTGGGGGAGGGTTGACAACATTTTGATCTTCTTGATTGACGGGATTAGCGGTAAGGGCTTGTTGAACTTGAACTACAATGTTGGGTATTACGGCAGCCATTTGTTGAGAGATTTGGGCAGCCATGCGCTCGCGGGCTTTTCCTGATCTCATCTTCCTACGAGCGGAATTAGAAGACATCTACAAGGAATACATATCAAGAGTATGAGTTGGACGTTTTAGGGGTCATGTGTCGTATTTAGGAATGAACATTCATAAAATAAATATAGATAATAAATCTACTACATCCATAGGATGTCTTGGGCTTTGCTCGTAATTGGGCCTTGCATGCCGCCATACTTCACCTTCGTAATCATGTGGGCCCCCATGATTACCGGATTTTTCATATGGTTCGCATGTGTTAGCATGATTACGTACACTAAAACCCGAAGAAAATCGAGAAATATGTATGTATCGTATGACATTCGGAATGTATCCAGGTGTGGACACGGTGACAACTCAAAGTGGGGTTAGTTCGAACGACGTTTGGTGTGGCATGCTTTGGCCTAATAGGTCCTTTGTACTCTCATCGCATGTACTGAAAATGAAAATGTCTGTGCGATCAAGGCTCAATCAAACGGAGCCGATCGTATGTGGGCACACCAGGTTCAACCGCATAATAAAATGGGGAACATGCTCAACGCTCATAATGTAATGGGGAGCGGCGGCCTATGAAATTGCATGTACTGAATAATAAATTACATCCAATGATAACTACTTAACAGCAACAAACTGAATACACAAGTTCATGATATGATGTATGCACAATGGTTTAGTAATAATATATATATACATAGACACATGATACACCCCAAAACGTGATTAAACAGGGAATTTGTAAGATTCACTCACATTGGGTGCGTTGGATTGGAGATGGTGAGATGCACACGAATTAGATGAGCGGATCAACGAGGAATACTAACCTAAATAATAATGGAAAAATATATTAAATGGATGGATGTTATTAAGGATTTTAATGAAATTTTTAGATTATTTTTTGTGAGTTTATGGCTATTTTCTATCTTTAAAAATGTTATTTTTAAGTATTTTTAATTGATTTTTTAAATTAAATTAAATAAATAAAAATATAAAAAAATATTATTTATTCAGCGTTGACCGTTGACCGGTTCGGTCAGCGAATTAATCTGCGCCGGGTGAGGCTCGAACCCGAGACCTCCCGTTCACGTGCACGCAGCTCTACCAACTGAGCTACGTGTCTAACCCGAAATAATCTTGTTTTTAATTAAATTTATACACTTATTCAAGTTAACGTTCCTTTATTTGCAAAAACATTTTAATTCAATCGGACCGGTGCTCGTGACGGGTTTCGAACGCGCGACGTGTGGTTCATGTTGCACACAGTCCACCGCTGGACTGTGTGTCTAACCTGGTTATTATCTTGGTTTTTATTATACTTAACAACTAACTGGGTTATCCCGGTTTAGTTTTTAAACAAAAAGGCGCGTTATTATATAAGGTGTGCGTGTAGTAAGGATCGAACTCGGGACGTGCGTGTGTATTTTGCACATAGTCCACGCTGGACTGTGTGTCTAACCCGTTTAAAATACCGATTTTAATTAATCTTATGTTATGTTGCGTCTTCATCTTCTTCGTTGATTTACACAGACAAACATTATCCGACTGTAATGACCGGTTTGTGACTTATACGCTTTTCAGACATTATCAGTAATTTAAAAGTAGAGAATGGAGAGAGTTTAAGGAAAAAGATATACCGATTGATGTTGTTCACAGAATTCCGGCGGAGGTGCGTCGGTACTGAAAGTGAACTCCGGCTGTTGAAACCAATTAACAGCTTTGTTCGATTATTTAAGAAGTTGAGTCACTTAAACAAGGTTTAACAGAAGTTTGGGAGATCATACCCGTTCACAGTGTGATTCCGGCAGTTTCAGGAGTTTTCCGGCGAAGGTAAGATTTTTCGATAATCGTTGACTAGGATCGATTCTGATGGTGGAGTTGTGTTAGAGACTGATTAATCACATGATTGAAACAGAAAGAGTCGGAGGAAATACCGTGTGGATGTGAGTCCCGGTTTTCCGGTGACTTGCAGAATTTTTTCGGCGGTCTAATTCAAGCTTCTCCGGTGGATTGTAAGGTTGCGGAAATGCAATTGGGAGTCTTGCAGAGTGTTTTGAGTCGCAGGAAAAGTCTATGATTGAAGTAGTCCGAGAATTGAAGACTTTCGGTTATTAAACCGATCTACTTCCGAATTCAAGTTCCATTCATGGCAACATTGATTGAAATTGTCCGTTTATCGGTTATACTCGCTGAATCGAGAGTATCCAAATTGATTTGGGTGATTGATAACCGGTTTCAGTTACAATGTGTAAAATCGATTGATTTACCTTAGTCCATAAAAATTATTTGTTTCCTGAACATGACAGAAAACAAACAAGTGGCGGAGTGGTCTTGGGAGTGAGTGTTAAGTTGTTGAAGTGTTTCTTGGCTGACCCGGGTTCGAGTCCCGGCAGCTTCATAATTTTTTTATTTATTTTATTTTAACTTTTTATCAAATATAATTTTTATAGTTTAGTTTATTTATAAATTATGTATCGTTTTAACTCAAAATAATCATAAATATTTAATGTAACTTTTATAACTTGGTACTTGATTACAAAACGGAGCGAGTTTTGAAGACCCGTTTTTTTTTACAAATGTTACAGTATCCTTACTTTTAGGAATTTCGTCCCGAAATTTAAGTAGTTGAAGTAGTAGGAAAAAGATGCGGGTATTTTTCACGCATTGAGTCTTCACGTTCCTAAGTAAACTCGGGTCCCCGTTTCGACTCCCAGCGTACCCTAACAATTGGAATGCGACTTCGTCGAAGATGCTTTTCCCCGTAGTCCATGATCTCCACTGGTCTTTCAATAGAATGCATAGATTCATCAATCTGAATATCTTCCAGCAGAATATGGAGATTCTCATCAGCGAGACACTTCTTCAAGTTCGACACGTGGAATGTGGGATGAATCCTGTTGAGTTCTTCTGGTAGGTCAAGCTTGTATGCTACAGGACCTACTCTTTCGAGTATCTTGAAAGGTCCTACGTAACGTGGTGCTAGCTCCCCCTTTTGACCAAAACGAACTACTCCCTTCCACGGTGATACTTTTAAAAGCACATGATCACCAATGTTAAACTTTAAGGGCTTCCGTCGTTTATCTGCATAGCTCTTTTGACGACTTTGAGCCGCTAGAAGATTGTTTCGAATTTGATGGATCTTATCTGTGGTTTCTTGGATCAATTCTGGACCAGTAATTTGTGCTTCCCCAATTTCGTGCCAACATACAGGAGATCGGCACTTTCGACCATATAAGGCTTCAAAAGGTGCCATGCCGATGCTCGAATGATAGCTGTTGTTGTATGAAAATTCAACTAATGGTAGGTGGGCGTCCCAATTTCCCTTGAAGTCTATGACACATGCTCTAAGCATATCTTCAAGAGTTTGAATGGTGCGCTCAGACTGTCCATCAGTTTGAGGATGATAGGCGGTACTGAGATCTAATCGTGTGCCCATAGCGGATTGTACTGCTTGCCATGTTCGTGAGGTGAAACGACCATCACGATCAGAAATAATACTTAATGGTACCCCATGCCGGCTTACGATTTCGTTGATATAAATACGTGCAAGCTTTTCGTTCTTGAAATCTTCGCGAATAGGAATAAAATGAGCTGATTTTGTAAGTCGGTCTATAATCACCCATATAGTGTCATACCCACCAGAAGTGCGAGGTAACCCGGTAATGAAATCCATGGTTATATTTTCCCACTTCCATACAGGTATTTCCGGTTGGACTAGAAGTCCTGAGGGTCTTTGGTGTTCAGCCTTCACCTTGGAACATGTGAGACACTTGGAAACAAAAACGGCAATATCCTTCTTCATTCCAGGCCACCAATAGGTGTATCGTAGGTCTTGATACATCTTATCGGCTCCTGGGTGTATAGAATATCGCGTTTTGTGAGCTTCATTCATAAGAGTTTCACGAAGATTGTTGTGGTTAGGAATCCAGATACGATCTAGGTAATACAGGATACCGTCTGATTTAGTTTCAAGTTTTAGCTCGGCTCCACAGGACATCTCCTTTCATACATCTTCTTCTGTTATTGAAACGTGTTGGGCTTCTCGAATTTGATCTTTAATGTCGGTTATAATTTGCGAACATAGAAGATGAATGGAGTTCGCATAACCCTTTCGACTAAGTGCATCAGCCACCACATTTGCTTTACCAGGGTGGTATCTAATTTCACAGTCGTAATCATTCAGAAGTTCGACCCATCTTCGTTGCCTCATATTTAACTCTTTTTGATTGAAGATATGTTGAAGACTCTTGTGGTCAGTGTATATTTCACACTTAGTACCATAGAGATAATGTCTCCATATCTTAAAAGCGAATACCACGGCTCCAAGTTCTAGGTCATGAGTGGTGTAGTTCTTTTCATGTGTCTTGAGTTGTCTCGAGGCATAAGCTATGACTTTTCCTCTTTGCATGAGAACGCAGCCTAATCCTTGCCCTGACGCGTCGCAATAGACTACAAAATCATCACAACCTTCAGGAAGAGTGAGGATTGGTGCATCACAAAGTTTTTGTTTAAGAGTTTGAAAAGCTTCTTCTTGCTTGGGTCCCCATACGAAAGGCTTTCCCTTGTGAGTTAAAGTCGTGAGTGGCACAGCAATGCGAGAGAAGTTTGAAATGAACCGACGATAATAGCCAGCTAGTCCAAGATAAGATCTTACTTCAGTTGGTGTACGTGGAGCTTGCCATTCTTGAACTGCTTTGATCTTTGAAGGGTCAACATGTATTCCCTTGTCATTGACTACATGCCCGAGGAATTGCACCTCTTTTAACCAGAATTCACATTTAGAGAACTTGGCATAAAGCTTTTCCTTTTCTAGAAGTGCAAGAACGAGTCGAAGATGACGCTCATGATCAGCTTTAGATTTTGAATAAATAAGAATATCGTCGATGAAAACTATAACAAATCGATCAAGGTAAGGTTTGCAGACTCTGTTCATTAGGTCCATGAAGACAGCTGGTGCGTTGGTTAATCCAAACGGCATAACCATGAATTCATAGTGGCCATAACGAGTTCGAAAAGCAGTCTTAGGGACGTCTTCTTCATGCACTCTAAGTTGATGATAGCCAGATCGAAGATCGATTTTCGAAAAGCAGCTGGCACCTTGTAGTTGGTCAAGAAGATCATCAATGCGAGGTAAAGGATAGCGATTTTTGATGGTTAACTTGTTGAGCTCTCTGTAGTCGATGCACATACGAAAAGATCCATCTTTCTTCTTTACAAAAAGGACAGGTGCACCCCAAGGGGATGAGCTAGGACGTATGAATCCCTTGTCAGTCAACTCTTGTAATTGACTGGCTAGCTCTTGCATTTCAGAGGGGGCTAACCTATATGGAGACTTTGCAACTGGTGTAGCACCAGGTATAAGATCAATACGGAATTCGACGTCTCTAACTGGAGGAAGTCCTGAAATGTCGTCAGGAAAAACTTGTGGAAAGTCTTTTACTACAGGAATGTCTTCAAGTTTCTTCTCTGTGGTCCCCTTCTTGATGATATGGGCTAAAAACGCGACATAATTCTTGCGAAGATATTTTTGAGCTTGAAGACAAGACATTAAGCTGAGCCCTTTCGACGAGGTTTCTCCAATGATTCGAAGAGTCTGACCGTTTGAAAGAGGAATACGAATAAATTTTTCACGACATACAACTTCCGCCTGATGTTGACTGAGCCAATCCATACCGATTATGATGTCAAAACTTCCCAGCTTCATAGGAATAAGGTCGATTGAGAAATCGTGGTCGTTTAAGGTGAGTGTACAGTTGCGTAATATAGAGTCTAATGAAACTGGTTTCCCGTCCGCAACTTCTACCGTTATGGATTCTGTGAGCCTATCCCGATTTTTGCTTAAGATAGGTTCAAATGCTAATGACACAAAACTTCTATCCGCACCAGTATCAAATAACATAGAGGCATATCTACCATTTATAAGGAACGTACCGTTGACCACATTGCCGTCAGCTCTGGCCTGGTTCGCGTTAATATTGAAAGCTCTTCCTCTTGTAGGTGGAGGAGCTTGGTTCGCTTGATTCACTGGGTTGGCTTGGGCCTGAGCATGAATAATATTAACCAGCCTTGGACATGTGTTTCTGAAATGACTTGGGTCGCCGCAATTGAAGCAAGCCCGCATAGGTTGGCCCATAGGATAATTGGGTTGGTAGTATGTTTAGGCTAAATGTTGGGTGGGTGGAAATGGTAGGGGTTGTTGTGCTTGACCCATTAACTGTTGGTGGGTTTGGGTTAAAGGTTGGTGGCGGTTTGTTCGTTGAGGCATACGGCAGTTTTGAACAGTATGTCCTGCACGACCGCAGCCGGTGCAGTATTGGCAAGGATGATCAGGGGAATGGTGATACTGACAACGGTTACATTTTGGTAACGGGCCTGTGTAGGGTCTTCTGTATGGTGCGGGTGAAGGAGTGACTTGAGTAATGGGTGCAGCAGGAATAGGGGTGTTGGTTTGGGTAACTGCAAAATTTCTGGTGTTACGCTTCCTCTTGTTAGCAAAATTAGAGGAAGGAATGGGGTGGTTTGAAGTTTGTCCCTCAACAGGGGCTTTCTTCTTCTCTTCTTTGAACTTCCCGTTGCGAATTCTGTTTTCGGTCAGTTCAGTTGCTAACTCCATAGCAGCTTCAAGTGTTACTGGTGAAACGCTGAGAACTGAATCTTGGATTTTTGAGGGAAGTCCTCGAATATAATGTTCAATCAGACGATAGGTTGGTGTGAATAAATTTGGAACCATTTGGTTCAACTCCAAGAACCTCTTGTTGTAGGTAGAGTGATCACCCTCCTTTTGCTTTAGAGCATGAAATTCATCCTCCAACTTCTTAATTTCACTTCTAGGACAGAAACGCCTAGTCATGATTTCCCTTAACTCCTCCCAAGTTAAGGCCATCGCATCTTCAGTTCCCCTCTTCCCTTTCTCAGTATTCCACCAAGTGAGAGCTACTCCAAGTAGTCTCCCGGTGGCGTATCGAACCTTGCGATCCTCAGGACAATCGCAGTTTAGGAAGGTGTTTTCCATCTCCTCGAACCAATGTAGGAGAGCAGTGACACCCTCGGTCCCTTCAAATTTAGGAGGATCACAGGACTTAAAATGTTTGTAAGAGCACTTGTTGGTAAGAGGGTTGTCGATGTTCTGGTCCTGTTGTTGGGGAGGGTTAGTAGGATTTGTAGCAAGGGCTTGTTGTACTTGTACCACGATGTCAGGCAATATCATGGCCATTTGTTTCGCGATCTGAGTGGCCAAACGTTCCTGAGACCTTCCCGATCTTTTACCCCTTCGTTGTTGTCTAGACGACATCTACAGGATCATAAAATGAGAAGATTGTGAGTTTATGGTGTCCTTTTAGGGGTCATGTGTCTTTAAGAAAATGAAAATAACATAAATATCAATAATGCAACTACATCCATAGGATGTCTTGGGTTCGCTCATGTTGGGCCTCAAATGTCCCCCATACCTTCACCTACATAGTCATGTGGGCCCCCATGGCTATTGGCTTGGTAGGATTCACATTAGTATTGGCAATTTAACACTCGCATCCCCCGAATGCAAACCACAAAATATGTTCATGAGATGTTTGGTCGGAACGTGTCCAGGTGTAGACACAATGACAACTCAAAGTGGGATTAGTTCACACGACGTCTGGTATAGCATGCTTTGGCCTAATAGGTACTTCGTACTCTCATCGTTAGTCCCCAGGTAGGCAAACTGGTCCTTTATTTTGGATTTATACGAATGCCAGCCTTGACAGGACGTTCCGACTACCGGTACTGGTACCCTTCCAGTTACTACATGCCCGTCATGAGAACTCACTTTGATGAGATTTGAAAACACGAAAATCATTGTAAAAACGATCATGATGTGGTGTGTGCTTTCATGGATGTGATATGTTATGAGCATACGATTTCATGATAGGCATTATATGATAATACATACTTATGAACATGCTTGCACAATATCAAATGTAACATTTAACATAAAACATATAAACATCATGAAATTTGGCATATAACACACAAAAATTCTTATAAGTTTCTAATCAACTATAGTATAGGCTCTAAGGGTCTAATAACCTATCCTATATCCCTATAGTCATGGCTCTGATACCAATCTATAACAGGTGTAGACACAATGACAACTCAAAGTGGGATTAGTTCACACGACGTTTGGTATAGCATGCTTTGGCCTAATAGGTACTTCGTACTCTCATCGTTAGTCCCCAGGTAGGCAAACTGGTCCTTTATTTTGGATTTATACGAATGCCAGCCTAGACAGGACGTTCCGACTACCGGTACTGGTACCCTTCCAGTTACTACATGCCCGTCATGAGAACTCACTTTGATGAGATTTGAAAACACGAAAATCATTGTAAAAACGATCATGATGTGGTGTGTGCTTTCATGGATGTGATATGTTATGAGCATACGATTTCATGATAGGCATTATATGATAATACATACTTATGAACATGCTTGCACAATATCAAATGTAACATTTAACATAAAACATATAAACATCATGAAATTTGGCATATAACACACAAAAATTCTTATAAGTTTCTAATCAACTATAGTATAGGCTCTAAGGGTCTAATAACCTATCATATATCCCTATAGTCATGGCTCTGATACCAATCTGTAACACCCCGACCGCTGCGGAATAAGAGTCGGGGCATAATTGGGTTATCACCAAAGCTCATGACATTTACTATTATGTTTCATATTTAATAAAGTCAAAGTTACATTTCAAAAATCCAAACATGTTCATTCAATACAAAGAAAATAAGCCAAGCATAACAATCCCAACACTAAATCGTTTTATTCTTCTAGTCCAAGTCCTATGTGTTCCTAGCTGCAGCTGTTTCACCTGTATCATGTGTAAAATGGGGGTTTTTGGGTCAACATAAGTTGGCGAGTGAACCTTATTAGATAAACATTTATTAATAAATTAATTGTGAGTTTATCAATGAAAATTTGTGCATAATCATAGATGAGCAAATGTAAATAATCAAGTAATGGCAAATAGCAGTCACAACTATAACGTACAATAACACATGGCAGCATACATGAACATACCAACATCATACTGTAAATAACATAAATGAAACTGTGCGATCAAGGCTCAATCAAACGGAGCCGATCGTATTGCATGTACTGAAAATGAAAATGTCTGTGCGATCAAGGCTCAATCAAACGGAGCCGATCGTATGTGGGCACGCCAGGTTCAACCGCATAATAAAATGGGGAACATGCTCAACGCTCATAATGTAATGGGGAGCGGCGGCCTATGAAATTGCATGTACTGAATAATAAACTGCATCCAATGATAACTACTTAACAGCAACAAACTGAATACACAAGTTCATGATATGATGTATGCACAATGGTTTAGTAATAATATATATATACATAGACACATGATACACCCCAAAACGTGATTAAACGGGGAATTTGTAAGATTCACTCACATTGGGTGCGTTGGATTGGAGATGGTGAGATGCGCACGAATTAGATGAGCAGATCAACGAGGAATACTAACCTAAATAATAATGGAAAAATATATTAAATGGATGGATCTTATTAAGGATTTTAATGAAATTTTTAGATATATTTTTTGTGAGTTTATGGCTATTTTCTATCTTTAAAAATGTTATTTTTAAGTATTTTTAATTGATTTTTTAAATTAAATTAAATAAATAAAAATATAAAAAAATATTATTTATTCAGCGTTGACCGTTGACCGTTGACCGGTTCGGTCAGTGAATTAATCTGCGCCGGGTGAGGCTCGAACCCGAGACCTCCCGTTCGTGTGCACGCAGCTCTACCAACTAAGCTACGTGTCTAACCCGAAATAATCTTGTTTTTAATTATATTTATACACTTATTCAAGTTAACCGAATTTCCTTTATTTGCAAAAACATTTTAATTCAATCGGACCGGTGCTCGTGACGGGTTTCGAACGCGCGATGTGTGGTTCATGTTGCACACAGTCCACCGCTGGACTGTGTGTCTAACCTGGTTATTATCTCGGTTTTCATTATACTTAACAACTAACTGGGTTATCCCGGTTTAGTTTTTAAACAAAAAGGCGCGTTATTATATAAGGTGTGCGTGTAGCAAGGATCGAACTCGGGACGTGCTTGTGTATTTTGCACACAGTCCACCGCTGGACTGTGTGTCTAACCCGTTTAAAATACCGATTTTAATTAATCTTATGTTATGTTGCGTCTTCATCTTCTTCGTTGATTTACACAGACAAACATATTCCGACTGTAATGACCGGTTTGTGACTTATACGCTTTTCAGACATTATCAGTAATTTAAAAGTAGAGAATGGAGAGAGTTTAAGGAAAAAGATATACCGATTGATGTTGTTCACAAAATTCCGGCGGAGGTGCGTCGGTACTGAAAGTGAACTCCGGCTGTTGAAACCAATTAACAGCTTTGTTCGATTATTTAAGAAGTTGAGTCACTTAAACAAGGTTTAACAGAAGTTTGGGAGATCATACCCGTTCACAGTGTGATTCCGGCAGTTTCAGGAGTTTTCCGGCGAAGGTAAGATTTTTCGATAGTCGTTGACTAGGATCGATTCTGATGGTGGAGTTGTGTTAGAGACTGATTAATCACATGATTGAAACAGAAAGAGTCGGAGGAAATACCGTGTGGATGTGAGTCCCGGTTTTCCGGTGACTTGCAGAATTTTTCCGGCGGTCTAATTCAAGCTTCTCCGGTGGATTGTAAGGTTGCGGAAATGCAATTGGGAGTCTTGCAGAGTGTCTTGAGTCGCAGGAAAAGTCTATGATTGAAGTAGTCCGAGAATTGAAGACTTTCGGTTATTAAACCGATCTACTTCCGAATTCAAGTTCCATTCATGGCAACATTGATTGAAATTGTCCGTTTATCGGTTATACTCGCTGAATCGAGAGTATCCAAATCGATTTGGGTGATTGATAACCGGTTTCAGTTACAATGTGTAAAATCGATTGATTTACCTTAGTCCATAAAAATTATTTGTTTCCTAAACATGACAGAAAACAAACAAGTGGCGGAGTGGTCTTGGGAGTGAGTGTTAAGTTGTTGAAGTGTTTCTTGGCTGACCCGGGTTGGAGTCCCGGCAGCTTCATAATTTTTTTATTTATTTTATTTTAACTTTTTATCAAATACAATTTTCATAGTTTAGTTTATTTATTAATTATGTATCGTTTTAACTCAAAATAATCATAAATATTTAATGTAACTTTTATAACTTGGTACTTGATTACAAAACGGAGCGGGTTTTGAAGACCCGTTTTTTTTACAAATGTTACAGTTCCGTCAAAAACGGATTTACCAAACCCGCTCCGTTTATTAACCGAACACTCAGTTAAAAATTTCGTTGCGAATTTAATGCTCAAAATAATTTTAAACGATACATAATCGATTATTATATGGGAATATATAATTAGTTTTTGAAAAACTGCTAAAAATAAGAAAATAAAAATAATATGTTCCTGCCGGGTTTCGAACCCGGGTCAGTCGCCGGGTCACGGTTCAACAGACTTAACACTTAACACTTAAACCACTGCGCCACTGATGTTTCTTGTTAAATGTTAGAATCATTTAATTCATAACATGTCTTTCCGAATTCAAAAACCGGCGCCCAAATGCAGTCGTCGGAAATCCCGGCAAACTCGCCAATAATTTACGACTTTTTCAGTTATAACGTAAAACTTAATCGCTACATCGGTTATAACCGACGTCTGAGTCCGCGACACAAGTTATAACCGCCGGAGATTTTCTAACCGATGAATCAAGTCGGAAATTGGACCAAATTCATCGATAACCTGCCTTATAAATACCCCCTCGAACCTCTGCAAACTTTTTCGCTCAAAACCGCACCCTTTCTCGGCGAAAACTCACTCGCCGGAAATCTTCTGCTCATCGCCGGAAAACCGAACCCTCCATTTCTGAGCCTTACTAAACCCCTGAGCTTATACCGAAGTCACCCACATCCTTTTCAAGTTTTCTAAAGACTCGCTGCTGCAAGACACACGACGCCGGAACCTGTTACTGTCGCCGGAGTTCTGCCGAAAAACAGAGGAGTCCAGTCGGTATACCTTTCGCCTAATTTCTTTTTCTTTTCAGTTATATCTCACCTGTAATTAACTGAAACACGCTAAATAAACCTGATTAAAACTTCGAACCAGTCAGTCATCGTTCCTGGTTAAGACTGACGAAGAAGACGATGTTCGGTAATGTTTAAGTATAATTAAAAGCAAGTTATTACTCGGGTTAGACACACAGTCCAGCGGTGGACTGTGTGCACAATAAACACACTAACGTCTCAAGTTCGAATCTTGTTCCACGCATGCTGCCTTAATAAAAATGCCTTTTTTTGTTAACCGAACCGGAGTCACCACTGGTATATGTTAAGTATATTAATAACCGGAATAATAACCAAGTTAGACACACAGTCCAGTGGTGGACTGTGTGTATGTTTAATCACAGGATACGAGTTCGAGTCCGGTCTACTGCATCGATCCGGACAAATATCTAACTTTTTAAATAAGTCAGAAATGAAAATACTTAGTTTGTGTTTAAGTATAATAAAAATCGGTTTATATAACAAGTTAAACACACAGTCCAGCGGTGGACTGTGTGTTAGCATAAACCACAGGTCCTCGGTTCGAGACCTGTGGAGCGCACCGAGTCACGGATTAAAATCGTTTTTAAGAAATAAAGGATTTTCTGTTTAAACTAATTAGTATATAAATATAATTAAAAACATAAATATTTCGGGTTAGACACGTAGCTCAGTTGGTAGAGCTGCGTGCACGCGTACGGGAGGTCTCGGGTTCGAGCCTCACTCAGCGCACACTTATATGCATACGAACCGGTCAACGGTCAAGGTCAAGGTCAAGGTCAAGGTCAACGGTCAAAAAAGTCAACTTTTTTTATTATTTTTATTTATTTATTTTAATTAAAAATCAATTAAAAATACTTAAAAATAACATTTTTAAGGTTAGAAAATAGCCTTAAACTCACAAAAATACACCCAACAATCCTACTAAAATGGATTAATAAAATCCGTTTACTTACCGAAACATTATGCCATTATCTAGGTTAATTTCACTCGTGGTTAAAACCACTTCGCGTGCATTCAACATCATCAACCGAACGCACCCACTGTGAGTGAATCTTACAACTCCCCTTTTTAATTACACGTTTTGGGGTGTGTCATGTGTCACTAAATAATTAACTCGTTTATTTAAACTTGTGCCATACCATATCGTGATCTAAACTTAGATTGTTATTATTGTGGTAATTATGTATTTCATTTTGTCCACTTATAAGAAATTCATTCATTAAGCCCATCAGTTCCTCGTGGTAGACGAGTTGAGCAACGCGTGCCTCAAAACCAATTCATTATTGTTCATGTGTGTATCATTGAGTTTATATTATTTGTAGTTATGTCTTTCATATTATCATGCTTATGCAATTCATTCATTAGGCCCATCAGTTCCTCGTAAGTGACGAGTTGAGCAACGCGTGCCTCTAAACGATCCATTATTGTTCATGTGTGTATTGTTTAATATTAAATTGAATTATGAATAAGTTTACATCTATTTTTACTCATGTGTGGTTGCGCACTTTATTTCATAATCAATTAAATAAACTTGTTCAAATGTTTTCCATAGGATTCACTCGCCAACTTTTTGTTGATCCAAAAACCCTTTTACACATGATACAGGTGAACAGGATGAAGCAAGGAAAACATAGGAAATGCCTTAGAAGAAAACAAAGAAGCTTAGATTGATGTTTAGGTCATTGATGTAATCATGATTGTAAATTTCCATTAAATTGTATTAATGAATATGAAACGTTAAAATAAATGTCATGAGCTTTGATGATAACCCAATCATGCCCCGATCACCTTTTCCGCTGCGGGTCGGGTGTGACAGATTGGTATCAGAGCCATGACTATAGGGATATAGGATAGGTTATTAGACCCTTAGAGCCTATACTATAGTCTGCCTAAATTTTAATTGATTAGGTGGTTACATACAAACTTGTGATATTTTTTGTTTCATATTTGTTTATATTTACTGTCAAACATACATACTTATATACATATTCATTATACATATATCAATGTTCATATATTCAATTCATTTTCATACTCTCATTATTCAAAGATTTTGTTGCAATTTTCAAATCTCATCAAAGTGAGTTCTGCGACGGGCATGTAGTAACTGGAAGGGTACAAGTACCGGTAGTCGGAACGTCCTGTCTAGGTTGGCATTCGTATAAATCCAATATAACGGACCAGTTTGCCTACCTGGGGACTAACGAGTAGAGTACGAAGGACCTATTAGGCCAAAGCATGCCACACCAAACGTCGTTCGAACTAACCCCACTTTGAGGTGTCACCGTGGCTACACCTGGACACATTCCGAATATCACACGTTGTATACATATTTCTCGATTTTCTCTGGGTTTTAGTGTACGCAACCAGGCAAACCCATGCGAACCATATGAAAAACCGGTATTCATGGGGGCCCACATGATTACAAAGGTGAAGTATGGCGGCATGTAGGGCCTAATGGCGAGCAAAGCCCAAGACATCCTATGGATGTAGTAGATTATTTTTCTATAATTATTTTTATGAATGTTCATTCCTAGTGCGACCCATGATCCCAAAAGCATCCAACTCATACTCTTGTCATGTATTCCTTGTAGATGTCTTCTAACCACGCCCGTAGGAAGACAAGAGCAGGAAAAGCCCGCGAACGCATGGCTGCCCTAATCGCTCAACAAATGGCTGCCGTAATACCCAACATTGTAATCCAAGTACAACAAGCACTTACCACTAATCCTGTCAATCAAGAAAACCAAAACATTATCAACTCTCCCCCAAATACCACTAAATGCACCTACAAGCATTTCAAATCATGCGACCCTCCGAAATACAAAGGGACTGAAGGCGTCACCGCTCTCCTCCATTGGTTTGAAGAAATGGAGAACACCTTTCTAAATTGCGATTGTCCCGATGATCGAAAAGTGCGTTATGCTACTGGTCGTTTATATGGAATAGCACTTACTTGGTGGAATACAGAGAAGGCCAAACGAGGTGTTGAAGATGCTATGACTTTAACATGGAACGAATTGAAGGAAATCATGACCAGACGATTTTGCCCAAGGAGCGAAATCAAGAAATTAGAAGATGAATTTTATTCGTTGAAGCAAAAGGAAGGAGACCACACCACATACAACAAAAGATTCCTCGAGTTACATCAAATGGTTCCCAACATGTTCACTCCCCTCTACCGTTTGATCGAGCACTATATTCGTGGTCTTCCGTCAAAGATTCAAGACTCTGTAATAAGTACCTCGCCTGCAACTTTGGAAGCAGCAATGGAGCTAGCAACAGCGCTCATCGAGAACCGAATCCGGAACAAAGACTTCAAGGAGGAGAAGAAGAAGGATAAAGCACCGACTGAAACCTCCGACTACACCCAAACCGAATCCCCTTCTCAACCCAATTCTAAGAGAAAAAGAGACGGGCAACTTTTCGCTGCTATCCAACGAAACCAACCAATTTCACACGCCATACCCATCCAAGCTATCCCAATCACCCAAGTGGCACCCAACTCGGCCTACCCAAATAAGAAACCATATCTTGGGCCTCACCCTCGGTGCAACAACTGTTTTTATCACCATTCCCTTACCTTACCTTGTCGACTATGTGCAACTTGTGGACGCTATGGTCATTTGAGCAAGGTTTGCCGCACCTTTCAAAACCAAATCTCTTCCCCTACTCAAAACCATGAACCAAACCTATCAACAACCCCAATACCCCATGTTCCCATATGTTCGAGCTTGTTTCAATTGTGGCGACCCTACCCACTTTAGAAACACATGCCCTCAATTGGTTAACGTCATCAACACTCAAGCTCAATCAAACCCAGTTAACCAAGAAAACCCAACCGCTAGGCCATCAGCAAGAGGAAGAGTCTTCAACATCAACGCCAATCCTGTCGAAGATAATGACGGCCCAAACGAAGATACCCAACTAGTCCTCTTCACCGAAGATCCAGATTCAACTCCTATCGTTTAGTTTTATGTTTTTCTTTATCACATAGGACCAAACATAACTTAAGGATAAAGTCAATGAAACTTTGACAAGAATATGGTGGATACGCCGCTGGTACTTCCTATATATAAGTATTCTTGTCAAAGGATCAGAAGCATTATCTGGCGGTTATGAGAGGTTCCATGTGTAGACTGTTAGAGTAATTATTGTTTATTATTTTCAGTACATGCAATTTCATAGGCCGCCGCTCCCCATTACATTATGAGCGTTGAGCATGTTCCCCATTTTATTATGAGGTTGAACCTGGCGTGCCCACATACGATCGGCTCCGTTTGATTGAGCCTTGATCGCACAGACATTTTCATTTTCAGTACATGCAATATGATCGGCTCCGTTTGATTGAGCCTTGATCGCACAGACATTTTCATTATCAGTATCTTGTGATTGTTGTGTTTGTTGTAGACTCACATAGAACTAATCATAACTTGCGGATAAAGTCAATGAGAATTTGACGAGAATATGGTGGATACGCCGCTGGTACTTCCTATATATAAGTATTCTTGTCAAAGGATCGGAGGCATTATCAGGCGGTTATGAGAGGTTCCGTGTATAGGCTGTTTGTGTGGTTATTGTTTAGATTAAGTTTATTATTTCAGTACATGCAATACGATCGGCTCCGTTTGATTGAGCCTTGATCGCACAGACATTTTCATTATCAGTATCTTGTGGTTGTTGTGTTTGTAGTAGAGTCACATAGAACTAATCATAAATTGAGGATAAAACCAATGAAAATTTGACAAGAATATGGTGGATACGCCGCTGGTACTTCCTATATATAAGTATTCTTGTCAAATGATCGGAGGCATTATCAGGCGGTTATGAGAGGTTCCATGTATAGGCTGTTTGTGTGGTTGTTGTTTAAGATTAAGTTTATTATTTTCAGTACATGCAATACGATCGGCTCCGCTTGATTGAGCCTTGATCGCACAGACATTTTCATTTTCAGTACATGCAATACAATCGGCTCCGCTTGATTGAGCCTTGATCGCACAGACATTTTTATTTTCAGTATTTTGTGTTTGTTGTATTGATTGTAGAGTCATATAGGACTAATCATAATTCACTGATAAAACCAATGAAACTTTGACAAGAATATGGTGGATACGCCGCTGGTACTTCCTATATATAAGTATTCTTGTCAAAGGATCAGAGGCATTGTCAGACGGTTATGAGAAGTTCTATGTAGGATTTAGTAGTTTCTTGGTAACTAATCATAACTTGTGGATAAAACCAATGAAAATTTGGCAAGAATATGGTGGATACGCCGCTGGTACTTCCTATATATAAGTATTCTTGCCAAGGGATCAGAGGCATTATCAGGCGGTTATGAGAAGTTCCATGTAGGATTTAGTATTGCCTTGGTTGAAATTTGTGTTACATTTATATCATCTCGTTATTTAAAGAAATTGGATTGTGTTCCATTTCTATATAAACTAACCTCTCCATCATAACAAATGAGAGAGGAACTGTCACCATTCAAACATATATGCTATCAGAATGTGGGTTCAAATATTAGCTGTTGTGTTTATTTATGTTCTATAGTCATAGAACCAATCATAACTTACTGATAGGTTGTAGGTTGTAGTATTAGAAGTTTTGCCTTAGGATATAACCATATCCTTCCAAACATATCCAAACCCTTATGCATGATATCATAGTTAGCGAATCAATTCTGCTTATCAATACTTTTACAGTAGGCAACAAAAAGCGATTCCTGTAATAGGGTACTTAACCCTTACAAGGAACGTTACAGCCTCGAACAAAAACTTAAACCCTTACTTTCTCTAAGCATAAATCTGTCAAACTAAACACCACCTTTTAGTCAAATATATCACTATTTAAATTTCGGGACGAAATTTCTAAAAAGCAGGGGATACTGTAACATCCGTCAAAAACGGATTTACCAAACCCGCTCCGTTTATTAACCGAACACTCAGTTAAAAATTTCGTTGCGAATTTAATGCTCAAAATAATTTTAAACGATACATAATCGGTTATTATATGGGAATATATAATTAGTTTTTGAAAAACTGTTAAAAATAAGAAAATAAAAATAATATGTTCCTGCCGGGTTTCGAACCCGGGTCAGTCGCCGGGTCACGGTTCAACAGACTTAACACTTAACACTTAAACCACTGCGCCACTGATGTTTCTTGTTAAATGTTAGAATCATTTAATTCATAACATGTCTTTCCGAATTCAAAAACCGGCGCCCAAATGCAGTCGTCGGAAATCCCGGCAAACTCGCCAATAATTTACGACTTTTTCTGTTATAACGTAAAACTTAATCGCTACATCGGTTATAACCGACGTCTGAGTCCGTGACACAAGTTATAACCGCCGAAGATTTTCTAACCGATGAATCAAGTCGGAAATTGGACCAAATTCATCGATAACCTGCCTTATAAATACCCCCTCGAACCTCTGCAAACTTTTTCGCTCAAAACCGCACCCTTTCTCGGCAAAAACTCACTCGCCGGAAATCTTCTGCTCATCGCCGGAAAACCGAACCCTCCATTTCTGAGCCTTACTAAACCCCCTGAGCTTATACCGAAGTCACCCACATCCTTTTCAAGTTTTCTAAAGACTCGCTGCTGCAAGACACACGACGCCGGAACCTGTTACTGTCGCCGGAGTTCTGCCGGAAAACAGAGGAGTCCAGTCGGTATACCTTTCGCCTAATTTCTTTTTCTTTTCACCTATATCTCACCTGTAATTAACTGAAACACGCTAAATAAACCTGATTAAAACTTCGAACCAATCAGTCATCGTTCCTGGTTAAGACTGACGAAGAAGACGATGTTCAGTAATGTTTAAGTATAATTAAAAGCAAGTTATTACTCGGGTTAGACACACAGTCCAGCGGTGGACTGTGTGCACAATAAACACACTAACGTCTCAAGTTCGAATCTTGTCCCACGCATGCTGCCTTAATAAAAATGCCTTTTTTTGTTAACCGAACCGGAGTCACCACTGGTATATGTTAAGTATATTAATAACCGGAATAATAACCAAGTTAGACACACAGTCCAGTGGTGGACTGTGTGTATGTTTAATCACAGGACACGAGTTCGAGTCCGGTCTACTGCATCGATCCGGACAAATATCTAACTTTTTAAATAAGTCAGAAATGAAAATACTTAGTTTGTGTTTAAGTATAATAAAAATCGGTTTATATAACAAGTTAAACACACAGTCCAGCGGTGGACTGTGTGTTAGCATAAACCACAGGTCCCAGGACCTGTGGAGCGCACCGAGTCACAGATTAAAATCGTTTTTAAGAAATAAAGGATTTTCTGTTTAAACTAATTAGTATATAAATATAATTAAAAACATAAATATTTCGGGTTAGACACGTAGCTCAGTTGGTAGAGCTGCGTGCACGCGTACGGGAGGTCTCGGGTTCGAGCCTCACTCAGCGCACACTTATACGCATACGAACCGGTCAACGGTCAAGGTCAAGGTCAACGGTCAACGGTCAAAAAAGTCAACTTTTTTTTATTATTTTTATTTATTTATTTTAATTAAAAATCAATTAAAAATACTTAAAAATAACATTTTTAAGGTTAGAAAATAGCCTTAAACTCACAAAAATACACCCAACAATCCTACTAAAATGGATTAATAAAATCCGTTTACTTACCGAAACATTATGCCATTATCTAGGTTAATTTCACTCGTGGTTAAAACCACTTCGCGTGCATTCAACATCATCAACCGAACGCACCCACTGTGAGTGAATCTTACAACTCCTCTTTTTAATTACACGTTTTGGGGTGTGTCATGTGTCACAAAATAATTAACTCGTTTATTTTAACTTGTGCCATACCATATCGTGATCTAAACTTAGATTGTTATTATTGTGGTAATTATGTATTTCATTTTGTCCACTTATACGAAATTCATTCATTAAGCCCATCAGTTCCTCGTGGTAGACGAGTTGAGCAACGCGTGCCTTAAAACCAATTCATTATTGTTCATGTGTGTATCATTGAGTTTATATTATTTGTAGTTATGTCTTTCATATTATCATGTTTATGTAATTCATTCATTAGGCCCATCAGTTCCTCGTGAGAGACGAGTTGAGCAACGCGTGCCTCTAAACGATCCATTATTGTTCATGTGCGTATTGTTTAATATTAAATTGAATTATGAATAAGTTTACATCTATTTTTACTCATGTGTGGTTGCGCACTTTATTTCATAATCAATTAAATAAACTTGTTCAAATGTTTTCCATAGGATTCACTCGCCAACTTTTTGTTGATCCAAAAACCCTTTTACACATGATACAGGTGAACAGGATGAAGCAAGGAAAACATAGGAAATGCCTTAGAAGAAAACAAAGAAGCTTAGATTGATGTTTAGGTCATTGATGTAATCATGATTGTAAATTTCCATTAAATTGTATTAATGAATATGAAACGTTAAAATAAATGTCATGCGCTTTGATGATAACCCAATCATGCCCCGATCACCTTTTCCGCTGCGGGTCGGGGTGTGACACCCTGGTAGGCAAACTGGTCCGTTATATTGGATTTATACGAATGCCAACCTAGACAGGACGTTCCGACTACCGGTACTTGTACCCTTACAGTTACTACATGCCCGTCGCAGAACTCACTTTGATGAGATTTGAAAAATGAAAAATGCGACAAAATCTAGAATAACGGAAGTATGAAGATGATTTGAATATGTGAACATTGAAATATGTATGATGAATATGTATGTAAGTATGTATGTTTGACTGTAAGTATAATTCTTTATGTATCACAAAATGTAATATTGGAAGTGTTTGCATGCATTTGTGTATGTAATAAATATGAAAGAAATAAACATCATGAGTTTGCATGTAACCACATAAACAATTAAATTCTAATCAACTATAGTATAGGCTCTAAGGGTCTAATAACCTATCCTATATCCCTATAGTCAAAAGCTCTGATACCAATCTGTCACACCCGACCCGCAGCGGAAAAAGGTGATCGGGGCATGATTGGGTTTTCATCAAAGCTCATGACATTTATTATAATGTTTCATATTTATTATTACAATTTTAAAGAAAATTATACAATCAAATCATACAAGTACAACATGTTCTATACATTTTTCTAGACTTCATTATTTTTCTTCTAAGGCACTTTCCTATGTGTTCCTTGCTTCATCCTGTCCACCTGTATCATGTGTAAAAATGGTTTTTGGGTCAACAAAAAGTTGGCGAGTGAATCCTATGAAAAACATTTAAACGTGTTTACTGTATTGATTATAAAATAAAGTGCATAACCACATATGAGTAAATGTAGATGTAAATTTATTCACAATACACATAATATTAAATATTGCACACACATACAACAATTGATTGTTTTGAGGCACGCGTTGTTCAACTCGTCTCCCACGAGGAACTGATGGGCCTAATGAATGAGTTTTGAGGCACGCATTGTTCTACGAACTGATGGGCCTAATGAATGAGTTTTAAGGCACGCGTTGTTCAACTCGTCTCCCACGAGGAACTGATGGGCCTAACAAATAATTTGCATACAACTTGACAATATGTAATACATCACAACAAACAATATTTACATTCTAAGTTTAGATCATAATATGGTATAGCACGAGTTTGAATAAGCGAATTTATTTAAGCGACACATGATACACCCCAAAATATGAATAAAAAGGGGAATTTGTAAGAATTCACTCACATTGGGTGCGTTATCTTGATGATGTTGGATGCGCACGAGTTTATAGAGTTGATCGACGAGGAATAACTAACCTAGATAATAACGAAAAGGTACCGTAAATAAGTGGATTTTATTAACAATTCTAATTGGATTTTTAGGTTTATTTTTGTGAGTTTAAGGTCACTTTCTAACTTTAAAAATATTATTTTTAAGTATTTTTAATTGATTTTTAAATAAAATAAATAAATAAAAGAATAAAAATTTTTGACTTTTTGACCAGTTGACCGTTGACTTTGACTGTTGACCGGTTCGGTCTTGTGTATATATGCGCTGGGTGAGGCTCGAACTCGTGACCTCCCGTACGCGTGCACGCAGCTCTACCAACTGAGCTACGTGTCTAACCCGAAATATTTCTGTTTTTAATTATATTTATATACTATTTACTTTAATTAGAAATCATTTATTTTTAAAAAGGATTTAATTATATCAGACCGGTGCACACAACAGGTCTCGAACCCGGAACCCGTTGTTTAGTGTTGCACACAGTCCACCGCTGGACTGTGTGTCTAACCTGGTTAATATACTGATTTTTATTATACTTAACATCTTACAGCGAGTTGATCCGGTTCGGTTTAAAAAGAACATTTTTATTTCAGAGAGTGAGGTTGTGTCAGGGATCGAACTCGAGACGTGTGTTAATTGTTTGCACACAGTCCACCGCTGGACTGTGTGTCTAACCCGTTTATATAACTTATTTTAATTATACTTATACATAAGTTCGACTTCATCATCTTCGTTCAAAGACACAGACCACGATTATTCAACTGTTCTTGTTTAATTTGATTAATGAAATTTATAAGTGATTGAAATGTGATGGATAGAGAGGGTTTTGGAAATGAATGTACCGAAACAGATGTCTTTCCCAGAACTCCGGCAAGGATCGTCGGCTCTGTTTTGTGAACTCCGTCTGATCGGATCAATTAACATTTTGGATCGATTAGTTGTGAAATTGAGTTACTAAACAATGATTATCAGAAGGTTTGAATGATTATACCGATTCACAGCGTGATTTTGTAAATTCCAGGGATTTTCCGGCGATTGCAGAATATCCGGCAACGTCGTCTGGGATTGGTTCTGGTTGATGGATTGAAGTTAGTAATAGTCTAACAATGGATTGAAACCGAAAGAATCGAGGTATTTACCGTTTTGATGAAAGTCTCGGTTTTCCGGCGAAAGTCCGGCGATTGCAGAAAATCTCCGGCGATGTATTTCTTGCGACAGAGATTCTACAGGGAGTTTAAGGGGAGTGTGGGTGATTTCGGTATGAGCTCTAGATGCCCGGTTTATAAAGTAAAACAACAATGGGATAAATTCTTCGGTTTTCCGGCAACTTGCAGAGAATTCCGGCGAAACAGAGACTGGTTCTCAAAATGCGGTGAGAGTGTGGTTATGAATTGAACGAGACTTACAATCTTCAGACTTGATATTCATGTTCGACGGTTTGGTCAAGGGATTAAATTTAACTTTCAGTTATGTTTTTTTGACGAGTTGAATGAGTGGTTAAAGGTTTTCGGTTGTAACTGACGTCCACTTGCCTGATTCCGGAGTCAAAGTAAAACGGTCGCAAATTCGTGTATTTTCTGGCGACTGCGGATTTGGGCCTGATGGTTAACTAACTTTGAGTTTCGAGTTTTATATTAAGTATTAATTGTTTCAGTATTATTCCAAACTGAGCGGGTGGCGGAGTGGTGTGTTGGCTGTTTGGTCTTGAGAGTGACCCGGGTTCGAAACCCGGCATCTGCAAATTATTTTTATTTCATTATTTATTATAAATTTTCAATTATAGATTTTAAATTCTAATATTTATTAATTATGTGTTGTTTAAAATTTGTTTGAACCCTAAACATGCAACGAAAATTTTAACTGGATGTTCGGTTAATAAACGAAGCGGGTTTGGTTGACCCGGTTTTTGACGGATGTTACAATGTGTCGCTACCTCCGTATCACGCGGGCATCCTACTAGTATATATGTATGTGTATATATATGCTACGAGATACAAAATTAACTTTCAAATTTAATAGTTTAATATGTTTACATTTTAAATATGTTATGGTGATGATGATGATATGTATTATATCATAATTTAATATATTGTGTAGATTGTAAAAACATAAAACGATTAAGGAAAATAATATATATATATATATATTATATATATATATATATATATATATGTATATATATATATATATATGTATATGTATATGTATATGAATCCAAAGAGCTATTATTTTAACCACTAACGGGTATATCCAATAGCTGTGGATATGCCCGACACCTGACAGGTAATAGGTTGAGTATGAAATAAGATTTTACAAACGTGTATGAATATAAGATTGGCTATGTCCGACCCATTGGAATTACCACAGTTGTGCTAATGATTTGCATTTATATGAACAATATTACAATAAATTAACCAAAGTTTATATCATTATTTGTTAACCAAAGTTTATATAATTATTTGTTTTCGAAGTTAGTGAAAAACACATTTGATAGTTGCTAGCAGCTCTAAGATTTCCATTTTCAATATTATTCCAACGCACCATCATTTCATCACTGCTATCCATCGTTTCACCCGAGTCGCTCGTCCCTCTATATCCTCAAATCCCTCGTACCTTCCTTCAAGTTTTAACCATAATAAAAAGATTCAACAAGAATTCAGAACCATATGTATCAGATTCCTTAGTCAAGATTCTCGACATGTGAATTCAATTCAAAATTTGTTATACAAATATATTTCCAAAACATTTCGCTATATAAAAAAACAAAGATAGCAAAGTTGCCATTTGCCGCCCATCAGCTATGTTGGTCACCATGATTTGGTATATATGAGAACATAATTGTTTTAGAGTAGCAACTCGTGTAGTTTATTTAACATGTATCTATAAATAGAGTCCACTATCGGGTAATAAATATAACTCAAACTTTGTAAAGGTGATTTGATGCGCTCAAGCTCAAAAACATCGACACCATACTGGTATTCAGTGGCTTAAAGGATTCACAAGAAACATGGTTCTATAGAGTTTGAAGATACTAAATATGCTTGATATCCATGCAAAGTTGTCACATGGCACTGGATTGTTGAAGACATAACATTACATGTTTTTTACAGGGGTATATATGAAATTTTTTTCGAAGTTATTTATTTATGGATTTTTTAGGATAGTCTGTAGTGGATACATTATTACATGGTTTTATAGTTTTATAGGTGTATACATGTAATTTGTTCAGAAGTTTTTTATTTATTTATTTTGATGATGAAGTACGTTATGGGTTTCACTAGTTAATTTCTCAGGTTAAACTGGAAATCTTATCTTTTTAATGGCTAACTTTTACTTACCCAGATTTGAACATGCGTCTTTTCTTTCATAAAAGAGGCTTTGGCCTTGTGGTTCTAAAATTATTATTATTTATATAACATTTCCAACATCATCGCTACAGTAGAAATTTGTCTTTTAATATTACGGAATTTACGATTTTACCCTTGGTATAATATTACAATCTTTCCCTTTGTTCGTTCTTTTTTTCTTTTTTTTTTAAAAACAGGGTACAAAGAAGAGAGCACTGTGTACAAGTACAAAGTCACCACCATTGTAACCACCAGACTTCTGGCAGTGACGACGGTGAGTGACCACCACTGAAAAGGGAGAGGGAATAGTACAAGCTGATGGTGCTCGGTTTTTCTTGGAATCTCGCCGAAAAACAAGTCCTAAGGCACACGATTTGGCAACGGTTGTTTTGAGGATGAGAGAACGACAACAAAGGATAAGGTGATCACCACCGTAACATGCACCAACGACACGTATTCATCACCATTGGTGGTTCTGGTTTGAGAAATCTAACAAGTAAGGATAATGGCGGATGGTGATGCTTTATTAGCAATGGTAAACGGAACAGAACTAAATGGTATGGCGGATCGCTGGTGATCTGAATTGATAAGTTGAGTGTTGGGTGATGGTTTCTAATGGTATCGATGTTGGTTGACAGAGAAATCAAAGATAGAGCGTTGTTGGCTTAGGCCGGTGGTGGACGATGTACAAGAAAGAGATGGTGTAGATATGAAGTAAAGTGATGGCACTAAAAGCCTTAAGTCTATGCAAAGTAGAGGGAGTTGAGTTGGAGGCATAGTTGACATGTGTCTTATGTGGGTTTTCTAACTCAAGCCCGAAAAGGTAGGAGAGTGATCATGGAGAAGCTTGGGTTTGGGCATTACTTAACAACTGACATTATTTTTTTTATATTTTCTCTTTTTAAATAAATGATTTAAGTTCTAAAAAGACATTTATATTAATTTAAAAAAAAGACAATGACAATAATACTAAAAAATAGATCAAAATTAAATAAGAAAACATTAAATTAAATAAAAAGTACATCATATAAAATAAAACTACTACATCTTATATTTTTAATTATCACCATCGTCATCATCATCGAGATGTATCTCAAAACCGTCCAAATATGTTCAATCAAATCCGTTTAAAGGTTGTGATTGCGTCTTTTTGTTCTAGATTCAAATCTGTTTAATGTTCTCGCATCATCATTAACGTCTTCATTATCTGATTGCCTAGCCTCCCCAAAGCATTCGCAAATTGCACGTCCTTCGTTCTCTAAAAACATGTTGTGTAAAATAACGCACGCGTACATCACATTTCTTATTTTTTTTCTTCGTCTCACAATTCGACATAGCATTCTCAAAATACGGCATCAACTTCACTTGGGTTGGGAACTCCCTTCCATCTTCATCTTCAACAATAGCTTGTACAACTTTCTGAACGGTCGATAATATCAGTTCCGCGCTATCGTCGGATGTGGATGACAAAAAAGATTGCTCATACGAATCTGACAAACTTGAAGATTGCATTTTTCTTTTGTGTTTTGAGATGGTTTAGAGGTTTTGATGTTAATGGTTTTTGGAAAATAGGTTTTTAGATTGGTTTATAATTGTTGAAATGTCTTATTGGACTATGTCATTCATATGTGTATGTGGGCTCATGGCATATTGTTATTGGGCTAATATTCTAAAATGGGCTAACTCTTTATAATCTGGTTGTTATAAGTTGTGTTGAGAATTGTAGCAGGTTGAAAGTCTTAGGGTCATTATGGAACATATTAGGGGTGCGATCAACTCTTGCTAAAGTGTTGGACCTGGATGTAAATTATTTAATGGAGCATATAAAAGGCTTGGATCAGTTGTAAGAGATTCATTCTCTCACACACACTCACTAGGTTTGTTAGATTGTTAGTTTGTTATCATTCTGTTGAAGATCTTGTTGTAGTCTCCGATCGGTGTTGAGAGACTGATCTTCTATTGTTAATGATCATCAGTGGATGATCATCGGTATTCCATTTGTACTTTGTATTGTTGTTGATCTTGGGTTGGCTTTAATAAGATTTTGTCACCTTTTTTGTTGTTATTCCTGTGTGTTATGTGATTGATCTTCGTACCATTGTTCATAACATGGTATCAGAGCTAGATAGCTCTTTATTGATCGATCTCTTAGTTTTCTGCTATGTTATTATATCTATTTTGGTTTCTTTGTTGTCTTTGATTAGGGCTTCTACTCTTAGAAACCTTTGGTGGAGTTCTGTGATTCATATTGCTTAGATCTGGGTGTTGAAGACAAACCGTAAGTTAGGGTTTCATATTTCTTGTGTTATTTGCTCAGATTGCGTTATCTCTATAATCCTTGAAGATTACAGGGCAAACTAACTAATCTGAATTAGCTTGGAGTTATACGCAATCTTGTGAGATCTATCTCTTATCTGTTTAACTTTCTTGTTGCACTTGCATTGTGTCTAGGCATTATTGTTACCGGGGTAGTCGGACCGACACTTGATCGAGTCTCTGTGGTTTTATTCCATTGTTGTGGTTATTGTTCTTTTTCTTTAGTTTTACTTAGTGTTTAGCTCCTGAGTAAAGGCTTGTCCAAGCACCACTGAGTGACGATCCTGGAATCTAGTCCCTGACTCAGCTTCGCCTTAGGGTAAGTCCCGAAATCGGATCTAATAGGTATCGAAAACCTAATCAGTTGCGGAAATAAAGATTAGGAAGAAGAACAATCTCTTGAATCAAAATCAACTTATATATACCAGAATAGTGTCTGATACAAGTTTTTTAGTTACAACTCTCTAACCCCATAGCATTAACCTAATACATGTATACTATTCATCTAGCCCAACAAGTACAACCCTAGGCCCACAAGACACTAGGAAGCCCAAAACCCTCTAAAAGCCCAAATGTAGCACTAATGTGTAAACCTTTACTAGTATAAGCCCAACAATCTCCCCCTAGGTTTACAACATTAGGCCTTCTAATCTTTAGGTTGTGCGTCCACTCCCAATCTTCAAGCAATAATTCCAGCCACAGCAGTTGTCCAATCCTTAGCGCATGCCTCATATAGCTCTGCTATTCGAATCTGGTGTGAAGCAAGAACCTGCAGATCTTCATCGTGAAAGCTCACCAAGTCAACCACATCATTAACCCTAAACGCCTTCTCCTTCGTCACAATAGCCACACTTCCAACTTTGGGATCATACAGCCAGAAATTGAAATTCTTCAAAATTCCTCTCGGAAAGGTTGGAGCAACTGGTATAACAAGTTCCTTATCCGTCAGGGGCCACATCACCGACTTAAGCCTCCTCCCTGTCCTCGCATCACGCACTCCCTTCGCAGCTCTCAAATACGGTTCAGCTGCTTTCATAGTCTTGAACCCATTCTTCACCTCCTGTTCCAATTTCTTGAAAAACCTCCAGCCTGGACCTCGTTCAGTAGTATCATCGTCAGAGTACGGAGCTCGTAACAAATCAGTTAAAGCAATCTTCATCCACGTTTCAAACTGAGACTCCTTAGAATAATATTCCCGAGTATCGTCCTGTCTAACAATAATCCACATCTTCTTTACATGGTCATACATCCAGCTCAGTACCTTTGATTTGTTTCCAACCTTGCTGTAGTAACTTGAGCCAAGTTCCATGACATACCGTTCAGACTGATTGAAAGGATCTTTTAATTTTAAATTCTCATCAAGTGGATTAACATCAACGGTTTTCATCAACACCATTTATTTCTTCTTTTGTGTCATTGGACGCTTTTGACTTGCAGTATATTTCTTTCTCGGATCACGCAGATAGTCATCCAACCCAGCTTGTCGTTCAGAAGCCAACTGTTCTACAGCTAACCTGTCTGCTTCACTCTCCTCTGCTGCTTGTTGCTCGGTTGCTCTATGTCGGTGTTTTATTTTCATTGGATCATCAGTAGGGTCAGAAAATTCTCGCCCAAACTTGTTCTCCAATTTAGCCTTCAAATCAAACACCAAAGTCATCAGCATAGTGACGTCTCCTTGCAGTTGATCGATCGTTTGGTCTCTCACATCTAAACGTGTCTGCAATGACACAATATGAGCATCCTTAAGTATGACCTCCTGTTCTATTACAATCACTAGCTTCTTAAAATCCACAACATCAACTTCTACATCCTCATCATCATTGTCCAGACCACTAAACTCCAATGCACGTTTTTCAAATCTTGGCGAGTATTCCGCAGCATCATCCTCAACACCACCTATACCACTTCCACCTGCGCCAGATCCTCAGCACCCACTGAACTTCCGCCAAAATCCATCATTCGTAATACCGAGTCTGCTGGAATAGATACAACTGTGGAATGTGTAGCAATGTGAGCAGTTGTCGGTTCAGAAGAAATAGGAGGATTAACCATCGGAGCGTCTGTCATAGATACAACAACTGAAGATAAAGCAGGAGTATATGTCACTAGTGTAGACTCTTCAGCAGTACTAACAACGTGAGCTTCTAACCGACTTGGTTGAGCAATAGGCTTCGTTCGCCGTCTCTTTATCAAAGGTACTTCGTCCTCTTCATCCTCTTTATCAGCTTCAACCACACCTACTGGAACATCAACAGAGGGGATTACCAAAGGAGGATCACCTTGTCGCTCTTGAATTTCTTTCAGATGTGCAATTAGGGCTTCTAATTTCTCCAAAGAAAGTTCTGCAAAACTGGAGTTAGATTGGCATTAAACTCAGTAAGATCATCTAAGAAAGCTTATTCTTCGTCTATATCTTCATCAGTGACCAGATCTTCAACCTCAACCTCTTTCTCTTTCACGGGCACATCATGTTCTTCAGCAACAATAGCATTGACTGGTGTAGGAGCTGGAACATCCTGTCCGATTACCTCAGCAAACTTTCCAAACTTCTTTAACGGAAAACGACCAACAAATACAGTCTTCAACGTCGAACACTTTTTCTTCATTGTGCTAAATATAGTCGGTCCCATTGGCTTCATGTTTAGCAGATTTGCATCAGAAGCATCCTTGGCTAAGTCAGGCATATCGAGCATCCAAAATCAGTATACGAAAGCGTGGATATAATAGAAACATCCTTTCTTGGACTGCTTTAAAATCTTCTTCATATTTTTGAAAATATAACCTGAAAAGTTATATTTCCAGTCCATAATAAGAGCTACGATCGCGGAGGTTTGGGTTTGATTCGGTTGGTCTAGGCCTCCTTGTTCTCAGAAATGCACTACATGAACATGTGTACTAGCAATCTCTAATAAGCAGGAAATATTTTCTTGAGCAACGGCGGATATGAACCCTCATAACTCATATCTGCAATAATAGGCAACACTTTCTCCTTTGCGCACGCAGTTGGGTCACTAGTAGAGTCTGCAAACTGTAGAACATCTCGAACGCAGCCTTCATTACTCAGATCTCCTTACCCTGTATCTGAGAACTAATATACGGTCTCCCATCAGCTCCTCTCAGGTGGAATCGAGCTCTTTTCCAAAATAAGTGCACTAGATCTTTGTATATAACCGGATTAGCACGAAGTACATATGCAATCTTGCACGCATTTAGACCAGCCATCATCGATTGGAACTCTTGGTAAAATTCAGCTGGTGGATCCGATAGGTATCCTGCTTGATTATGGAATTGTTCCTCCACCAACATAACTGCATCAAAAGCCTCTTCTACCATTTTTGACAAAACAATAACCAGGTTAACTCAATTTTAACGCAACTAACAGAAGTTAAAGGAGTTCATTAGGATAAAAGGTCAACACGAATTGCATGGTTCAAACAGATTTCGAAGGTTCAATTATTAAAAGGTTCAAATCAGTTTGTAGGGTTCAATCATTTGAAAAGGTTCAAAAGAGCTCAAAGGTTCAAACCCTAGAATCCGGATTCACTAACAGGTCAACAGTAATCCGGATGAACCTTTCATCAATCCGGATTAGCAAAGGTCAATAGTGATTCGGATGAATCATCAATCCGGATTGGGCAAACAAATCAACAGTATTTCGGATAAATCATCAATCTGGATTAAGGTTATCTGAGATGAAATCCGAGTTCATCAACTCGGTTGAATATTCATCCGGAATGAGATCTGAAATACAAGTTTCTTTGAAGGCCAATCCACAATGCTATCCGAAATGCATGAAACTTGAAGATTATCATTTGATTTTATGATTTTAGAGCATAATTTACCTAATCCGGATGAAATTCGAGATAAACATCCGAAATGAACAGTGAGAGATCAGAAGGAATATCAGAGGTTTCGAAAAATTTGTGAAATCCGAAATGCATCTCTGATTCACTTAAGTACTTTTCCGGAATGGGCTTGGGCCTAAAATCTTTTGGAGCAACACAATCCGGAATCTGAATTCTAAAGGATCCGGATTGGGATTTTGTCAGGCCCAATCCGGAACAGTGACAACTAAGTGGGCCTATCCGGAAGGTGCTTGAAAGCCCAATCCAGAACAGTAACTTGTGAACCCTAAACGTTCAATTTTTAAGACTTTCAGAAATTCTATTGGATTGGCCCAACTTCGAAACTTAGCAGACCAGTCCATTATCCCTTGACAGAAACCATCTAATCAAAAATCAGCAGTTTGACTAACCAGGCATCCAACATCCTTTTACCAACTACAACACAAGACATTTAAGCACAAACACAAACACAGCCTTGCTAAGGGATCAAATCGTTTCAAAGATCGATTAAGGAACACTTTTCAGTATGAGCTGGGTCAGACTAGTCTAAGCAATTGCCAATATACTTGTCCATCTAAGTCTAAAACTCAACCTTCCAGTTCTAGCTTCATGATACGCTTAAGGTAGTATTATACTATGATATTCGTGTGTCCCATACCATGGCATACCCCCACGACCAAGGTAAGCACAACGATTCATCGTAGCAGGTGAGTATACTGAGATCATCCTTTATCTTTTATAACGTCAGTCTATTGGTGAACAGGTCAGCACTTTCGACAGCAGAGTGACCAACAGTATCTGACGAGGGTTAGGCAAATACCTTATGTGGTACGTAGGAACTTATGGAATTTTCTCATGAAGAGAATTCCGTTCTTTTAGGTTTTGGCCTTTCTATTTTGGCTCTTTTAAAAGATATCCTGACTGTGCCTAGGTCTGCATATAATCTGGATGCAACAGAAGGGCAGCCAAGATATCCCCGGATGACTCAACATCATAAAGACCCGAAACCTCAGACATTGGCTATCTATCAACACAGGATTTAAGACCATGAAATCATATGCCTATAGTATGTGACCCACTAAATACATAGTTCTTTATGTTATATCATTTGGCTTACACTATCCGGTTGAGATTTAGACCTATCAACATATCACCTTCGATCCAAGTCTTTTCACGCTTCAACACCTTACATATGTTAGTCAGACACTTTATCACGAAAAAGTATTTCATTTCCCACTCATTGCAAAAGCTGTTTAAAAACAAATACCTTTTTTTGAATATTTCTCCCCCTAAATTTGTGCATATATATGAACAAATTACGAAGCAAACAAAAATGAATGAAAGAATATAAACGAAATGGAAAGGAAAGAGGATGCTCAATTAGAAAAACGAATCATTTTGAGAAGATCCACAAGCACTTGAAAACGCGCGTTGCTAATGGGTTTTGTGAACAAATCCGCCACGTTTGCATCGGTGTGGATTTGCTCAAGTTTAACGAGACCCTTTTCACAGCAATCACGGATAAAATGAACTTTAATATTTATGTGCTTGGTTTTGGAGTGAAAAACATGTTTTTTTACGCGGCATCATTATCACAATAAATTGTTGTGTTTAGATAAGTCAAACCATAATCCGCAAGCTAGTGTTGCATCCATAAAACCTGGGAGCAGCAAGCAGATGCAGCGACATATTCTGCTTCCGCAGTAGAGAGCGAGACCGTTTGCTGCTTCTTGCATTGCCACGAGATTAAGCAGTCTCCCAAGAATTGACATCCAGCTGAAGTTGAGCGCATATCCCTATCTGTACCGCCAAGATTACTATCAGAGAAAGAATACAGTTCAAATTCAGAATTTTTAGGATACCAGAGGCCCAGTGATGGTGCCCCTTTGAGGTATCTAAAAATTCTTTTAACAACATGTAAATGAGAGAGTTTAGGAGTAGCCTGATAATGAGCACACTGGCAAACAGCAAACATGATATCTGGCCGACTAGCAATGAGATACATGAGTGAACCAATCATAGATCAGTACATGGTTGGATTAACAGGCGTTCCTTCAGCGTCTTCATTTAGCAAAGGCCGTTCTGCAATAGGGGAAGCCATAGACTTTGAGTCTGTAAGCTTGAATTTCGCAAGAACGTCATTGACATATTTTCCTTGATTAATCAAGATTCCTTGCGGGCTCTGACAAATTTGAAGTCCCAAAAACATAGTCATCTCCCCCAGTGAGCTCATCTCAAATTTCTTCTTCATGATTTCTTCAAATTCCCGACACAAACCATCATTCGTAGAACCAAAAATGATATCATCAACGTAGATTTGAACAAGAATAATTTCCTTGTCAATACGTTTGATTAACAAAGTTTGATCAATGGTTCCCCGAGTATCTTCATGAGCAAGTAAATGCTCTGTTAGAGTTACGTACCACACGCGAGGCGCTTGATGCAACCCATACAAAGATTTTTCCAATTTGTATGCATAGTCTGGCTTGTCAGGATCAGTAAAACCCGGTGGTTGTGCCACATATATTTCCTCTTCCACCGTGCCATAGAGAAACGCAGTCTTGACATCCATTTTATAGATAGTGAAATCCATGTAAGATGCATATGCCAAGAAAATGCGAATAGTCTCCAATCGAGCGACCGGTGCATAAACCTCATCGTAGTCTAATCCTTCAATCTGACGAAAACCTGAACCACCAGTCGAGCTTTATTCCGAACAATGACTCCAGTGTTATCCTGTTTGTTGCGAAATACCTACCGAGTTCCAAGAGCACATTTTCCTTGAGGAAGCTTCACCAATTTCCAAACACCAAGCTTCTCAAATTGATTGAGTTCTTCATGCATAGCATCAACCCAGCCTGGTTGCTGCAAGGTGACATCAATGCTTTTAGGTTCAAATTGTGAGATAAAGCAAGAGTAAAGACAAGTATTAATATCCCCTGATTGACTATGGGTTCAAACAACAACAGTAACAGGACCAATGTTATTTTCAATTGGATGATCGCGTTGTAGACGCTGCGGTATTGGCGTAGCAGGGACAAGGAGATCCGTTTGCAAGTTGGTAACACTCGCTGTGTCACACCCTCAATTTCCACTTGCGGAGTTTTACCGCGAGGCGTGTGAACAAACCAGAATCTGAAACACTAGTACGTCGAACGACTCTACATGATTTGATTATACGTTTTCCAAAATTTGTTCTTTGTAGATTTTATATCAATTACCAATATTTAGCAGAGCGTTAGTTTTAAAGTTTGAGCGGAAGCATAAATAAGTAGTGATGCGGGCGTCAACACAAACGCCAAAACAAATGAAAAATCCCAAAACAATATTAATAAATAAGACTCGATAATGATGTCTTGTTCAATGCATGTGCGTGCACTAGAGCTCCTAGCGTCCTGAGAAACATGTAAAGAAACAAGTGTCAACATTAAAGATGAGTGAGTTCACAGGTTTTCATAAATTTGTTTGTTCGGTTATAGTTTGTTACTCCGTTATCCCCAACCTGGGATAACATATCAGTTCCATTATTCCAATCCCGGAATAATAAGTTGTTGCTTCCAATATTCCCATCCCGGAATATTAAGTTGTTATTTCCATTATCCCCAACCCGGGATAATAAGTTGATGTTTCCAATATTCCAAACCCGGAATATTAAGTTGATCCGTAATTAAGTTCAACATTAATGTATATAGGTAGCTAGCCTAAAGTCATGTCACTAAGTGTTCGCGATCGAAGCTGATTGTTGTGCCTCCGTTTTGCCAGGCCTATCACATGACCATGGCGGTGTTAGGCCAATTATTCACCCGTTGACCATACCAGGTCGGCTAGCGCGACTAGCTCGGATGGGGCTTGTCGGGCCCAGTAGTACTACTTATAATTCCCCCGCTATTTAACCCAAATACTAACGATCCGAGGAGATTGTCGAGGACTTAAGTGATAAAGCTGCTTAGTGACCATAACATTACATTAACATTAACTTAGTTACCGTATAGTTATGTGACGTTAAATTCGTATAACGTAAAGAGATTGAGTTTGAGAGTGTATACATGTTTCTCCCCCTGTGTTTAAAAACCGGATAAAGTTAGGGGCCGTGAACTCACCTTTATTTGCTCGGTTAGTGTAGCAAAGATGTTATAAGAGATGGGACCGCTAGTTGCGTCCTAACAAACCAAGTAATTACGCGTCAGTGTGAAATCACACCAATACAAATTCCACACGCAATTTACTCACAAAGTGATACACACAAACAACATATCTAACACTCAAACATGCATACAAGTATTCATGTGATCATAGTAATCAAACAACTTATCATGAACATATTCCAAATCCATGCAACACTTTAATGCATAATATCACAAGTTATCAACTTTCTGTTTAACACTCAATTATTCAGCTGTTTTCTAGGATTTTTATAAAATAGTTCTAACATTCCAAAAATTCCCATATTTTTACAGTAGGTGACATTTATACCATAGAAATTTATATAATTTTTCCAAGTCCTAAATCTTTACCAATTAACCATAAATATTAATTCATTAAGCTGCAGTCAGATTTACCGCTTTCTGACTGCAGTCCACGGAAGAATTTATTTAAAAATCACTGATCGTCCGATTAACAAAATTCCAGTTGGAGTTGCCCGGAAATGTCTATACCTAGTTGCTGTACAAAAATCATGACTCAACTCCCTACTGATTTTAAGATCCAACTTGATAAACAACCAACAAAATTCCAGTATTTTCACAGCTTTAGTTACTGAACCTGTTTAGCCCTTTAAAAATATCAAACGATTTCAGAAAATTATGAATCCAGTGCCATTAGATTCCTTATTCAAATCTCTACGTTCTAGACATCAGAAAATCTGTTTTTCGACAACTATCGACCGAGTTACAGCCAGATGAAGTCGGCTGTAACTATTGTTCAGCAACTGTTTTCAGCATACAAAACCACAACCTGCATAAACCGTTCCTATTGATCAACCTAAGCGAGCAAAAACCGATTTTTAATCATAGTTTACTACTAATAGCTTATCCATGCAAACCCTAGTTCTTACTTCTAGTTTTTACAAACAAAACACACTCGCAAACTTATGAGATCCGCAAACAATTATACATGCAACTTATGGACAGTTCAGCCGATTACTCAATACCCACATAATCTGAAAACAATACAATCAAAACACATGTGTTCCGCAGATGATATGACAATTTCGAGTCTTTTAACGGTAGAGTAAACGAACAGTGATTTAGATAAGAAATCGCTGATCAACAAAAATCGCTGCCGAGGACTGAGATGGCGAGGGCTGTTGCGACCGGGAGGAAGGAAAGGGCTGATCTCGTGACTGAGGACTGAGACTAAGCTGTTTGCGATCGAGATGGGGTGTATTATGATTGAACTAGCGATCGAGAGAATGAGTAAGGGGCTGTTTGCAGTTGAGTGGACTGAACAAGGCTGATCCGATTGGGATGAAGGCTGTTTTGCGATTGAATGGACTGAACAAGCTGATCAGATGAAGGCTGTTTTGCGATTGAATGGACTGAGAACAAGCTGCCGACGGCAGTTTCCTTCTAGGGTTTGTGTTTGTGTATGAGACATGCCTGGGTATGTGTATATATATAGCGCAAGGAGATGAGGGTTGCGGTTTTTGGTTAGAGCTTGTGGCCGAGGGACTTGGGTTGGTTTGGGTTTGAGTTTGATCTTGCGGCCAATCGTTTTAATTTAAGGTTTTGGTTTGATCTTATGGCCGAAACATGTTTGGGCTATTTTGGTTTGGTTTGTGGTTTGAACTCAATATATCGCGGTTTTGAACTTGATCTCGGCCGAGAGTGTTATGGTTTAGGGTTTAGGTTTTGATGTGTGTTGGATTTGATCTTGGCCGAGGACTTGAGTTAAGGTTTAAAACTTGTTAACTCCTAGAGTCACAAAGAATCACTTTGGTTCGTGTCGCGGTTCGGTTCAGTTCGTGTACTTATCTACTCTAATGATTCAATTACTCAAACAATCACACAACACACAACACGTATTCATTTAATTCGTACACGTTTGTACACATAGCACGTAATTAGATTGACAAGTATTACGTTTAAGTTATCCGAAAAACCCGGGATATCACATTATCCCCGTGTTGAAAGAATTTTCGTCCCGAAAATTGAGTAAACGCGGTTTAGCATGTAGCGTACATGTTCAGAGTGCCACGCACAAAGAGTTAGTTCGTTAATGATAGTACACAACGTTACAAGAAGTTCCCAAGTGCCATACGCAAAGATTTCCAAGTGCCATGCACAAGAATTTAGTCAACAATAGTACACGAAAGTATGAGAAATTTCCAGGTTGTCACACGCTGAAGCAACTCCAGATGACTCCCCCTCATTAGTTGGACCAGTAGAAGTGTTGACTGATGAATCAACAGAACAGTCTGGCGGTGTAGGTACAGGAAACAGAGATGAACCCAAGACATCGGGAGGAGCAGACCCTTCATTTATCATAGGAGGCTCTGTGTTTGGAGCCTCAACTTCAAGGGAATCATCCTAAGGAGTCTGGTCAGATGTCGTTTCTTGATGGTGTGATATTGGTGAAGGAGTAGATATAGCTTCATTAAATCCAGGTGGATCCACACTCAACTTCTTTAAAGTCTCATGCAGTTGTACAGCATCGGCATCGTCTTCGGGTGAGATGGGCATTGTTGGAAGTTCAGAAATTTTGCTTGTACATGTAGACACATTAGAATGGACATCAACATGGTTAAACAAGGTGGAATAATCATACAGCCAGTCAGGACCAATGCGTGTGTCCTTGGGATTTTCCTCCAGCCAACCCACATTATAGGTTTCAACTACCATTTTTCTAGATCTTATTATAGACACGATATGAAGTGTTTTTGGAATATCCAACGAAGATGCATGGATCCCGTGTGATTCAAATTTCCCTTTAGCATCCATGAGCAGGAGAACACAAGGGCATCCGAACTTGCAGAAATGCTTGACTGAAGGTTTGCAACCTTCAACCACTTCGTATGGAGTTTTCCTTTGTCGTTTATTGATTAGGGCATGATTCTGAATATAACATGCGGTATTGATTGCTTCTGCCCAGATAATAATAGGTAGCTCGGATTCAACCAACATAATACATGCAGCTTCAATCAGTGTTCGAGTTCTCCGTTCTGCAACCCCATTTTGTTGTGGAGTTCTGGCTTCACTAAATTGTCGGTCAATACCCTTGGAGGAGCAGAAAGAATTTAAGGTAACATTCTTAAATTTTGTTCTGTTATCACAACGAATAGCCTTCACGGTGGTGTCTGTATGGTTCTCCATAAGTGCGACAAATTGTTTAACTAACTCAGCGGTTTCACTTTTATGTGCTAGAAAGAAAACCCAGGTGAATCGTGAGTAGTCATCAATAATGACCAAATAGTATGCCTTCCCGCCAATGCTCAGAATATATGTCGGACCAAAAAGATCCATATGAAGCAATTCTAAGACTTGAGACGTGGAAGGGGCGGTTTTAGATCTGTGCGGCTGTCGATGTTGTTTCCCACGTCCACATGATTCACACTTTTCAGCCTGCATAAAATTGCAAACTGGTAGATCTCTGACTAAACCACCTTTTGCAAGTCGATTTAAGTTCTTCATGTTGATGTGTCCTAGTCGACTATGCCATAGCATTGCATCATGCTCAGCTGTCGACGAGAATAAGCAAGTGAGTTTGTCAGAAGGAGCCTTGTTCATGTCGATGACATATGCATTTCCTTTTCACACGGCTTTTAGAAGATCCAATCATCCGGAAAAATGAGACCTTGTTTTAGTACATAACACCCTTTCTTGGTAAAGAGAACATCCAAATGATTGTCACGGATCTGAGACACACTCAAAAGACTATGCTTCAATTCTGGTACGTAGTTCACGTTCTTAAAGCTGAGGGCTGCCTTGCATACTGTTCCTCTCATAGTGATCTTTCCGGTCTCACCACCTGCGAAGGAGACAAACCCGCCATCGAAAAACTGAATGTCATTCAACTGCGAGATATCCCCAGTCATGTGCCTGGAACAGCCAATGTCAATATACCAGAGTCTGATGAGAGTTCGCCAGAGCTGTTCCTACACATTTCAACAGGTTTTAGTTAGAGGCAGCAACCCAGGCCATTGAAGATCTGGGCATGCCATTTGCATCAACATAAATAACCTCACGGAATATTAAATTAGTTGAGGATGAGGTCAATGATAATTTTGATTTGTTGGATATGGGGGCAAAAGACTGAATCTTGGTCAAGATCTTAGGCCTCCAGGTTAGCGAGTCAGACTTCTGCACAATCCTTAGAGTGCTAGAAGGATTCAGAAAACCTGAAGGTCTTCAAGATTTGTGAGTTTGTTTCCTGGCCATGTTCCAGTCTTGATCAGAAGGCTTAGCCACAGCAAATCAAGCCTGGTTTAGGCGATTAGGCATAGCTTTCTGATATTTTGAGTATAATGCTTTAAAAGATGTAAAATCCTTTTGACAATTTCGCGCAGTATGCCAAGGAAATCCACAGTTGAAACAGGTCTGCCTCTTCTGGAAGAAAACAGTCCGTTCAGCTTAGGAAATTCTAGGCAATTTGTCTGTCAGTTTCTTGCTTGCGGGTACTGACGGCTGATGCACGGTGTTGATCTAGGTTGTTGCCTGCGCATAACCATTAGCACACTTGTTAGTTTTGTGATTTGAATTAGACAATTCGGAGTGTGTAGACTTAGGCGCAAATTTAACTGATTTTTGTTCAGCTGGTTGCTTAACAGATTTAGTTTGGGGCTGCTGAGTCAATTTCTCAGAGTGAAGAAGTGACTCAGCAGTTGCCTTTTCATTTGTCTGAGACGCCTGTTTGTGTTTCTTCTTTTTGGAGCGACATGTTCTCCGTTTCTTATTTTTAGTTTTCAAATCACTTTGCGTGGCAGATTCTGCAGAGGAGACGGGTGGCTCAGCAGGGACATCCTTTTCTGAACTTCCAGAAGATGAGCTTGAAACATTACTAGTAGGAGGAATCTCTAAATTTTGAAAAGTTTGAGAGTCCGATTCAGATTCACTTTCAAGATTTGTATCTAAATCAGCAGGAAGAGAATGCTCATCATCTGTAATTTCAGAATCAATCCCTTGTTCTTTGTTTGAAGAATCTGAGTCACCCAATTCTTCTAGACCTATGCCAACGTCATTCTTCACAGGGTCAGTTGGTTGGTTGAATTTCTCACTGTCAACCCTGGGATTAGTATCAACAGATGAAACCTCTGGAGAAAAACTTCAGGTCTCTTCAGTAGGAACTGAGGAAACCGAATCATCTGTCGATGTTGTACCTGTAGCAAAATTCATGTTTTCATCACAAGAGTTATCACAGTTATTAGTAGCATTCAAAACATCGGCATTAGATGAAAAAACAGAACTAAAATCGTCTGTGTTATCAACAATACCAACATTGTCTGAGAATTTAAATTGTTCAGCAAGAAATTGATTCAAAAGTCAAAAGCAAGTTTATAAAATTCATAATCAGCAGCCGAATTATCTTAATTTGCATTCAGACATCCTTCTTGATCACCATCTGTAATATCCTCAACTAATATTTCTTCTACACATGAGGTAGAAACGTTAGTATCGTTCACTAAGTCAGTTTCAGTTTTAGAAGAATTTTCTCCTTTAGATTCTGTGGGTGATGTTGTTGCCTCTGCCTTAGGCGTCACTTTCTCTAAATCATCTGTACTACAAGATGGATGGTCACCAGATTTATGTAAAAGTGGTGTGGAAGTAACGAAAACATCATCCCTCTTGAGTTCAGTTGGCTTAGAGAACTTTGGCTAATAGGGTTTCCATGGTTTAGAAAGATAATCTGAAGGTTTACCATACATCATATTTTCTGCATTTTCTAGATCAGCCTCAGATTCAGGCATTCTTGTATAGTTATGATTATATGGTGGAGGAGCCCTATTGTACCCAAGACCTTTTGTGTAATTTTTCTGGTAATTAAGCTGTAGATCACACAAGTCCTTGACCAGCTTGCGGGAAGTTTCAAATTTTTTTAATATTTATTTCATTTTCGTGAAACTTCCCTGTCAAGGAATTTAGCTTGGCCAAGGCTGCTTGAAGTTCTACGTCCTTTTCAGCTAATTTAAGCTTATAGTCGTATACCCAACATTGTTGTTGGTTCAAGTCAAGCTTTAGTTGAGCTATATCTTGTTTTTGAGCTTCGACCTTTTCCATAAGAAGCTTGTTCTTATGTTTAAGGGCGATGTTCTGTGATGCAGCTTACTAGTATTCAGCCACAAGAGTTGAATTATGGGTGCGCATTTGTGATAATTTAAAACGACAACTATCAGAAGAGAGAATTCGATTTACCATTTCTGAAAGATCTGGTGTCTCAGTTGTCTGCACCATCATGCGGTGGTTGCTGTTCTTAGAAAGATTCAAAGTCTGCATCTGAGCTGCAGCATCTGCCCAGTTGAATCCTTCGTGCTGTTGTGCCACCAACGCTGTTGATTTCCCGCCAGAGCTGCTTGAGGGACTTGTAGTAGACTTTGAGGGAGAGACTGGCACCAACTGTCTGTCACTGCTCTGTATGTCTGCCACTCTGGATGACACATATCCAGATGGCGGCTTCTTTCACTCCCTTGCAAAATGTCCTGGCTCATGACATCTGTAGCACCTGAGCTTATCTTTTGTAAGTCCAGTCTTCAGATTTGACAATGGTAGCCCCCATACTTCTTTTGAGACTTGTTGACACGGAAGGCAGCCATTGCAAGATTCCAAGACACGTCAATCTCATCTAGATCCTCCTCCATTATTTGATCTACTTCAGTTGGAAGAATAGATGGGGGAGTCAGGTCACCTGCTAAAAAAGCATTCAAGTTGTTGATCATTGAAGCAGCTATGGCCAATTTCTATTTATTTTCTTTAGTGAGAAAAGTAGAGTTGGACACAGCTTGAGCAGGAGCCAGTGCTGAGCAGCAGATTGAGGAATGCCGCCTTGTTGAGCTGCAGCTGGAATGGCAGGACTGAACACCATGTTGGGATATTGAGCATGGTATTGTGTCTGAACATGGGCAGCAGAAATCATAGTAGGAGTCTGAGACTGAAGACCGTAGACGTACTGAGTCTTCTGTGGTGTGGCAAGAGGACTGTACACCACGTTTGAGCTACCCGGTGTGTGAGAACTTCCTTGTAGAGGGCTATAAACTAGATTTTGTGACATTAATGCTGCATTTTGCCTTGTAATACCGACGGCCATCAAACTACTCGGATGATTGATGTCTCTCTGCTTATTATCGATATCACACAATTTAATAGTAGTTATCATTTCTATGAGAGTGACATCATTCAGATTCTTCGTCTTCTTGATCATTCCAACATCAGCATCCCAACTCTTTGGTAATGAATTTAACATTTGTCTGTTCATAGCACTATTGATAAGAGTAATCTCAGCTGATATCATCTGGGAAACTAGCTTTACATATCTCCGGATCTGGTTCACTGGTTTCCTTGTAAATGTGATTAAATGAGCTGAATTGTTGATTCAGCTGATTTACTCTGCTGGCCTTCATATCCGCATTTCCCTCATAAAGATTTTGCAATTCACTCCACACTTCTTTAGAAATCTTGCAATTTCTGACCGCAATTGAAATGTCTGGTCCAAGTGCCATTGTCAATGCAACTGAAGCCTTTTCATCTTCCTCAATGATTTTCACATCTTCTGGAGTCCACAAGTGACTAGGCTTTGGAATCTTTGTATCGGGATCTTGATCGGTACTGTAAACAATCATTCGAGGACCATTCATAATGCACCTCCACACCCCAGGCTCTTTCTCCTTGCAATATTGCTCGAATCTGAACTTCCATTCATCGTACTCATCTCCATACAACAGACGGTGCACTTTAGTTGAAGTACCAATCACTTGATCCAATTCCTGATGGAGGGCTAGAGTCTGTGATTGCAGTGCAGCCAAGGTGGCATTCGTCAAATCTTGAGTTGTCATGTAACTGTTGATCATGGTTAACTTTATTAAAATTACCAAGTAAATTTAAATTAAGTTAATTTTGAATTTTATGATGAACGTGACCAGAATATGTCCCAAACAGTGTCCGAAATGAGTCCCGAATAGACAACTCCGAGATAGGCAGATCCGAAATCAGTCCGAGATGGTCAAATCCGAGATGGCCAGATCCGAAAACAATCCGAAATAGAAAAATCCAAAATGATAATCCAGAAAGCAGTGTGTATCCGAAAAAAGAAATCCAGAATGATATAAGTCCGGAATGGAAGAAAATCCGGAATGAAAGCTGGTCCGAAATGAATCCAGAATGAGACTGGATCCGGAATGAAATCAGTCTGGAATCTAGTCCTTATCCGAATGCAACAGTAGTCCGAATTCCCTGCAACAGTAGTCCGAATTTCCCAGCAACAGATAACCACCAACAGTGTTTCGGGTCCGAAATAGTAGCAATATGGATTGAACAGTAGTTCAGGATCAATCCGAGATGGATGATCTCCTTCGTGTTCTTCGAGATCTTCAACAGTAGCAAATCAGAAATCCTTGAAGCTTCTTCGAGTTCTTCGGAATCCCCAACAGTATCAAATCCGAAATCGTCAGACCTTCTTCGAGTTCTTCGGAACAGTAGCAATTCCGATCAATCACAGCAATTCTTCGATTCTGAACAGTAATCCGGGTTGAACAGCAACAACTCCACTTCCGATTAGCTCTTCAATCTGCGATACCTGGAGCCTGTATTGTACAGCAGGCTCTGATACCAATTGTAAGTCCCGAAATCGGATCTCACAGGTATTGAAAACCTAATCAGTTGCGGAAATAAAGATTAGGAAGAAGAACAATCTCTTGAATCAAAATCAACTTACATACACCAGAATAGTGTCTGATATAAGTTTTTCAGTTACAACTCTCTAACCCCATAACATTAACCTAATACATGTATTTATACTATTCATCTAGCCCAACAAGTACAACCCTAGGCCCACAAGGCACTAGGAAGCCCAAAACCCTCTAAAAGCCCAAATGTAGCACTAAAGTATAAACCTTTACTAGTATAAGTCCAACAGGTTTATTTGGTGTTCCTATATTGTGTGATATTGTTGGTTGTATATTGTTTGGATCTTTGTCTTGTTTGTTTGTGCTTAACATAGGTGATACTGTTGGTCCTTCTGCTACTCTTATTAGTAAACTTGATATTGAAAATCCTCTTTACCTTCATCCTAGTGACTCAAGTTCTTTGACTATTGTTAGTATTAAATTTAAAGGTACTGAAAACTATGTTGTCTGGTCAAGTGCAATGAAATTGGCATTACAGGATAAAAATAAGTATGGTTTTATTGATGGTAAATGTGAAAAAAAACTGATGATGATGATGTGTTGGCTGCCTAATGGAATAGATGTAACACTATATTTTTAACCTGGCTTTTAAATTTTGTATCGGAGAACTGTTTTTAGGACAAGTCTTTTCCAAACTTACTTCCAAAGTTTGGACGGACTTGAAAGAAATATATGATAAGGTAGATGGTTCTGTTGTCTATGATTTATACAAAAGAATTAACTATATCTCACAAAATGGTAGTTTTGTGGCCGATTATTATAACAAGTTGACAACAATGTGGAAGCAATTTAATGCCATGGTGCATCTGCCTTCATGTTCTTGTCAAGCAACCAAAGACTACAATGATTTTCAACTTTAATAAAACTTATGCAGTTTCTCATGCGTCTTATGATGTTTATCAACCTGTAAGGACAAATTTGTTGACAAGAGAATCATTTTCTTCAATTAAAGCTGCTTATGCTTTGATTTTTAGAGAAGAGTCTCATAGACTCTCAAGTAGTGGGTCAAAAGGTCAGTGTGTTTCTTTTGTATCGAAGTCTAATCAATCTAACCAATCTTTTGACCCTAGAAGAAGAAACTTTAGTGGACCTAATCCAAACTTGAAATGCACTAATTGCAATATGTTAGGTCATACAGTTGATAGGTGTTTTGAAATAATTGGTTATCCTCCTAGTATGAAGAAAAGAATTGTGGGTCAATCTAGTAGGAGTAATAGTGGAAATCGTAATAAGTCTAGTGTTTCATCTGGTCCTTCTAGTTCTATTGTTTCTACTTTACCTTTTATTCTAGAGTAGATATCAAAGTTAATTAGTCTAGTTGGTGATAAATCTGGGGGAGATCAGGTGAAGTCCAATATGGGAGGTGAGTCATCTTATGTGTATAATTTTGGTTGTTGTTCTAGCAGTGTGAGTTTTGATCATGATTATAGTTGGGTTGTTGATTCTAGTGTAAACCAGTACATGGTTAAAAGTGATAAGGATATGATTAATTGTGTTGATGTTTCTGAATGTGGTTTAAAAGTGAGTCATCCTAATGGGACTAGTGTTAATGTGTTAACGATTAGAGAGTTAAAATTGATTAACAATGTTGTCTTAAAAGATGTCTTTTATGTTCCTGGTTATAGTGTTAATATGTTATCTATGCATAAGTTAGCTAAGGATAATAATGTTGTTGTCTTGTTTAATGAGGACAATTGTATGTTACAGGTTTGAAATCAAAGAAAATCCTGGTGATTTTGTATGCAAGATAATGGATTGTATTTTGTGGGTATAAATGGTAATTCTATGAATGTGTGTTTTAACAGTGTTTTAAAAGTTAATATGTGGCATAGTAGTTTAGGTCATCCTTCAGTTCAGGTTCTGGCTATTTTGAAAGATAGTTTAGGGGTTAATTCAATAAAACATGGTCCATGTGGGATTTGTCATAGATCTAAACAGGTTAGAGTTCCTTTTCCACTACGTGAACATAAGTCTAAAGAAGTTGGTGATTTGGTTCATCTAGACTTGTGGGGTCCTTACAAAGTGTCTAGTTATGAAGGTTATAAATATATTTTAACTGTGGTTAATGACTTTTCTAGAACAGTTTGGTGTTATTTTCTTAAAAATAAAATGGAATTTTTGAAAACTTAAAATATATTTTTATGAATTAATCATAACTCGGTTTAAAAGGAAAGTTAAAGTGTTTAGAAGTGACAATTGTACTGCATTTGTGAATAATCCAATGAATATGTTCTGCAAAATGAAAGGTATTATACATCAAACTTCCTGCTCATATACACCCCAGCAGAATGGGGTGGTTGAGAGGAAACATAGGCATCTTTTAAACATAGCCAGAGCCTTGATGTTTCAAGGGGGTCTCCTACTAGATTTTGGAGTGATTGTGTACTAACAGCAGTTTATTTAATTAACAGTCGCCCTGTTCTGTGTTAGTTGGAAAGAGTCCATATGAACTTATGTTTGGCTTTAAACCCTCCTTGTCTCATCTGAGAAACTTTGGGTGTTTGTGTTTTAGTACTATGTTAAATGAGTGATAAATTTGCTTATCATGCTGATAAGTGTGTATTGATTGGGTATTCAAATGTGAAAAAAGGGTACAAGTTGTGGAGTTTAGATGACAAAAAGATCTTTTTTCTAGAGATGTTAAGTTCTATGAACATGTTTACCCTTTTATATCTAATTTGATTAATGATAAAGTGATGTTTGATAAAAATTTAAATTTGTTAAACTTTTTTTATCAATATAAGACATGTACACCTGAAGTTTCTCCTACTCCCGATGATTAAGAGGGTATTGTTAGATCTTATGGCATTGTTAGTGATGATCAGCAACCAGTTCCCTCGACATCTGCAACTCCTAGACCAATTAAGTTAGGTCATAACTTAGAGTCTAGTGTAGAAAGTAGTGATAGAGAGGAGTCTGGCAGTGTAGAGGACACTACAGTGTCAGATGCTGAGATCAACCCATCTGAGGGAACCCTAGTTAGTCTTAGGAGATCTTCTAGGAATACATATGTTCCTAAAAAAATTCAGGATTTTGTGTTGAATAATAATGTAAAATATGGAACAAAAAAGGTTGTGAGTTATGCATGTTAGTCTGCTGAGAATGTTTCTTTTATTAGTAGTTTGAATGAATTTGTTGAACCAAGTACATATAGTGAAGCTTCAAAAGACCCTAAGTGGGTGGAAGCTATGAACTTAGATATGAAAGCTTTACATAGAAATAAAACTTGGGAATTGGTTGATTTATTTGCTAATAGAAAACCTATATGGTGCAAGTGGGTATACAAGATTAAGTATAAAGCAAATGGGAAATAGAGAGGTATAAGGCTCAGTTAGTTGCCAAAGGGTACAACCAAAGAGAAGGGTTAGATTTTGGTGAGACTTTCTCACCAGTTGTAAAATGGTCACTGTTAGGTGTGTTCTGAGTCTTGCAGTTCAAAATGGTTGGAATTTGTTTCAGTTGGATATTAATAATGCATTTTTGTATGGTTCTATTTCTGAAGATGTTTACATGTCTCTTTCTGAAGATTATTATGATAAACATGAAACCAAAGTATGTAAACTTGTGAAATCTTTGTATGGTTTAAAATAGACACCTAGAAAGTTGAATGAAAAACTGACTATTGTCTTGATTAGTGTTGGTTTTGTTCAAAGTTCATGTGATCATTCTTTGTATATCATGTCTAAGTCATCTGTGTTTGTTGTTTTACTGGTGTATGTAGATGATATTGTGGTCACTGGTAATAATGAGACTGAGATTGCTAAGGTTAAACAGTTACTTAGTAAAAAATTTCAAATCAAGGATTTGAAAATTCTTAAATATTTTCTTGGTTTAGAATTTTTATCTTATAAGTCAGGTCTGTGTCTAAATCAAAGGAAATATTGTCTTGAATTATTGTCTGAGTTTGGCTATCTTGGTTGTAAACCTGTTAGTACACCTATAGAGTTAAGTCATGTTATTAATGCAAAAACTGATAATAATAAAGAAGAGTTAGTTGATATTACAAATTATCAAAAATTGGTTGGAAAGTTGATTTACTTGTCTTTAACTCATCTGATATTAGCTATTCTTTTCAGTATTTGAGTCAGTTTATGCATAAACCCACTGTTGTTCATCTTAAAGTTGCTTTGAGACTTTTGAGATATTTGAAACTATGTCCAAGAAGAGATCTTATGTTTAAGAAGAGTAGTGTATTTGAGTTAGCATGTTTCGTTGATTCAGATTCGGCTAAATGTTTAGCTACTAGGAAGTCTATTACTGGCTTTTGTGTCTTTTTGGGTGGAAATCTTATTTCTGTAAAAGTTAAAAAAACAGAGACAGTTTCCAGGTCTACTAGAGAGGCAGAGTACAGAGCAATGTGCTCTGCTACTTGTGAACTTGTATGGATTTAAATGTGCTTAGTGAGTTAAATGTGTGTTGTGATTTACCAATTAAGTTGTATTGTGATAATAGTGCTGCTATTTCTATAGCAGCAAATCCAGTATTCTATGAAAGAACAAAACACTTCGAAATTGATTTATATTTTTTGAGAGAACAAGTTTCATCTAGGTTCATAAAAACTGTAAATGTTGATTCTGAGAATCAACTTGCTGATCTGTTTACTAAAGGGTTAAGTGGTGCTCAACACGATGTGTTTTGTGAAAAATTAGATTTGACCAATCTGCTTAAACATATGAATGAAGGGGGATGTTGAAATGTCTTATTGGCCTTATGTCATTCATATGTGTGTGTGGGCTCATGGTATATTGTTATTGAGATAATATTTCTCTAATGGGCTAAGTCTTTATAATCTGGTTGTTATAAGTTGTGTTGAGAATTGTAACAGGTTGAAAGTCTGAGGGTCATTATGGAACATATTAGGGGGTGCGATCATCTCTTGCTAAAGTGTTGGACCTGGATGTAAATTATTCAATGGAGCATATAAAAGGCTTGGATCAGTTGTGAGAGATTCATTCTCTCTCACACACTCACTCCTCATGTCCTCTGTATTCGATTAGGGTTTGTTAGATTGTTAGTTTGTTATCATTCTGTTGAAGATCTTGTTGTAGTCTCCTATCTGTGTTGAGAGACTGATCTTCTATTGTTGATGATCACAGTGGATGATCATTTTATTCCATTTGTACTTTGTATTGTTGTTGATCTTACAGTTTGTAAGATCAGATTGGGATTTGGGGGGTAAATCTTTGGGTTGGCTTAATAAGATTTTATCACCGTTTTTGTCGCTATTTCTGTGTGTTTATGTGATTGATCTTCATACCATTGTTCATAACAATAATGTGTATATATAATACAAAAATTTCTATTTTTTATAACAGTCACAAGCCCAGGCGGTCAAAACCAAAGAACCAACACAAGCCTTCAAGTTGACACCCAACCCGCCCCACTCTCGGCGAGAATCCCACGCCAAAGGGGCCAACGCCAACTCAAGCCCCTATGGGGACGGTGTTTAGGGCTTGGGTGGGTTTCCCACGCTAAACCCCCGCCCCACTCCCCATAGTCTTATGGATGGTGAAAATTTATAACTCGTTCTATTTTTCTTTGTGTGTATGTCAGTATGCAGCTATAGAGTGAAATAAAATATAAAAATATTCAACTTAAATTTATCGCTGAAACATATTTACTTTACTGGGTCATGATATAATAGAAAGTTTGTTTGGGTAAGAAGCATAGGAAGTAATATTGACCATCAATTGAGTAATCAAGGGCTTGGATTAAATGAATAGAATTAAACAAAAACAAGGAGGCACGTGAGATTTTCTAAGGGTATTCTAGTACATCCAAGTCATAGTTTCTTTATCCTCCAATTCCCCTCGTTTTAAAACGTTAGTAACTTTACATACGACATTATTTTTTTATAAAAATATGCACCATAAAAACGAGCGTTTTTTATCTTTAAACGAGCACACTATTGCTATACATTTGAAAAAAAAAATTCGATAACCCAAATGCGTAAAACGCAATGGACAAAAAACACAAAAAAATGATTTTATTTTCTAAAATGCAATGGACTAAAAACACAAAAGAAAGTGTTCTTTTAAAACGCAATGGACAAAAAACACAAAATGAAGTTTTTTTTTTCTAAAACGCAATGAATCAAAAATACAAAACACAGTGTTTTTATTCTAAAACGCAATGGACTAAAAACACAAAAGAAAGTGTTTATTCTAAAACGCAATGGATTAAAACACAAAAGAATATGTATTTTTTCATTGTGTTACAAAACGCAATGGACTAAAAACAAACAAAAAATTGTGTTTTTAACATTGTGTTTTAAAAAGGTTTGATTACAATGTGTATATCAATGTGTTTTAACATTGTGTTCTAAAACGCAATGAACTAAGTGTGTTATAAAATGCAATTCTAAAATGCAATGAAATATCCACAATTCTAAAACGCAAATGAAATCACACAATGATTCGGGTATGTTATAAAACACAAATCTAAAACTCAATGACTTACAAATTCATTATGTTATACTAATTGCATTTGATGAAAAGCTCTAAAATTGCATTTTTCCAGTCATTTCCGTATTTTGGTTCTATGAAAAACTGTAAAATTGCGTTTTTACAGTAATAACCAAGTATATGACAAACTAACTTCCTAATGCACTATAACAATATTAATGCTTAAAACAATCAACTGGAAAAAAACCACATCATTATAAGGGTCTACATATTCACACACCCAAGTGCCTATTTCCACACCTTCAAGACGCGTCATCTAGCTCTAGACGGGGCGTCTAGGGTTTTTTCTCCGACCACATTGCTGACCTTGTACAATGACAAATCAGTCACATTAGACGGGGCGTCTTGAAGGTTAATTTTGACTTTGGTGGTCTGCATAGTAAAGCAGGTAAAGTGATACGAGACGTCTAGGCCTAGACGGGGCATATATTTCTTTGTTAAATCGAGACATACAGAGCATTCTCATTATTCAGACAATACCTCATCAAACTTCTCTACTTCTTCTTCTTTGCCTTATATTACTCCATTTGAGATCATGCAAAGGTGGTGAAATGTCATCATACTAGGATGGCAACTATTTCTTTGGCCGTATTCTGGCGAGTCATGGGTGCCCAAAGCCATTCCGATAACAGTTATTAGCTTAAACTACTTGTTGTTTAATTATTTACTAATGATGATACCGTTGTTAGGGGAGACTGGCGTTCCCGATTCTAACGAGCAAGAGGAGGTTGTGTCTAGTGTACAAGGAAATCAAAACAGACCGTTTCTAGATTTGAACAAGCATCCTCCTGTTGATGAAACATCCTTTGTAGATGACTCATACCATGTTGATGAACCATGTTATCCTGCGCAACAAGGGTTTCCGGATTATGGATACGGGTTGAATATTCTTACGTGCAACAACACTATCCGGATGGATACGAAGGAGACGGTTATGAAAGTTACAATGCAACACAGTCTTTGTACACTCAACAAAACTATCCTGACGGTGGAGGTTACGGTGGTGAGGCATCCCCCCCCCAAGCGCAGGCAATCGTACCTCAAAAAGATTTATTTATTTATGTTAGACAGTTGAATAAATATAAAATCTAACATAACTATCGATGTTACAGGTTTTCAACTCTAAATGAACTAAAAAACTGGGCACAAGAAACGGCAAAGGCGGATGGTTTCGTTATTGTGACTCGTCCGATCAAAGAAATTTGGGGGAAGGACCGGGAGGGTATGGCTTGAATGTGACCGTGGTGGTGAGTACCATACTACAGCATTGGTTAGAAAAGCTGGAAGCAAAAAAAACCGGTTGGCCGTTTTACCTGGTGGCTGTGCGAGAACATCCGTATGAAACCTGGGGGATAAAAGGGGGAAAGACTGAACATAACCACGAACTTTGTGAGGACCTGTCGACCACGCGTCTGTGCGAAGGTTTATTCCCAACGAATACATATTGATCGAGCAGCTGGCGCTCAAAACATGGAGACACGCATAATTTTTCAAATGATAAGGAAGCAGTTTCCCAACAGTTTCCATGTTCAGAAAGACGTACAAAACGCAGTTCAAAAGATTAGGGCCGAACAAAGATACGCACTGACTCCCATGCAGTCACTAGTAAACATCCTGATTACAAATGAATTAATTTTCGACACAAGGGAGGAACACGAAACAGAGGTCGTAACAGAGATCTTCTTTGTTCATCCATACTTGAGTCAAATGTGGCGTGCGTTCCCGCACGTTTTGCTGATCGATTCCACGTACAAAACAAACGTATACAACATGCCATTTGTCCAGATATTTGGTATGACGCCCACCAACTATTCGTTTTGTATCGCGCATGCCATTATCTGCAAAGAACATATAACTTTGTATGGGTGCTTGAGAGGATCAGGTCAATGTTGGATGAATGTATGGAGCCACGTGTGATTGTAATGGATAGAGACCTGGCCCTAATTAACACGTGTGCTAAAGTTTTTCTGAACGCCTCTCGGTATCTTTGCAGGTTTCACATACAAAGAATATTTGGAAGCACTGCAAGAGCGCCTTCACAAAAGAAGACTAGCAAAAATTTTGTTATTCTAGGGGACATTGTGTGAGTGTCCATCAATACCCATATAAGAGTACAACTTGCACAACCTGCAAAAGCGACTTGTGGAGTGCAAACGTTCAAGTAAGTTTTTTAATAACATATGACTCACCTATGTACATTTAATAAATTATTTATACTTTTTAGGGGTCTTTACGTACGTGTATGATAACTAGCTGAAAGATTACAAGGAAATGTTCATCTTTGCGTGGACTGATCAGAGTCGTAACTTCGGTCAGCATACCACAAACAGAGTTGAGAGTCAACACACCAATTTAAAGAGATACGTCAAGATAGGAGCTCGCTGGACCATATAGTAGGTTGTGTCAAGTATATAGTTGAAACACAATACGGTGAAATAAGGAGGAGCTTTCAAGAAAGCATCGAAAAAATAATGAACCACCAAAAAAACCCGTTATTTGACCACCTACGTGGAAAAGTTTCCCATACAGCGCTTGACTTGTTGAGTGAAGAGCTACTTAGGAAACTAGACGTGTTGCAGCGCTTTCATTCATCATGTGGTTGTCAGATGTGGTACAGCTGTGGGTTGCCGTGTGCTTATAGGCTAGAAAAGTACGTACGTGCAGGTAATACTTGTTAAACACGAAACGATGTGTGTTACATATGTCTATTAATCATGTGACTTTAACAGTGCACTATTTTAACCGTGCAGAGCATCCGATTCAACTCGAAGACGTAGACATCTTCTGCCAGAAGCTTAACTTTCAACCATGTAAATTGATACAGGATGACGTTGACGTGATAGAAGAGCTCTATATTGTTAGGCAATCGTTAGAGTCATACCCCCCCTGCTCAGAAAAAAAGCTTCTAGGCAAAGATTAAAGCGGTGTTGACTCCAACCAAATCTACCAAGAAACCACCGGTTGTCCAACAAAATACTCGTGGATGGCCAACAACAAAGCAAGTACAACAACGGTTTGACGAGGCCGCCCGTAGAGACGAAGAATTGAGGAGAAGCTCCTTTGTGATGCAAACATGTGCTTTCAGGGTTCCTAACAAATTACATACGATGCCCCCGCCACAGCTCATACATTCTGTCCTTGGCCTGTCAATAGTCATAAAGTCTCAAAAACCCAAAGCGGGTCGAAGCCGTTCAATGACTTCTAAACAAAAAGAGATTCGAGACAATAACGGTTTTCTGTTGATAGTGGGTGACGAAAATGTGCCAATCACCAAACGGTTTAAATCTCTCCTTCCGACATTCTTTCACCCGTACATCTCGTGCATACAAGATGTGAGGCAAGAGGGTTATTGTGGGTTTCAGTATGTGATTGTGGACTTAGGTATGTGAGAACATTTATGGGGGCACATTCGAAAAGACCTTCTACAGGTGATGGATCAAAACTCATTGATCTGGGTGCCAATATTTGAAGCATGGGAGGAAGGATATATTAACACGCATCGTGAGGGCCTAATTTGGGATTCAGTGGAGCGTTGTGTCCCCCACTCACTAGATGGACTTCCCCCACGCAAGGCTTCTTATTGCACAAAGGTATAGTATCATGGTTCACCTATTAAGCATCGATGGTTGTTCCACCTTCTTCCCAATATTGAGTCATCCGACTGATCGAGAACCACGAATCATAACGCTTGCACATGTTAACGATAACCACTTCATACATATTAAACTGGAAGGCCAATATCTAATGCCGACACTAAACGGGCTATGGTTGACGCACCAAAGACCCGCTGCAGAACAATGGCAATATATGTACATGTCCCGTTTAGAATGATATACATCGATAATGAATCCCCCACCAAATCTGAACCCGAGTATTAATTACATCGACAGTGAATCGGAAGAATGATTTTTTATATACTTAATACAATCTTTTTATAATTAATATAATTTTTTGTATAATTAATATTATTTTTTGTATAATTAATATGATTTTTGTATAATCAATATAACTTTTTTATAATTAATATGATTTTTTTGTATAATTAATATGAATTTTTGTATAATTAATATGATTTTTGTATAATTAATATAATTTTTGTATAATTAATATGATTTTTATATAATTAATATGATTTTTTGTTTAATTAATATGATTTTTGTATTGTATAATTAAATTGATTTTTGTTTAACTAATATGATTTTCTGTATAAAAGAAAAAGAAAAAAATTGAATATACACCGCGTACAGACCTAGACTGGACGTCTAATGTTGGCCAAAAGACCATTTTACCCCTGAAGATCACCTCGTCTAGGCCTAACTCAGGGGTATAAAGGTAATATTGAAGAACTAGACGCCCTGTCTAGACCCAGACGCAGCATACACTTTGAGCGGCAATGTAAAGTGTTTAACTTTTTGAATTTTAAAAGGAAATGGTTAATTATCATTCCCTGAGTTGCCACCCGTCTAGGCCTACTTCAATGGTAAGATGGTAAATAACCATTTGAGCAGAAAATGTGTCAAATGGTTAATTACCATTTTACCCCTGAATTAGGCCCTAGACGGGTTGCAACTCAGGGGTAAAATGGTAATTAAGCATTTCCCTTAGACGTGTCGTCTAGGTCTAGACGCCCCGTCCATGCATCGTATATCAGAGGATAATCTAGAAGACCGGCTGCATACGACACAAACACACACATACGTATAAATCCTTGATCAGGCGTATATCGACCGTATTTTTTCGAATTCAAGCAACTCAGGTACGTATTCTAACCTATACTTCATGATTCTTGAATGTATTGTACATTTAGACCGTAGGTTGTATGTGAATTTGAAGATTTTTTGGGTTTTAGGTGTATGTGTATTTGAGAAGGTGGGTTTTTGGTCGAACAGGACGGGCGTCCACCCCAGAGACGACCCTGATTTTTTTTTCTTGTTATTTCTTTTATTTAACATATTTAATTGTTTGTATTATTGTTAATTGTTATTATTATTGTTAATTGTTATTATTATTGTACGTATACAGTATTTTCTTGCAGATTGATTATGGACGAGGTTGAAGATCAGATACACGAGGCTCCATATCCGCATGGTCCGCGACGGGCTCCGCTAACGCCGGCAAATCCACTACACGGTCACCCATATCTAGAGTTTTCGCCCGACATCGAGGTCGCCCATTTTTGCGGGAAGCATACGCGGATGCATGTAGGATTGCATGTCGGCGGTCGACTGGGATGCAATCGAGGCGATTGGTGAGACGCCGAGACTGCGTTATTTCATTCCCGTGGATTCACCATGGCAACACTGGCAAGCCTAAAAGAAACCTCAGGCGGAGGGGGAGGAGCCTGTGGTTGTGGAGGCGGCTGGTCGACCTGTGCAGGGTGAAATGTGAACGTCGACAAAAACTCGATCAGCAGCTCCCTATAGCTCGACGCCAGCCAAGTCAAACAGTCGATGGCATTCGATGATACTAGCTGAGTTTGCAGTTCATAGCGGTTTATACCTGCAAGAGGAGATTGCTATAGATGTTTATACGTAGGGACTAGTGGTGGTGGATAGACGCACTCTTTTGGGATTTTGGGAGGTGGTCGCGAGGCATGACACTTGGGAGCACGTGATGGTGAAGGGGAGGATTTCACATGTTGATGACCCATTGTACAGGTTCGTACTTTTATTACAATAATTATTGTGATTATTATTGTTATAAATTAATTTCCGTACTTCGCTAACAATATCTGCAGGTACCTACATAGGATGCTCGCTACTTCTATTACCGCTCGCGGCCACATCCGTGAGTGGTGTACGAGCACCGACCTATTTTTCTTCTATTGCTTATTATACAGGAGGCCGTACGCACTTGGTCACGGTCTGGCCCAAAAATTCGCCTCTGTCCATCACCGCGGGAGTGTGGATTTTTGTATGGCGGCGCGTACGTGACCGTCATTGCCCGTTCGTTGGGTCATTTGCCGGAGACGGAACCACACTTGCGGCCGACCATACCGTCGACGCGGATGGGTTTTCAGACGCTGCGGGGATGAAGCTTGTTAAGAGGTTCGGCCTCCTCGACGAGCGGTTTAAAACCCGCGCAGGTAAGCTATGGATTCCGGAGGCCCTACCGGAGCACTTCGATCTAGTCTATCCGGTAGATGAGGCAGCGGTCGTTCAAGACCCTCTGGTGGATTTAGACGGACCAGCACCGCCACAGCCACCACCACTTCACGGGGCGCCCCAGTTTCCTCAGCACGTTATTCCAGGTTATACCCCGGGAGGTGCAGCATATACGCAGTTACGAGCCGACGTTGACAGGCTTTTGGATCTGATGGGTTGGGTGGTTCGGGAGGCACAGGATAAACGAGAAGAGGGGGTTACCTGCCATACGGCTCCCACCACCTCGATCACCATATCAACAGCACCGCAATAGCCAGATCCAGATCCCGACTCCGACTCATATCATTGACGTTTTGTATTTAATATCAGTTGTACAAATATATATTGTTATGGATGTACAAAGTTATGTTATATATGTTATATTTAAGTTTGTTTTCAATTATTCGATTACTTGATGATTGTGTTAAATCGACATTGTAATATAATACGGAAACAACATAATTTTCAAAATGTTAAATAATATTTACACGATATAATATTTGAATTCTTTTTAAAATGTTGAAAACGATACTAAATTTAAATAGTATAATTTAAAAAAAATGTAAAAACAATGAAATATTTAAACGATCGAAAACGGTAAGTTATTTTAATACAAAAAATAAAACTTTTTAGAATTTAATATCTCAAATTACACCACAAAAAAAACATCACCCTCCAATAACAATCAATTTACTCCACCAAAACACCTTTTTTTCAACTCAAAAAAACACTAAGGTTCTAGAAGGGTCGTCTAGGTCTAGACGACCCGTCTAGCTCTAAACCACCTGCTTAGAGCATCAAAGGTGTCCAAATAAGCTGTAGGAGGGTAAATATCTTGAGCCCATTATAAAAAACAAAATTAGGCATGAAAGAATAAGAGTTTACTCTCTTTCAATTTAAAATAAAGAAACCTGCTATATTCCTTCTTCCCCTCCTTCCTAACGATGTCATACATGAAGTGGTAAGAATAAAACCGTCAAAATATTAAAACGCAACGTGATGTAGGACGGTTTCGTTAGATCGTGAAATCGGATCTGATGCAAACTGATGTCATACATGAAGTGGTAAGAACAAATCAGTCAAAATATTAAAACGCAACGTGATGTACGACGGTTTCGTAAGATCGTGAAATCGAATCTGATGCAAACCGTGGTAGCTTCTAGAAGCGAGTGCGAAGATCTGATTCCGGTGTGGAGAACCGGTTTTGGTGGTGGTGGGCGGTGGTAGTGGATGGTGGAATAGAGTTTCAGATCTGAAAATCGCAAACATGTGGTGAAGGTGGAAGTGGCGAGATGGTGTTGGTGGTCATTGGCGGCGAGGAGAGGTGAGAGTGATTGTTGTGCCGGTGACGGTGGTGGTGGCGATGGAGTGGTGAGTGGTAGTGGTGAAGTGAGTGGCAGTGGTGTTGGTGGTCATTGGCGGCGAGAGAGTAGATATGTTTCGGACGGTGGGATGATTGGGAGTGTATGTGTGTTGAGAGATAAACAAGATCTGGTTTTTGGTACTTGTTAGGTAAAACACTAATTTTTATAGACTAAAATATCCCTTTTTATGTTTTTTTAACTTTAGGACGTGTCATTCTACTTTTGCTTTCTATACTATCTATCAAAATCAAATTTCCTATTTAATCATCACCCTTCTTTACTACCAACATGAAAATATTGTTTCAAATTTTCTATTTAATCCGCACCCTTCTTTACTACCAAACATGAAAATATTGTTTATAATAGTGAGAAGTTATTAAAATTACAAAAACATTCCGTGATTCCGTATCAATTTTTCTAATTGTATATGTACGTTGAAAAGCAAAACACAAATATATAAACAAACTAAGAGAAAGATATTTAATGAATTTCTCAGTTAAAAACTACATAACAATTAAGGATCAATAGAAAAATTGTAATCTAAAATTAGAATGAAACGAATTACATTTTATGTGAAATGTTTTATTTAAAAGATTTAAAGCTCATAGATTTCATATGTGATTAAATCTAGCTTAACGGAAAATAGTATACGTCCATCCTCTACTGTGTGTTTTCTTTACACTTCGATTTGTTTAATCGAGCTACCGCAACAAATTGAAATATCGTTCCACTCATATGCGACAGTACCACAACGAATCAAACTAATACCGATCAATTTTCGTTGTGTCCCTGCAACAACGCGCGGGATGAATTTTACAGTTTTAATACATGTATGGTCGGTTATTTTTTAAAACCGGGTATTAATACCTGAATCAATACTCAGATCCAATACCTAGTTATACTCAAACCAGATCATACCCTACGCGGGTACATAGAATGTGGTTTTTCTCCTAAATACTTGTACCCTAATCCTATCCGGTTTCTCTGAATACCCGATTTTCCAATACCCAATCTCGAAACCGATTTTATAGCCAGAACCCCCCAATTTATGCACATCGTAGATGGGTTTTCTGGGCCTGGTTTTCAAAAGCCCAAAAAAATCAGGTCTGTTTGTTTGAAGCCCAACAGTTCTTGCCCAGTCTTAGTTTTTTTTTAAATCTCAACTCTATCATGGTTATAACAAGTTATCATACATATATACTAGTTTACTAACCAAGTAAAATCATGCACCACAAAATATACTAGTTTAAACAATATTTTAGGGGCTACACACATACATATATATATGAACACTAAATATCACGAGAACCGTGAAAACGAATAAAAAAACCACTAGAACTTGGTCAAAAACAAGTGAACTTCAAAATTTCTTTTTACACTTGTCATTATTATTCGAATAAAATTCTAGAAATTTAATTTACACATTTAAATTTACATGAATTCAGAAATAAAGAAAATTTACACATGTGTAAGTTTGGCATTTACACATGTGTAAATTTGTTATATTTACACATATGTAAAAAATCTAATAAAGTGATTTTAAGAGAAGAAATGAATTATTTGATGTTGTAATTTTTTGATGTATTTTAATTAAAATGATGATTGAATTAAAAAAATAGTTTTTGATTGGTTTTCTCATTCGTTAACGATTCTCGCAATATTTAGCGTTCTCAAGATAACCCTCCCCTATATATATATGTCACACCCCGATTTTCGATGTAGCGGAAGCGTGTCGCGAGGTGTGGCCAGAGCTGCAATCGTTGCATCCAATCAAGTAAACGACAATTATATTACAAAACATTCATCCATACTTTTATATTAACCATCCTTTGTTTTTAAAACCATACCACAAGTTTGAACACTGTTACTTAAAATTTCAACATAAGTTTATAAAACATAACTAAGAAAGACAAGATGAAACACAACATCTTGACTTCTCAACAAACGAACAAGATTTTCCCCGAAGGCCATCCACTAATTTCCTATAATACATGTTAGTTTTGAAAACAATGTCATCAAAAGCTGGTGAATTCATGTTATAAATTTTGTATCAAATGAATTATCGAAAACATTTGAAATAATAAATTCGTTTAATATAGCTTAATGAAACTTGTAAGATCATTAGTGTGTTGCAAGGACACTAACCTGTATGCCGAATAAGGTGGCAACCAAACATTGACGATTTATTATGCGTCTAAGACACTCGTTTTAGACACAAAAGCACTCTAATACGATCTGTTACTATTGTTGTATTAAAGTGGACTCGCCCAAGCCCAATAGATTTATCCCCTTGTTCCTCGGTACTTGTTATTCATTAATGGCCCCAATGCTTGAGCCTTATTCACATGTGATCTAAATATTTTCATTTTCCCAGTTATATTAATTGTAACATGTATACATCCCTACACGTTTAAAAACCATAAAAACGTTAAAATAAAAGGGGAAACATGAACTCACTGATTTGCGTTCCGTGCAAATCTTTATTTGATTCTTGATACTTTGTTCGTTTCTCGACCTACAAGTGTTCTAATATATTAGACACTTAGGCTTTCGTTCGTTTTTCGTACAAGTATTTTATCTCGAATTTCATACTTGTAATTGTTGGTTTTTCTTTTTGATATATATATATATATATATTAAGTTGGTTATATGTAAATGGACCTAGTCCATAATTTAATTGTAAAAAACTCAATCTAATAATTCATTACATATGGGCCTAGCCCAATGTTTTTGTAAGTATGGGCCTAGCCCAATTTTCTTACTATGTGTGGGCCTGGCCCAATTCGTTTTGTATGTTTTTGTGGGCCTAGTCCAATTCATTTCATGTATGTGAGCCTAGCCCAACCTAATTTTGTTTTAAAATGGATTAAGCCCAATTGGTTTGTAAAGGTGGATCTAGCCCAAGTTAAAAATGAAAGATTGGGCCTAGCCCAAAATAACTTATAAAAATTTGATTAGCCCAAGTTTAGTTTTATAAAAGTGGGCTTTAGCCCAATGTTAGTTTTTATAAAATGGATTAGCCCAATTGATTTCTTTATAAAAGTGGGCTTAGCCCAAAGTTATCTTTTATATAAGTGGGCTTAGCCCATGTAATTTTTATAAAAGTGGGTCTTAGCCCAAAATTTGATTATATAAAAGTTAGCTAGTCCATATATTTTTATAAAAATTGTTTTAGCCCAATATAGTTTTATAAAAATGGGCTTAGTCTAATAGTTGTTTAGTTGGGCTTATCCAAAAATATTTACTAGTATTTGTTATAACTTATAAAAATTTAATTATGAAAACTATTAGTTATAAGTTATAGATTTAAAAATTCTAGTAAAATAAAGTGTATCGGTTTATTTGTTCGTTTTGACCGTTAGGTTCGCGTCGACTATTTTATTCATTTTGTCCTTGTCGTTTGTTTCGTTTATACCATATATTTTATTTTGTCTGAATTGTCCAAGCTGTCCGAATTGTCTGATATATTATTTTATCAAAATTTGAACACTTACACATTTTGTATTCAATTTAATATAATCAAATATATAGTTTTTATACAATAATACATGTACACATATAAGATGGTTTAGAAATATATATTTTTATCAAAAATATATATTTATCTCATTTTTAGTTTAAGAAAATATAAGTAATTAATTTCTTAACTTTTTCATCCAAATCCTTTAACTAAACATGATTAAAGTTCCTAATCACTTTTAATCACCAAATCTTTAGTTAAATCATATCTTAATCAAGATTAATTTTTATAAAATTTTTGCCATAGTTTCCTTTAAAAATATAAGTTTCCCATGTTTTTATAAACATGTTTTAAATAATTAAACTAACTCAAATCATCATCAATCACAAATATTATATAAATGTATTAACAAATGTCATGAACTTGCTATAATCTTAATCTTTCTTAACATGGAAACTTTATCATCATTTTTAAACAAAATTTCTAAACCAATACTTTTATTTAGTGATCTAATACTTGTATGATCATCTTTAAAATATGAAATTATGTTCATGACTATTTTTGTTAATGAATCTTGCTAATCTAAACATGTATGCGTTTAGATCATCTTTTTATTCATAATTTTGCAAGATTCAAGTTTACTAGTTAATGGCAAGTTCAAGATCATTCAAAATCATCAAGATAACCACATAATTATATTAGTGAATATAGTTTTATTAGTGTTTTTCAAGTGGGTTTTTAAATATCTTGTATGATGATCTTATGTATTTTTATAAAATAAAAGTATAATATTAGGTTTAAGGATCTTACTACTAGCACAAGGCTAGGGATGATCTAAAGGATGGAGAAGATAAGTTGATCAAGAGTTCTAAGCTTCCAAAGTGAGCTCTTACTCATTGCAAGTTCCTTAGATTTCCTTTAGATCTTCATACATGCTTAAAGTTCTTGTGTTTGGGTTTTAAAAAGTTGAAGGTGATGTGGATGAGGCTTGGCCGATTTTGGGAGCAAAAATGGAAGAAGAAGTGTTGTTGTTGGCGTTTGAGAAATGAAAGAATGAAAGGAAATGGTTTAGATTTGTGATGCTACGTTTAGGTTCTTACAACTCACATTACACTAAACCTACTCATAATTTTGCCAACACATTAACATGAGGGATTAGTGGCATGGGGAAACCCCATGTTGCCGTGAGGGTGTGGGGGGGGGGGGGGGTTGTCATTTTTTTGTAAATTAATATGTAATTTTTATAACTTTTATAAACTTTAATAATTATTATATATATATGTATATATATATATAAGTTTTTATAAAAAACTAAGGCCCAAACAATTTAAAGTGATGTTATAATATGCCAAAATAATTAACTGGTCTTATTGTTTCGTTGTTCAGTTGATAAAGTTAGTTCGGGTCTTGTACCGGGTGAAATACTGATATATAGTGTTACTTATAAAATTGTATGTTCATAATAATTCTAGTACAATTTTTATTGTCCCGTTAATTAATCTAGCTCTTCAAACTAATAAATTTGTCATTTTGAGTTCAATTCTTGTACCGACTTTGTTGTCAGATTTTTACTGAACAAACGGTATAGCTTTAAGTAATAATATTTATATATGGGTTTTATACTATTTCTAACATCTATTATTTTCCTTTAGGTAAAAATATTTAGTTTTGGGTTTTCAGACATTTGCTGAATTTTGCTGCAAAATGCTGATGCAATGCTATTTGCTGCAAACTTAGACAATTTGATGTTTTAAATGAAAATCTTATGGTATATCAAATACAAACATATTTTATATCTTAATTCTGAAATATTAAACTGTACCGTACCCAGTTTTGATACTTATTTCGTGTTCGTGTCTTTGTCATCTGTCTAGGATATGGTTTTTTTATATATTCGTGATTGTGACGAATCCATTATCATAACAAACTATGATTAGGTTAAATTCCTAGACTTTTAAGACTTAAAATCAAAAATAAAGTCATGTTATACGATAAATAGACAATGTACTAGTTATTCAAGTTGTACAGAATTACCGGAATTTTGCCAATTGTCACATTTCCCCTTGTTCAAGAAAATTTTGTCCCGGAATTTAAGTTGTGTCATCCTTTGCGTAGGATTTCTCGAACAGGTGGGAGGTACTTTCTTTTGATTTCGTCTTTCCGTTCCCAAGTGAACTCGGTTCGCGCATTGAGTTCCAATGAACTTTGATTAGTTTGATCCGACTCCTCCTTGTTTTATGAACTTTCGAATCTAAAATTTCGACAGGTTCTTCGATGAAATGGAGTTTGTCGTCTATATGAATTTCGTCTGTATGAAAGACACTTTTTAAGATTTGACACAAGAAAAGTGTCGTGAACGTTACTAAGTGTTTCAGGCAATTTCAGCTTATATGCGACTGTTCCAATCTTCTCCAACTACGCCTCACCAAGGCGTGACCTTTAATAGTACTTTGTCTCCAATCTCAAAGGATAATGGTTTGCGGCGTTTATCCGCATAACTTTTCTGTCTATCCTGAGGGCTTTAATACGGTCTCGGATTTAAATATTTTATCCGTAGTTTCTTGAATTAATTTTGGACCTATCATTTGTTTGTCTCCTATTTCCCCCCAACATAACGGAGATCGACACTTACGTCCGTATAATGCTTCAATTGGAACAGCTTGAATACTCGTGTGATAACTATTGTTATATGAGAACTCCACTAAAGGCAAGTGAGTATCCCAATTTCCGCCTTAAATATATATATATATATATATTATTAATTAGGGTTAGAATCTTGTGAGAAGCATTAGACTAATTGAGAAACTTGAGAAGCATTCTAGACCATACATTTTCCCTAAGCTTTTCGTAATATACACATATCACTACTAGAAAATCAAGTCTTTTCTCACAGTGTATTTTGTGGCAAATTTGTGAGAAACAAGTAGTAGCAACAAGTTTCCCACGAGTTCTTTTGGTGTGAAAAAACTTCGTCGAATGGCATGAGCGACAATTTTCCTACAAAATTTCTGGCAATTTCCCACAAACCGAACTCGTTGCAAGATTTGCGTCAACATTCCCACAAAGTTTGTTATAAACGTTTTCTTTCTATTTAACGACAAATTTGTTAAAAACATATATTTTAAATATATTAATCTGGTGACAAAATTCCTACGGTTTTGAAATAAATGTTGTTACAAAGTTCCCACGCTTCTAACAATCATTTTTTAAAGTTCGTGACAAAATTCCCACGGTTTAAAAAATAAAATAAGGTTCATTTAAACATACGGACAAAAATTCCCATTATTTTATAAAACAAATTAATAATTATTTTAAAACAAAAAATTGAAAACCAAATTATTTTAAATTCATTGTAGAAAATCCTAAAAGATTCCAGCAAAAAAAACATGTTTACAATCTTAAAATAATAAAACAAAATGCACGTTTTTTGTAACAAAACTAACATGATCTTTAACATACACAAAAAAAAATACTTTTTTTCCGAATTTATTAACTTTGCTTCCATGTATTTCTGCCATCGAGCATGTTCGGTCCGCTCTCATTCACGTCCAACACGTTCTTGTTCCCGCTCTCGTTCACGTTCAACCATTTCTTGTTCCCGCTCTTGTTCAAATTGCTCAAAATGGGCTTCTATGTTTTGTCGAGCCTCTCGTTCCTTTTCTAGTTCTGCTTAAACTTTTTGGAGCTAAAGTTCATCAAAACGAATATAATTAGCACATATTAACAAATAACGGGTACAACAATCATTCCTACACAATTACATAAAGTATTCAGAAAACACACATACATGCAGTCATGCAGATACATTATTTGCGATGTCTAGAAAACAATGGTTCCCTAAACCGGTCCGACTAGCCAGAAAACAATAATAATTAAGCAATAATAACAGTAACAATACCTCATGCGATTGTCGGGTATCTGACACACTAGCTGTAGATGATGTTGTTCCGGTCAGCACAAAATGTGGATCAGAAGTTCCTACCCCGAACAACTGACGACCCGGACACTCGGGATGCAGACTCTCCCGCACTTCCATATCATCGCAATCCGTGTGCCCATACACATTTTCAAGTTTTTTCATGTAGGAGACCTACAAGTTATCAAAATAAATGGTTTGATATTGTACTAAAAGTTGATACAATAATTATAAATAAATGATAAAAGATAACTTACATATGAACGTTTTGAACGATCAGTAACAAACTCTAACTTATCATAGTCATTTGCATTGATCTCCCCATCATTTAAGCTAAAACATGCATGACAGATCATAGTTTACCCACATGAGTCTAAGTAAATATAGTATACAATATGAGGCTTCCTAGTAGACCTTAAAATTAATGCACAATTTGTCCAAAGCTGGTTGTTTTGATGCAAAATCTGTCCAGAGCTGCCAACTTTGACATTCAGTTTTGCGAACAAATTTTCGGGGCTAAAATGGTATTGAAAAATTACGAAACTTTGTGGATGAATAATCCTCTCAAAGTACTACATTTTAGGCTAAAACCCACTCAAGAAGGTTTTGAAATGACCAAGATATGGTTTAGGCTAAAACCTGCAATATTTTTTCAAAACCTTGTGTCCTCTTTTGACTTGATCTTTACATAGAATTCATGGATTTTAGTGAAAACGACACACACTTTAAGGCATTCAATTATACGTTTTGAATGGTTTGATTGTTTTTATATTGCTAATTTTGAAATTTAATTGACAATAGGTTCCAAAAAGAACCGTTTATACCAGAACTAACCCGGTTCCGAACCGAATTATAAACGATCTGGTTCTTATATTTAGCGTGTAACAGTTCCTGGTTTGGTCAGGTTCGAAATCGTTGCACAAGCCTACTACCAATACTAGTTTATAACATCAACAAACAATATAAATTAAAATGTTAAAACTAGAAACATACTTTTTCCGTTGCTTTGTATGAATTGCCTCTCATCTGCGTCACCACCACCCTCGAAGTCGTCACCACCACCCTCAAAGTTTCACCATCGTCGCTGCCACCATCACCATCGTCACCATCGTAACCAGCGTCGTCACAATCGTCACCAGCGTCATCATCTAAAATGTTAATAATAATAATTAATAAAATGATAACTAACAAAAAAAATTAGTAATTTATATTGATTACCATTGTCGCCATCATCAAGGATATCACGTGACAAATCTTGTAACGTTGTACCGTCCCTATCATCAAGAATATCTGGTGACAAACTATGTAACGTCCCAGCTAAATCAGCCATTGGATCACCCTCACCCATACGACTATAACTGCCACCTACACCTCTACGGTATGAAATTGAAGGACCTTTTGGAGGTCGTACCATCAAATACGGCCCTCTAGTCCATATAGTAGGTTTCTCAACAATTGCCTTCCCATTGGGATGATTTGGATCCGACTTTTGGGATCTTTGTCTCCCAGAAGCAGCATCACCATCACCTCTACTAAGATCAGGCTCCCGAAAAATGCCACAATCAATGCGTTTCCTTGCAACTTGCTTTGTCTTTCCTCCACGCAGACCACTACGACCACCACCACTACCACCACCACCACTTGTCTTATCTTTACCAGCGTTCATATTGTATATAGCCTACATTTAATTGAACAGATTTGGTTAGATAGTATATATAAGATTGACAAACTCTATGATAAGAACAAAAATATACAATGTACATACCATATGATAAATCTCAAATAATAATTGTTCCTAACAACAAACAATTTATGTTCCTAACAATCATGTTCATCTTCATCTAAAGAGTGGTCAGATTAAACGTTTGCATTATCATCATCATCACAACCATCATCATCATCATCACCATCATCATCATATCATCATCATCATCATCATGAAATGTAACCCGGTCCAAGGGATCACTCCTAGTTACCGCATTTGGTAACTCGAACTGTTCATCAGTCTGAAGAAAATCGTGTGATGTCGTGTTTCCATCATTCATGACATCAGTTTCAGGTGTAGTGAGATCATAAATGTGACGGGATTTTGTCTTGACAACCGGCCATAGATCTTTTGTATCACTGTAGGGTATGAAGTGTAGAACACTTGTTCTGCCTGTGATGCCAAGATAAACTTGTCGTCACCCGGAAATTGAAACTTGTGTTTAACATCAACAAGCTTATTTTTGTTAACTATTACACCCAGGTTGTTATGAAACCATGTACCACAATTTGAGGTTCCTTGCCATTATACTTAAGTTCTAATATCTCGTCCACTAACTCGTAGTACTCACTCTTCCTCGTGATAGGTTTCCCCTCTCACGCATACACCACAGTTTGAGGTCACAAGTCCCTTACCATACTTCTGGGTGTGAAACTTATAACCATTTACAAAGTACCCATTGTGAGATTGAGCATACATTGATGGTTGTCTTGCTAAAATTTCCAAATGTCGAGTGCTTCCATCAATTAAGCCATTCATTACCTACAATGAAAAACACACATGGAACATGTTGGTTAACGATGCACTAACATCAATCATTAAGATTTAGTTGGCTTTACTTACGTGATTTTCAAACCATTCAGCAAAATGGTAATCTCTAAGAAGGAATTCTGGTTCATCCGGATACAATTGTGGTGCCACTTCATCAAATTTGTCGATATAAGGGTAAACTTCTACACAATTTAGAAGAACATATGCGTGCACTTTTTAAGTTCTTCATTACTCATATGCCTCCGTGTTCCACCCTTTTGATGTAACCGTCTCGATGAAACGACAAATACGCTTAGTTTAGAGCCTCCGCTCGAAGAGCTGAGATGTTGCGGTGCGAAATTTCGTGGCTCTCGATTATGAAGTGTCTCAAAGTTGAGTCAAAGTATAGAAAACTAGGTGGCGATTTCATTCACTAGATGTTTCTTCACGATTGAACCCTCAACCTTTGATTTGTTTATGATTCTTCTTTTCATTAAGCAAAGCTTCCTACATTTAGAAATTATTGAGAGGTATGTTAAGAAATATGAAAAAAAAATTAAAAAACATTTAATTCATAAGATGAAAAAAATGTTATTACCTCACGTATTGGCACATCCATATGTATTGTACCGGGCCACCAAGAAGAGCTTCATCAGCTAGATGTATGACTAGGTGCTCCATAGAATCAAAGAAACTAGGAGGGAAAATTTTCTCCAACTTGCATACTGTTATAACAATAATGCGCTTCATGTTAATCAAGTCATCTACATGCAAGAACCGTACGACTAGAGTTGGTGGACGAAAAAGGACCAGAGACAAACGTTACTAAAGCTATAGTCAAGGTCACGTTACAACAATGTAACAAGGCCAATGAATGCATGACTAGCGGCAATGTGGCTGAAGAACTCGAGCTCTATGATTTGGAAGCCAAACATGATTACATCAAATAACTTTGATAACTTTTAGATGTGCTTGCATGTTGTACAAATGTTTATGATAATTGCAGGTAAATGTAGATATGAAGATGGGTTAACAATGCTTGGTAATAGTTCGACTGTGTTGTTGTGAGTCTTTAATGAAAGAAGGCAAAGAAAAAAATCATGTTAGTACAAGTATTAAAGCTCCCCTGGGGCTGTTTATGGGTCACGAACTGTAACGGTAACAATAAGAATAAAGTGCAAACATGTCTCCAAAGATGGACGATTCTAATCAAGTAGCAGTTAGATTATCATCAATAATAACATATACAGATAGCAAAAAATATAGTCCTTTGTGTGTTTCGTACTTCATAACAACAACAAAATCCACAAAATAAAGACAGGTGTCACATTGAAATTAAGCCAATATAATCCTCAAAAGGGGATGAAATTTGATTTAATCAGACGGGTTCAATTCGTACCTGTTGTAAAGGAGCGCGCCTACAACCACCAACTCAGAGCCTAAAGATGGCCGAAAACCACTAGTAGCAGTCGCACAGTCCTCAGCCCAACCTAGTGAAGTCGAAGGATTAATTAAAGTATGGAGATTTTTATCTTGGCGAAGGGAATAAATGACAACTTGCCGGTTTGGATCGAACTTTGAATTGTAGCTCCCAATTGTCGCGATGAAACAAAGAAAGAAACCGCCTAAAACCACCACTCCGTCCACCAGTATAGTAGCAGCGAAAGAGATGGGGATCGTATAGCGCCAAAATACAATCAGCGGGAAAAATATATTTAGGGCTTTATATTATTTGGGGTTTTTAATTTCCATTCATAAACATAATAATACACGTGCATATGTTATATATAAAAAAGTTTATCATCATAGTTCAAATTAAATAGTGATGATTATTTCAAATTTTGATAAGTATATGAAGTAGTTATTATGTTACCTAAAATTAAACATTCAAATTATATATATAATAACCGAAAAGTAGATTATTGTTTTTGAATAAATTGATTTTAGGTTAAGCGTAATTATCCTTTTTCTTGCAAAATATACTATAAGTGTAAGTATATCTTGAATTAAATTTGGCCTTGAGAATCAATTAAGGTTTAGTTTGAATTCAAATTCACACAAAGTTTAAGAGCATCAATTTATAAGCAATCTTAATGTACCACCAGTCTTGAAGTTCTCTAATGCCTCACTGAAAAACTGAATGTGGCTAACCTATTCGTCTGAATGTAATTGTAAAGCACATACAATGTGACACTAAAGACTGAATGTGACTAATCTATTCTACTGAATGTGATTGGGAGGAATAAATAATGCGACACACTAATAAAATAACAATGGTTCATTTAAACAAAGTTGTCTCATGTAGCAAAAAAAAAATAAAGTCTAAATATGTCTAAAAGATAATGACACATATTTCATGATAGTAGAAAACCATAAAAACAAATACCTATATGTACGAGTTCCGATAATGTTGATACCACTCCCGATAATTTGACATTAGTATGGATGTCATTCAATCAGTAAAGCTTTGATTTGTTGGCATCGGTACTCTTATAATTATGTTCTAAGAGAAAGATCACAGTGCTTTCATTACACAAAAATTGTCTTATGTAACCCAAAAATTTAACTTATATTTTATAGCTTTTGAAAGCTATATACAGGGATGTTGACGGCGGTTCCAATAATACCGATACAAGTCCCCATTACCGGAACTTATACTGATTTTGTTTAATTCGTAGTTCGTAATAGCACCAATACGGTATGTACTCGATATAAAAGAATGTACTTTATTTGAACTAAATTGTGTTTTTAAAAACCTATACCCGATTTTTCATATAAAAATCTATACACATGTGTGTTAGTTTTATAAGAGTTAACTAACAAAAGTTAACGTATTAAAATCAAATTAATAAAAATAGTAATTACAACAATCGTCCTTTATGTTGACACCAGATTGCAAAATGTGTCCTTTGTCTTCAAAAAGTACAAAAAACGTACTCGATGTTTGCAAACATTTGCACGTTATGTCCTTTATGTAACACGTCGTAAAATCGTGTCCAATAATATAGTGACACGTGTCATATTTTTTTTATAAGTCTATTAAGGACTAATAAGGACTAAAGGTGTCAACAGGCTCAAACTAAGCCTTTGAGTGATCCTCTGATGTCAACATGCTTAAACTGAGCATCTGAGTGACCCTCTGATGTCAACATGCATAAACTGAGCCTCTGAGTGACCCTCTGATGTCAACATGCTTAAACGTAGCCTCTGAGTGACCATTAGTGTCAACATGCTTAAACTTAGCCTCTGAGTGACCATTAGTGTCAACATGCTTAGCCTCTGAGTGACCATCAAAGTCAACATGCTTATGCTGAGCCTATAAGTGATCCTTTATGAAGTCCTAACTCTCATATGAGCCACTTGTTGGACGAGAGGGATTAATTCTGTAAATATGAAAAAGTTGGACAATGGAGGGGTTAAAAGTGGCAACATGTTAATTTATACCTCTGACTGACCTTTTAACGAACCGTGAACTTGACAATGTCCGGGCATACTCCTGGGTACGCCAAATGTTGGCTACGGAGGGCTAATTATGCTTATAAAGGTGTTTTAGAGGTTTTATAAGTTGGGGGCTAAATGTGACAAAGTTTGAAAGTTCCCATGAGGCGCTCGCGGGGCGCTTGTACACTTTTTGTACATTTTACGATCCGCCTGTGGATCTTCATTACAAGTCGTCTGTATATTAATTTCGTATTTTGAACATTTGGTTTGTAATAGTAATTTAATTGACTATGATGATATCAACTTACGTCACGATATTCCCCACCCGGGCCCACCGGTGTTTGGTTGTAAACTTCGTGGTGTGACAGTTAGTATTAGAGCCAACGTTTGAGAGAATTAAGCAATAGCCTTCTTGTGTTTAATCTCAAACTTACACGATAGCACATTCCTTAGACTTCCGAGTGTAGGCTTTGACCTAGGATTACTCATCTCATTATTAAGTTATTAGTATTGTTTTTTATTTGATTTTTAACAGAAAATGCCGCCAAGAGTACGAGGAAGAGGTAAAGGACCTATGAGATGAGGACCATCTGGACATATTCCTTCACAACCCCATCACTCGAATCCCTATGAGAATTCAGGGAACTCCTGGCCACTAGAGCAACATTCACCCACTCACACACAAAACTCATACCACTCATATCATTCTTACCAATCTTACCATTCTTATCACTCTCATCATTCATATCATGATGAGTTTAACCCTAACCACTACTTCAACACACCCCCAGCTGATCAAAATCAATTAGATCAACCCAACCCAATGGACGAGGACTCCGATCCGGAGATGCCGCCGTCAGGATCGCACGCACATCCCATCGAAATCTCTAGTGATTCGAACTCTTACACCGGATCACCATACCAAGGTCCTAACGAATGGGACCAATATTGGAAACAATTTACGTTCACAAACACTCCTTCCCACCACTCCCCAACACCTCCTATGCAATACGATGTTCATATGGAACCGGTGGAACAACCTCAACCACCACCTGAGCCGCCAAGGAGGAAACGTGGCGCACGTATCGGTACATGCCGGTCAACGGTCGGGTTCGCTGCCACCATTGCCCAAAACTTACCCTACCATTCACGAGGACCCAGAAATGGGTGGACCCTCCAATACTTCACCTGTGGTGGACCGACACCATCACCTGTGGTTCAACCACCACCATCAGGTTTTAATAACCAAATACATATGGATATAATCCTTTTAACCCATCTACGCCGGTAAATTACCAGGCACTATCGCATGACCCTTATTTGCAAGCGGTCATGCATAACGTACTTTACCTGTCTCCTTTCCCACCTGTTTATCCACCTACTGGATATCCAAGTTATGGGTACCAGTATCCTATTATACCACAACCTCCTCCGCCTCTTGAGGCCATCAATGAGGCCTTGGAACAAATGAAGGAAATGTAACAACAAGCGAGAAGACGGAGAAGAAGACGAATAAGGTCTTCAAGAAGCTCTCCAAATTAGTTAAGGGAAAGAAGGACGAGTGAAGTCTCTTCTATTATTATATTTAGTCCCTGCGAGGACATTGTTATTTCTTTAGTCGACATTGTTATTTCTATTAAGTCCTTGCATGGGCGGTTTGTTTCATTTTTATTTCTAGTATTGTAATTTCATATTGGCATTTAATGAAGTATTGGAATTTTATATATGTATTCATCCTCTTCAAGCGAACGTCTCGATTTTACTCGGAATTTATGCTCTGCTATATAATTCCAAAAGTTTTTAATGGTTTTGATTAGCCAAGTGGACAGACCACATTATTTAGCCAAGATTATAAATGATAGTTAAGGATGAAAGCCTTCATCATGATGGTTAAGGAGAGTTATCCTTCTATCCAGAGGTGGTGGACTATGTTCAAGCCTCCAAGTCGTTAAGGTCAATACGACCGTGACTATTAATCGACCATTAAGATACTCCTGTTAACATTCAAGTAATGTTCATACTCCTTGTAGTGTGACTTGAGGAACCACACTAACCGTCTAGGTGATGGACTACATCCTAAAACCTATTATATAGCCTATGCGATCAATATGATCCTGGCTAATATCATCAACGCGATGATAATTGACATCCATTAGTGATGTAGTGCCTACGGGCCATAATTGACATCCATTAGTGATGTAGTGCCTACGGCCATGATTAAACATCCATTAGTGATGACTTGCCTTTGAGCAATATTATATTGTCAATTAAGATATGACAATTGTGGTTAATATAACCCTCTTTCCAAAATTATGTCCATTAGTGACAGGCCAATGTGCCGTATTTTTATGTCCAATTATTGACAGGCCAATGTGCCGTATTTTTATGTCCATTAGTGATAGGCCAATGTGCCATATTTTTTTATGTCATTAGTGACAGGCCAATGTGCCGTATTTTTATGTCCATTAGTGACCGGCCAATGTGTCGTATTTTGTTTGTCCATTAGTGAAAGGCCATTGTGCCGTATTTTCATGTCGTTAGTGACAGGCCTATGAGCCATATTTTAATATCCTTCGTGACAAGCCTATGAGCTATTATTAATCATCATATGACAATGATAGTTGTGACACTAAGATCCACTGTCTAAAGTATATATGGACTATGTCCAAATTGTAATTTGCCTTTGATGGTCCTTTTGAGACCTAGGCCAAATATAGATAACATTTATAGAAATGTTAAGCCTAAGAGTTGTGAATATATTCGCACTAGTTTGATTAGCCAATGGATTTTATATTCAATTTTTTAAAGCCAATATGGTTATTAATACCATGGCTAAGAAAAGTTTAATTTGGTGTTTAGAACCAAAGCTTCAAGAATGGCTAACTCGGATGGGGCGCAAAGTAGCCACCGAGATATAAACACTAACAACGCCGAAAGCAGAGCCATTAATAATGATGATTTCCAAGCTCGCATAGATGCAGCTGTCGGAAAGGCCATGGAAAAATTTAAAGAAGTGAGCGCTACTCTCTCCAAACCTTTGTCTATTCCACCATTATCAGATCGTAAGGAGAGCTCTATCCACTCTTCAAATGTGAAGAGTGAACCAAGGAATTAGAATTTAACGATAGGTCCCAGTCTTCTGAAGACGGATGTACCTATAAATACTCCGTCTCCTGTAAGCCCCGAGATTTCAATGGAGAAAAGGGAGCTGTAGAAGCCTTGAAATGGCTTGATGAAATGGAGACGATAGTGGATATCAGCGGTTGTGCTGATAAGGATGTGGTATAGTATGTATCATAGTCCTTCAAGGGTGATGCCCTAATTTGGTGGAAGGCAATGGTCTAATCAACATGTAAGGTACACATGTACAACTTGGGATGGTCCAAGTTCGACCTTGTCAAGGAGACATACTGCCTACCTCATGAGGTGGAGAAGATAGAGTCAGACTTTCTGACTCTTACAATGAAAAATCTAGACTGTTGGAAGTATGTTTCTAACTTCAACTTCCTATCTGGATTAGTCTCCTATCTAATCACTCTTGAACCCAAACGCATTGCGTATTTTATTAATGGGTTAGCGCCCGAGATTAAGGGCATTGTAAAGGCTGCTCAGCCTAGTACCTATAGGTCTGCTGTTGACCTATCTCTCTCCCTCACCTTAGACTTGGTGAGGCAAAAGTCAGTTAGGACTGAGACTGACGGAAAAAGGAAACGGGATGATGATAACTCCCAAAGGTTTAGAAAGAAAGGAAATTTTGGGTTCAAAAAGAACCTAGCACAGGTTTGATGATAGACCTCTATGGAACCTGTAACCGCAGGCATGGGCAATGCAATGCTGACCCACAGATTAAGCCCTGTGGTATTTGCAAAAAAAAGGGCATAAGACCCACGAGTGCAAAAATCTTAAAGATGTTGTCTGTTACGGTTGTAATGAGAAAGGGCATATTAAGCCTAATTGCCCTAATAAATCCCAGAGGTAGTGATGCAAAGCCTGAAGAGGCTAAGAAAGGAAATGCGCGCGGCTTTCAGATGAATGCTAGAGAGGCTGTTAATGACAACAATGTCATAACAGGTACATTCCTCATTAATGACAAATATACTAGAGTACTTTTTTATTCGGGCGCAGATAAGTCTTTTGTAGACCATAAGTTTAGAAACTACTAAACTTACCCATAAGAACTTAGACATAACCTATGAGGTAGAACTTGCTGATGGAACTTTAGAAACAACATCTTCCATTCTTGATGGATGTTTTATATCCATTAAGAATCATTCTATTCCTATCTCTCTTTTGCCAATGAAATTGGCGGGGTTCAATGTAGTCTTAGGCATGGATTAGTTATCTCATAACTAAGCCCGCATTGCTTGTGATAAGAAACTCATCGAGGTTAAAACCCCATCTGGTGAAATGATCACCATCCTTGGAGATTCACACCATGGAATGCCAGATAAGGTGTCATTATTTAAGGCATCCAAATGCCTGAGGAAAGGTTGTGTCATCTACATGGCACAAGTCACTATTAACGAACCAAAACCAAACATTGAAGACCTTCCAATTATCTCGAAGTATTCCGATGTTTTCGTTGAAGAGTTACCAGGCCTACCTCCAGATAGGCAAGTGGAATTTAGAATTGACATCCTACCAGGATCAACACCTGTTGCTAGAGCTCCATATCGGTTAGCTCCGACGGAAATGATGGAATTAAGAATTCAACTAGATGAACTTTTAGAGAAAGGTTTTATACAACCTAGTTCCTCACCTTGGGGAGCTCCTATCCTTTTCATTAAGAAAAAGGATGGTTCAAAGCGAATGTGCATTGATTACCATGAACTAAATAAGATAACGATTAAAAATCATTATCCTTTGCCCAGGATCGATGATTTGTTCATTCAACTTCAAGGGGCTACTTATTTCTCTAAGATCAATTTGAGATCAGGATACCATTAACTGAAGGTTAGAAGTGAGGATGTTCCTAAGACTGCCTTCAGGACTAGTTATGGTCATTATTAATTCTTAGTGATGCCTTTTGGATTCACAAATGCACCTGCAGCATTCATGGATCTCATGAATGGAGTCTGCAAGCCGTAATTAGATAAGTTTGTCATTGTCTTCATAGACGACATACTTATCTACTCTCGTAATCAAGTTGATCATGAGAAACATCTTCGGTGCATCCTAGAATTGCTATAACAAGAGAAGCTTTATGCTAAGTTCTCTAAGTGTGAATTTTGGCTTAGAGAAGTCCAATTTCTTGGACATATTGTAAGTGAGCGTGGTATCCAAGTGGATCCTGCCAAAATAAAAGCCATAATGAATTGGGAAGTACCCAAAACTCCATCAGAGATTTGTAGCTTCTTAGGTTTGGCTGGTTATAATAGGAGGTTCATTGAGAACTTTTCAAGGATAGCCACTCCTTTAACTACTTTGACCCGTAAGAATGTCAAGTTTAACTGGGGTCCAAAACAAAACAAATCCTTTGAAACTTTAAAACACAAGTTGAGCAATGCTCTTGTGTTATATCTACCTGAGGGTATTGAGGATTTTGTCATTTATTGTGATTCCGCGCACACTGGCATAGTTGTGTGCTAATGCAAAAAAGGCAAATTGATTGCTTATGCATCACGACAATTAAAGGTGCACGAAAGGAATTACACCACCCATGCTTTGGAATTGGGTGTTGTTGTATTTGCACTTAAGTTGTGGAGACATTACTTATATGGCACGAAGTGCATTATATACACTAACCATAAAAGTCTCCAGCATTTGTTCAATCAAAAGGAATTGAACATGCGACAACGCCGTTGGATGGAAACACTTAATGATTATGATTGCAAATTCGCTATCATCCCGATAAGGCAAATGTAGTTGCTGACGCCTTAAGTCTCAAGGAAAGGGTTAAGACTATAAGGATTAACGCCAAGAGCATCGAGCTAAGAAAATAACTTGAATGAGAACATGGCTAAGTGATCGTAATAAGATAGGTGTTAATCCCTATTAAGGGAACCTCCTAAAGATCACGTTTGCTAGACCAATTAACGGGTCAAAGTTTTAATATTAAAAAGTCAAACAGGCCAGTTTTCGAAAATATTATAATCTGAGCGTATATGTTATGAAACATATTTTGACACTTAAACAAGTTAGTAATAATTATTAGAACATGTGAGAACATGTTCGGCTTGTCAATTTCAGTTCTAGGGTCGTTTCGTAACCGAAAGTCACAAAGTTTGACTTCTGCTTTGACTTGCGATTCTGACCTGATTTAGATTAGTTAGCTACTGATCTAGGGTTGCATTATGGTCATAATATAATGTAGCATAACCACCTGAGGTTATATTATATGATCATAATCAGAATCTGAGTTTATGCACAAGTTCCGTTATTATGCCTATTATGACTAAATTGCCCTTTTTACAATAAATAAGGTTTTAATCGGTAACGAACGTGAAAATGAATTTTCTACTGATGTAATATCATAAGTAAGATTATTTTGGATATCAAGTCAGATTGTATATTGAGTTTACGTACATGTTCTTGTGTTATGTCAATACATGACGATAAGGCCCTTGTGGCTCAGAAAATGGTTTTAATCATACCTTTTCATATCAAATCTTTTACCTACTGATATGTCATATTAAATAACATATCTAAAGCAATTAAACTTTATCTTAACATCAGTTTTTACTAAACTTTGCACAAATCGTCATTTTGCGACATAAACGCCGTTTCGGCGCATAGTATGGTTTTAAACCATATTTAGCAACCAAGACTTGTTACCTACTAATTTTAAAACTTATTTAAAATATTTTTACAATGGGTACATAATATAAACTCAGAATCCCAAATAAATTAAAAAAATATGTGTAAAATGACCAAAATGCCCCTTCGGTGCATAGTTGTCATAAAATGATAAACTACACATATGACCAGTATCTTACTGATATTATATCATAAATAAATTATTTTTCCAGAATACTTATGATTATAACATTAAATATATTCAAGTTCCTTTTACACGGTATATAATTAACAAAACGCCCTTATGAGGCATAGTTTCATTTTAAAACCTTAACGGGCATGTAAATTGATATCCTACTTATATTACAACTTATTTAAAGTATAATGGCATATAGAACTTGACCATGACTTATCCGGTTACCCGATATCGCTTATATGCACATCGTAAGTGTACGTAACTAGTTTACAGAAATTAACCGAAACGGGTTTAACCTTATCACTTTAGTCTCAAAATCTAGAATGCTTATGGTTACCCATGTTATACAAGTCATAGTACTTGTTGGGTTTAAACTACATTCTATTCGGTCATCGCTTAGTCTAGCATATTATACCGTTTTGATCATGTACGCTAGTCGGTCTAAGTCTATGACTTAATTAAGACCGTTAGTATTTAATTGGTTAGCTTATGCCATAATCCAGACTAGAGCCTTCCGGTAAATGCTATCTGTACTTAGTTCATTTTGGATACGGCTGAGATATTAAAATTTTGCATTTTAATCAAGACTAGCTCATGTAAATACTCTCGACTTATTTTCCCTATACGGGCTTGGGTTACGGTAAACTATTACCGCTTGGTCGAAAATGGGTTCAATCGAATGCCGGACTGTGGCTAGTAAATCTGCATATTCCGTTTTAATCAGTTTTGTTTGATAACTTAAACATCGGGGGCTCACGACCGTGTCCTGGATATCCTCGGCTCATTACATTAGTTAATGGCCACGACCAAACCGCGGGGTGTAGGCATACACCTGACAGATGCTCATGCAAAATTATTTTTACCCTCTAGTTGGGGATAACTCCTTCGGGGTTCTTAAGTGGTGTGTATGTTAATCATGTCTCGGTCTCTGTACTGGGCCCCGTATGTATGGACAAACATGTGAATCTATTAACAAGGTTACAAGGCTGACTTTCCCAAGTTATAAAAGATTTTTCGTGCCATGTGCACTTAAAACCATTTTCAAATGTTTTCAAAATGAGTCAGTCGGGTGTATTTACCAGCGAAAGCTGGCGTATTTTCAAAAGGCTAAGATGCAGGTACAATACGAAATAGGCTGGAAGCTGCTCGGTAGTGATATAAGAGGATCTTGCAAATCCTTAGATCTGCCCAAAGTCTGTTATACACTTTTTGTACATTTTACGATCCGCCTGTGGATCTTCATTACAAGCCGTCTGTATATTATTTTCGTATTTTGAGCATTTGGCTTGTAATAGTAATTTAACTCCAAGACTTTCGATGTGTTGTATTTAATTGATTATGATGATATCAACTTACGTCACGAGATTCCCCACCCGGGCCCACCGATGTTTGGTTGTAAACTTTGGGGTGTGACACTTTAGCCCTAACTCGGTTGGCTTCAATGGTTAACTCTGACCAAATGAGTCCCACATGAGGATATTTTGGTCATTTTACCCTAAAGACTTAAATAAATAATATAAACACCTCTCTCTCATCTCTCTCAAAACTCACTCTCGTTCCTCCACTCTCTCTTTCTCTAGAATTCCGCCATCGCACCATCATTGCCATCACATCACCACCGCCCATAGCTCCTCCGCCATCGCACCACCACCGCTATAGTACCACCGCTATCACATCACCAACTCGTCATTACATAGCTCCGTCATCGTCGAAACCCTAAAAGTCGTCGTCATCGAAATCTTAAAATCATCTGGATATGTCGAAACTATGTTTTTCATTGCTGTCCATTATGGTTGTCGTTCACTGCTGTTATATAACCACCGACAAGTTTTGTGAAGAAGATGAGGAGTCGGGTTGTTCCATATCTGATTTCTTCATTCCTCGATTTCGTTTTATGTTGAAATCGTTAGGGTTTTTGAGTGTACGGATTGATCTGCATGTTTTACTTGATCTAAATTGTTTCAAATCAATTTGATGCTCGTTTGTTTGTAGTTATTTGTACTCTATGGTGCTAGAATGTTGTGTTTTTAGAGGACTTTATAAATTGAGTGGGGGTTGTGGTGGTCATTGTTGGTAGGTGGTGGCTAATAGTGGAGGTTGAAAGAGACGGTATGTGTGTGTTATAGAGAGAGATTTATTAAGTTTTTTAATATGCTGATTTTTATGTTTATTTATTTGAGTAAATAATGTAAAATGATAAAAATACCCTCATGTGAGATCCATTTGGTTAAATTTAACCATAAAATTAACTGAGTTCGGCCTAAAGGTCATAATGTGCAAGAGATTGCAAATATCGAGTACGTTTTTGTATTTTTGAAGACAAAGAACACACTTTGGAATCTGATATCAACATAAAGGATGATTTTTTGTAATTTACTCATAAGAATACTAAAAGTGTATATTATATATAGTATAAGAATCAAATTAAAGTTTTAAAGTATAGAAAGGAAATTGATAGCAGATAGGGTATTAATATTTGTATAATATAAGGAATTTATACATGCGTACAAGCATACGTAGGGTATTTCATTATACTAACAAAATAAGAAAATTTAATAAATAAAAAAAACGTTTTGTGGGGGGAAATTGTCGCAATTTGCGACATTTTGCCACGACTTCTGATTTTTTTTAAGTTTTTAAATTGTTTGTTTTACTATACTAACAAGATTTAATAGCTAACAAATAAGTGGGAAACTTGTTGCAACTTGCTACAAGTTTTCTACAATTTTTGAATTTTTTTAGTTTTTAAAATGGTGGGTGGATTCAGTTAAAAAGTTCATTTTCCTTCAAAGTGTAAAAAGTCATAAAACACACTCAAAACATACAAATAAAATAATGATAATCACTAAAACATAATATCTAAACCCTAACAATTCTTAAAAATTTCAAACACACCATCGTATAACTACTATGGATATAAAACACAACATAATAATCAAAATAAAACACCTTAATGTTAGTCATTCGATAATCAAAGCTTTATCGTCGAAAATACAACACAAAACCCACAATTATGGTGTTTTAGTAATCTCTACTATTTTATTTGTGGGTTTTGAATGTGTTTTATGGTTGACATTATTATATTATGACTTTTTACACTTTATAGAAAAAATAGACTTTGTAACAAACTCCCACTATATCATTACACTAATAATTTAATAAATAAAAAATAACGTTTCAAGTTTGCCACAACTTTTTATTTTTTTTGGATTTTAAATTTGTTTTTTAATTGTACTAACAAATAACATAACTATTGTTATTATTGTTGTATATTAATATGTATACTAATATGTAAACTCAATGAACAGTGGCAGGAATGTGACTCACCAGCTTGCGTATATTAACATGTAACCTCAATGAACAGTGGCAGGATGTGACTCACCAACTTGCCAACTTGCTTCATTTTCTTGTTGTATATTAATTATGTAAACTCAATGAACATGGCAGGAATGTGACTCACCTACCTGCCAACTTGCTTCATTTTTTTAAGGGTATTTTATGACACTTGTCTTGCTAGGTGACAAAAATTTTGAATCTTTTTAGTTTTAAAATATTCTTTATCTTAATGTGTTAACATATAACAACATTTAATAAATAATATGTAAACTCAATGAACAGTGACAAGAATGTGACTCACCAACTTGCGTATATTCACATGTAAACTCAATGAACAGTGACAGGAATGTGACTCACCAACTTGCCAACTTGCTTCATTTTCTTGTTGTATATTAATTATGTAAACTCAATAAACATGGCAGGAATGTGACTCACCTACCTGCCAACTTGCTTCATTTTTTTAAGGGTATTTTATGACACTTGTCTTGTTAGGTGACAAATTTTGAATCTTTTTAGTTTTAAAATATTCTTTATCTTATTGTGTTAACATATAACAATATTTAATAAATAAATAACAAATAAAGTTTTGTGGTATAATTATCCCAAGTTGCGATAACTTTGTCTCACTTTTCGATTTGTTAGTTTTAATTCTTCTATTTTACTAGCAAATATCATGAGTTATTAAACAGAAAAAAGGTTATTGGATTTTATTAATATTAACTTTCACATACTGGACGGTATTAATCTCAACTTAAAAAATTATCTCTGTCAATTCCAACTTGTAACACATTAGCCTCCATTGATCCTTTTCTAATTGGCAGTTAGTTTTTTTTTCCTGACGTGACAAATTACGTGATACAAATCTAGTTATTTGGTTATGTGGTTGCTTATGTTTATGCTTATATGACGTAAACCTAGTTATTAGGTTTTAATAATCCTTACTTTCACCACCATCAACACCACCCACCATCAGCCGCCACCACTACCACCCCACCCTCAACAACCACCACCAGTAGCCACCACCACCACCAGCCGCAATGGTTGTGATTGTTGATGGTGGTGGTTGTTGATGGTGGGGGAGTGGTGGCTAACAGTCGTGGAAGTGGTGGCTAACGTGGTGGTTGTTGATGGTGGTGGTCGTGGCGGCTAATGGTGGTGATGAAAGTTAAGATTATTAATGTCTCATAATTAGGTTTGTGCCACATAAGCATACACATAAGTAACCACATCAGCCAATAACTAGGTGTGTGCCACGTTAGAAAAAGGATCGATGGGGTCAAATTCATACAAGTTGGGAAGGAAAGAGGGAATTTTTTTAAGTTGAGACTCATGTAGACCAATGAGTGAAAGTTAAGATTATTAAAATCCAAATAATGTTTTGTGGAAAAATTGTCGCAAGTTGCGACAACTTTGAGAAAACATCGAGAAAACAACAAAGATTTTTTGGTTTTAACCCTACGACATAAAAGGAATAGGAAAAGGACTTATCGAAATCTTTTAAATTTAAAACGGATCAGTCGGCCGGGTCTACGAATCTATTCTAACTATCAAAGAATTCATAGAATTTTAGGCGGGATGGGAGTTGTAATTCTTTCTACCTCTCGGGGTATAATGACAGACCGAGAAGCTCGACTAGAAAGAATAGGCGGAGAAATTTTGTGTTATATATGGTAATCTTTCTAATATCCGAATTGAACAGGAAACTTCTTTTTTGTGAAAAAGAAAAGAGAAGGAGTGGGTTGTCTAATAGGGTTCTTCCTCCACTAGTTGATACTTCAAGGAGGTTTTACCTGGAATGAAAGAACAAAAATGGATTCATGAAGGTTTAATTACTGAATCGCTTCCCAATGGCATGTTCCGGGTTCGTTTAGATAATGAAGATATGATTCTAGGTTATGTTTCAGGAAAGATCCGACGTAGTTTTATACGAATATTGCCAGGAGATAGAGTCAAAATTGAAGTAAGTCGTTATGATTCAACCAGAGGTCGTATAATTTATCGACTCCGCAACAAAGATTCGAAAGATTAGGTTTTTTTCAACTTCACTATTTCTTTTTCTTTCGCAGAAATACAATTCAAAATCGAAAATTGCAATAAACTTATTTTCTTCCAAAAATGGATTCAAAATTAAAGTAAGGAGTGGCAAATATGAAAATAAGAGCTTCTGTTCGTAAAATTTGTGAAAAATGTCGACTAATCCGTCGTCGGGGACGAATTATAGTAATTTGTTCCAACCCAAGACATAAACAAAGACAAGGATAATAAGACTCGTTAAAGACCCAATATACAAATAAGAAGGGGGATCTTTTTTGACATGAAATGGATATATCCATATATCTCTGACTCAAATTTATGAGATGATAAAATTTTGCCGCGGTTTTAGCTTTTTTAGTCTGTAAAATTGTTCTTATATCATATTAACAAGTAACATGAGTTATCAAATAAAAAATGAGTTATCAAATAAAAAGATATTAATGTTTTGTGGGAAAAATGTGGCAAGCTGCGGCAACTTTGCCACATATTTTGATATATTAGTTTTTAAATATGTCTATTTTATGGAATAATGGATTTTAATAATCCCAACTGTTAGCCATTTGCCGGTAATGGTCTCAAATTTAAAAATAACCAGTGGTGGTCCCATCTTTTCATATATTGTAAACCAAAAGATCTTTACTAAACCAAAAAAGATAAGGATGCAAAAAGAAATTAAGGTTCTGATACTAAAGGTCCATTAGTTTACATATGTGAAAGGTGGGACCACCACTGGTTATTTTTTAAATTGGGACTGTTGTCGGCCAACGGCTAATAGTTGGGATTATTGAAATCCATTATTCATATTTTTATCGTACTAACAATTAACAACCAAAGAGCCTTTGGTATAGCTGTATCATACGAAAGAGGGTTCGAATCCCATTGACAAAAATTGAGCCATTAAAACAAAATGTTTAACAAAAATTCATAAATAATATAATTATATTTTGTGAGAAAATTGTTGCAAGTTGCCACAAACATGCCACTGTTTTGATATTTTTTTTATTTATATAAATTGCATTAACTAATAATAAAAGTTAATAAATGAAATAGAAACAAAGTTTTGTGGGAATATTGTTGGAAACATAGTTAAATTTGCCACGAAATTGTCACAAATACAGGTTTGGTGACTATCTTGTCAAAAAATTGGGGGAAATTTATGGTTTTTAATATTTGTCTAAAATTTGTGGGAAATTTGTCAAAAAGTTGCCACAAATTTGCCACTGTTTTGACATCTTTTAGTTTTATAAATTGCACTAACTAATAATAAAAGTTAATAAATGAAAAAAACAAAGTTTTGTGGGAACATTGCTGGGAACATAGTAAACTTTGTGACGAAATTGCAACAAATATACGTTTGGTGACTATCTTGTTGAAAATGTGGGAAATTTATGGTTTTTAAAATTTGTCAAAAATTAAGTGTGGGAAATTTGTCAAAATGTTTTGTAGCAAAATAAACAGTTTTCTAGTAGTGTATGTATAGTTTAAAATTAAGTATATGCATAAGTATATAATTTAAAACTTGACAATATACATATATATAGTTAATTTTAAACTATACATATGTGTATATTACGAAAAGTTTACGAAAAATATGTGGTTCAGAATACTTTTCAAGAATCTCAAATAAGATTGACTTCTTTTAGAATCCATACCTATATAATTAATTACCCATTGTATTTATCATCCTAGTTCTCAGTTACATCTGGTTAATAATAGAACTTAATAGCTATAACAACAATAATGTCACGAACATCATCGTCATTAAAAAGTAACTCAACAAAAACTCAAATTTTGAACTCAACAACGAGGTCATGTGAACATTACCCTGTTTAGCTGTGAACAACCAAATCCTAAGATCATGAGGGAAAGTTATTTTGCTTTAGAAGAACTCCTAAACCTACCACAAACTGAGCTTCGTGATAAATCACTAGATTACATCAAGAATAAGATAACCATAAATGACATGGTGAGGAGGTATGGTCTCACGCGACCATATCCTTGACTCAAAGGTCACAAAGATAATCATGTGCGCAACGTGCAAGGGTGCGCTTTCTTTGGATTCAATAGGTCAAACAATGAGCCTTGCGCACTCAACGCAACGGTGAATTAGACCAGTCTTAATAGGTCGCACAATGAACCTTGCACACTCAACGCAATGGTGAATTAGATCAGCCTTAATAGGTCATACAATGAGCCTTGCACATTCAGCGCAAAGGTGAATTAGACCAATGCAATAAAGTCACACAACGAGCCTTGTGTACTCGTCACAACGGCAAGTTAGACTCATGCGCGTAGGCTACTAGACCCTGCGCACAACAACATTCCTCTAAGCTGCGAATCCCAAAATCTTACAAGGACAAGACACACATGAGAAGCGCCTCATAGTCTTAGGACAAAAGGATGCACCCCTGACACCCCTGCGCTGGCGGGAAAAACCTTGACGGCCTCGCAGAAGGGGGTAAGCACTAAGAGATGTTGACCATACCTCAGGGTACGGAATGGCAGAACTGTGACCAAAGGTTACTTGGCAGGTTGCGTGTGACAGCGCTCATGACAATAAAGCAAGTGCCAGACCATACACCAACCACTGTCCTGCCAGTGACTGTTCCACTTTCTCTATTTCGGCTGGCAACAGGCGTGACACCAGAAACGGCTACTTTACACGTGGCACCACTCAACACCTGACAGAGCATACCTCCCGACAGAGAACATTAATTCTCCTGTAGGGAGCATTTAATGTCTGCCGCCAAGGGACAAAAGGTATGTTTCTGTCTGTATGGGCCGGGCCCAAGGCCCACCAGCATTTCTCCTAAACATACATTCTGTCGGCTATAAATAAGTATCGGATCTCCAGGTAACGACATGCTTACCAAGACATATTCTTGCTACACCACTTAACACACACATAAGCTCTCGCTTACATCTGTTACCACCTATTTTCCTTACCAAAAGTACTTATTCTCACGCCGGAGTGTGGTCACGAGAAAACCACCCTTTTCCCGTGGCGAGACTAACGGCGTTGCTAGTTTTGCAGATCATCCGGAGTTAGCTCGCAAACCCAAAGGCGAAGTGAGAGGTTAACAATTTATGTAGAAACACCCTGGTTGCGACTGATATATCCCCGGATATCCCTCGGTTCAACCGTTGCGTCTTCATTGGCGCCATCCGCTTTTTTCTCACTATTTCAGTTTCCAACCTTACATTTTCACCTTTTCTAATGCTCATTCCTGATGGCCGATTTTTCAACCCCGTGAGGCTCTTGACGCGAAGGCAAGAACCTGGTTCAAACCTCTCGTGTCGACGGGCAAGTGAGGGAAGATTCCTCCGAGGATACCGGCGACCAACACGGCTCTAGCCGAATAAACATCCCGGTCACCCCGGAGCCCAGTTAGAGACTCCTTTTGTTCCGATCACGTCGGTCTTACCCCGATGTCATGGTTCATAAAGTCTCAGACGCCCTGAACGTCGTCTACGCGCAACTCTGTGCGCAAACAAACACCCCTGCTGCCCCAGTGTAGCCCGCTGTTCAAGCACACCTTCGCCTAGGATTTTGAGTTACGACTCACCAGCTGGGGAAAACATACCATATAGTCTCCACTCACAGGAGACAGAATACACACAGCCTCCGCCTAAGCTGGAGTCTCGCTCTCTCAAATGAGCATCTGTTCACTCACGGCTGGGCCCGCGTCCTCAAGGGGAGCGGTACACCCAGCGTGAGGAAGACAAAACTTACGATGAAGGTGATAGTGCCAGCATCTTTCACCGATACCAAAAATCATGCGGCATAAAGATCCGCTCCACGTGACGGTTACAACCCAAAGGCCGAGCACGATTACAACTTGATTTATCGACCGGCGGACGTAGTAGAACACTCCAAGTTCATCAAGGAGATAGCTCTCGCACCCTTGGAGTGTGCAAAGCTGCCCTCCAACGTCGGCAAATACAACGGGTTGACCGACCCGGATGACCACCTGCGTCTTTTCACGGCGCAGGGCTGATCGGAGGATGGACACTACCGATGTGGTTTCACCTGTTTGTTCAAACCCTCACAGGTGCTGCACGCCTGTGGTTTGACAACTTGCCTACGAGAAAACTCGCGTCCTGGAACGATTTGAAGGACAAGTTCCTGGCGCATTTCACTAGCAAAGGCGTTATGTCAGAGACTCCTTCTGATGTAATGAATATCTGGCGCCAGGATGATGAAAGCCTCGAGGATTTCATCACCCGCTACAACAAGGAGGTATTGGAGATAGGGGATGTGCACGAGGATCCGTGCACAGTTAAAATATGCCGTACGCTGTGACGTGATGACCAAAGTCTTGTCAGGGACTACAGTCTCCCCAAGAGCTGGGAGAAGCTTATGGCTGCGGTAAAGGTCTACGCACAAACAGAGTGCAACCTTAACAACAGTAGGCCTCCCCTACCTCACCATCGTCCCCAAGACTTGAGCAGGAGTTTTGAGAAAAAGAATAAAGGGTGGAGGGACCACAACCAGCACCCTCCCCATACACCGGTCGATGCTCGCGCGACCATTATAAGCTCGCCACCTAGCGAGCAATAAAACCAGATAATCGCGATCACCAGTGGACCCCACTGACGAAGACATCGGCGGAGGTCCTCAGCACAAGAAGACCATCAATTCAAACAGCCATCGCCGATGCATAACAAGAAGGTCAAGACCCCAACCTCTTCTGCGATTATCATAAAGACACTGGGCACGCAACCGACAATTGCATCTCCCTGCGCATGGAGATTGAGAAGGCACTCAAGAGTGGGAAGCTCACCCACTTATTACAAAATGTGTGCAAGGAGGTGCGCCAGATTACTCGAGGCGGCGAGGGCCCAAGTAACAAAAGAATGAAGGTTGTTCTTATGATTTAAGGTGGTCCTTCGCGCAAGCGTAGCCACCAGAAGAGCTGCACGTCTCACTGGCGTGAGCAGCAGGTCATCTTCCCCGTCGTTCCCGAGGGTCCACAAGAAGACGAACCGGTAGTAATAACCAATATTTTCGGTCACTACCGGACCGACTACATGTTCATAGACCCTGGGAGCTCTATGGATATTATATACGAACAGTGCTTCCAACAACAGTGGATTTCTCATTCACCGGTTTCTGCAATGGGCCTGTTTTTCCTTTGGGACAGATATCTTTTCCGGTTACTCTCTCCGATGGGCGCCACACTCGCACCGTCCAAGTCAATTTCATGGTCATGCCCGCAACCTCGCGCCATGATGTATTATTAGGGCGGCGTTCCCAGCGAGACTTCAGCATGATTACTTCCATCCCTCACGCCGCTTGCGGTTTCCCTACGGAAACCGGAGTGGCTATCATGTATTCAAGGAAGGAAATCATGTCGGTGGACAATGAGCCACCAATAAAGCAACCCAAGCCATCTTCCGACGGTGAGCCAGAGAAGTGGGTACTTAATAACAAGTGCCCGGAACAAACTGTGCTCTTGGGACCCGCCATGAACCCCATAGTCAGGGCGCGGTTGAAACAACTGTTGTTCCAAAACTCTGATATTTTTGCATGGTCAGCGGCGGACATGACAGGGGTGCCAAGGGAAAAAGCTGAGCATGCACTACACACTTTCTCTTCAGTACAGCCTAAAGTTCAAACGAAGCGCAACTTCGGGCCCGAAAAGACCCGCGCTTTGAACAAGCAAATCGCGGAACTTCTCCAAGCAGGGATCATCCGAGAAGTGCGTTATCAAACATGGCAGCCAACCCAGTCATGGTCCAAAAGTCCAACGGTAGTTGGCGCATGTGCGTCGATTTCAAAGATCTCAACAAGGCATGTCCCAAGGACTGCTACGCCTTGCCAGAAATTGACAAAAAGGTGGATTCTCTTGCTTCATTCAAGTGGAAGTGTTTCCTTGACTGCTAGAAGGGCTACCACCAGATCCAAATGAAGAAAGAAGACGAAGACAAGACCGCTTTTCGAATGGACAAGGGCATCTATTGCTACACAAAAATGCCCTTCGGACTGCGCAATGCGGGAGCCACCTATCAACGCTTAATGGACCATGTCTTTGGGGATGACATTGGTGAAACCGTGGAAGTATACATTGATGACCTAGTCATCATGAGCTCAGACGAGGAATTGATGTTGGCAAACATCCAAAGAACGTTTGCCTCCTTGCGCAAGGCAAACTTGAAGCTGAACCCCAGTAAGTGCTCTTTTGGAATGGAGGAAGGCAAATTTCTAGGATTCATCGTCATGCACGATGGCTTTAAAGTAAACCTGGATAAAGTGGAAGCGATTCAGCGTATGCCATCACCCTCAATTATAAAAGAAATGCAATAGTTGGCAAGGCGGCTGGCTGCGCTGAACAGGTTCTTGGCCAACCATGCGATGAAGTCCTTCCCATTCATTAGCACTCTGTGGAATTGTATGAAAAAGAACAAGTTTCAATGGACTCCAGACGCGGAGAAGGCCTTCACCCAAATGAAGGAATGCTTGATTCAGCTACCAACACTCACCGCGCCACAAAAGAAGGAGCCACTGCTACTCTACCTTTCCGCATCATGTGTCGCTCTGGGAGCAGTTCTGCTAGTAGAACGCACAGGAGTTCAAACTCTGATCTACTACGTCAGCAAAATGCTCACTGACCCAGAGACCCGATATCCAATGATGGAAAAGCTAGCTCTAGCTTTAGTCCACGCATCCCGGCGGTTGCGCTGATATTTTTCAGGCCACGAGATAACAGTTCTCTCGAACTACCATCTAGGCCAAATTTTTTCAAAACCGGATATCTCCGGTCGCCTAGCAAAATGGGCGATCGAGCTCGGCGGATACAATGTTTTATATAATCCAAGACCGGCTATAATGGGCCAGATATTGGCCGATTTTATCGCGGAAGTCCCGCAAAATAAGGCCAGGAGTGTGAAGAAAAACAGAATCTCACACCGCTATAGATAGTCGCGCATGGATACTTCACACCGATGGCGCATCCAATGATGATGGCGCAGGGGCAGGTTTTCGTCTCATAAGCCCCTATGACCAAGAGTTCACATGTTCCATCAGATTGGATTTTAAAAGCACAAATAATGAAGTTGAGTACGAAGCGTTCCTGCCAAGACTTCGGTTAGCAATCAAGATGAGTGCGCAAATTTGGAAGCCCATGTCGACTCACTCCTAGTCGCCGGACAGGTCAACGGCTGTACGATGGAAATGGCGAGGTAATGGCCTTAAATCTAGAACAGACCCAAACCTTAATAACCAAATTCCAACATTTCAAGATAACCCACGTTAACCGAAGCGAGAACAAACATGCGGATGCTCTCAGCAAGCTCGCCGCTACAAGCTTCAAACACCTCGCACGTGAAGTGCGCATTGAGGTACTAAAAAACCCTTCTGTTCCTTTGCGACAAGTCAACATCATAGAAATGGGGAGGTTATCCTGGATGTCTCCTATCATCATGTTCTTGCAACACGGGAGTCTCCCCGAAAGGAAAGCGGAAACAAGGAAGATCCAAAACAAGGCACTTAACTATGAAATGGCGGATGGTATCTTATACCGAAAGTATGGCGGATGGTATCTTATACCAAAAGTCATACCTTGGACCTCTCCTCCGTTGCATGGACGCGCAAGACGCTATGTACTTGATCTGCGAAATACATGAAGGGTTATGCGGAATTCACGCCGGACCGCGCATGGTTGTTGCAAAGATCATGAACGTTGGATATTATTGGCCTGGCATGCACCTCGATTCGGTCGAAACATTGCGAAAATGCGCATCATGCCAGCGCCATGCTCCAAAGACATTGCGCCCGAAAAATCCCTTGATTCCGGTAACAGCAGCGTGGTCTTTTCAACAATGGGCAATCGATATGGTGGTACCATTCCCAGATGCCCCAGGAGCGGTGAAGTTTATAATTGTTGCCGTCGATTATTTAACCAAATGGGTAGAGGCCAAACCTCTCGCATCCACCACAGCAACTGTAGTGCGAAAATTCATTTGGGAACATATCATATGCCGTTTCGGATTACCCTTGCGTATAGTCAGTGATAACAGCCCCAATTTCGCAGCCGAGGAGCTAAAGCAATGGATGCAAGAAATGCAGATCGAACAAGCTTTCACTTCAGTCGCGCATCCCCGAGGAAACGGCCAAGTGGAAAGGATCAATAAAAGCATTGTCGAAGGAATCAAGACAAGGTTGGGAACAGCGCACAGAGGTTGGGTAGAGGAGTTGCCAAGCATCTTATGGGCTCATCGAACCATGCCTAAAACCAGCACGAGCGAAACTCCTTTTAGCCTTGTGTATGGGACGGAGGCATTGATTCCCGCAGAGATAGGCCTCTCATCACCGCGCATGTTGGCTGCGCAAAAACAAAACAACGAGGAGGAGCGCAGGCTAGATTTGGACTTGCTAGAAGAAAGGCATGAAAATTCTGCCATCAATGAAGCAAAATACAAGTCCAAGCTAGATAAATACTACAACGCGCGAGTCCGCATATGCACCTTCTTACCCGGAGATTTTGTTCTACGCGACAATGAGGCATCTAATGCTGAACGTCCTAGAAAACTGGCACCCAAGTGGGAAGGTCCTTATGTCATTCATGAAGTCCTGGGAAAAGGTGCGTATACCCTTAAGCGTTTAGACGGAACAAGCATCCCCAAGACATGGAATGCGCAGCAACTAAGGCGATGTTACATGTAGATTCCTAAGGACATAACCTTTTGTCTATCTGGAAGTGCGACCTTTGCGCACATTATGTAATAAAGATATGACTTACTTCACTTTTCTTTTTATCTTAATGTTTCGCTACAAATGCGCGGAAACACTTTGAGTATACGCAAAAACAACTTGGTGCGCAATGACTCGTAAAATATAAGTCACTACCTACGCAAGGTGCACAAAAGTTGATACACAGGCGCGAGTTCATTACCAGTTTTATTTGCTATACTTGCACAAAGTTGTTTCAATCCACGCAAATATTGTAGCAGAAAAGAAACACTTCATTAAAAAGATAAAAAAGAGTATGTACATAACCGCCACATGTGCGAAACAAGCAGTGATCCTACAAAGATATTACACTACGGATCCTACGCTAGTCTTCGTCTTCAGCAGCGACTTCAGCATCTACCGAGAAAATATCCTTCAAGTGGTCAACGAAGTCATCATGGGTAAGAGCCTCGCTCAACAACTCCAAGGCAGGAATTTCAAGGCGATTATACCCCTGCTGCGCCTTCTCGAAGATAGCTCCAGTATTAATCTCGTGAGTGGAGGCATGGCTAGAATCCCACTGAGTGTCCAATGCATGAGCAACTTGTTGCGCACACTCCGCATAGCTTGCGCATGCCCATCATGGCGCGCAGCGACCACCAGCTTAGCCACTGCACCATCCAACTCCACGGAATTCACAATGGAATCGGCAATCTGCGAATTCAAAGGAAAAAATCAGAGCAATTCTATAAGGTTCAGGAGAAAACACAAGTGCAAACACTTACATGGCCAATTCCCTGCTGTTGGGGCCACACATGTTGCTGGTGAGTGATTCCACCAGCGACTCGGAGATGGCACGTGAGTTCTCAGAGTCTTCTAATTTCTTCACTCCCGTTTCCACCTTCGCCTCCGCAAGTTGCAGCTTCCACACGAGTTCAACATTTTTTGCTGAAGCTGCCTGGAGATCTCTCTTAGCGCTCGCCCAAGCAGCGCAAGCTTCGACCTGCTTAATTTCAACAAGGTTAGAAAGATACCTAAAAACATATCAAAAGAATAAGACAAAGGACAAGGAGGTACCTCTTTCTTCTTGTTGTGCTCACGTTGCACACTGGCTTGTGCAGCTCAGGTAGCGGCCGCCTCCTTCTCTTTCCTTTCGCGCACCACATCGGCGCGCAACTGGCCAACTCATCCCTCAGGGATCTTTTCTCCCTGTTGTCTCTCTCACAAGCCTCCTTCCATAATTTGTGTTCCTCAGCAAGTTTGGCTTCTAAGGCTTCAACCTTGTTCTTCCAACCCTGCGCAGACCACCCTTCAATGCGCTGGTTATCGGCAAAGGCAGTCTCCCTTGCCGACAATGCAGCTTCACGCCAGCCACTTGGGCTCGCTCCTTTCCAAGGGTCTCTTGAGCAGTCTCAAGATTCTTCTTTTCCTTTACCAGGCCCCACCAATCTCGAACAATTTTGTAAGTCATCGAGGCAGACCTGGCAGCTGCTTGGAGGTACGTGTGATACGTCTCTTCTTCTTCACGATCAGAAAGCAAACGTACCTCCGCCGGGGGGAAGGCTCCCTTAAAAAACTCACGCCACGCCGGCCAGTGAGAAAAGTCATCTCCTTTCTCCAACTTCCACACATGAGTGTGAATCTCTTCAGCATGGGAATAGGAGAAGGACCTATAGTAATAATCCCCCGGAGTCTCATCCGGGCGGATGGGAGACAAACCAAGGGCGGCAGATCCTGCGCCGCCCCCAGGTTACGGTTCCTCCATGTGCCCTTCTGGAGCACTAGTCTGAACCTCTTCGACGGACGATAGCTCCCGACGGCCCCGCCTCACCAGCATTAACCGCGCCACCTTGATGCGCGCATGCTTCCCCCGCCACGGCGGGTTCTTCCAGCACCACATCGGGGTCCTGATCAAAGAACCCCAATTCTTCCACTCCCACGGTAGGTTCCCCAATATCCACCCAGGATTCCTCAACAACAACCACAGGTTATTCAATATCCTTCTGTTGTTGCGTCAATGGAACACGCGGAGTTTCCAAAACTGGGGAACCCACATTAGTAACGATACCGCTACCTTCCACCTCCACGTGAGGCCCCTCCCTCACGCCGACCGGTTCTTCTGCCCCAGCAACAGCTTTCCCTTCTGACCATCGGCCTGGGTCATTGGGGACTCTCCCATGAGTCAGAGATGACTACATAAGTTTTCCAATTGTCAGTGATAACGCGCTTACCTTTGGGAGGGCCTGCACCGGGTTGATTTGCCTCCCTACTCGCCACCGCGCTGGACCCTGCGCGCCTCTTTTTCTTGTGATCTGGGCCAATGCCCAAATCCACCAGAGCGCCTGCATGCAAACTAAGACAATAAGTAATTCACCTGCAAGGGCGCGCAAACAAACAATATAAACTCACCAGTTGGTGGCGCAGGAGCCCCTAGATCCGCGTCCTTGATTAGGGAAAATTATCAAGGAACTGCGCGTACCAGGTAGGCTCATCCGGCTTCAACGGAACCTTCTCCATCTGCCCCTCATTCCTTTGGAAGGCGGCCAAGAAATAGCGGCTCCTGCAAGTATAACACACGCATCATAAGTGAATGTACAACTCTCAATCAATCAAGAAAAAATGGAATAAGGAATACTTACTGTGATCGCCCTCAAAGTACACTGTTCGGGACCGGTACTCAGGTCCCCACACCAGGCTCATGCCCAAAGCCACAAGCACTCTCTCCGACAACTGGATCGCAGGGATCTCTTTCAAGTCGCCATACCAGGCATCAAGCACTGGTATGGGAAGGGTCTCCGCCGGAATCTCTTCCGGCCCCCGGAACGTCATCGGAGCCAGTATTACACCGGCCTTAACAAAAAAGAAATTTTCTTTCCAATCGTGGAAGGACTGGAAAGAATAAAACCCCATTGAGCAATGGAGCTGATAAAAAATACGGAATCGGTCGATGGTGGGAATAGACCCAGTCGACCGGCATAGGAACTCAAAATACCGGATTCTCACCATTCCCATCGGATTCAATTGGGAAAGGTGGAACCCGTAGTACTCACCAAAAAAGTTAGCAAACAAGGTGATATAACCCGTCGGAGCATCAACGACCGTCTCACCTTCCGCCGGCATTCGGGCGTCCCAAGAGGGAGGAAACCGGAGACCGGACAGATATCATCGAATAACTGCCGACTCAACTTGAAGCCGGAAAAGGAGGAGGAACATCACCACCAACGGCGGCCTCAGGCTCTCTGGCCGCATAGAAAGAAGAAACAAGGAAAGAGAACTTTGAAAAAAATATGGAAAAAAAATTTCAGACGAACTCAAGTAAATGCAAGAAGAGAAAAAAACTTTGAAGAATTGGTGAAGGAATGAAGAAACCCTACCGGAGCACATCTAATGCCTCGGAGAACGTGTGTAACACGTGGTTATGACGACCAATCACAGAAGGACGCGTGGCGAGTAAGTGGGGAGTGACGGTTAACGTGCACGCGTAGGCAAACACGCTCTCTGACCATTCATTAAATGAATGGCGGACGAAGCGGCTGAGTACATACCACAAATGTCAGACGTCCTTTGAAATCCCATATTTTCTCACCAAACCACCTTTAGACGTCAGAAGATCAGATTTTCAAATTCCAAGAATGAAGACAAAACGATTCCTACACACAAACGTTTCCTCCAAACACTTAGAAAATTTTCCACCACCAAATAAACGGCGCAAGCATCAACTTTTCTAGTCCAGCACTCCTCCCAACTTACAACATACGCGTAGGAGCAGCACTGGACTGGGGGGACTTGAGGAGGTATGGTCCCACACAACCATATCCTTGACTCAAACGTCACAAAGATAACCATGCGCGCAACGTGCAAGGGTGCGCTTTCTTTGGATTCAATAGGTAAAACAATGAGCCTTGCGCACTCAGCGCAACGGTGAATTAGACCAGCCTTAATAGGTCGCACAATGAGCCTTGCGCACTCAACGCAACGGTGAATTAGACCAGTCTTAATAGGTCGCACAATGAACCTTGCACACTCAACGTAATGGTGAATTAGATCAGCCTTAATAGGTCATACAATGAGCCTTGCACATTCAGCGCAAAGGTGAATTAGACCAATGCAATAAAGTCACACAACGAGCCTTGTGTACTCCCACAACGGCAAGTTAGACTCATGCGCGTAGGCTACTAGACCCTGCGCACAACAACATTCCTCTAAGCTGCGAATCCCAAAACCTTACAAGGACAAGACACACATGAGAAGCGTCTCATAGTCTTAGGACAAAAGGATGCACCCCTGACACCCCTGCGCTGGCGGGAAAAACCTTGACAGCCTCGCAGAAGGGGGTAAGCACTAAGAGATGTTGACCATACCTCAGGGTACGGAATGGCAGAACTATGACCAAAGGTTACTTAGCAGGTTGCGTGTGACAGCGCTCATGACAATAAAGCAAGTGCCAGACCATACACCAACCACTGTCCTGCCAGTGACTGTTCCACTTTCTCCATTTCGTCTAGCAAAAGGCCTGACACCAGAAACGACTACTTTACACGTGGCACCACTCAACACCCGACAAAGCATACCTCCCGACAGAGAACATTAATTCTCCTGTAGGAGTATTTAATGTCTGCTGCCGATGGACAAAAGGGATGTTTTTGGCTGTATGGGCTGGCCCAAGGCCCACCAGCATTTCTCCTAAACATACATTCTCTCGGCTATAAATAAGTATCGGATCTCCAGGGAACGACACGCTTACCAAGGCATATTCTTGCTACACCACTTAACACACACATAAGCTCTCGCTTACATTGTTACCACCTATTTTCCTTACCCAAAGTACTTATTCTCACGCCGGAGTGTGGTCACGGAGAAAACCCCCCTTTTCCCGTGGGAGACTAACGGCGTTGCTAGTTTTTGCAGATCATCCGGAGTGAGCTTGCAAACCCAAAGGTGAAGTGAGAGGTTAACAATTTATGTAGAAACACCCTGGTTGCAACTGATATATCCCCGGATATCCCTTGGTTCAACCGATGCGTTTTCACATGGTGTATGTTGGAGTTAAAGGTTTAGTTTTGTTCATTACTGAAACGTTAGTGTGGCTAGTTTTTTTTATTTTGGGATGGTGGAGATGATGATTATGAAAATGGTGATGGTAAGATAAAAATGGCTAGTTGATTTTTATCTTAGGATGGTGGAGATGATCATTATCATCCCAATTAAATTCAAACTTTAAAATGGTTTATGAGGTTTAGTCACTTTTGTCATATTAGTTCAAAACTCAAACCTTTCGAATCTGAGTCCTCATGGTTTTAGTTTTGTTATTATTTTCATCCAAAATCAAAATCTTGTCAGATTTTTTAGTTAAATCCAATTTTTCTGTCTTTTTCTCCCTTTTAATGAAGGGAAAAATGGTCTTTTAAATTTATTATAACAAATTAATCTGACCACCTTTCCCTTCATTAAAAGGGAGATAAGACAAAAAAAGCTGGATGTTAACTGAAAATCTGACTGATTTTGCTTTTGGATGAAAATAGCAACAAAATTAAAACCACAGGATCCAAATTCAAAAGATTTGAGTTTTAACTAAAGGGGTAAAAGTGACCAAACCTTAAGGACCATTTTTTCTATTATATTGGATGTCTCCATTGTTTGGATGTTCAAAACTACCACAAAAGAAATCGACTCAAAGAAGCAAAGACAGACCAGTCCTATTGTTATACGTTGTTGGGACTTATGCAACATAGTTTAGAGCGAGATTTACAGGGCAATCCTTATACACATCAATTTTAAGTAGCCTCAGTCGTCTCCGATGATTTGATAGATAACATATGGTGTTTTAACTCTTTATCTAACCCGCATAAAAAAACTATAACACTTCTACAAGTAGTTATAAACAAATAATAAGTTGATGATAGGGCCTATTGAAATGTACAAGAGCGCACATAGGGTATGGTTTTGCATGTGACTTTTAACTTGTAAGAAAAATAAGGAATGATTTTGGGTCCACCTAGCCTAATTGGGCCACTAAAGTCTAATTCTATAAATGGTACCTCTTTGACAGATAAGATGAGCCCATAAGTCAGCCCACAAATAAAATTTTTAAACAATAAGTGAATTAAATTTGTATCAAATAACATGTATTTTCCTATGTTTTAGAACACATGTTAAATTACATATTATAAGATGTATTTATATATTCAGTGTAATACCTAGTAGATTCTATATCATATTTTATTTCTTAATTAGTATATTTAATTGACCCAAATCAATTATTTTTTGGTTATAAATTGACCTAAATCAATGAAATTCATAATTTGACCAATCATAATTCTTTTTATATTGTATTAACTCTCTTCTCGACTATTATATTATTGAGGTTGATTTCTAAATTTTATATTTGTGATGGTAAGAAAATGAAAACCCTAGCGAAACATTCTACCAGTTACTACTTTAACTACCACAATGTTATATCAATTACAATACTTGTTCAAGTTAATCATTTTAATGATGGTTAATCGCGTCGAGGAGTATATGCCAAGTCATCATTTTAATTAGTGACCATTAAATCCAACCTATTTCGTCATACTCTTGGTTATTCTTATAAATTTTAATAATTTAAGACACCCTTATCTAATGTTTTCATATAAAGATAATAATATATATTACTTCAGGATATATTATGAAGTTTATTTAGGTAAGAAGACTAGAAAGTAATCTTGACTATCTATCTATTAATGAAGGTCAAAGATTAAACGAGTGAAATTGAAGAGAAAAGGAGTTGCGGAGTTTGTTTAGAGGCATTCTAGTCAATTCAACGCAATAGTTTCTCTCTCCTCCAGTTCCTCTCCCCCCACTTTTTAAACGTTAATAACTTTTCATACGACATTATTTTTTATAAAATTTGCACAAAAAACGAGCGTTTTTTATCTTTAAAACGAGTATACTATATATGTTTCCAATTTTTTTTTTGAAAACCCAGTTGCGTAAAACGCAATGGACAAAAAACATAAAAATTGACTTTTTTTTAAAATGCAATTGATAAAAAACACAAAGAAATATCTTGTTTCTAAAATGCAATGTACAAAACCACAAAAGAAATGTGTTATTTCTAAAACGCAATAGTTGAAAAACAAAAAGGAATGTCTTATTTCTAAAACGTAATGGCAAAAAACACAAAGAAATGTCTTTTTTTTTTTCTAAAATGCAATGGACTGAAAACATTAAAAAAAAGTGTTTTTTCATTTATTTGTAAAACGCAATGACTTAATTCAAAAACCTAGATCCTAAGAATGCAATTAAAAAATTTCTTACACAGATCGAAACTAATTTCTTTCTATTTCTTATAGGATTGACGAAATTTGAATGCTAGAAACACTTATCAGCGATCGAATCGAAGGAATCGAGTTATTTGCTTCAAAATCACCGTAAAAAATGAGAAATTGTATGAAATTCAACTGGGTTTCTTCAAAGATGTTGAAGAACTCGTTGATTGGTGTTTGAATCATTGACTGATGATGAAAATCGCACTATGATGTAGTGATTATTGAGATAGAAAATAAAGAAAATGTTGAAAATGGTAGGTTTTAAAAATGGTGGATTTTGAAGTTACAGGGAAAGAAAAAGGAAGAGGATAGGACAAGATTGACTAAAATACTTTACTCTTTATTTTTCAATTTTGTCACATGTCAAAACCCTATTGCTTTCTATTCTTACTAGCCAAATTATACCTACTATTTGATTATCTCCCATATTTATAAGATACATTACAAAAATACATGTAATATTTTAGTTACCCTATCATAATAATAATCAATATAATAATTTCCAACCAAAATGATATCCTTAGTTTTTTATACATGTTATCATAGACAACTTTTGTAAAACCTTCAAATGTTAAATTGATTTATTATTGTATGGATGTATACATTATATATTAACATTTTACGATTTATTGTTGTATGGATGTATACATTAGATATTTTACAAGGCTAGCTTGCATGATGCTTGACCAATTTAGTTTTTCGTGGCACAAAACTGATTTTGCACAATAGCGCTCAGAAGATTTGTTTCACTTTTTAGTTTATATAAGGATTTGGGTGAGTGGGAAGATACGAGAAATTGAATGTTAAAGTGCTTTCAAGTAAGGGTGGGGTCACGTGCCAATGAATGGGATATTTTTGATAAAAAAACTTAAAAATTGTTTTTAATAATTTTATTATTTGATTTCAATCTTTATTGTATACAAACAATTTACTTAACACATTCAATACTTATAATAATTGCATGCAGAGGTTCTTTTGTTATCAGTTCTGTTTAAACATAATAGAAAAAATGAATGAAATACCTTGACGACAGAGAGGCCAGCAAAGAATCCAGTCAGAGACGATCCATGGAGTTGACATCTTTGTAAGTGTGATCTGGTTCTTCCTTAGGTGGGTAAGATTATGATGGTGATAACCGAATACTAGGGATGAATTCGGTTATGGAGAGAGAGATGTGGGACGATGATGATGATGTTATGAGTAAATTGTCTAATCCTGACCTCTCTAATCATCTCCTTATATATACACTCAGAAGGAAACCCTAATTAGTTAATAAGGGTAATATGGTCCATCAATAATTACCAACTAATATACAATAGGTTTAATATATTTTGATCTAATATATATAAATGATTATAATGGCAACATGATTAAATATTATAATATAATATATCTAATTTTACATTCTCCTACTTAGCCGAGTAATCATTTATCATGAGTATTAGATAAGCCTGATCAGTTGTTAACACTCATTTTAGCTTTAAACCAAGAACCGTAGCAGAGAAATACAGTAGTTGAATCATCATTCGACTCAGGACCCCCATTAGTCATACTACAGCCCAATTTAAAACCTAACAGCTATGATCAAAAGATGCAAATAAACCCTTTAGCGTTTGAGTTGTATTTATATTTGTCTATATGTCATTACACCGACAGAACATATATTAGAGGCATACAAAATCAAACTGAGGAAATTTCATTAATTAAAACATAAGTACAACATGCTATTAAATAAGGTCTTTAGTAAATCTCATATTCGAAACATGTTCTTCGAAAACTTTAGGTGGAGACCTTTAGTCATCGGATCTGCAAGCATATTTTTAGTACTAATATACTCAATACAAAGATTATTTTCCTCAACTCGTTAACGTACGAACAAGTACTTTGTATCGAGATATAAACCAGCTCTAGTCGAACTGTTACTGTTCGAGAAACTAACGGCAGCTGAGTTATCACAGTAAAGCTTCAATGGTCTAGAAATGGAACTAACGATTTTGAGTCCACTGATCAGATTCCTAAGCAACATTCCATGCCAGGTTGCGTTATAAACATCAATGTATTCTGCCATCATTGTGGAAGTTGTGGTTAACTGTTGTTTATGACTCTTCCATGAGATAGGTCCGCCTGCTAACATAAAAATATAGCCCGAAGTGGATTTCTTGTCATCTTTGCACTTGGCAAAGTCAGAATCAGAATAGCCTACCACTTCTAAATGATCACTTCTTCTATAAGTCAGTTTATGGTCTTTTCTCCCTTGCAGATATCTAAGTACTTTCTTAGCCGCCTTCTAGTGATCTAGGGCTGGATTAGTCTGATAACGGCCTAAAGCAATATAAGCGATATCTGGACGAGTACAGACTTGAGCATACATCAGGCTCCCGACTACTGACGCGTAAGGTATCTGGCTCATCTGCTACTTTTCAACCTCTGATGATCCGAAAACATCTCCCTTAACTACTGGAACGACTGAGGGTTTGCACTGTTGCATGTTATAGCGTGTAAGGACAGGATCTATGTAAGCCTTTTGGGACAATCCTAAGATCCCTTTGTGTCTGTCTGACGAATTTTGATGCCAATGACATAAGAAGCATCTTCGAGATCCTTCATGTCGAAGTTATGCGAGAGTAATCGCTTTGACTCATGCAACATATCTAAACTATTACTTGCCAATAGAATATCATCTACGTAAAGGACAAGTATAATAAAGTTCTCCCACTCATCTTGAGGTAGGTGCATTGATCCACTTGATTCTTTATAAAACCTTGTTTCTTCATGACTTCATCAAACTTAAGGTACCATTGACGTGATGCTTGTTTTAACCCGTAAATGGATTTCTTCAACTTACAGATTAGATGCTCCCGACCTTCAGGTTTAAAGCCTTCAGGTTGTTTCATGTAAACATCTTTATCTAAGTCTTCGTTAAGGAAAGCGGTTTTAACATCCATCTGATGTAGCTCTAAGTCAAAATGAGCTACTAGGGCCATAGCGATCCTTAATGAATCTTTATGAGAGACATGTGAAAACGTCTCTTGATAATCAATTCCCTCTTTCTGAGTGTAGCCCTTTGCAACCAATCTCGCTTTATAGCGTTCAACGTTCCCATTCATATCTAGTTTTGTTTTGAATATCCATTTACATCCTACGGGTTTGACACCATTAGGTAATTCTACCAAATCCCAAACGTCATTTTTCTTCATGGATTCAAGCTCATCATTCATTGCCTTATTCCATTCAGAAGACTGATCCCTGCTAATGGCTTCATTATAAGAGATAGGATCATTGAGCTTTTCGGCATCCATTTCAGTCAGATAGGCAATATAATCATCCCAATTAGTAGGCCTTCTTTGCCTGGATGACCTCCTGAGTTGATTATCGGGTTCAACGGTGTCTTGGTTTTGAGCGTTTGATGTGCCTTCGTTATGAGGTATAATGGGTTCTGGTTGTGGAGGTAAATTTGGAGTTGGTGCAGTAGCTTCAGGTGGAGTTGTTGCATTGGGTACAAGAGGAGTAAACGAAGTAATGGTAAGCGTCAAGTCTCTCCCCCCACGTCTTGTACTTCTTGCAATTTTTCGTAAGGGTTTGACTGCTCCCACTGACCTTAAAATCCTCCAGGAACGCGGCACGCTTGGTTTCAACAATACGGGTGACATGGAAAGGACAATAGAAACGATAACCGTGATCAAGATACCCGATAAAGAAGCAGGTAACTGTTTTAGGTTCAAGTTTCCTTAGGAAAGGATTGTAAAGTTTGGCTTCAAAATGCAACCCCATACTTTCATATATTTAAGACTTGGTTTCCTTCCTATCCAAAGTTCATAAGGAGTTTCAGGACAGACTTAGAAGGAACTCTATTGAGTATATGAACAACTGTTTTAGCGATTCAGTCCAGAGGAATAATGGTAAATTAGTGTTGGCTAACATACTGCGCACCATGTTCATAAGGGTACGATTTCTTCATTCAGTGACACCATTCTGCTGAGGTGTACCTGGCATGGTGTATTGGTTTACAATCCCCTGGCCCTTACAAAACTCATAAAATGGACCAGGAGCTTGACCCACATTAGTATGTCTTCCATAATATTCACCGCCTCTATCTGATCTCACAACTTTAGTTTTGCAATCTAGTTATTTTTCAACTTCAGTTTTATAATCTTTAAAAGTTGTAAGAGATTCAAATTTTTCCTTAATGAGATACAAGTACATGTAACGAGAATAATCATCAATGAAAGTGATAAATGAAGTATGTCATGTTATGCCAGCGATTTGGTAAACCACTAATGTCAGTATGAATGAGTTCTAATAAATTAGAGCTCCTAGTGGCACCTTTCTTATTCACTAATGTCATTTTACCTTTAAGACATTTGACACGTGTTCCAAAACCAGTGAAACGATAGGAAGTAAGATTTTCATCCTTTACGAGTCCATTTAATCGTTCTCGTGAGACGTGGCCTAAATTTGATGCCACAACATGGATGAAGTCTCTAAGTCTCGATTTTGTTTCATCTTTGTGAGTGATTTATTAATATTATATGAAAACAAAGATTTGGAAAAGTCATCATCTAGTTCTAATCTATAGAGACCACCATCCAGAAGGCCGGTACCATAAACCACAGAATCATAGAGATTAGAGAGTTTGCAATGACCATGAGTAATATCAAAACCGTCTATGTCTAACTTTGGTCCTGATACAAGGTTCCGAGTTACCTTAGGAACATATAAGGTATCATAAAGTTTAATGCATAAACTAGTTTTCTTAAATAATTGTAAAGTTCCTATGGCCTTCACTTCTAATTCCCTATCATCCCCCACTTTAAGTGTTCTTTGGTTTCTTCCCAGCCTCCGGATTGTAAGGAATCCCTGAGTAAAGTTAGTGACATGAGTCATAGCACCAGAATCAAACCACCAAGAGTTAGCAGGAATATTAATATTATAGGACTCAAGTATCATGAAAAAATCATTACCTTTCTTAGCCAGTCACTCCTTAAAGTCAGGGCATTCCTTCTGCTTATGTCCTGTCTTTTTACAGAACTTGCAGTAAGGTTTGCCCAATGAGTTCTTAGAGCTGGAAGGCGCACTTGTACTAGGATAGGGCTTTTAGACTTTAGAAACATTCTTCCTTGGATAAGTGTTCTTCCTCTTCTTAGAGCCGGAGGTAGTAAAGTGTGCAACATCAGAAGTCCGATCCATCTTCATACGCTCCTCCTCCTGCAGCATATGGCGATCAACTCACTCATCGACCATTTTTTCTTTCTGGGCGTTGTAATTGATCTTGAATGCTTCATAGGATGAAGGAAGCGAAGTCATGATGTAATGAACAAGAAAACCATCACTAATCGCCATGTCTAATCCCGTAAGCTTATGGGCCATGTCTTCATCATCATGATGTGTTCACGGATGCCGCTTCTCCCATCATACTTAGTAGTCACTAACTTGAGGATTAGAGTACTAGCGTGTGCTTTAGACGTTGCCTTGAACTGCTCCTCCAAAGAAGCCAAGTAGGTTTTAGTATCTTCAGAATCAGGAATGGCTTCCTCGAATTGCATTGCTTATGGATTGCTTCATGAACATGAGAGACATGCGGTTACACCTAGTCTATTTTTCATGAGCCAGCTGCTCAGCACCGGTACTCTGAGGCGTAAGGTCTTCAGGCTTATTCTCTCTTAAAGCGTAATCGAAATCCAGCAAAGCAAGAGTAAGCATGAGAGAGTCTTTCCATGTAGCAAAGTTATCACCAGTCAATGGTGGAATCCCGCAATTGGGCGCTGAGAGTGGAAATAATATGAGCAAATTATGATACTAAGAAAATAAGTCTTAATGTGATCTAAGGGCAAGTTACACTAGGCAGGCATAAGTAATGACCATTTAATTATGAAGCTGTGATATTGTCTATTACTAACATCAAAATAATAGACTTAGTTAAAATTCTACTTAAATGAAGATAAATCAACTTTGGCCAGAAGTGTAATCATCTAAGTATGTGTGCAAAGTAATTGTGACAAATCAGCTTTGGCCAGAAATGAGACAATCACTTTAATTATCCACTTGTTAAGTATGCTAGACATGAATGAATTAGACCAGCTTTGGCCAGAAATAAGACGTTCACGTTTATAAAGCATAATTAACATAGCTTCAGTATACTTGAACAATAATAGATGCATCAAATCACCTTTGGGCAGAAGTGATACATCAGAAGCTCATTCAAGTTAAGGTATTTGGTTTTGTAAAAGGTTATCTGATTATGATTAATTAAGTATTTACAAAACCATTTATTTGATAATAAACCCCCTGTTAGCGCGGATCGAACTGAAATTTAGTTCACAATAATAGCCTAATGTAGTAATGAGATTTCGGATAAAATCTTGGATTTCGAATGGATTTCGGATGAGACTCGAATTAGTCCGAGATAGGCATCTCGGATGGGTTTCGAATTAGTCCGAGATGGTGATCTCGGATGAGACTCGAATTAGTTTGAGATGGGTATCTCAAATGAGTTTCGGATAAGTTCGAGATGGGCATCTCGGATGAGACTCGAATTAGTCCGAGATGGGCATCTCGATGAGTTTCGGATTAGTTTGATATGGACATCTCGAATGGATCTCTGATGAGACAGACTTGAATTAGTCGAGATGTTCATCTCGAATGGATCTCTAATGAGACTCGAGTTAGATCGAGATGGGCATCTCGAATGGATCTCTAATCCATCCGGAACTTGTTCTACAAGATTTCGAATTCTCTAATCATGGCAGTTAGTTGTGATAAGTTTTGAAAATTCAAAAACTAAGGGATTATGAGATAATTTGTATCCTATTTTAGTGCTGATTAGATTTATCTCATTAATTTGAAAATTATATCTATTTATAATAATAACAGATTTCGAATAACTTTAAGTAGATAAAATAGATCAAAACAGGAAAAACACCAATAATCCAAATTTCATTCCAAAATATAGGAATTTCTTCGAATTTCATAAAACATGTGATGAACCCTAAAAATTAAAATATCATCTTGAATTCGATATCTGAAATTTTAAGTCCTGTAATACGGATTTCGGAACAGTAACAATTTCTAATGTGATTAAACATTCCTTTAGAACATAAAATTCGTGATTTTAGAGGTTTTATCTGAATTCTGTTCTTAAGTTTTATCAGTTTTTCATAAAGTTTGTTTTCCAGATTTTAATTCTAATTCATGGAAACAAACAGAACTGATTTATCAACGTATGTTCTGATACCACATGTTGATCAATTCTGTTTAAACATAATGGAAAATATGAATGAAATACCTGTGACGGCAGACATGCCAGCAGGAATCCAGTCGGAGACGCAGCCATGGAGTTCGACATCTTTGTCAGTGTGATCTGATTTCTCCTTAGGGTGTAAGATTATGATGGTGATAACCGAATACTAGGGATGAATTCGGTTATGGAGAGAGAGATGTGGGAAGATGATGATGATGATGTTATGAGTAAATTGTCTAACCCCAAACCTCTCTAATAATCTCCTTATATATACACCCAGAAGGAAATCCTAATTAGTTAATAAGGGTAATATGGTCCATCAACAATTACCAACTAATATATAATAGGTTTAATATATTTTGATCTAATATAATATAAATGATTATAACGGCTACAAGATTAAATATTATAAATATAATATATTTAATCTTACATCTTTATTATATATAAACATTAGGTTATATCTTAAATTGCTTCCCGTGTTCGAGAAAGTTATTTAGATAAATCATAAGTATATAAATAACATAAAATAAAACACAAACAACATGGCATATTACATAACTAAATAGTGACAAAGTGTAAATACAATTTGAAGATTGCCGAGTCCTTTTGAAGATGCATATCCTTGTGTTACCAAAAATTTCTTTGAGTAAATTAAGTATATCTAAAAAAAACCCTTAAAGGTATGAGGTTAATCTTTTAACTACGAAACACCAAGCTGCAAAATATACACAATGGTGTTAAAAGTGTTTAAAATGGATGAAAAAGTGTAGGTTTTCCTACGGGTTGTAACAACTGTTGAAACATTTTGTACACAAAAAGAATAAACAACTGGAAAAGCTAACTTCGATGCCTTCCAAGTCCGGCTCAGAATAATTTCAAACCTTTTAAAGTTGTAAATAGAAAGAAGAATATGGCAATATGATAATTCATGTTGCAACATTTGATCTAGTTTGGATGTTATATTTGTTACAAGTTGTTATAATTGACAAGGTTATAAGTGTGCAGATCTGAAAGTTCAAGGGGTGAAGAGATATGTTATGCTTTTGTGTTTGAAGAGCATTTATTCTAAACATGAAGGGGTTTAGTGAAAATGTCATTATGTCATGTGCATAAAAAGGGTGAGTTCAGTGTGAGATCATTATTCTGGATTCTTCTATGTTCTCTCTCTTCCAGGCGATTAGGTTTGTTGTACTTGTTGTCTTGATTCTCTCATCTGGTTGATCTCGTGTGAGATCTTGTTGTTGTAAGTTGTACAGATCAACTGATTATCATCAGTTGATCATCTGTTTTGTTGTATTGTTACATATCTCATATTTTGTGAGATCTAGGGTTTGGTTGGGTGTTTTGGGTTGGATAAACTAATAAGATTTGTGTCATTTGTTTTGTCGCTATTTTTGGTGTTTGTTTTGTACTAGTTTAGTTAATACCATTTTTACATGGTATCAGAGCCTGGTTGGCTCTTGAGGTTGATTATGGATTTTCCGCTGTTTGATATAGGGTTTGATCTGGTTATTTGTTATTTTTTATGAATATTGTTGTCGTTGAACTGTTTTGATCGTTTCTTAGAGTGTGTGCAGGTATAAATCTGGTTAGATCTGAACAGATCTGGCGTTTTTGGAATCCTAACAGAGGTTAGGAGGTATTATAAAGAATAGGATCGTTGTTGTTCTGGTTGAAGACTGTGTTGGTCTCTGAACCCTAGAAGGTTCAGGGCAAACCAACCAGATATACTTTCTTTGCCGATTTCTTAAGTTTATTTTATAACCCTAGAAGGCTGTAAGGTAGATCTGCTTGAGGGAGTTAAACGCTTTTGTGAGAGTTTTCTAATCCTTTTTTAATTATAGTTGAATCATTGCATATTGTATGTCTAGGCATTATTGTTACCAGACTAGTCAGACCGGCACTTGATCGAGTCTGTCTATTTGGTTTGTCTTTTGTTTGTGTATATTGTGTTATTCTTGTTTGAGTAATAGTCTTAGTCTGCAACTGTGTTATGCTTTTCCAGGCACTTATAGAGTGATGAACCTGGAATCTGGCCTCTGATACAGTTTTGCATTGTTTGTTTGTTGTTAATATTCTATCTTGTTAACTGATTTTTGTGTGACATTATGGGTGATACTGGTAGTTCTTCGCAGACCTTAATAAGTAAATTAGATATTGGGGACCCATTATACCTTCATCCTAGTGATTCCAGTTCCTTAACCATTGTTAGTGTTAAGTTGAAAGGAACTGAAAACTATTCAGTATGGTATAGTTCTATGAAGTTAGCTCTGGAAGCCAAGAATAAGTTTGGACTCATAGATAGTTGTTGTAAAAGATCTCAGGATGATGAAGTCCTTGCTTCTCAATGGTATAGATGTAATTCTATTGTATTAACATGGCTTTTAAATTTAGTTTCTGAGGATTTGTTTTTGGGGCAAGTTTTTTTTTCTAAATATGCCTCTGAGGTTTGGGAGGATTTGAAAGAAACTATGACAAGATAGATGGTTCTGTGGTTTATGATTTATATAAAAAGATAAATTGCATTTCACAAAATGGAAGTTTAGTTGCTTATTATTATAACAAACTAACACCTATGTGGAAGCAGTTTGATGCAATGCTCAAACTGCTCACATGTTCTTGTAAAGAAGCAAAAGATTATAATGATTTCTCAGCTTTAATCAAACTAATGCAGTTTCTTATGGGCTTAGATGACATTTATCTACCTATAATAACATACATATTGACCAGAGAATCATTTCCATTTGTCAAGGTTGCTTTTTCAGTGGTTTCTAGGGAGGAATCACACAGGTTGTCTAGTAAAGGTTCTAAAATTCAGAGTGTGCCGTTTGTTTCTAAACCTAAAAATCTTTTGAGTCTAAAAGAAGAACAAATAATCAAAGAGGACCTAATCCAAATTTAAAGTGTACACATTATAATATGATCGGTCATACTGTGGATATGTGTTTTGAGGTTGTAGGATATCCTACTGGTTTTAAAAGAAGAACTAATAGTAATATTTCTACATCTGTTAGAAATAATTTCACTAATAAATCTAATGTTGTTGTTGGGTCCTCTGCTAGTGTTTCTGCTTCTAGTTTACCTTTTACTTCTGAGCAGATAGCAAAGTTGTTGAGTTTAGTTGGTGAAAAGATTGGTATTGATTCACCTAATATGGGAGGTGAGTCTTGTAGTGTTCAAAACTTTGCTAGCTGTTCTAGTACTGTGCTCGTTAAAAATAATTTGAATTGGATAATTGATTCTGGGGTAAGTCAACACGTGACAAACAGTGATAAAGACATGTACAATACAATAGATGTTTCTGAATTTGATCTTAAGGTGGGTCATCCAAATGGAACAAGTGTTAAAGTTTTGAAAATTGGGAATGTAAAATTATTGATAATGTTGTTCTGCATGATGTTTTCTATGTCCCAGGGTACAATGTTAATCTATTGTCTGTTCATAGATTAGCTAAGGATAATCATATAAGTGTTGTGTTTCTTCAGAATAGTTGTATGCTACAGGATTCCAAATCAAGGAAAATCCTGGTGACTGGTAATCAGGATAGTGGTCTATATTTTGTGGGTAATAATGGTAATTCTGTGAATGTATGCTTTAATAGTTTTTTTAAAATCTTCTTTATGTCATAGTAGGTTAGGACATCCTTCTGATCAGGTTCTAGCTGTGTTGAAAACGAAGCTTGATGTAAAAAAATTTATAGAGCATGAGCCTTGTGAGATATGTCACATGGCTAAACAAGTTAGAGTATCATTTCCATTAAGTGAACATAAAACTAAAACAATAGAAGATTTAGTTCTTTTAGACTTATGAGGTCCTTACAAAGTTCCAAGTTAAGTATTTTCTTACAGTTGTGGATCATTTCTCTAGAACTGTATGGTGTTATTTCTTGTCTAATAAAACAGAAGTTGTTGAGAATTTTAAAAACTTCTATGAATTTATTCATACCCAGTTTAAGAAAAAATTAAAAGTTTTGAGAAGTGATGATGGAACGGAGTTTGTCAATACTCAGATGAAAATGTTTTGTGAGTCTAGAGGAATATTACATCAAACCTCATGCTCCTATACACCATAACAGAATGGTGTGGTGGAAAGGAAACATAGGCATCTTTTAAACACAGTTAGAGCACTGATGTTTCAAGGGGTTTGCCACTTAGATTCTGGTCAGATTGTATTCTAACTGTTGTGTACTTAATCAACAGGTTACCCTCTTCTGTGTTAGATGGTAGAAGTCCTTATGAAATAGTGTTTGGTTTTAAGCCCTCGTTACAACATTTAAGGAACTTTGGTTCTCTTTGTTTTAGTACTATACAAATGAAACAAATAAGTTTGCTTATCATGCTGATAAGTGTGTACTTATTGGTTATTCAAATGTTAAAAAAAGGTACAAATTGTTGAATCTAGATAATAAGAAGGTGTTTTTTTCTAGAGATGTTAAATTTTATGAAAATATTTTTACATTTAAAAATAAACAGAATAAAGCACAAACTGGTTTAAATGATAATACCTTAACACACACAAATTTTTTTGATATACATGAAACAATGTCAACTGAAGTTCCACTAGTACCCAATGATGAAGAGGGTACAACTGGTACTCATGATCACTACAGTGATGATCAGCAGTCCTTGTCACCCTCTACATCTGCCACTGCTGGGCAGATGAGTAGTAGTTATCCGGGTAACAATGGCGGGGCAGAGGACACTGTAGGATCACATGTTGAGACAACCCATCTGAGGGTGAATCAGTTAGAAAATCTGCTAGAAATGTGCACTTACCAAAGAATTTGATGAGTTTGTCGTTGAAGGAAAGGTGAAGTATGAGACAGAAAAGAATGTTAGCTATGCACATTTGTCTGTTGATAACTTTTGCTTTGTTACTTCTTTAAATAAAACTGTTGAACCTACGTCTTACAGTGAAGCTGCTAAAGATGATAGGTGGGTAGAGGCAATGAATAATGAGATGGAGGCTTTGTATAGAAATAACACTTGGGTTTTAGTTGATCTTCCTAAGGGGAGAAAACCTATAGGATGCAAGTGGGTATATAAAATTAAATACAAAGCTAATGGGGAAGTAGAAAGATATAAGGCCAGATTGGTGGCAAAAGGTTTCAATCAAAGAGAAGGCATTGATTTTGGTGAAACATTTTCACCAGTTGTGAAAATGGTTACTGTGAGAATTGTCTTGAAGCTTGCAATCAATAACAATTGGCCATTATATAAAATTGATATAAATAATGCTTTTTTATATGGTACTTTGACTGAGGATGTCTTTATGACTCTACCTCAAGGTTATTTTTCAAAGGACAACACTAAAGTATGTAAAGTTAAGTCCCTATATGGTTTAAAGCAAGCTCCAAGACAATGGAATGAGAAGTTAACATTTGTGTTAACTTCTATGGGATTTATTCAAAGTATATATGATTATTCACTATTTGTGTTGTTTGAACAAGATGTGTTTGTTGTCTTACTAGTGTATGTTGATGATATAGTTGTAACAGGTAATAATAAAAATGAATTGAAAAAATAAAAAAGTGCTTAAATGAAAATTTTAAAATAAAAGACCTAGGAACACTTAAATTTTTTCTAGGAATTGAAGTATTATATTCTTATGATTGTGTTTGTTTGTCCCAAAGGAAGTTATTGAGTAAGTTCGGATATTTAGGTTGTAAACCTGTTGAAACACCAATTGAACAGAGTTTTCTTGTTATCAACAAATGTAACAAGAAAAGAAAACATTAGAAAACATAAATGGATATCAAAGGTTGATAGGAAAATTAATATATCTGTCTTTAACTAGACCAGATATAAGCTATACTGTTCAGTTTTTAAGTCAGTATATGCACAGTCCTAGTCAAACACATCTTGAATTGCATTGAGATTGTTAAGATACTTAAAACAATCTCCTGGAATTGGCATAAGTATTAAGAAGTCTAATAACATGATTATCTCAGGATTTGTTGACTCTGACTGGGCAAAGTGTTTAGAGACCAGAAGGTCTGTAACTGGTTTTGTTTTTTTAGATAACACACTTGTTTCTTGGAAAAGCAAGAAACAAGGTATCACTTTTAGATCCACAGCAGAAGCTGAGTACAGAGCAATGTGCTTAGCTACTTGTGAAATTATGTGGATATTAAATGTGTTAACTGAATTAAAAGTAAGTCAAAAACTGCCAGTCAAGTTATATTGTGATAGCAAATCTGCAATCTCAATTTCTCAAAATCCAGTATTTCATGAAAAACAAAGCATTTCGAGTTAGATTTACATTTTTTGAGAGAAACAATTGTTGCGAGTATTGTTGTTCCTGAGAAAGTAAGCTCAGAAATGCAGGTTGCAGATATATTTACTAAGGGATTGAGTGTAACTCAACACAAAGTCTTTTGTGAAAATCTGGTTTTATATAACATGTTTGCTACATGAATTATGGGGTCATCTTAAATTAAAATATGATAATATGATAATTCATGTTGAAACATTAGATCTACTTTGGATGTTACATTTGTTACAAGTTGTTATAACTGACAAGGGTTATAAGTGTGCAAATCTGAAAGTTCAAGGGGTAAAGAGATATGTTATGCTTTTGTGTTCAAAGAGCATTTAATCTAAACATGAAGGGTTTTAGTGAAAATGTCATTATGTCTTGTGTATAAAAAGGGTGAGTTCACTGTGAGATCATTATTCTGGATTCTTCTCTGTTCTCTCTCTTCCAGGTGATTAGTGTTTGTTGTACTTGTTGTCTTGATTCTTTCATCTGTTTGATCTCGTGTGAGATCTTGTTGTTGTAAGTTATATAGATCAACTGACTATCATCAGTTGATCATCTGTTTTGTTGTAGTGTTACAGATCTCATATTTTGTGAGATCTAGGGTTTGGTTGGGTGTTTTGGGTTGGATAAACTAATAAGATTTGTGTCATTTATTTTTTCGCTATTTTTGGTGTTTATTTTGTACGGTTAATTTCATATCATTTTTACATTACATCATGTGTAATATTAGTTTTTACTTCACAATAACATGATGCATCAGATCAAATAAGCAACAATTGTAGCAGTTATTATATGAGGAAAGGAGCGCTAAATTCATATCCAAGAGTTCACTTAAATTCTAAACGGTATTTATGGCAAATCCTAAGTTTTTGCGTTAAGGCAATATGTTCATAAAGTGTTATTAGTGTCAAGTTTGCAATTGTATATGTTAACTAATTCTTGATGAGACTTGGAGAAATACATAAAATGAAACAGAGTTACAAATAAAGGTCGTTCTTGATCACACGTGTATGTAATAATCATCTACAATAATTACTAAAAATTTTGTGAATAAATAGTTCTAGTGCGCACGTCTATACCTTCTCACTTGTAACCAACTAATATGCTCTGTTGACCGCTCTGAATTGGTATGACCCATTTGACCATATTTGCCTGAGTTTGACCGAGACCCAAAACAATCCCAAATTCACTCGAGAGTCTCCGATAGCTTCAAACGAAGAACTACTATTACCAAACACTGCCACAAGTCCTCTAAGCCGCTAACCCACACTTTAAAACACCAATGTCAAGCTTGAAAGCAACAAAAATGAAAACCAAATATGACTGGAAAACAGAAAAGGTAAACCAGACTCACCTAAATGATGGGTCATGATTTAAAACTCACCGAAAGATACCTACGCATTCATAAAAAAAACAATGTTATTCACAATCCATTTACTTACACATTCTTTTATTCGGGTTATGCATACAGGTCAACCGAAAAAACAGCTTAAAAAACAGTCTAGGCAGGTTAAAAGTAACCCGGGTGTAATTTAAGTCCATAAAAGCTCTTAAAATCTTATTAAAAAGTAACATTCTTACTACAATAATATAATGCCATATTACACAGAGAATAAATAGTTAATACACCTTACCTACAGAAAAAGATGATGTTTAGACAGACAACTCTAAATTAGAGATCAAAATCATATTTATATATGCATAAAGGAACTCACCATCCGAGATTCTAGTCCATGCAATGGGAACATGTTTCTCATCATTTCCTTTCTTATTAGTTATCACTGGATGCGAAGCAAGTGCACGAAACCCGATATCACAATTGTTGATCTCAACGACGTCTCTTATGCACCCACTGACCACAATGACTACCCACCCGTTCTTATAGGCTTGCACCATAGGATTGCCACCTAATATGACGCACTACAAGCTTCCACCACCATCAGCAACCAGAACCCCCATTGCCCTTTTCTTCAATAAATTCTCGCACCAAAACTTTTTCTTCAATAACTCAGAGAGTGACAACTGGACCAGAGAATACTTGCCGCCTACATATATTTGGAAAACTAGCTCGAGGCCGAAGCTCACCGCTTACAAGACCATACTGAATAATATAATAAATATTTCTCAAAGAACTCATGCACTTACAATGATAATAATAGAAGTAAACCCTATCGAAAACCCATGATTTCTTTCTGCAATAACAATCAAGAACTGTTGATGATGTGGCCAATATACACAGTAGCAAACCACCTGAAAAAATCATAAAAATGACCACCTACATTAACCAACACATAATTTTAGGTGAAATATTTTGGAAAAAGAGATATCCCAGAATGGGTTGGAGCTTGAACTTTTACCAGATATTCAACAATGGCGTTTCCGGGCAACACATAATTTTAGGTGAAATATTTTGGAAAAAAGATATCCCAGAAGGAGCTTGAACCTTTACCAGATATTCAACAATGGCATTTCCGGGCTTTACGTTTGGTATCATTGCACTCATTTTTATAAATATTTTGCAATTTCCTTGGGCATGTTAGCCTGAAATAACAATAATCACATATTGAACTTAAGGGTAGAACTAATATTCTATATTAGAGGTGACATTACAATTTTCACCCATATTACTTTTGTATGGATAGATTTAGGTTATGTTCTCTCTAGCAGGACAAATAACTAAAATAACCACTAACATTTTGCGGTTACTCCTAGAAGCTTCAAATATTTCTTTGAGCCTGACTTTTGTAGTCTTCTATTCAAGAACGTTAGTTTGGTCTGCAGAAATGGAAAAGGTCTTTCTGCAAACATCCCCACTATTCTGTTTGTTGTCTAAGCCATAGAAACTGTATATATTTTACTGCAAGTGTTAGGAATAAAATAGGAAACCTACTTAAGTAAAGAGAACCGGTAGAAACACTGAACAATAAGATCTTTTGGATACTTCTTTAAAAACTGTTTTGCAGCAAATCTCCAAATTTTCTAGCACTACAAGTATGAATCATTGACAAAATAGATTCTTACTTTCCATGATCAACCATCAGCTATATGTATCACTACAACACAAGTTGGGAAATTATGATTCATGACCAACCTGTGATACTTATACTTATCTGGGGAATGAATGAAATGCAAAAACATTTACAATGTATTAATGCATTACTATAAAGCCTATAGATTTTAAATCATTAAAAACATGATATTCATTACTTAAAATAACATTCTTTGGCTACAGGCTTGTCTCTTGCATTTAACTCCAGATTTTATGCAACAACATATAATAAGCAAAAAGCATATGGTGGCATCTTTATCAAGATATGACATCTATACGAACGTACTATGTACTCTTCCCATGCTCACCAGATATGTTAAACAAACAACACTTTTTCAACTCAGTTGGGGTTCTCATATGAACGGCTAAAAAAAGATTACTCATAGTTCATAGAGTAGCATTACAAGTATAAAAGATTGAGTAGGTATGACATGTTGGACATGCTCCATACATCTTACAAAAAGGAATATGACTCTTCCCATGTTCACCAAAATGGTAATTTATATAAACTTTGTAATAAGTTCCACTATGACCATCAAATAAGATCATACTCTATAATGTAAATAGATAATCAAAGAGAATTTATGCAATTAATAAGTTCTACACACCTTGAACATGATAGGCACCGCCACCATTTTAACCACTGCTATTATTCTACTCCAAATCTTTGTTTATCGTATCCCGTAGTGTCTTATCAGGCAAAAGATAATCTACTAGCACATTAGTTGCACCACAGACACAACTGCTTTATCGATAATGTGATCGTGCACACTTCTTGTATTAAAAAAAGAAAAGAAAAATATTTCATCATGGGAACGAAAAGAATAAAGTTCGTATAAAGCCAACAATGAAGGACCAAAAAACATACATTTATCACAGAAATTCTTGAAACAACATTTGCTTTCTAAAAAACATCTTTATCTTCATAAAAGGCCAGTGAGCGGAAACATTTTCTTGTTAAAACATCTTTCATCACTTATTTTCATAAAAGGCCAGTGAGCAAAGATCACCAGCAATACGCATACCTATTATTATAATTCTTGAAATAAGAAATTGGTTATGTAAGATAGAAATTGAGGGAAATTGTAACATGTGATGCATACTCATTCGGCTTCAAAACTGCCACTGCGCCATAGGTAATGTATATAACCATATAGGGTAGACATTTACATAGATTTTGGAATGATGATGGGAGGTTTCACTCTCTTGATATCAAAATTAAGATCAATATTAGCAAAGCAATGCTAAAAAAATGACCTGGCTAAAAGGGTAATTATAAGCTTTTGACTTTGAAACTGAAATGAAATCTACCTACCTAAGTAGCCGAATGATGATTGATGTACCTACTGGTATTTTGCATTTGTGGCATACATAGCCTAGAGGTGGTGTTACCGTGCTTTCTTCACTCATTTTACCAAATGTTCAACTTTGATATATTAATTTAGATATGAATAGAACAAAATACCCAAAGCCATCATCTGATGTTCTAAACAAATTAACAACCTGGTATCTGCTCCAAAATGCCACAAAGTTAAACACTGAGAAACAATGTCTTTAGGATTCTTCATTATAATAATATCAGTACCATGTGTTTTTGTCATGCATACTAAATGTATATCATTAGGATTCTTCAAGAATCTCATGTAAATCAATATTATGTCCATCAGGATATATGTATAATTTGTTTGTTTCTAATGAAACCCATAAGTAATTGTGATCGGTACCATGCTGTTTTTTCATGCATACTAACAGTATATCATTAGGATTCTTCTAGAATCTCATGTAAAATAGAATGTGAATGCATAAAATATTTAAAACTTACCTTTGACAAATCGAGAGGTGCAAGATCGTGGAGGTGGAATCGACGCTTCTGAGGAAGTGGAACGCATTAGGGTTTCAACGTGATCGGAGTGTATATGAATCCTCCTTCCGGTTACGCTCGGGTTTTGATGCTTTAGAGGAGATCCTTAAGCCTGATCTTTGTTCCCTAGGGAAGGTAACCGTTATTTTGATGGTTTGTTCCAGGTAATTGTTGTTGATGCTTATCTCTTACATTGGTTCTCGTTTTTTGCTGCTTTCCCCTTCCTCTTCTACTTACATGAAACAACCAGGAGAGCTTCCTGGGTTGGTGTTAACAAGGCAATTCCTCTATCCGTTGGGAACTTCATCATCCCATGTGTTGTAGAGACCACGATGTCAAATGCTGAGATGTTAGGCCTACCAATCAATAAGTTATAGTTGGAAGGGGATTTTATGACTATGAAAATTAGTTCTTTAGTATGAGAGAGGTCTCCATCCCGGAATCAGACACTGAGGGTGAGCTTCCCCAAGGGTTGTACCCTTTCCCAGGGGAAGCTTCTCAAGGATGGTTAGTAGTTTCTAAATGAGCCTTCAGCTATTCTTTGAGTTGGTTGAAGCATCTTTCATACATCATATTTGATGTTGCCACTGGATCCATGTATACCCTTTCAGTGGGGGAGCCTTCCAGCTCAACTTCCACGATGATAGGTGTTTCTAACTTGTTGGGATCAGTTGGGGAAAGCATATGTATTGTTGGTTCCAAGACGACGTTCGTCTTCCCTTTTCCTCTTGTGTATCTTTTACCCATACCATGTTGACACCAACTTATTTTTCCCTCCTTCTTGTCTTTGATGTCCTTCACCAAGTGAGCTAGTTCACCCTTTCTGACAGCTTCCTCTATTCTTTTCTTCAGTTGGAAGCAATCATTAGTGTGATTCCCTGTGTCATTGTGGAAAGAACATAACTTACTTGTGTCTTTCCTACTTGAAGGCCTGGTGAGAGGTTTAGGAGGTCTAAAGCTATACTTGACCTCTTCGGTTGACAATATCTCTTGAGGTGTCTTGGTTAGGGTAGTGAAGATGTGTTTTTCTTTCTCATACTCTTTGTGTGACGTGGCGACCTTCTCCTCTCATTAAATGTTCTTTCTTCGTGTGGTATGAATGGTCGTTTGTCCACAAACGGCTGGAACCTAGGCCTCTTCGTTGAGGGAGCGTGTTCTCTCTAGCTTCCTTGCTCTCTTTTCTTAGTAGCATGTTTTTAAAGCTTCTTCACCCTTCACAAAGGATTCTGCTCTTTCGAAGGCTTCCTCCATGGTTTGAGAATGGTTTTCATGGAATCTTTTAAGGAGCTTCTTTGTTTTAATGGCATTCATGAAGGCAGAGACCCTCATATTGCCCGTTATACATCAAGCCCTCTTTCTTGAATCTATACATGAAGGTTCGAAGGTTCTCGTGGTTCATTTGTTGGATTTGGTACATGACTGTGGCATCCCTTGTACATCTTCTTTGAGGGTTGACGTTAGTAAGGAAGTTCTTGTATAAATTGTTGAACGAGGTTATGCTTCATGGGGGTAACCTACAGAACCATAGACGGGCAGGTCCAATGAGGGTCTGCATGAACCATATGGCAGCTCATTGTTCCATCGTTCAACGGTAGCAGCTCTAGTGAACACTTGGAGATGGTCTTTGAGATCTTCTATGCCATCATATGTTTTGATGTTTGAAGGTATCTTTATCTTGGTCTGACATAGTTAGCTATCTTATCAGAGAAGCATGATAAAAAGCTTGGCTTGTGAGGCATGGAAGGGACGTCAAGGTTCGTGCCTGCCCCAGCTATACTTATGCCAAGCTGGCCCAAGGCAGCCAGCCAAGTGGGATTTCCTGCTAGCTGTTGACTGAACTGGGCTAGCAAGGCAGTTAGGTGAGGCAGGGTGTGTTTGGCGCAGGGAACCTTTGATGGTGTATGTTGGTGGTTGCAGACTTGCAGTTACTGCAGCACCAGCCAAAGGTAGCGACCTGAGAGCTTCTCCAAAGGAGGTTCATGTCAGAGGTGGTGCGGGTTGACTTAGCATGAGAAGCTGTTAAACAGGAAACTCTAGGCTTCTTGGTGGAACACAGGGGGAGCCATGATGTGTACCCCTTGTCCAAGGGAACCATCCTACATGAGATAAGGAACGGGGTTTGGACTTGTTGTAGTACGACTGACGCTTAGGGAAGTAGTTCCACACATAGGTGGATGTATGGGTGAAAGTGTGACTTATGGTTCATCGTAAGACAAGCGAAGTCTCACCCCCTTGTTTCGTTCTTCTCGGACATACCCATTCAAAAGCTCCCCCAGCTGTATAAAATGATTTCTCACTCCTTCAGAAGTTATCTCCATCGTTTCCACCAGGAAGAGAACCTCCTCATTGAAGATGAAGCTACTCGTGTGAGAGGAGGTGTTTGAAACTGTGTAACATCTTGAGATAACGATTCGACCTCTTGCCATCAGTTCATGTAGAGTAGCTACCTACCCCTGGTGTAGTAGGGGAGCCAGAGGCAGGTAGTGGACTTTTGGAATTATCTTTCGCGGGAGGATCCTTTCCAGCCATTAGTAAGATGGTAACTTAGAAACAGGGACTGAACTACTGGAATTTTCTGTTCTAAGTAGGGCAGCCGCACGGTGGGCGCCCCTTGTTAAAATAACAAGAGTATGGAAAGGGGGAAGGTCCAGGATCCACTCCAAATGATAGCTTCCTCGTTAGGATCTACAGTCAAAGAACACCGTTAGTCTTAATGCGAGAGGTGGTCTCCCGCGATTGGACTCCAGCGTGAGAATCAGTCGATTGATCTCAAAGGTTAAGCATAAAATGTAAAGAGAAGTTTTAGAGAAAGAGAGTAGTGAGAACATATCATTGCTGCTGGGAAAAGTCTCCCTTTTATAGGCAGAGAGGTCTGCTCAGGGAAGCTTCTCTCCATCTCATACCTTTCATACATGGTAAGGCTTATCTCTGATGATGTTGCTTGTGAGGATCACCTTGCTTCATTAGGGAATCTCAAATTTGTATGTCTCTATGTAACTTTATTCACTTATAAGTAAAGTCACATCTTTTTGACTTTACAGGTTCAAGACCCGATGTGTACAATAACATGAGCTTCTAGCTTCCGACCTCTGGCTTCTAGCTCCCAGTTTCCGGCTTACAGCTTATGGCTTCCAGCTTTGGGTCGCTAGAGTGACTTTGTTTAACTTATTGTTTCAGCCTTGCTGAGTGAGTTCTTCCAGGCACCCACATCATCGATCACTATTCAGCAATTGATTGAGAACAATTCATTAGGTTACAATGGAGTCCCGTCAGTCTTTGCCATATTTAAGAGTATGATTCCTGATTGACTTAAAGCATTGCTGCAGGCCATTAAATTCTCCTTCTTCGTGTGGAATTTTTACATATACTGCTCATATTTAATGCTCCTCAAATCCTTATGACAATTCTTAAATACAATTTTAGTTGTGGACCACTTTTTGTTCATCTTGATTGTTCTACATTTATTAACAAAAGATAAATTTCATTTTCCCGTTATAATTCTGATCATCGATGTAAGATAAATAGTTTATTCTCCATAAAATAATTTAACAGTTACATCTAAGAAAATGATTTTATAATTATTCACCAATTGACGTATTCCTAATGACACTACCTATTGCTTAAAGGAACTCTAGAAAAGTATACTACTTTAGATCACTTATATAAAATTACTCTGAGAATATATTTTTAATCAGTAACAAATATACTCCATCCTCTTTCTCGCATTAGACAAGTTTATTTACCCAAAGTAATAAGATATCATGAGCCATCATGAAACCTCTTGCGAAACACTAAGGAATATTGTAAACCTCTCATGAACTGCATTATCATCTTCATTTTGGTAGATTTCTATGGAAAAGCTATGTAAGCATATGAGTTTGTTCAAGCGGCTTGAAGAACGAGTGGTGGTACAGCATATATGGAGTGCGAGTTTGTCGTTGAAGTTGCTATAAGTCATTCTTTTATTTTGCATTTGATTGCCTTTTGGAAGGACTTCTCAGACAATATTACAAGTTAAGTCATGAATTTCCCTTATTAATAAAAAAAAGATGCATTCTGATTGAAATGGAAATGTTCGCTTTCTTTTTGAATTTGTAATTATAAAATGAGAATGATAAGATAAATACTTAGACTTTTACCATGGTTTAAGTGAAGGAGAATGAATATATAATGTACTTCATGTCATGTAGTGGTAAAAATTTGGGTTGACTATTTAAATAGTGGCGGAGCTTAACTAAAAGTTTCGAGCGGGAAGGAGGGGGGCAGAAAGTCAATATATGTGTAAATATTTAGGCAAAATAATTGGGAGCGATCCTTTATAATTTGAAATTTTTCAGACGAAAAATCGACAATTTTATACTTCTAACATACGGCTAGTAAAAAAATGGTTTTTTTTTTTAAATTACTCTCATATATAAATACACCATTTCTTCCATTTTACCAAATCACTCAACTATAATATCATTTTACATGTTAAAACACTCTCTCAAAAAACCCTACGAAATGTCAGTTATTCCTTGGGTCGTAAAGAGGACGTTGTGTTATGCGAATCGTGGGTCGCGGTGGTGACCAACCACGGGGCTACGTTACCAACGTCTTCGTTTTGGGATCGAGTTTACCATGAATTTTGTTTACGTAGAGATGAGGCCATCCGAAGTGTGGAAGCACTTTGTTCACGTTTTTGGATGATTCATAAGGGTTGTGCGAGATTTGAGGCGATAGTCAACAGTGTGGACAACGACGATGGTGAGCTAAACGATGGCGACATCATCCAAGTTGTTTGCGTTGAGTACCATGACATTTATAGCCGTGACTTCAGACACTACGTGGCGTGACAAATAATGTGTTTTTAGTTTAACTTTGTATTTTAAGTTATGTAATGTTTTTAATTCTTAAATTATGTACTCTTTTAATTTTTAAGTTATGTAATCTTTTAATTTGAAGTTATGTAATCTTTTGATTTTTAAAGTTATTTGTTTAATTAGTATTAATTGGCTTTTATTTAAATTTAATAAGTTTTATATAATTTATAAATATAAAATAATAATAATAAAAAGTGTGTGCCACATGTCGAATAACACCACTCTTCCATGTTCCTTTCCACCCCTCCGTTTTATGTACAACGCCACTTTTCTGACGCGCACTAACATGTTGTCCATATGTCGAACCACGCCTAATTTTCAAACCCCTCACCTATGATCTTTTATCATTATATAGTTTATATCCTTTTGAGGTACACATGTGACTCCTATCAAGTCGCACACCATGCACGTGTCCTGCAGTTAACTTGAAGATCTTGGGTTTTCAGTGAAATGTTAAATCTCTATAAGGCTATGGGTTCACGTCCCATCCACTAAGAATAAATGATCCAGTAGCGCATCCTTCTCCCATTGTGGTGTTTCCCTTGGAGAGGTGCTATTGGTCACCCGCCACCACAATAAAGATGGGGTGGGTCATGGTGATATGTGACCGTTGAACGATAACTCAAAAATATTAAATTATTTTATTCTTTCATATATATAAACATACACACTTATTTTTTTAACCCATCTCTACTCTAAATCTCAACTGGTACTTTGTTGGACCGAGCAAGAATATATCGCTTTGGCCATGAGTTGGGTGAATGTTGTTCAGCTTGGGATGCATTCAGAAAATGTACACTTTTGAGACAGAGTTTTGTCCATATCTCATCAACATGTGGGTGAAACCATCGTAATATGAATTCAATATTAGGAAGGTTTGTGGTTCTATGAATAAAGTGTAAAAAATTTGAGATGTGTTATGTACATGTGTTGAACCCCGAGGAGGGTTTACTTGAGGATGAAGCACTTGGCGTGGCAGCACATAACGAGTTCCAAGCACGACACTAATTTCAGTTTGCTAATGTTGCGGCTTGGAGAATTTTAAGAAACCCTCTTGTGAATTTTTGAGTACAATGTGTCGCCCTTTAAAAAAATTGTACCTTTAATTTTAGTATTTAACATTTTAGCGGTTTTTATTGCAACCCACATATAATTTTTATTTGAAATGTTATGTTGTTTTTTAGTTGAAGATTGTTTTCTTGTTTTTTAAGTAGTTTGAATGTTATATATAAAAATTAAAAAACATAAAAAATAAATAATTAAGTAATGTCTGGTGGCTTTATTCCATTGTATGAGTGTTATTGGAAGGATGGAACAAAGGCCCTGTTGACATGGCGCAGATGTAGCGCAAAGGTGGGGCAAAGGTGATGCAATGGAGCCTCTGCATACCACTCAGCCAAGGTGTAACGCTTCGCATTTGCAACTTTCCGTTTTTAGTAAGTTTGCTTCATGTTTCTATAATTGGAAAGGCCAAACCTTGTAATCGTATTTCATTTCCGAATCATTGTAAATCTAAGGCTTTGATTGTAATCAAATTGATCAATTATGCGAATTTCACAACCTTTATTCATGCTTAGACTTATGAACGTACGTCTATTCATTGCTCGATAAATCAATTCAAAATGACTCGTGAATACCTATTATACGTTTGGTAATCTTAAAATCTAAGTCAAGCAAGATGATTAGTGATTATTAACACAAATATTTAAGCTTTCGACATCATACAATTTGTTAAAATTATCTTGTGACACCTTAGTAAACAATTCTTTTTTTTTTGAGATTATATAAGGCCCTTAATCTTGGTTTTGACCTTCAGACAAGTCACAACTTTATAAAAATAATGTGCTTCAATTAATCATCACCTAAACCTATTAATAATTTGTTTAACAAAAAAAAAAAGAAAGAAGGACAACTTGCGGCCGCAAGCTGTCTCCTTCACATAACCTTCTTGTTTCAAAAAAACTCCCACCTAAACACATTAATTACAACCCTAATTCAAACCCTAACCCCTCCTCTATTTAAACAAGAATTCCCCATCTCTTTCTCTCTTTTTCAAGCCTCCAAACATTCCCTCAAAGTCCAGAACTTTCTGCTGAAACATTTCAGCTTGTAAGTGAGTTTCAACTCACTTCCTTCTTCCTTTAAACCGCGGTTTCTTCTTCTAACACCCTTGGACAACTTCTAGTAAGGTTCTCACAAGTTTGCTTGGGCAAACTAAGGTGAAACCCTACCATTTTGAGGTCCAAAAGTGATTGTCCTTTCTGCCCACTTTTTATCTTTTCAAACTTTACAACTTTCAAAGTTTTCTTCATGTTTTCTTCCTCAACATTGTTTGCTAAGCCCCATGGGATGTTACCATAGGTTTTCCATGGAAAACCAAGGTGGAACAATATCATTTTTAGGGCCAAACATTCTGTTTTGGAAGTTAAACTATTAAACTTTTTCGAACTTATTTTTAAACATAACAACTCTATGCTACTTGTGCCTCTCATCAAGTTTATGGTTAGGGAGCTAGCTAGACTTGTTTTATACAAAATCAAGAGGTGTAACATGCCTCTAAAATTGTGGTTTTACTAGGGTTTTAAACCCACAAGTATTGAGCCATCCAAGCTTACAAGTTTGTGTTAGTGAAAGTGTGATTACATGGAGGCCTTAGCTATCCAACTTTTCAATCCACCCCTCACTTGATGATTTCTATCCATTAAGCATGGTTCATTTTCACTAGAGAAACAAGGCTACGACACGTCCCCAAACGTTGCCATGTTCGGGATGCACGCACCTAGCTTGCTTATTCGGTTCGAAGTGTAGCTTAGTGAAGTACTATATTCTTGACTATCCGGATTGTCCTTGTGGCAATTTGTATATTGGTAAATCTTACGAAAGGCTTAGGACGATTATCCTCCTACCTCCATGCATGACTTCTATGACTTATATGATATCCATGAATTATATGAAATCTATGAAAAACTTGTAATAATATATATAAACTATATATGTAAATAATAAATATAACCGAACCTTTGACAATGACCATATGGTTACTTGTCCTAATATTAGGTTATTTATCTAAGGCCTAACCATTGTTACGATTCTATTGGGCATGACCCATAAAAACACCAACACCCTTCGGGGCTTATAGTGTCAAAAACGAGCGTTAACGTCTAGATTAATACTTTCGACTATACATACTTTCGTGTACTTTAATTCTTAAAAATTACCAAACTCCACCGTCATTCCAATACTTACATACGTTTCCTTGTGTAGGATAACTTGGTGTTCGTCCCCCTAATCAACCTAAAAGCTTTAACGGAATTAACTTTGCAAAAACCGTGAGTACACTCGACACCCTTTTTATGCTTTACACTTTTGGGTGCAACATGTTTACCTATCATAAACACATTAAATTACACTTTTATTCTATGAAATCACACAAACAATCCATCATACATGCTATAGTTATGTGTTGAAATGTTTACTTGGTACATTTTTATGTGATACTAAATGTCATTAACTTCGATCAAGCCTCCCTTAACATGTATAGCGCTATAGGAGTAATGCACCGCCCGTATTCTTGTGGTCAATATTAAGTACTCTTTTAATCTAATATGCGGTACACTTGAGGATTGACTTGTAGTTCACATGCCATGTTTACTTTATTCTCGTATACTAGCTTATCATGTAGATTTGTTTAAACATTTTTATTACTTATGCTATGATATCAAACTTGTGTACTCGCCAATACTTTGTTATTGAACTATACTTTTTAACATGTTGCAGGTTGATGAGATTGAGATGACGAAACTTAGTAGGATCGGCATAGGAACACGCTTAGAATACAAAGTTGTTTAATATGTTTTTGTTGAACATGTCTCATATGTTGTTGTTTCGTATTCGAATTGTATTGTATTTGACAATTTAAAGATTTGATTTGAAATGAGATGTTTAATTAAATATTGTCACAATTAGTGTTATGATGCTTCGAGCAATCTCGTTCGTCTCACTCCGATGTTTCGCCATCGGTTGGGGTGTGACGCAAGGTTAACAAAAGCATTTAGATGTTATGCTAACTCACATCTCCAAAACTTATCATGGACTGATTAAATGACCTCTCTTGATTCATGTTCATGCAGACAAACCAAGACCCACATCAAAACAATCATCCTACACCACATGGAAGTGTAAACAAAGACATTTCCTAAATACATTGGACTATTTCATCACCCTTTCTTTATTCATTACTCCCAATGATCGAGACCCACCACACCATTCCAATTCACATCTCTCTTTCTAAATCAACAATACCGACTTCACAATTTTGTTCTCATCTGCTGTAAAAATCTCTAACTATTGTCGCCTGTTAACAAGATTTCACAGCAGAAAGAAAACCCAAAAAAGTTTTGTTTACATTAGCATTTTTCCTTGTTCTTTGGAAGCAATAGAATAAGTTAGCTTTTGGTTTCAAGTGATTGATTGGGGATTTGGATTGTTCGGTTGCATTTTTGAAGAGCAATAATGGTTGCAAGGATTTTGCATTTTTGAGTGAGGATAATACTGATTTACAGAAGCAAATTGGTTGTATGAGTGGTGTTTTTTAAATGTTTGACCAGCACCAGATTGTTTCCGGAAGGCGGGTCTCGGATTACAGTCCGAAAGGCTTCATTCGGGTAAGCCTCAATGTTTTGTAGTGTATGTTTGTTTTTTGTACGATGTGATATAACATAATTGTTTGTTTAATACCATAATACTATACAACCACATGAGCACCTGTTCCTATATCAACCATTATTGTCTGCTTTACCATGATGAGCTCATGACTCCTTGGGTTACCTGTATCAACCAGTATTGTCCGCTTTACATACACGAGCTCACAACTCTTTTTGGTTACCACGGGTGGAAATCTTATAACCACAATAGGATTTGGTTATTTGTCAATCAATTTGTCTGCTTTACACATCACGAGCCCATGACGTTTTTGATTACTTGGGTGGTGACTTCCATCAGGGCCGGCCAAATTAGGCTTATCAATCTAGGGTAAGGCCTAGAGCCACAAAAAAGGGCCTCTATATTTTTTTCTCTTCGTATATTAGACTTGTTTTGGCCCATATAAATAAGATTTTTAGGCCCAAAGATTTAGGATTTTAGTCCAGGAGTCCCAAAGTCCGTGCACGCTTCATTTTAGAATCCAAAAGCAGCACTGCAACACACCAATCCCCGTTACTTGCGGCCCTTTTGAGTAACCAATGTGACTGTGATTGCAGATTGGACGAAATTAGGGCTGACATTAGGAAAAATCATGGCTATGGTTATTCAATGTCTGAAATCTCAATTGCTGATTTTCTTTATATCGATTCAATAGAGCCTCGACTTTGTAGTTCGTTTAGGGCCTAAAAACGTTGGAACGGCTGAGCCATGGGTCACGCTTAATTGTAATTCCCCTCTCAATCACCACTAGTGTGCCCAGAACGCGATGATGGTGTTTGAAGTTAGACTCCTTAATTATGACCCAACATTTCTCATGTGGACAGAACGATGTATGATTTTGCCTAGCACAAATGATCCTTTGATATTGTTTTTGAATTTGTGTTGAAATGTGCAATCATCATCGATTTGAATTCTTTAATGTTTGTTTCTCCATGATATTGAATCAGAGTAACCAGCTCTATTGCTATCATGTATCTCAACATCAAATTTTACTTTATCTTATGTAGGTAGACCACACTTTGACTATGGAACGCCTGGACGCGAGTCAAGTAATTTATACCAGAGACCATCCGTGATTGTACACGACAAGAACAGAACATCAACAAAATCATCTCGAGACTCTTTCTCATCAATGTCACGCTCATCTTCATTCTCATCTTTGGATTGCAACATTAATAAAAAAACTCATCAAGAACCCGAACAAACTATGTTTCCAAAGACCCCTTCAAGGGACTCTCTAACACGCCAATCTTGTCAAGTTGTTGACTTTCGAGGCATTGTCAAAGATTCAACGTACAGACATAATCCTACACTCAAAGATAATGGACCCGACCGTCTGGTGGATTATAGAGAATCACTGGATGCACTTGCTAAGTTTGAAGAGTCCAGTTGGTACAATAATGAACCTAGACAACTTTCTAGATCTAAATCTTACCAACTTAGAGACGGCTCGTCGTTATCAGTACCGAAAGACTGTCCAAGGTTTTCTTATGATGGGCGGGAAACAAATTGTTTGTGACCGAGGCCGGTTTCAGTCACGACCACCTAGTGTTGTAGCCAAGCTGATGGGCTTGGACGCTTTGCCCGATTCTTCATCAGCCAACCAAAAGGAATCAGGTTTGACCCTGACCGAGACTTCTGGAGTGGAAAATGCAAATACTTTCGGGCCAATCAAAATGCATACTTCTTCAAGAATTTCACCAATGGAGCCTGCACCGTTGAAGCAACGCGATGGTGCTAGAAGTCCTCAGAGGCCGGTAACTTGTGCTATGAGATCATCAACTATAATCCATAGTCCGTTTTCGTCTGTTTACAGTGAAGTTGATAAAAGACTGAAGGATCTTGAGTTCGCAGAAACTGGAAAGGATCTTAAAGCTCTTAAACAGATATTAGAGGCAATGCAGTTAGCAGAAACCCGGAAAGAAGGGACACAAACTATGTTGAAAAGGCAGCCTGTTTCTACTCAAAATGAACAATTTTCTGACCGTCAATACCGTAGGGAATTAAACAATGTAAGGGCTTATGAATCACCTATTGTGATCATAAGCCCGTTAATGATTTCTCGATTGGTGACCGAAAGATTTTCAGGAATAATATTCCTAAAAGTACACTTAGAGAGAATACGGTCAATGATACATCTATCAAAAGTGGAGGAAGACAAACAAGGACTACACCAGGTTTGACCAAACAACAGCTGAAGAAAGAAAGTGTTACAACTTCAGGCAAAAGCTCGGGATCTATCGGCCCAAGATTACCGCAGAAGAGGCATGAGTTGGAGAGGCGGTCAAGGCTGCCCACGCCTCAATGGATTCTGATAAATTTAGAAAACAGTCGGCCAAACAGGTTTCAGAGTCGAGTTCCCCTGGTGGAAGAAGGTCGAAATATTCTAACATTCGGCAAAATGATGGGCAACACCGTGATGTAAAGGGCGAATCAAAGAAGTTGAGTTACCGAGAAACTCAAGTGTCTCATGAAGTGGTCAACATTCCTGAGTTTTCTGAAGAAACTGATAACATGCAGAGTCCTCGCTCAATGCAAGAGGTAGGTTCAGGCCATTTAATTTAGTTAGCATGTTAGTTATGGACATTAAAACAACACTACTACAGTAATAATCTAAATATAGTAATAAAAAGTGCTAGGAGGTGGTATGCATAAAAAATAGACTTCTGGAGACTATACCCCTTGTAGATATATTTTTTTATTCGAGATAAAAACAACCCAAATTGAGCCGTTTTTCAGGAAATGGGTCAGAATTAGCACCTTTAAGTACATATATCAAATGTCTAATTGCTCTTTATATAATTTTTTGTTTTCTAGAAATCAACTTTACTTGTAAGGGATCAAGAATTACTTGGCCCGGAACATCCAAGTCCAGTTTCTGTTCTTGATGATGGTATTTATTCGGAGGATTCGTCTTCACCTGTGAAACACAAGCTGAAGACATTGAAAGGTAAAAAAATTATCATTCTTTCGACCCGTTAGACCCATTGACTTCTTATATTACCCTCTAACTCTTCAGGGGCGTTTGGTTCACAGGAATTCAATGGAATTTAGAGGAATTGGAATCTGAATTCCATCTTTTAACATGTTTGGTTAACAGAATTTGATGGAATTGGAATCTCAATTCCAATCTTCATGTGTTTGGTTGACAATGGAATTGGAATTAGGCATGAATTCCTTCAAAGTCCTTTAACTAAAGGAATTCAAAATCCTTCCTATATGTGAAGGAATTAAAGTAAATTCATTGAATCTTCGACCGTTTCGACCCGCATCGTTTCTACACGTACTGGTTTCGACCCATACTGTTTTCGATCCGAACCGTTTCGACACGAACCGTTTCGACGCCGTTCCGTTTTGAATTGTTTCGAGGCGAACAGTTTCGACCCATACCGTTTCGAATCGAACCGTTCGACCCGAATCGTTTCGACATGAACCGTTTCGACCCGAACGGTTTCGACGCCGTTTCGAATCGTACCGTTTCGACATGAACCGTTCCGACGCGAACCGTTTCGACCCGAACGGTTTCGACGCCGTTTCGACCCGAACGGTTTCGACGCCGTTTCGACCCGAACGGTTTCGACGCCGTTTCGACCCGAACGGTTTCGACGCCGTTTCGACCCGAACGGTTTCGACGCCGTTTCGACCCGAACGGTTTCGACGCCGTTTCGACCCGAACGGTTTCGACGCCGTTTCGAATCGAACGGTTTCGACGCCGTTTCGAATCGAATTGTTTCGACGTGAACCATTGCAACCCGTACCGTTTCGAATTGAACCGTTTCGACGCAAACCGTTTCGACGCAAACCGTTTCGACCCGTACCATTTCGACCCGACCCGTGGTTGTGGGTGCCGGGGTGATGGATTCCAATTCATTTGACAAGCAAACACAACAAAAATGGAATTGAGATTCCAATTCTAATTGGAATGTTTAAATTCCAAATCCAATTCCTTTAAATTCTAATTCCTATAAAACTTCCAATTCCAAAACATTCCGCGAACCAAACGCCCCCTCAGCGTTAAAACATAACCTGGAGCGACCCATTCATATGTAAATGGGTCAAAATTGCCACATGATATGTAACTTGGACAGTTTTGAGTCTCATATGCTAATGATTTGATATAACTCACACTAGTTGTATTCACAGATGACGCCGATCAAGGGATTAAAGATGAATGGCAAGCACTAGATGTCATTCCTGACACACCATCTTCGGGTATTACCTCTGAAATTAACCGCAAAAAGCTACAAGACATTGAGCATTTGTTTCAAAAACTCACAAGGCTCAGCTCGGGTCACAATGAAGCACACACAGATTACATTGGATCTCTCTGTGAAAACACAAAGGTCGACGACATATATTTCCGAGATTCTATTAGCTTCCGGGCTCCTACTCAGAGACCTCGGTTCAAACCTCACAACTTTGTAGTTCCACTCTTCGGGCCACCCCATTAAGCCAGAGTTGTTTTTAGTATTGGAACAAACCAAATTCAGTTACTTAACCAAACAAGAACCCAATGCACCCAAAAAGATCATCAAAAAGGAAAGAAATCATAGGAAGCTTACTTTCGATGCCGTTAATGAGATCCTTGCAGGTAAGTTAAATTCAAATCTACCGGTGCCTTTTCAAACGTCTTTTAAGCTCGTTAAAAAGACATTTAACGCACAGAAGCTTTTGAGGGAATTATGTTTGGAGATAGAACAGTTACAAGTTCAAAATAAGAAACAAGATATAAGTTTAGAAGAGGAAGACGACGGGATGAAGAGTGTTTTGCGGGAGGAAGTATTAAACTGCGGAGAAAGTTGGACTGATTATGATGGTGAAATACCGATTATTACATTGGACGTTGAAAGATTAATCTTTAAAGATTTGGTTAATGAAGTTGTGCTGGGTGAGGCTGCTGATGGTAGGCGAATAAAGCCCGGAAGACGTTGCAGACAACTGTTTTCGAAGTAGTGTGTTCATTGTTTACTCTGCTGCTTTGCTTCGCATGATTTTGTTGATCGTTGTGTAATTGTCGGTTTTCGGTTATAGTATGTAAGAGTGTAAGAATCTATTTTACTCAAGTGAAAGGAATGCAACCCCATTGTATCAACTTGAAGGCAGTTAACATTTATGTAGATGAATGCATAGGTTGATGTTTATATTTTGATGGTTTCTGAAATCAGCTTGCATTTAAGGTCATGATGATTCACATGTTTTCTTCTTCATATGGATACAATTCATAATCTAATGTAAGCAGTTCAATTTATATATAAGAAACCCTTGGTTTTCGGGATTTTAACGATGGAAATCGTAAAACAATGGAAACTACAACTTATTGCTTTAGTGTGAGTGATCTCTATCCATAAATCAACCCCACTGTTCAATGAAGCATGTGCTTTGGGTTTGTGACGAATCGGTTCTTAAAATCCAACAAATCAATGTGTTTTAAATATTTTAAGAACTGGAAAAGATTCTCTAACTACCTAATAATGTGACATAAGAGAGACTTTTTGGTGTGTAAAAGTATTAACAAGGCACGTTTTGTCCATATATACAAGCAAAATTGTGATTGTTTAGTCATTATATGATCCAAATGTGTTAGTTACAACACTATTTCTATATAATTGTAGATAGAAAACAATTTAATTCCTTTGGGATTTGTATTGTATAAACAGTATTCATCAGGTTAGTTAAACGGGTATCGGGTTAATTGGGTCGGTTAATCGGGTTTCAGAAATTTCATGTAATAACCGAATAACGAAGCTTAACTTTATTTGGTTAGTTCGGATTAGAGTTTAAACGGATTGGGTACACGGGTATTTGGGTTGCAGAAAAGCATATTAGGCTGCTGCAAAACAAAATTTAGTATAACTAATGGGCTGCTAACAAGGATTCTATTGGTTGCTACAAATTTTTAATTGAACATTAGGCTGATTTTATTTTATGCATGTAATGTAACTATAATTAGATAAGAGATGGTAACTATAATTAGATAAGATATCATGTACAATAGATAATTCTTGTACGAATTGTAGGAGACAATCTCAATCATTAATCTTTTTGATCTTTTAAGATTAATGACTTAAAACTAGACAGTGACATTTTCATAAATATAATGTTAAAACAATTAAAGAAACAAATAAAGAAAGGGTAATTCTGTTCTTTTCTCACTTGACTCTTTCATCCCTTGATTATCAAACGGCTTTAACTTTTTCATACGTTAATATTTTTCAAAAAAAATTACACCGTATTGTCGAGCATTTCATTCTCTTTAGTTTGAGCAGCCTATTGCTATAGTTTTCTTAAAAAAACATGATTTTGAATACTCCTTACGTGACTTTGAATACCCAACACATGATTACGTGATTTCGAATACGGATTACCTAATTACGTGATTTCATTATAGAATGTGAAATCACACTAAGTGATTACGTAATTACGTAACAATAGTTGACTCTATAATTATGTGACTACGTGATTTTGAATACCCATTTCGTGATTATGTATTATTTTATGTGAAACACACTGAGTGATTAAGTTATAAGCATGATTGGAATAACATTAGTTATAACAAATCATATTGAATGTTTAATCAAGTAATGGATTTATATTGAAAGTGTAATCACGTAATGGTTTATGTTGAATCTGTAATCACGTAATAGGTATTCAAAATCACGTAGTCATGTGCTGCGTATTCAAAATCACGTGATCACATAATGAACTAATGTGTATTCAAAATCCTGTAATTTTTTTTTAAAAATATTAACGTATGAAAAAACTTATAGCCGTTTGAAACTCAAGGGGGTTGTTTATATATATATATATATATATATATATATATAGGGTGGGGTTCGACTACAAAGTCCGTTCTTCCTACAAAGTGTATAAAGTCATAAAACACAATAATTTCAGCCGTAAAACATACTCAAACCCACAAATACCAGATTGAAGATCACTAAAACACAATATCCAAACTCTAATAGTCCATAAAAACTTCAAACACACCATTGTAGAACTATGAATATAAAACACAACATGATAATCAACATAAAACACACTAGTGTTAGTCATTTGATAATCAAAACCTTATTATCCAAACACATCATAAAACCCACAAATATGACGTTTTTGTAATCTTCACTTTGTTATTTTTGAGTTTTGAGTGTGTTTTATGACTTTTTTTTACACTTTGTAGTTTGTTTTATGAACCCCACCATATATATATATATATATATATATATATATATATATATATATATATATATATATATATATATATATATATATATATATTGTGAGGTTCATTGAGGAACACTAAAAATGTAGGGAACCGGTGAACACTCTTAAAAATTTAACTTAACATGTTAAAAATCATTTTTTAAAACTTTTTTTCGGTGCTTCTCCTATAAATACTTTTAGAAGCATTTTTAATAAAAAAATAAAAAAAAAATATAAAAAAAAGTTAAAAAAGGCTATTTTTTATTTTTTTTTACATAAAATTATTTTTTATTCGAATAGTTTCAACCATTTTTATAAGGAAAAGCGCTGAATTGTTTTTTTTTAAATTGATTTTTAACATGTTAAGTTAATTTTATAAGATATATATTTTTTAAATGTTTTTTAAATATTTTTTATATATTTAATTCTAATTTTTTATTAAAACAGTTTCTACATGTATTTATAAGAAAAAGTGTCGAAAACAATTTAGAGAATTTTTAACATGTTAAGTATATTTTTTAAGAGTGTTCACCGATTTCCCACTTTTTTAGTGTTCCTCAATGGACCCTCCCCTATATATATATGTATATATACATATATATATATGTATATATATATGATCAAGATCAAGATCAAGGGAAAACAACTTCGAGCTGTGAGAACTTAGAGAACTCAACCTTCTCGCGAGAGTTTTGCACCCTCATTCTTTCACACCCCTAAATTAAAATGTATAGAAAGTCTGCTTTACATAAATTAAAAAAAAAATTTGAAGTGGTGTTTTTCGACCACTTACAACAGCTGTAAAAAATTGATACCATAAGCATAAAATCACCTTTTACAGCATTTACGGCTGTTGTAAATGAAAAAGAAAACTAGTTTTTTTTTTTGGAAAAGTTGATTTTTTTAGGATTTTTGGTAAAATTTTTTTTGAAAAAAACGTTCGTAAGGCTGAGTTCTCTAAGTTCTCACAACTCGTATAAGTTTTCCTTTTACCCTAACCCTATATGTATAGAGGATGGATCTAACTAAAAAAAGCCTAAAAACATACCAATTTTTTTTTATTAAATGTCACTATATTCTATATATATATATATATATAAAACTTTAAAAAAAATTATACTACACATGTGAATAATAAGAAAAAGCCTAAACCTCCTAACCCACCCCCACCGACACCCACCTAAAACCTAAATCCCCACCTCCAAAAAACCTAAACCCCCACCCCCGCCCACCCCCAAAAAACCTAGAACAAAACCCTAAACATAAATCCTAAAAAAACTAACCCCCCCACCCGCACCCCTCAAAAAACCTAAACACCCTACACCCACACCCAAAAACCTAATTCTAATCTTAAACCTCCAAAAAACTTAACCTTAAAAGCTAAACTAAACTCAAAAGCTAACTCGAAGCATATAATGCATATATGCAGTACAACTTTTTTTCTTGAAAAAAGTTTTTTATATATAAAAAGTAGCGAAATTTAATAAAAAATTGGTATGTTTTTAGGCTTTTTTAGTTAATTTTTTTAGTTTTCTCATTTATATGTAGTTTTTTCATGATCCTCTCTCTCTCTCTCTCTCTCTCTCTCTCTCTATATATATATATATATATATATATATATATATATATATATATAGGGAGAGGAGAAGGATCCGTTAGCAACCACCTTTTATTGCGAGAACCACGAGAACCATGAGCACTAATGTGAACACAACAATAAATACCTAAAAAATTAAAAAACACACAATTTTTTAATATATATTTATAAAAAATCACTATTTTTCGTTACGAAAAAAACGAAAAAAAAAAAATTTTGAGTAACAATTATCCATGCACATGTGCATATGTATCATTTCTTTGACAAATTTCGTAATACATTAACAATATTAGACAATTGCACTTTCATTTACGCTACCATCCATAATACACTACTTTTTACATTACCAATATTAAAAATGCACATGTGCATCTATATGTATGAACATGATATAACGTGTTTTGGTACACTACTTTGAATACACTTTCCTTTTCATCTATCATACCATCCATAATATACTACCATTACCTCCTATCATTCATAATACAATGCCATTACCTCATACCATCCACAATACAATACCATTACAAATATTTCATTTTATTACATGTATATCAACACCCTTTATACCATCCAAGCAACTTATTACATCATAAAGTGACAAATATAACCAAACCATCAACCACTAGATATAACTAACAAAAAAACATGTATATGGGCCTACTTCATCATTCAAAATCACAAACTTTTTGTACCAAAACACGTTATATCATGGTTATACATAATGATGCACATGTGCATTGTTAATATTGATAATGTAAAAAGTAGTGTATTACGGATGGTAGTGTAAATGAAAGTGAAATTGTCTACTAATGGTAATGTATTATGGAATTTGTCCAAGAAAGATACATATGCACATGTGTATCGATAATTGTTACTCGATTTTTTTGGGGCCGAAATATAGCAATTTTAAAAAAAAATTAAAAAAATAATTTTTTGTGTTTTTTTAGATTTTTTTAGGTATTTTTTTTGTTCACATTGGTTCTCGCGGTTCTCGCAATAAAGGTGGTTCTTGCATGAATCCTACCATACATATATATATATATAGCTGAAGCTATCCAAAAACCAAAAGATCACAACATGTTAAAGACAAAATTACACTATGAAGCTATTGTTAAGGGGGATACTGTTGGTGCATATTTTGTGACAACAACTTAATAGTTTAATAGTTTAGTCTTTGGATATTTTGTATTGGGCTTAACATTTGTGTTTAGCTTGTTTAGAGTTGTTATGGGCTTGGAGAATGTCCTAGCTCAAGCCCAGTATGCAGACATTTAGTATATATACATGTTTTGCATTAGGGTTTTGTTGAAGAAAGAGGAGCTAAGAGAGGAGAGTAGAGAGGTGTGAGAAATCTACAGAGAGTGGCTGAGAGATTTCTTGTGAGTCTTGAATGATTGTAAACATTCGTGTTGGATAATCAATAGAAGACGGTTTCAAAGTGATTGTTTGTGTTCTTCATATCACTCATATTTTTGTGATAATCACATCTAGTGGCTTCCGCACTCTAGATTGGATAGACGATGCTATGGAGATCCATACGGATTAGGGGACCTACACTGATCGGCTGCAGTTGACTGACAAGCGCAGCATCGGGAGGTCGATGATCATCATTGTCATTGTCAGAGGAGGACGAGTCAGACGAAATAGAAGTGAGATTATCCAGCTTATTATTCCACGAAGCTAACCGTAGTGCCCAATTGGAAGAGGGACCGGGAGAGTCTACTTTGCTTTGAAAGGCTGCAAGTCTATCTTTATCTGTATCTAAAATCTTTCCGAGCATGTCTTTACGAACTAACCCATAATATTGTTTCTCAGTTAACGTAGAAACATGAACATAATCAATAATCCTTTTCCCTTTTTCAAGAGTTATAGAAGGAGCTCCTGACTCGAGAGCCGCATCAATCTCTCTTATAAGAGGATCGGATTCCAAGTGAAGTCCCGTAAACGGATCAAAGAGGTATCACTAACCTAATCAACAACGGAAATTATGATTAGGAAGAAGAACAACTTCAATAACTTTGAATATATAACTTGCATACACCAAAGATGTCAGATACAAGTTTTTGCTTTCAACTCTCTAACCTTTTCTCTATGACCTAGCCCTTCTTTTTATAAGCATCACTAAACCCATAATTATAACCCTAGGCCCATTAGGCACTAGGAAGCCCACATTAACCCCAAAAGCCCAAATACATCCCTAATGAATAAACCTTTAATGCTCTAAGCCCAACATTCTCCCCCTAGGTTTACTTCATTGGTCTTTCGGTTGAGCATCCATACCTAGTTGTCCAGCGATAATACCAGCAACTGCAGTAGTCCAATCCTTAGCACAAACCTCGTACAGCTCAGCAGTTCTAATTTGATGCGACACAAGAACCTGTAAATCTTCGTCATGAAAGCTAACCAGATCCACCACATCGTTCACCCTGAACGCCTTCTCTTTGGTCACAATAGCATCACTTCCGACTTTAGGATCCTATAACCAAAAGTTGAAGTTCTTCAGAATTCCCCTCGGAAAGGTAGGGGCAACAGGGATAACTAATTCTTTGTCTGTTGGCGGCCACATCAACGATTTGAACCTCTTGCACGTGTGCGCATCGTGAACTCCTTTAGCTGCTCTCAAATACGGTTCATCAGTCTTCATATTCTTAAACCCACTCCTAACCTCGCGTTCAAGCATCTTAAAGAATCTCCACCCTGGTCCACGCTCGGTAGTGTCATCATCAGTGTATGGAGCTCTCAAAAGATCAGTCAATGCAACTTTGGTCCATGTCTCGAATTGCGTCTCTTTCGAATAGTATTCACGGGTTCCATCCTGGCGCACGATGATCCACATATTTTTAACATGATCGTACATCCAACTGAGCACCTTCGACTTGTTTCCCACCTTACTATAATAACTTGATCCCAACTCCATCACATATCTCTCGGATTGATTGGTTGGATCCTTCAGCTGAAAATTCTCGTCCAGTGGATTTACCTTAACATTCTTCATTAATACCATTTGCTTCTTCTTATTTTAATCAGCAGCACGTTTCTGACTTGCGGTAAACTTTCTGCGTGGATCGCTCATATAATCATCTAGACCTGCTTGACATTCGGCTGCCAACTGCGCAGCTGCCAATCTCTGTTCTTCAGTTTCTTCAGCCATTCGCTGTTATGCCGCACGATGTCTAGTTTCAACGTTCATCGGATCATTAGTAGGATCGCTAAACTCCCTTCCAAACTTGTTTTCCAGCTTGCCCCTTAAATCAAACACAAGAGTCATAAGCATCATGACATCTCCTTGCAGTTGATCAATAGTTTGATCTCGAATGTCTAAACGATTTTGTAGAGAGGCAATCTGAGCATCGCTTAAAATAACCTCTTGTTCCAACATAACCACCCGTTTCTTCAAATCAACTACATCCACCTCTGTATCATCGTTATCACTGTCCAATCCGCCAAACTCGAATGCCCTTTTCTTAGATCTTTGTACATAATCGTCAGCAACATCATCAGTATAACCAACTCCACTACCACCTGCTTCCGAACCACCAGCGCCTGACGAACTGCCTCCAAACTCCATCCTTTGTAGAACCGTGCCATCAAGAATCGACACAATGGTTGACTGAGTAATAATAGGAGCGGTTTGCTGTGCAGATGAAATAGGCGTGTCAACCATCGATGTATGAACAACAGATTCAGCAACGGTAACCTCAGCAACACCTGATCAAATCAGAATCAGCAACTGTGAAAACAACAAGAGCTTCAGGTGTACTAGATGAAATGCTTAGCCCAGTTCTTCGCCTCTTGATCAATGGTACCTCATCTTCTTCGTCTTCGTCGTCTTCTTCAATCTGAGCGGTTGGTGCAGCAATAGATGGAATGTCGAGTGGAGGATCACCCTGTTTCTCTTAGATATCTTTCAAGTGAGCGATCAAGGCTTCTAAGTTCTCAGACGACAACTCTGGTAAAGAGGGAGTCAAAGTGGCTTGAACTCATCAAGATCGTCAAGAAAAGCTTGGCCAACATCATCTTCATCATCAGTGACTAAATCCTATACCTCTATCTCCTTTTCTTTTGTAGGTATGTCGTGTTCTTCAGCCACTATAGCGTTTACTGGAGGCGGAGGAGGTGGTGGAACATTCAAACCTACAACTTCAGAAAACTTCCCGAATTTCTTCAAAGCAAAACGACCTACAAACACTGTCTTCGACGTAGAGCGATTCTTCTTCATTGTGGCAAAATAGTAGGCCCCATCGGCTTCATATTAAGCAGGTTAGCATTTGTAGCATTCTTCGCCAAATCAGGATAACGGGCATCAAGTTTTCCAACACACACTGCATGGACATGTGAACGAGCAACCTCCAGTATGCCGGAAACATTTTCTTCAACAGTGGCGGATAAGAACCCTCATATCCCATCTCCATAAGCACATGCAACACCTTTTCTTTGGAGTAAATAGTTGGATCACTGAAAGTATCTGTAAGCTGCAACACCTCTCTCACACAAGCTTCATTCACCACAATCTCTTTCCCTTGAATTTGCGAACGAATAAATGGTCTACCATCTTCACCCCTCAGCTGAATACGTGCTCTTTTCCAAAACGAATGGACTAGATCTCTATATATCACAGGGTTAGCACGGAGGGCATATGCAATCTTGCAAGCGTTGAGCCCCATTATCATCGCCTGAAATTCCTGAAAGAACTCTGCTGGCGGGTCTGAGAGATACCCGGTCTGATTGTGGAATTGCTCCTCAACCAGCATCACCGCGTCAAATGCTTCTTCCACCGTATCTGTCAAAAATCAACCAAGTTAAATCCAACTAACGGAAGTTAACGGAGTTTAACAATATAGCAGTTTAGGGGTTCAACAGTTGAAAGAATAAAGTTGTTGTTTCCAACTAACGGAAGTTAACGGAGTTTAATCAACCAAATTAATACGAGTTCAAATTGATTAAGGGGTTCAACAGTTGAAAAGGTTCAAAACTTCACATTACTGAACCCTTTCATCAATCCGGATTGAAGGAGGTCAGACAACATGGTCAAAGATGCAATCCGGATTATGTATTGTATCTCGGATGGATAGGCATTCCGGATGAAGATCCAATCCGAAATGATATCCGAGTTCATCATTTCGGATGAATACCAATCTGGAATGTAATCCGAAATGCTTAAAACTTGAAGTTCAATCCGGAATACGATCCGAAAGGCATTAAATATTCATTAATTTAATCCGGAATACATCTGTTTAGTGCAGTTATACATAATCTGGAATGAGCTGTCCGAAATGCACAATTCAAAAGAGAACTAATTCGGATTTTGGATAATCCGAAATGAAATCAGAGATACCAATATGCATTTCCGAAATGGGCTTGGGCCTGGGATTTTGAATCCAGATTGGGCTTGTGACAGGCCCAATCCGGAATAGTAACACAGTGGGCCTGTCCGGAAAAGTCCAAATGGGCCTTTCCGGAAAAGCCCAATCCTGAACAGTAACCCTTTTGGCCCAAAGAAGCCCAATTCGGAACAGTAACATGAGTTTCCCGTTTTCAGACTTTAAACCAATTTCATTAGGCTGGCCCAAATCCTAAAGCACACTGGGCCAGTCCAATATCTCTTGACAGAAAACATCCAACCAAAATTCATCAAGTAAACTAACCAAGCATCCAGCCATCTTTTAACATTTCATACGGAGGAACTATTTAAGATAGACATAAATATTTAACACAGCCTTGCTAAGGGACCAAATCGTTTCAAAAGCTAACTAAGGAACATTTTTCAGTATGAGCAGGTTCAGTTGGTCTAAGCGATTGTCAATATACTTGTCCATTTAAATATAAAACTCAACCCTTGTAGTTCAGGCATTATGATACGCTTAAGGTAATATTATACTAAGATACTCGTGTGTCCCATACCATGACATACCCCCGCGATCAAGGTTAGCACACAATTCATCATAGCAGGTGAGTATCTCGTGGTCATCCTTTATTTTACAACATCAGGCTATTGGTGAATAGGTCAGTACTTCCTTACAACAGAGAGACCAATAGTGACTGACGAGGGCTAGGCAAATACCTTATGAGGTACGTAGAAACTTTTGAAGAAACTTCTGTTCTCTTAGGTTTTGGCCTTTCCATTTTGGCTCTTTTACAAAGATATCCTGACTGTGCCTAGGTCTGCATATAATCTGGATGCAACAGAAGGGCAGTCAAGATATCCCCAGATGACTCAACAGCATAAAGACCCGAAACCTCAGATGTTGGCTATCTATCAATGCAAGATTTAAGACCATAAAATCATACGCCTACAGTAAGTGACCCACTGAGTACATAGTTTGTTATGTTTATATCATTTGACTTTCCCCATCCGGTTGAGTTTTAGACCTACCGACACATCACTTTCGATCCAAATCTTTTCCGCTTCTACACTTGACATGTGTTAGTAAAACATTTTATCATCAGTATTCATTTCATTTCCCTATCCTTGCAAAACCCTTTTTTTGGATTTCTCCCCCTAAATTTGTGCATATATATATATATATATGAACAAATTTATGAAGCAATGAAAAGAAAAGAAGAATAGTAAACAAACATGAAGACATCAGATGCCTAGGTAGAAAACCGAATCATTTTGAGAAGATCCACAAGCACTTGAAAACGCGCGTTGCTAACGGGTTTTGTGAACAAATCCGCCACATTTGCATCAGTGTTGATTTGCTCAAGCTTTACGAGACCCTTTTCATAGCAATCACGGATAAAATGAACTTTAATGTTTATGTGCTTGGTTTTTGAGTGGAAAACAGTGTTTTTAACTATTTGGATTGCGACATCATTATCACAATAAATTGTTGTGTTTATATAAGTCAAACCGTAATCTGCAAGCTGATGTTGCATCCATAAAACCTGGGAGCAGCAAGCAGAGGCTGCAACATATCCTGCTTCTGCAGTGGAAAGCAAAACCGTCTGTTGCTTCTTGCATTGCCACGAAATTAAGCGATCTCCCAGAAATTGGCAACCAACCGAAGTTGAGCGCATGTCCGTATCCGTACCTCCAAGATTGCTGTCAGAGAAAGCAAACAGTTCAAATTCAGAATTTTTAGGATACGAGAGGTCCAGTGATGGAGCCCCTTTGAGGTACCTAAAAATTCTTTTAACAACATGTAAATCAAAAATTTTAGGAGTAGCCTGATAACGAGCACACTGGCAGACGGCAAACATGATATTTGGCTGACTAGTAGTGAGATACATGAGTGATCCAATCATTGAGCGATACATAGCAGGATTAACAGGAGTTCCTTCAGCATCTTCATTTAGCAGAGGCCGTTTTGCAATAGGGGAAGCCATAGGCTTGGAATCTGTAAGCTTGAATTTAGCAAGAACGTCGTGGACATATTTTCCTTGATGAATGAGTATACCCTGTGGGCTCTGACGAACTTGAAGTCCTAAAAACATGGTCATCTCCCCCAATGAACTTATCTCAAATTTCTTCTTCATGATTTCTTCGAATTCGTGGCACAAACCATCATTGGTGGAACCAAAAATAATATCATCAACGTAGATTTGGACGAGAATAATGTCCTTATAAACGCGTTTGATAAACAAAGTTTGGTCAATGGTTCCCCGTGTGTAGTCATGAGCAAGCAGATGCTCTGTAAGAGTAGCGTACCATGCGCGAGGCGCTTGATGCAACCCATACAAAGCCTTGTCTAATTTGTAAGCATATTCTGGCTTGTCAGGATCAGTAAAGCCCGGTGGTTGTGCCACGTAGATTTCCTCTTTCACCTCTCCGTATAGAAACGCAGTCTTGACATCCACTTGATAGACAGTAAAATCCATGTAAGATGCGTATGCCAAGAAGATGTGTATAGCCTCCAAACGCGCGACAGTTGCATAGACCTCATCATATTCTAAACCTTCAATCTATCGAAACCCCTGAACCACCAGTCTAGCTTTATTCCGAACAATAACTCCAGTGTCATCCTGCTTGTTGCGGAAAACCAATCAGTTCCAAGAGCACGCTTGCCCTGAGGCAGCTTCACCAATTGCCAAACACCAAGCTTTTCAAATTGGTTGAGTTCCTCGTGCATGGCATCAACCCAGCCGGGTTCCTGCAAGGCAACATCAATACTTTTAGGTTCAATTTGGGAAATAAAGCAAGAATAGAGACATGTATTGATATCCCCAGATTGGTTGCGTGTGCGAACAACAGCGTTGACATGACCAATAATATTCTCAACGGGGTGATCACACTGTAAACGCTGCAGTATTGGTGTAGTGGGAACCAGAACATCAGTTTGCAAGTTGGTGACACTGGCTGAAGCGGCTCCAGATGTCTCCCCCTCAACAGAGGCACCAGTAGAAGTATGTGGTGAGGAATCCATCAAACAATCGAGGGGAGTAGGCTCGGGAAACAAAGAGGAACCCAAAACATCAGGAGGAAGGCCTTCATTTGTCGTAGGAGCCTCTGGATCAGAAACCACATCTTCAGGAAGATCTGTCTGAGCAGGCGAAGAGATAGTTGGTTCTTGAGAATGCGAAACTGTGAAGGAAGGCGAGACAACGTCATTGAATCCAGGAGGATCCACACTTAGCTGCTTTAAAGTCGCATTTAGCGCGGCAACGTCAGCATCATCTTCAGAAGTAATGGGCACGTTGGAAGGATAGAATTCGAACTATTACCTGCAGGCACATTAGAACACACATCAAAATGATTAAATAAAGTGGAGTAGTCATACAACCAGTCAGGACCAACGCGTTTGTCCTTGGGATCTTCCTCCAGCCAACCCACATTATAGGTTTCAACTACCATCTTCTTGATCTTGTTATAAACGCGATATGACGTATTTTTAGAATAACCAACGAAAATGCAAGGATCCCCACATGCTTCAAACTTTCCTTTAGCGTCCATGAGCAGGAGAACACAAGGACATCCGAATTTGCGAAAATGCTTGACCGAAGGTTTGCGACCTTCAACCACTTCGTATGGAGTCTTCATGTGGCGTTTATTGATCAGGGCATGATTCTGAATATAGCATGCAGTGTTAATTGCTTCTTCCCAGAAGATGAGAGGTAACTCGGATTGAACCAGCATAGTGCGTGCAGCTTCAATAAGTGTGCGATTTTTGCATTTTGCAACCCCATTTTGTTGTGGGGTTCTGGCTGCACTGAACTGTCGGTCAATCCCCTTGGAGGAGCAGAAAGAGTTCAAGGTAAGATTCTTAAACTCTATCCCATTACACACCGAATAGCCTTCACCGTAGAATCTGTCTGGTTTTCCATAAGCGTGACAAATTGTTTGACTAGCTCAGCGGTTTCACTTTTAAGTGTGAGAAAGAAAACCCAGGTGAATCGAGAGTAGTCATCAATAATAACCAGACAGTAAGCCTTCCCTCCAATGCTACGGATGTCTGTTGGACCGAAGAGATCCATATGGAGCAGTTCTAAGACCAGAGAAGTGGAGGGTACGACTTTGGTTTTGTGTGGCTGTCGATGTTGTTTCCCACGCGCGAATGATTCACATTTTTCGATCTGCATGAAGTCATGAACTGGTAGATCTCTGACTAAACCTCCTTTTGCAAGACGATTTAAATTCTTCATGTTGGTGTGACCCAGTCAGCAATGCCATAGCATGGCGTCATGTTCAGCTGTCGAAGAGAAAGGCAAGTGAGCTTATCAGAAGGAGCCTGGTTCATATCAATTACATACGTGTTTCCTTTACGTGCAGCTTTCAGAAGAATCCAATCATCTGGAATGATTAAACCCGGTTTTAGCACATAACATCCTTTCTGTGAAGAGAACATCCAGATGATTTTCTTGCAGAGTTGAGACACACTCAACAGACTGTGCTTCAATTCTGGTACATAATTGACATTCTTAAAGCTCAAGGCTCCATTGCAAACAGTTCCTCTCATTGTGATTTTCCCTGTTTCTCCACCTGCGAAATTTCAGGGACATCCTGTTCTGAAATTTCAGCAGATGACTGTGGAACCTCGCAATTTTGAGAAGTTTGAGGTTCCGATTCAAGATCAGGTTTAATATTTTCATTTGAATCATCAGGAAAAGTGTGTTCATCTTCTATCGTTTCAGAATCAGTCCCTTATGTTGAGTCGCCCGAGTCTTCTAGAATTATGTCACCATCAACGCTTAAAGAAACGGTTGGTTGGTCGACTTTCACACTGTCAACCTTAGGAGATGCATCAACAGACGCAACCTCTGAAGAGGAACATTCAGTATCCTCAGCTGAAGCTGATGAAGCTGAATCATCTATTGATGCAGAACCTGCAGCTAAATTCATTTTCTCATCACACAAGTTATCACAGTTATTAGCATCGTTCAAAACATCAGTATTTGATGAAAAACCAGAATTAAAACTATCTAAATTCTCAACACAACCAACACTATTTGAGCATGTAAATTGTTCAGCAAAAAAATGATTTAAAATGTCAAAGGCAGGTTTATAAAAAGCATAATCATCAGCTGAATTGTCTAAATGTGTATTCAGACATTCCTCTTCATCACCCTGTGTGATATCCTCAACTAAAATTTCTTCTGCACATGAATTAGACACATTAGTATCGTTCATAAATTTAGTTTGAGTCTCAGAAGATTCTTTTTCGTTAGATTTTGTGGAGGATGTTTCTCCCTCAGGCACTTCTTTCTCCAATCCATCTGTACTTTCAGAGGGATGATTACCAGTTTCACAAGGAAGTGATGTAGAAGCCACAAAGACATCATCCCTCTTGAGTTCAATGGGTTTGGAGAACTTTGGGTAATAGGGCGTCCATGGTTTGGATAATTAATCTGACGGTTTACCATACATCATTTTTTCAGCATTTTCTACCTCTTCCTCAGATTCAGGCATTCTAGTATAGTTATGATTATATGGTGGAGGCGCCCTATTGTACCCAAGGCCTTTAGTAAAATTCTTTTGATAATTAAGCTGGAGGTCACATAAGTCCTTGACTAGTTTACTGGAAGTTTCAAATTTCTTAATGTTTATTTCGTTTTCGTGAAGCTTCCCTGTCAAAGAATTCAGCTTGGCTAAGGCTGCTTGAAGTTCAACGTCCTTTTCAGCTTGTTTTAACTTGTAGTCGTAGACCCAACATTGCTGTTGGTTCAAGTCTAGCTTTAGCTGAGCCACATCCTGTTTCTGAGCTTCGACCTTCTCCATAAGAAGCTTGTTCTTATGTTTAAGGGCGATGTTCTGTGACGCAACTTGTTGATATTCAGCCACTAGAGTTGAGTTGTAGGCGCGCATTTGTGATAATTTAAAACAACAACTATCAGAACAGAGTATTCGATTTACCGTTTCCGAATGATCGGGCGTCTCAGTTGTATGCACCATCATGCAGTGGTTGCTGTTTTTGGATATATTCAAGGTTTCCATTTGAGCTGCAACATCTGCCCAGTTGAAACCCTCATGCTATTGGGCCACCAGTGCTGTGGACTTCCCGCCTGAGCTGCTTGATGGACTTGTAGTTGACTTGGATGGAGAGACGGGAACTAGCTGTTTGTCACTGCGTTATATATCAGCGACCTTGGATGATACATATCCTGACGGTGGCTTCTTGCATTCCCTAGCGAAGTATCCTTGTTCATGACATCAGTAACATCTAAGTTTGTCCTTTGTGAGACCAGTCTTCAAGTTTGACAAGGGTTGCCTTCCATACTTTTTCTGAAACTTGTTGACTCGAAAAGAAGCCATTGCTAAATTCCAAGAGACATCGATCTCGTCCAGGTCCTCCTCCATGATCTGATCAACTTCTGTTGGAAGAATAGATGGAGGGGTAAGATCACCTGCCTGGAAGGTGTTTAAGCTTTTGATCATTGATGCCGCAATAGCCAGTTTCTCTTCGTTTTCCTTAGTGAGAAACGCAGAGTTGGGCGCGGGTTGAGCAGGTCCAAGGACTGGTGCAGCAGTTTGAGGTATGACACCTTGTTGCACTGTTTGAGGAGTTGCAGGACTGAAAACCATGTTAGGATACTGAGCATGGTAATGTGTGTGAACTTGAGCAGCTGAAACTGTTGTAGGATTTGGAGATTGAAAACCATACACATACTGAGTGTTCTGAGACATGGCAATAGGACTGTAAACCACATTTGATCCACTCGGTGCTTGTGCATTTCCTTGCAGAGGACTATAGATGAGATTCTGTGACATTAAAGCCGCGTGCTACCCTGTCATCCCTACGGCCATCAAACAACTTTGATGGTTGATTTCCCTCTTCTTGTTGTCAATCTCACAAGATTTGATTGTAGCTATCATCTCAGTAAGAGTGATATCATTCAAGTTCTACGTCTTTTTTATCATGCCCACGTCTGCATCCCAACTCTTTGGCAGTGAATTCAATAACTGTCTGTTCATGGCACTGTTGGTGAGGGTGATCTCAACTGAAATCATCTAGGAAACCAGCTTGACATAGCAACGTATCTTGTTTTCGATGGTTTCCCCATATATGTGATTGAACGAGCTGAATTGCTGATTCAGCTGATTCACCCTACTTGCTTTCATGTCGGCATTTCCCTCATAGAGATTTTGCAACTCACTCCAAACCTCCTTTGAGGTTTTACAGTTTCTGACCGCGATGGAAATATCAGGTCCTAGAGCCATGGTCAAAGTTGCCGAAGCCTTCTCATCTTCCTCTATGATCTTGATGTCCTCTGGGGTCCATAGATGCATGGGCTTGGGAATTTTCGTTTCAGGATCTTGCTCTGTGCTGTACACTATGGTTCTTGGACCATTCATGATGCATCTCCACACACCGGGTTCTTTTGCCTTGCAATGCTGTTGAAGCGGAACTTCCACTCGTAGTATACATCTCCGTACAATAAACGTGGCACTTTGGTGGAAGTGCCAATTACCTGATCCAGCTCTTGGTAGAGGGCTAAAGTTTGCGATTACAGGGCAGCCAGTGTGGCATTTGTCAGGTCTTGTGCGGTCATGAATCCAGCCATTATAATTAAATGAACTAAAAATTTACCAAATCGATTTAAATTTTAATTAATTTGAAGTGTTTCTGATGAACAGTACTGAATCCGAAAAGGTCAATCCTGTAGTCAAAGATGGTCAACCTGGAAAGATTGTCCGAAATGGCAATCCTGAAGTCAAAGATGGTCAACCTGGATAGATTTTCCGAATTGATGAGTAATCCAGACTAAAGAATCTGAAATGATCAATCCGGATTGCTGAATCTGACTTGAAGATCCGAAATAGAAAACCCGAGATGAGATCCGAAATAAGAAGACCGAAATCTAAATCCGAAATGGAGAATCCGAGATGTATGATCCGGAATAACCAACTCAGAATATAAATCCGAAATCAAGAATCCGGAATGGAGAATCCGAAATGCCTGTCTTATTTGGTGAAAATCCGGAATAGTGATCCTTATCCGTAACAGTGACCCGCCTTTTCTGCAATTGAATTCCGAGATTAAAGGAATTCAACAACCGCAACAGCAACTCGGACTACAATCCGGAACAAGCAACAGTCCGGGATCAATCCGAGATGGATGATCTCCTTCGTGTTCTTCAGAATCCGGAACAGTGGTTAATCTGAATTGTGAGAACCTTCTTCGTGTTCTTCGGAATCTAGAACTGTGTCAGATCTGAATTCTTCACAAGTTCTTCGAGTTCTTTGGAACAGTAGCCTCCGACGATGAACAGTGATCCAGAACACCAAAACGACGATCCAAACAGCAGCAACACACTTCAAAAACTTCTTCAATCAGCAATACCCTGGAGCCTGTATTAGAACAGCAGGCTCTGATACCAATTGTAAGTCCTGTAAACGGATCAAACAGGTATCACTAACCTAATCAATAACGGAAAGTATAATTAGGAAGAAGAACAACTTGAATAACTTTGAATATTATAACTTGCATACACCAAAGATGTCAGATACAAGTTTTTGCTTTCAACTCTCTAACCTTTTCTCTATTACCTAGCCCTTCTATTTATAAGCATCACTAAACCCATAATTATAACCCTAGGCCCACTAGGCACTAGGAAGCCCACATTAACCCTAATAGCCCAAATACATCCCTAATGAATAAACCATTAATGCTCCAAACTTGCATACACCAAAGATGTCAGATACAAGTTTTTTCTTTCAACTCTCTAACCTTTTCTCTATGACATAGCCCTTCTATTTATAAGCATCACTAAACCCATAATTATAACCCTAGGCCCATTAGGCACTAGGAAGCCCACATTAACCCCAAAAGCCCAAATACATTCCTAATGAATAAACCTTTAATGGTCCTACCTTGCATACACCAAAGATGTCAGATACAAGTTTTTGCTTTCAACTCTCTAACCTTTTCTCTATGACCTAGCCCTTCTATTTATAAGCATCACTAAACCCATAATTATAACCCTAGGCCCATTAGGCACTAGGAAGCCCACATTAACCCCAAAAGCCCAAATACGTTCCTAATGAATAAACCTTTAATGCTCCAAGCCCAACACCAAGGTATCACTTGGACCAGAAACAACAATACTAACATCAGGCTGATCCAAACGAGCGACCAATTCTTCAATATTTTTCATAACAACAGCAACCGTCTCACTAACAAATGGTACTTCAGCTAATACTAACTACAACAGCTTCTACAATAGGCACATCAATCACATGATCTTCTGTAACTGGTTTTTCGTCCGTTGCAGCTTCAGCAACAGGTTCTTCTTGTGGTGGTTGCTGAGGGTCAACATTAGCTTATCAACACTATTTCTGATCTCAATCTAAGTCGAATCGGTATCAGGGTTATAGTTAGCCTCCTCTATAATTGCACCTAGCAACGGATGAGGCTCTGGGAGAGCGACGACATGAACTAAAGGATTAACAGTCCTACAATCCTTGAAGATACGCTTATGCATAGGATCTTGAGCGTATGCTTACAAATTGACACCAAATAGAAGATTTGGAATCAGAAGTCAGAAGATCAATGTAAGTAACCGCGGATATAACAACATCAGACTTCTATCAATAGTTCGATACGCAAGTTGCGTATGCAAGGCTCGTAAGCTCATAAGAGAGAAGTTGTAAGGCTGATTGAATGTTAAACCGATCATAGCTAAAAGAAGGTTGTGTCCCATTCCATCCACCCCTGATTTACGGGGTGCTAAGTACTTCATGAGCACGTGGTAAAAGTACCTCCATTGCCCTATAATCATTCTTGTATATAATTGCTTGGACGGAAAATGACCAACGTAGCTGAAAGCTCTTGCTGCCCATTCACGAATCGGTTTTCATAGCATGTTTCTCCATGGTCTAAATCTCCAAACTGTAAAGCTGCACGAGTAACCTCTTCAGTGAATAAATTCCGATTTGTGAGAGGATCGGCTCTTCTCCCAAAGCACAGACCTAATTTGATATCTAGTCAATATGTGCGGAATCCATGATTAACTAGTGACAATATGAATATTACTATTTAAATGCTTAGTTTCATTAATATTGATCAACGTTTTACAATTCTAAGATAAATTGGACAGGGCTTCGCCTTCACACTTAACCAAACAACTACTAACTCAAGACCATAACTTGGCTATTTATAGACATGCCCAGATCACACGAGTTGGTCTTGCCACATCGTACGAGGTGTTCATCACTTCGTGCGAAGTGGCCTATTGCATACATTGAAAACATAAAATCCAACATCGAAGCCCAATTATATACACGACATGACCCTAAGGCATAGGCTATAGACATTCTGAATCAACAAACTCCCCCTTAGATATTGCCGCAGTCTTGCGTAGTCTTCAAAATCTTTATAACTATAAACTTTCAGCGTCCAAAGAAATTCTTCCCTCGGCTTTCTGCGTTCTTCATATGATATCGGTTTCTAATCAGTAGCCGGTACCCACTAAAAAAATTGAAACCGCTGATTGAGGCTTTCTTTGTAATCGCATTAATTCTTTCTTCTTTTCTGATCTGCTTCTTAAACTCTTTATGTTCCAGCTCTCTCCGTCTTGATTGCCACATTTTTCAAGAGTTAATTCCATGAGCATTACGCACGTTGATCGCTCCCTGATACTGCATAGCCTGAACTTTCTCTCTAGCTTCGTAACATATCTTGTTAAAGAACAAATATTCTATATCTTTCTCAGAACAGTTAACTAGCCACATCAGGTCCAGTATCCTTATAGCTCTCCATAAACTTCCATACTTCAATACTATCACTGCTTCACCTGTTTCAATATCATACTGCCACCACTTGAAGAATTCATAGAAATCTTGTTCAGTTTTCTTCAACAACATATACTTCATAGCGCATGGATGTTTCACAATTAACGTAACATCCTTCTCTTTTGTAACTGGATCAATCTTGATTCTTTTCTTTGGTATGTGCGGTGTCCAGTGGTTAAAGCCATGAGCAGCTTCATACTGAATCAGTTTCCATAGTCTTTGGTCATGAAACTTCATTTCAAGATTTATCAGTCTTTGTCTGCACCAGCTCTTCTACATCCCAGAATGGTAATGTCTTAATATCACATAAGTATCTAAAATACTTTACCCCAAATTTTCTCTTGATTCTATATACGTTCAAATCTTCAATCTATCCCCAACTTAGAATATCCCCTAGAGATTTATCTTGATCACGTATAAAGAAAGCCAGTGGACGTCTGAATTTCCTTTCTTTGGGAAATTATTTAAACCATGATCTCTTAGCTTCAGCTATTTCTTCTTTCGATAATCTGTTAGGCACACAACCTTCTTTCACTGTCTCTTCAACTCCACGCTTCAACAATTCATCAGTAGCTTCATTAAACATATACTGGAAGGTTGGGAAGTCATTTGTACCTTCACCGATATATTTTTATGTTCCGTCATCAGAATCATCCTCCACGACAACCTTGTTATAGTTATTATCTTCAGTTACATACTTATACGCATAATCTCAAGCTTTGATGCATTGATGTTGTTTAGTTCATCTTCAAAATCAAACTCCAAAGATTCTTTGTCCACACCTAGAATTTTGGCAATCTCCTCCTTGGTGTAATTATGTACGAATTCACCTTCTTCAACATCATGCTCTAAGTAGAAAGTCTTCGGTTTTGGCACATCTGGAACAACTAATAAAGGTGCAACTATGAGGATTCCAGATTGCTCAGCATTATGCACAGTGTCCTTCGTCTCCCCCTGTCTATCAGCTTCTCTTTCTTCATTTACATCATCTAACAGATATGTATCATACTTAAAAGATTCATTCATCTTAGCATCCACCACTGTCACTCCTGTACCACCTTGGGTGTTGTCATCGTAGTCACCCTTGTCATCATCATCTTTCTTATCATTGTCACCTTCAACATCTTCATCATCGTCTTCATTGTACCCATCAAGCTCTTCATATATCTCAGCATCTCGTTTTTTCTTCTCTAAGCATTTTTCTTTCTCAGAAACTCCAGACACATCAACAGGCTCTTCAGCAAGTACATAGTTCACTAACGGTTCTACTACAATTTCAGGCTCAATGGGAATTATCATTGTAATATCATCAACTTTGCTCTTTCCCTTTCGCAATACTGCAACTTCCGTTTCTGCTTTACGTGCACGTTCAGCAGCTTTCGCCCTTGCCTCTTTAATCTTTATTTCATCATATTCAGAGTTGAAATTCATACTGAAGTTCTTCTCTAACACTTTGAATAACATATAAACTTTTCAGCATTCGCCATCTTCTCAACTTCAAGATCTTTGACAACTTTATGTAATCTTTCACTCTCAGCACTAACACTTGTGAGTAAAGACACTAACTCCATATTCTCAGTTTCAAGCTGTTTAGTTATACTTCATGTGCTTTAATCTTTTCTTCCAATTCATCAACTCTATTATCATTGAACAGATCTACATCAAACCCACCTGTAAATGGAATCTCCCCAAAATAATTTTGAAAACGAGCAGTTAAAGATTGTCTAGCGGCTGATTTAGGTGTAGAATGTTGTTGAGGTGTTGTTTGTTTCAGTGTTGACTGTAGGTGTGGTGGTGTAATGTGTTGTGGTGATGTCGGTGGTTGTTGTGGTGGTTGTTGTAGTGGTGATGTGGGAAATGGTGGTATAATTGGTGGTTGTTGGATATGTGGTGGTGATGGTGGAATAACAGTTTCAACAATTCCTGTAGCAGCTACCACCTCAGGTGTCTTCATGGCCATTTTATACTTTAGAGGTGCTTTCCTTGCCGCAGGAGACCCTTTTGCTTTCTTCTGAACATCTGACTTACTCTTAACACATCTTGTTTTCTTAACTGGCATTGATTAGATTCTTCTTCAAGTTCTGAAGGCACTTACATAACATCATCATCTCCAACTTCCTTACGTTGCCGTTGTTATATTCGTTGTTCTTCTCGTTCTTTTGCCGCTGCAATCTCTAGATCAATACTATCATCTGAGCTTTCTTCATTATCACCTTCGGCAACCTCTTTGTCAACCTCAGCAGCAATTGTTTCAACATTCACCTCACGTCCTTCATTGTCTGATGTGGCAGAGAAAAGTTCTTCATGTACATTCACATTCTCAGGAACTGGTTCATTAACAGGTGTCTCTTCCTCAGACTGTTCGTCTCTTAGCATAGTTTGGATAGTTGCACCTTGGAGAGTTTGTGTAGGTTTCTTTTTGGAGTTGATCATTTTCTTTTCTTCTCCTCTTTCTCATACCAATTGCTTCTCCTTGGAATAAAACCATCAACTGCTTCATCCTTTTCAGAACCACTTGTAACTTTTATCCACTTGCCCTTTGGAGGTGCAACATAATGTTTATCTTTAATCACTCCAAATAATAGCTTTGCAACAGGCTCTAAATCTTGTTGCAAATATAGATTCAATCTGATCAACATCTCTTTATCCATAAGATTTAACTTCAGTTCATCATCTTCTTTCTTTTCCAAGTTTGGAACAAGTCACCAGCATCATTTGCAAAAACCTCGGATACGGTAGAAAATTCTCTTGTAGTATTTGACACCATCTAATCAAAGACTAACTTGGTGAAATTGTATGGCAGATTAAGTGTTAGTGCAGCAACCATACACATCTGATAATCAAGAATATCATCATAACCTCCCTTCCGGTGACTGAACGCATCAATTATTGAATGTACAAAGAATTTATACGACCTTCCTAGGTTAGCTTTCTTGAAGTTTGATTATTCACATGGCCCTTATATCCCATTCTATAGAAACATCCCTTAACCATTATCTCTGGGTAGCCCGTGGGATCATCATCCTTATCCTTCAAGTCTGAAACCTTTCTAATCAACTCTTCTGTAATTTTAACTTCAAATTCTTCTTCACCAATTTTCGCCGCTGAATGTATCACACGCGGTTCAGCAACAAACTCGGCAGAATTCCAGAATCATTCAATATGGGATCAGAAGACCTTGTGTTGATGAGTTAAAGCCTTTGTCACCGATAGACGTCCCATAAATTTAAGTATATCTTTAAACGGAGCTATCTATGGAATAGTATTTTCAAGAACGCAGCACGTGTTGTGCGTAGTCTCGAACAACGATTTCTTTTCCTGCGAAAATGTAACAACAACAATTAAAATCTCAACACTTAGAAAAATTTGACGAAAAGATACCATAGCATTTGGTGCGAAGTGATATTGGTGCGGAGTAGTATTTTACACTTCATACGAAGTGTGCAGTAATAACAAACATTTTTTTTTATCATACCCACTTCGTGTAAAGTGGTATTTGATTTTTACCATTTTCCACTTAGTGCGAAGTGACATTATCACTTTGTACGAAGTGCCACTTCATCCCAACAACAGTTTTGAACACCAACAATGAAACTTGTTGTTTTTATCAAATTGAAGGTCCAAACATTTTCTACTAGTGACGATAAGCTTATATCTATGTCCAATTTTACATTTGGCTGGCTAGAATTCCCTAGATCTAAGTGTATATGTTTGGTTTACCAAAATCATTCAATTAAGGTCCAATTCGAGATCCTATACCTTCACATTGTAAGAGGTGTGTAAATTAACCTCCCCACTGTCAATTTTGGCAGCACTTCGTTTCAAATTGCTCAAAATCTCCAAATCACACAAAGGTATCTCTCAGTTTGCACAAATAGTATTGATCACTTTGTGTGAACCAGGTCCTTTATATAGAACATGGCCACTTATGCAAAGTGATCTACTTTGTGCGGAGTAGATTCCAGTTCGGGTGAAGTGATTTAAAACTTTTCAAAACTTTAACCTTTTCTAACATTTTATCAGTTTAACGACCCACTCTGTTGACCAAGTCTAAGTTAATGACCCTGGTTAACTGATTTGTCTACCAAGTACGTTAAATAGACTTTAACATTTAAACAAATTCACTTAGATTGTTAGTATACTAATCCATTTAAACCTCTACACATTTCTCAATTGTTCCGAGATACGTTAGGTAATTTTAAGAACTTGACTTAACCATGTTTCTCACCCCAGAATATACTCCCGTATCAAGATTCCCTGGATTTCATCTTATAGGTGAATGTATCTAACTGATATCTGTATCTGGGTTGTGCGAGACCTTGAGAGCTTAGGCTAGTACCACCACACAAACAAAGAGAAGAAGGCTCGACTTAAAAGTGGTGTTCCAATTTGAAATCTTTTAACTGCAAATGATAGATCTTTCGATACTTTCAATTTTGTGCGGTTTTCGGGTTTTAAAAGCAAAAGCATTCTACAAGTTCTAGCCATTGCTGACGCAAAATCAGGAGAACTTGTATAATACCCAGATATCAATTATCTATAAAGACCTAGTATCTCAGAATCCGGCGATCTCTCAAACGAATCTTCCGTGTACTAAGACCATATATCCGAGAGATGTTAAACCACTAACTAAGAAGTTTTTCTTTATGTTTATATCTCAGAAACAAACTACTGAATGTGTAAAGCCTACTGGTACATCATCAGTGAGACTTGTTTAAACTTTTTGACACTACAAATCTTTAGCATACTGTGATAGTTCACTGACGTACTATGATTTCCTCTTTTCACACGAAAACTCTTTTTGTCTTTTTCATGTTTTTGTACATTTTTCAATTCCCTTGCGAAGACAATAGAGATCCAGAACCTGATTCCTGAACTCCGGGCCATTATCACTCCTTATCCTCTTGATCCGTGCATCATGGACATTTTCCAATTTTGTAAAAAGATCTATCAGCATCTCCGCTGTCTCATCTTTTGTACCTAAAAAGAAAACCCATGAATATCGTGAGTAATCATCTAAGACAACTAAACAATAGTACTTTCCACCATTGCTCCTTATGTTCAACGGACCGAATAGATCCATATGAAGTAATTCCTAAGGGGCATTTATGGAATATACTGTTTTAGACTTGTGAGGTTTCTTGTTGTCACACCCTCAATTTCCACTTGCGGAGTTTTACCGCGAGGCGTGTGAACAAACCAGAATCTGAAACACTAGTACGTCGAACGACTCTATATGATTTGATTATACGTTTTCAAAAATCATTTGTCGTAGATTTTATATTGTCTTAATTAGTTACCAATATTTAGCGGAAGCATTAGTTCTTAAAGTTGAGCGGAAGCATAAAATAAGTAATGAAGCGGGCGCCAACACAAACGCCAAAACAAATGAAAACCCAAAACACTATTTGTAAATGAGACTCGATAAAAGATGTCTTGTTCAATGCATGTGAGTGCACCTAGAGCTCCTAGCGTCCTGAGAAACATGTAAAGAAACAAGTGTCAACATTAAAGATGAGTGAGTTCACAGGTTTTCATAAATTCGTTTGTTCGGTTATGAGTTTGTTTCCCCCGTTATCCCTAACCCGGGATAACGATTTAGTCCATTATTCCCAACCCGGAATAATACCAATAGTTCCATTATTCCTTAACCGGAATAATAATGATGTTGGTTCCATTATTCCAAACCCGGAATAATAAAGTTGTTGTTTCCATTATCCCTAACCCGGGATAATATAGTTGTTGTTTCCATTATCCCCAACCCGGGATAATATAGTTGTTTCGTAATTAAGTTCAATGTTAACATATATAGGTAGCTAGCCTAAAGTTATGTCACGTAAGTGTTCGCGATCGAAGCTGACTGTTGTGCCTCCGTGTTTTCAGGCCTATCACTGACCATGGCGAAGTTAGGCCAAATTATTCACCCGTTGACCATACCCGGTCGGCTAGCGACTAGCTCGGATGGGGCTTGTCGGGCCCAGTAGTACTACTTATAATTCCCCCGCTATTAAAACCCAATACTAACGATCCGAGAGATTGACGAGGACTTAAGTGATATAGCTGCTTAGTGACCATAACATTACATTAACATCAAATTAGTTACCGAATAGTTATGTGACGTTAATTTCGTATAACGTAAAGAGATTGAGTTTGAAGAGTGTATACATGTTTCTCCCCCTGTTGTTTAAAAACCGGATAAAGTTAGGGGCCGTGAACTCACCTTTAGTTGCTCGGTTAGTGTAGCAAAGAAGTTGTAAGGGATGGGACCGCTAATTGCGTCCTAACAAACCAATTGATTTCAAGTCAGTGTGTGAACACACCTATACAGATTCTACACTTAATTTACGCACAAAATGATACACACAAACAACATACCTAACACTCAAACATGCATGCAAGTATCCTCATGTGATCATAGTAATCAAAACAATTTATCATGAACATAATCCAATCCATGCAACACTTTGGTGCACACAATCACAAGTTATCAAATTTCAGCTTAATACTCATAATTCAGCTGTTTTCTAGGATTTTTATAAAATAGTTTCAACGTTCCAAAAATTCCAATTATTTTACAGCAGGTGACATTTATAATGTAGAAATTTATATAAATTTTCCAAGTCCTAAATTTTTACCAATTAACCACAAATATTAATATACTAGGCTGCAGTCAGATTCGTCACTTTCTGACTGCAGTCCACGGAAGAATTTATTTAAAAATCACTGATCGTCCAATTAACAAAATTCCAGTTGGAGTTGCCCGGAAATTTCCATACCTAATTTCTGTACAAAATTCATGACTCGACTCCCTACTGATTATAAAATCCAACTCGATAAACAACTAACAAAATTTCAGGATTTTCACAGCTTTAGTTACTGAACTTATTTGGCCATTTAAAAATATCAAACGACTTCAGAAAAATATGAATCCAGTGCCATTAGATTCGTTATTCAAATCTCTACGTTCTAGACATCAGAAAATCCGTTTTTCGACAACTAATGACCGAGTTACAGCCAGATGAAGTCGGCTGTAACTACTACTCAGCAACCTGTTTCAGCATATTGTTATCATAGATTCGCATAAACCGTCCATATCATTAACCTAGGCGATCAAGAACTGATTTTCTAATCATAGATCAATACCTATAACATATCCATGCAAACCCTAATCCACACCTCTAGTTTTTATAAACAAAACATACTTGGCAAACTTATAAGTTCCGAAAACAATCATACATGTAACAATGATAAATCCGATTCAAACACATATAATCCGAAAACAAACCAATCACTTCATTCAAGCACATATATCCGAATATGATCTTGTAATCAAAAGATAAATCCTAACCTTTAATAACTAGGTAAGTAAGCCGAGACTTGGACAAGAATGATTTGGCTGTTCAAGCAAGATCACGACCGAATGGGATGAGCAGTTCTGCTGTTGCGACCGAGACTGAAAGGGACTGAAAGGGGAGGCTGCTCGCGATCAAAAGGGAGTGCAAAGGGGCTGTTTGCGGTCGAGGAGATGGAAGGATTTGCTGCCGTCGGCTGTCTTTATCAACTAGGGTTTTGTGTTTTTGTTTTTGTGAAGAAGACCCATGCATGTGTTTGTATATATAGCGCAAAAAGGATCAAAAATAGGGAATGGGTTTGCGGTTTGGGCTAGTTCTCGCGGTCAAGGACTTGGGTTGGTTCGGTTTGGGTTTGATCTTGTGGCCGAGTAGTTGGAGTTTAAGGTTTAAAACTTGGTTAACTCCTAGAGTTACAAGGAGTTTAGGGTTTGGGTTAGAAACTCGGTTCACTCCTAGAGTCACAAGGAGTTTAAGGTTGGTTCGTGTCGCGGTTCGGTTCGTGTACATATTTGCCATGATTATTTTATAACTAACACAATCACATAATCGCACATCACGTATTCACTAACTCGTACACGTTTAATACATAGCATATAATTCACTCGACAAGTATTACGTTTAAGTTATCCGAAAAACCCGGGATGTCACACTTGTGTAGTTTTCCCTTTTGACATGGAAGACATTTGTCTTCCATATGAAACCTCTACACTGGCACCCTTCCACTAAACCATTTTTAATAATATAATTCATTTCGGTAGTGGATGTGGGCCATGCGCTTGTGCCACAATAATGACTCAGCCTCAGATGCTTTTGATAGTAAACACGCCACCACAGTGGAAGAATCCTTAGCACCCATGTCCATGACATAAGTGTCATTTCTCCTTGGCGCTCTCATCACTATCCAATCATCCGGTATCACCAAACCAGGTTTCAACACCAAAGCTTCAGACTTAGTAAAGTGGACCGAGTGACCCTTGTCGCAGACTTGAGACACGCTCATCAGATTGTGCTTCAGCTAATCAACATAGTTCACTTTGTCCACTGTGATCTTTCCGTTGGTCACTTTTCCTCGACCTGTAATGTGCCCTCCTTTAGCACCTGAAAAATTCACATAACCAGCATCTATTTTCTCAAACTCTGTCAACAACCTCGCATCCCCCGTCATGTGCCTGGAGCAGCCACTATCAAAATACCACAAGTTGATAATCCTCCTTAGCAGCTCCTGCACAACCCAACAAAATTAGTTAGATTGGGGGACCCATGCCTTAATGGTCTTGGGTCTTCCAGATTCATCAACCACAGGAACATCCATCCAATATCCATTACTCCTAACAGGAGTCTTGGATCTTAGACCTGTTGATTGAAATAGTTTTTGATTTCCACTAGGTCTCTGGTCCTAAAGTTTCCTAAACATGTTTGGACTTTGTGACCTTTGGAAATTATGATTTTGGTTCCATGAATTTTGATGATGATAATTTCTAAAGCCATCGTTATAAAAATTTCGACTATCAACATTCTAGTATCGAGTTTGATATTGACCTTGACTTCTGAAATTATTTGATTGACCATTAAAGTTATTCATTCTTGGTGAACTACTTCTAGGTCTCTCATATCTGCCTGATGTAGATTTAGGCTGAAATCTTTGTTGATTTCTTTGAAAACGAGGAACTTGGTGAGTTCCTTTTCAGCCTTATCTACACCAACAACAACACTCTGTTGCATAGTAGCAGATATCTTTTGCGAGTTAACCTTCTTCTCACCATCACCACTTTTTGCTGGTGATTTTCTCCCTGTCTCTCACTTACCTGTGCTTCACTCTTCTTGTTAGGACATTAACTAGCTACATGTCCCTTTTCATGACATTTGAAGCACGGTTTTCTAGCCGAAGACTTCTTAATTGAAGCCTCCTGCTTAGATTCATCAGGTGCCGATGATGATGATGACGATGATGATGACGATGCCTTCGAATGATCTTGTTTAGTTTGCTTAACTTCTGATTGTTCTTTGTTTTTGTTCTTAGCAAACTGCACATTAGACTCTTTTGTAATAACAGTGACCTCTTCTTTCATATCACTCTCTTTAACAAAATCGACCTTTTTAACAAAAGTTTGCTTTTGACTTTTAGGGTGTGTATTCTTTGTTTTCAAAACTGGTTCCCTATTATTATCCTTCTTGCCATTCTCAGTCACATCAACATCACCTGATGTGGAACTACCAGGTGCAGTTGACACAAAATCTGTAAGCTCTTCTTCATCTGGCAAGAAAGAATAGTCATGAGCAAGAGGTGGTGGAACTTCATTCAAACCTTTGAATCCCACACATGTCTTGTCATTACTCTTCTTCAGGCCATTCATCATGTGTTTCATAACAACAAATGAATCTCTGAATTGATTTAGTTTCTTTTCAAGTTCACAAATTTTAAGTTGTGCTTCAGACAACTCTTTGTATTTTTCAGAAATTTCTTTTGTTTTCCCACTCATCGTATCATGAGCTAAGTCAATAACTTGAAGTTTTTCATTAAGCTTACAGGTTAGAATATTGATTTCTTCTTCATAACTTTAATTTTCTTCAAGTATAATGACTCATTTCGTTTTACGAAAAAGTTTAACTCTTTTAGGATCGAGAGCTCATTTACCAGACTTTGGTTTTGCTTTGTTAATGTGTCAACTTCACTTTGCAGTTCACAACATTTTAAACAAACAGAACTACCAGAGTTAGAATGTACCTCTCTTGTTGATTTGCTTAGATCGTCCATGAAAGCAGCATAATCAGCAACCATCTTCTTCTCTGTAGCAGTCTGTTCTCCATCAGCTTTTTCAGCTATCTTCTCTCGCTCTGCCTCAGCATCAGCTTTCAATTCTCCATCAACAACTGGTGCTATCTTAGCCATGAACGCCTGTGAGGCATTGTTATCACCCTCCAGATGAACACTCCAATCATAAGAACCCTCTCTAGCAGTAGAAATCAGGGCCTTTGATCCAGTGTTGTTTGACGCATTCCTGTTGCTTGAACCATGACCAAGAGAATCTTGAAAGGATGAGTTAGAACGAGATTCAGTTTTTGGTCGTTGACATTCTCTAGCAAAATGTCCATGGTTTTGACAATTGTAACACTTCACTTTTGACTTGTCAAAGCCCACACTTTTTCCAACGAACTTCCTGCCGGTTCTGTTCATGAACCTCTTTACTCTACTAGAGATCATGGCCATCTGCCATTGTAAATTCATCTCCTCCAGCTCATCAGGGTCGATCTGATCATAATCTTCATCAAACGTAGCAGGATCAGATATTTTTCCCTGAATGTAATTCTCGTAGGAAGCAACGAAGGAAGCAAGCAATGCCATATGATCTTCAGCATTTTTGACACTCAGAGGCATAAACTTAGTATTGCTTGATTGTTGTCTCTTTGCCCCTGACGATCCTCCTGAAGCAGCAACAAAACATACTTCACCCTCAGCATTTCTCACAATCTGCTCATTCTCACATGAGAGAAACGCAGTTGCAGTATCACTAGAAGCATTGTTGGAAGATGAAGGTGTAAGCCCTTTATATGTCCCCGGATATTGAACCTAATCATAACCCGTTTCCTTCTTCTTCATATTGAGCTCATAAGCTCTTAATTTCCCAACAACCACTTCCAAGTCTTTCGTTTCATACTCAGCTTCACCCTTTATCATCAAAGTATAAATATCCCACTTTGCAAGTAAAGCATTTAGCAACTTGTCGTTTATCTCCACATCTGTGTATCCCTCTATGTTATATTGTCCATTTCTGACATCAGATGATAATATCACGTGATAATATCTTCTAGGGACTCACTCCTCATGCCTTTAAACACAGCAAACTGTTTCTTCAGCAGATCAACGTTGTTCTTCTTCACATCAGTATTGCCCTCATACCTCTTCTCTAGGGCATCCCACATTTCCTTCGACGTAGTATAACACTTGAATGTATGTTTGATGCCATCAGGTAATGACATCTTTATAGCAGCCAAGGCTTTCTTCTCAGGCTCATACATCATCTTTTCAGCTTCAGACATATTCACATAAGCAGTAACACGTTGTCTGCCCTCAAAGTCATGCGTTGGGTTAGCGTACCCATCTTGAATACAGATCCACATCCGTGTGTTGTGGTATTTAATAAAGGATTGAAACCTGTCCTTCCATGTAAGGTAATTCTCTACCTTCAGCAATTTTGGAGGTTTGTTTGTGGTGCCAGCCTCGTGCTCCATTCTTAACAGCTCATTTAGGTTAGACATATTCGACATTTTTACCGAACCGGCTCGTTAAAAACGTTAAAACTTGTATGAAATGAGTGATTACCAAATTATACTGTTAGACTCGTCTCGATGATACGCTTTAATGATTATATTGTCCGATTATGATTTTTTTCTTCTGTCATAGAAATCACACGAGCCTAACCGTGCAACCGGTTTGTCAAGATTGTTTATGGATCAAATTCTATGTCCGAAAACTTTTAACTCTGGTTACGTCAGCTGGTTAACTTTCCACCTTTTTGTATGGAACTAAGAACAGTACCAAATCCGGAACTGTAACACGGATAGCAAATCCGAGATAGAAATTCAGAACAGTAATCCGAATTGCTAATCCGAGATGGTGCTTCTGATAGTGATCCGAAATGAAATCTGGAATATACTGTTCTTATCCGAAATGGAATCCGGAATAGACTATTCTGATCCGAGATGGAATCCAGAATAGACTATTCTGATCCGAGATGGAATCTAGAATACACTTTTGATCCGAAATTCAATCCGAAATGGAATCCGAGATGGGCTTTTTTGATCCGAATTGCACTTTTGTGATCCGAAATGCAAGTTTTCTAGATCCGAATTGTAAGTCTGAAGATCCGAAATGCAGATTTCTGATCCGAAATTCAAGTCTGCGATCCGAAATACTTCACTTTTGATCCGAGATGCCTTTCCTCAATCCGAAATGCCTGCTGTTAATCCAAAATCGCTGCAGAAACCCTAAAACAGCTGCCAAAACCCTAGAATAGCCATCACAAACTTCAAAACAGTCCCCAAAACGTCCAAAAACCCAACTTTTTCTGCTGTTACGATTTTGAACCGAGCAAAATCAAGAGCCGAATGCTCTGATACCAATTTTAGGTCTCCTAGTCCTTATGGATCTTCACAGAATCGTCTATCCAATCTAGAGGGCGGAATCCCCTAGATCAGATTTCACAGAAACAAGAACAGAACACAATTACTTTCAAACAGTCTTCTATTGATTATCTAACACAAAGGATTTACAATCAATTCAAGACTCTCTCTCAACTCGCTGAACAACTAAATCTGCAACATGAACAATAGTTACAACAACGATCAACCTTAACCCTAATGCAAACTTCCCTTTATATAGAGATAGGTTATGCAACTAGGCTAGGGTTTCCCTACATGGACTGCTAATGGGTCTAAAGCCCAACTCGCCTACCATGAGCTATTTAGTGTCTAGTTCAGCCCAATTACTTCTAATTAACTTTTACAAAACTAAACCCGCTAACTGTTTATCATTTTACTAATTACAAGATATCCAAAGAACAAATCTAAGCTATTGTTAAAATATGCACCAACAAGTATTCCTTCTCCAATTATTCATCTTCCTTGAGTACCCGCAAACCCTACATAACCTCCACGTATTGGTTTAACATCGTAAAGCACGCTAGCATCCTTGTCATGTGTCGAGAAGCTCCACTATCCATTTTCCACTTAGAAATGATTGACCTCAGGAGCCCCTACACATGTAATTAAGTAGTTATTTAAACAGAGAAACCCAAGCCTTCTCAGTCTTGGGTGGGTTTGGGATATCAAACTTTTGTACATTAACACTTTCGGTTTTGTTTTTAACATCATGTGCAACCTGTGACTCAGGTTTAACTTTCGATTTTCATTGGAACAGGTGTTGTTTTCACTTCTGTAGAAGATGGTTAAGATTTAACCACCCAAGTTTGTGTTTTTAAAAAAACCTTTTTAGGGTAGAACTTTGAATCCTTTTGTTCGTTTTTAGTTGATGATTCACCAACTTCAGGATTTGAAACATTTATGGTTTTTGGTTTCACATCTTTGTTGGGTTCGTTATTTCTTTTTAAAATTTGTGTTGGTACAACTCAGGTCTTTTGTCACATCTTCTGTAGACTTCTTCATGCTATAAAAATATTTTGGGTTGTTTTGAGGACATCGTCGTGCAATGTGCCCGACTTTATGGCATTTGTAGCATGTCCTGCTGTCATGTTCAACAAAGGAACCCAAAGCTTGTTCACGGCGTTTCTTTTCTTCATGAAATGCATCATTTGATTGTTCTTTAGCCAGACTTTCTTTCTCATTAACAGTGCTTGTTCTGAAAACAAATTCAATTTTCTTTTTGTGGTTTAGTTTTCGAAACTTGTTTTTATTCTTCTTCTTGTCAAACCCAATCCAATCCTTTTGTTTTTCAGGATAATCCCTTCCCTTTTGATGGTGATTATTATAAACTCTCTTTGGTTTAGAATAATAAGCTGCATTTTGCTTTTCAAGATCAGAAATACTAACTTCAACCAATTTGAAATAATTTGTCATCTTTATCAAGATTCACGTTCTGAACAGAAATTCCTCACTAGAATACAGTTTGTCTGATCCATTCATTTTGTAAACTACCACATTAGGATCATGTTGATACACTTTTGTGTCTATCGCTTGTTCTTAGTTACGTCTGTAATTGTGCGGTCTTTGTTTAGAGTGTCTGTATAGTTTGGTCGTGTCGACCGAATCAAGATATCCTCCTATCTTGGTTTAGTACGATTTTTAGTTTGTCTTTGTTAAACAGTTGCATGTGTGTATACTGTTGAGTTTTGTGTATGTCATGTTGTGGAACGTTCTCCATGGAAAACACTTAGTGCGAGTGGACATGCTTCGTACGAGCAAGATGTTGGTCGTACAAGCCATCTGCCTTTCGTACGAACTATTCCCTCTAAACAATATCATACTTTTTTCGTACGAGCTAGTTGATGCTCGTACGAACCAGCTTGTTCGTACGAGTATCTTTGGAGTAGTCTTTATGTCTTTTGGTGTTTTGTATGTCCAGCAACATACTTCGTACTGTTGCTGAGCATGGACACTCTATAAGCAGACATCCCATCCTCAGTGTGAGGTGACCTGAGTTAGTCGAGTTGAGTGAGTAACCAGCTAGAGAGAGAGAGAGACAAGAGCTACAGAGAGTGTTGCATGAACATTGTTTGTATATGTTTGTATTAGTTCTCTTTAGTTAATCAATATATTGAATCTTTGGTTATTCTGTGTTCTTACTTTGCTTTGGTTTGCATTCTTACAAGGATTCCGCACTCGTATCTGTGTTGTATGAACAAGGAAACATGTTTATCTTGATCCTGCAAGTGGACCTACAAGTGGTGTCAGAGCTTTGGCTCTCTTCCTTGTTCAAAATGAAGCTTAGTGATTGTGTCTGAGCTAGTTGAGAGGGGTTCTTGAAGTGTTCTTCAACTTTCAGAAGGAACTTAAGTTTTTGAAAATAACAAACTTAAAACTTAGTTAAAATCTGTTGTATCAAGAAAATTTTCATAAAAACCTAGTTAGAACACATGGAGACATGTTAAAATCTGGTTTTTCTTAAAATTTTCATCTAAGTTGAACACACTTGTAGGAGAAACTCACCGGGATTATTGTTATAAGGTTGATCAAATCTCTGACATTCTGGACTTGACTGTTAAAACTGAAAATCTGATGGAATGTTTGTCTTTTTTAACTAAAATTGTGTAGACAATAGAACACTTTCGAAAACCAGTCTGTGCAGAAAAGGAAATTTTTCACCAACCAGCCCTGCAAAAAGATTCCTCTGCAAAAAAAATCTGTGCGAATAACCCATCCGCACGAAGAACCAGATTGTTCATACGAAAGACTAGTCATCCGCACGAAGAACCTGGTTCGCATGGAAGACTTAGTTGTTCGCACGAAGTAGTATCCCCCGTACGAAACAAGTAGTTTGTATCGAAGGACATACCATTCGTACAAAATAATGGTTCGTACGAAGAACACTCAGTCTGCTTTTTCGTGTTTCAGTTTTTCAAACTTTATGATTTCTCAAACCTTATGATTTCAAAAATTGTGAATTTTTAAAAAGGGGACACTATTATTTCAAAAATCAAACTTTAAACCTTTTAATTTTTTCATAATTAAGAAAATAAGTTCAATCCATGGGATTGGAGTAGTAGTTCAAGCACAAATCAGGACTCTTCGCAAAGCTCCGCAACCTCATGGGTAAAATCGTTCATGCCTCAACATACAGCCATGATTACTGCAAATCAATGGGCGTGTGTCACAAACCAGAACCAGAGCATTCAGACTCTTCTAATGAGTGAGAGTGAAACCGGGTGTAATAACCGTCCACCTAAACTGAACCATATGAACGATTATCCGTCTTGGAAAAGTTCGTTTCCACACATATGTTCTCATACATAACACATAATAATGGACATGTTTTATTACACCCTATAAAGAATCACTCGAAGAGGCAGGATCAAACCCAACCTCCTTAGCCAATCTAGATGAAGGCGAAGAAAGGCTTACGATCTAGGAAAAAGGCGTTTGCTATCCTAACACAGGCACTCCATAAAGATATTTACCATCAGTTTGTATACTGTACGACCACAAAAAATCTGTGGGATACCCTGGAAGCACGAGGAGAGGGTAATGCTGCAACCAGAAAAATTCGGCATGATTTGCTAAAAAAGGACTATGAAGGTTTCATATTCATGGAAAATGAAAATTGAATGATATGGCCACACGTTTTTACCATCTTCTTAGCGAAATGTACTCTTACAAAGTGTTAGCATCTCCGCCAGAAATCGTGATGCGCTTTGCTGACGCATTACCGCCTAAATGGGGTCAATTTATTCACTTATTAAAACATATAGGTGTTTTGGACTAAATCAGTATTTATGAATATGTGTAGGAATTGGAGAACAAGAATGAAGAGGAACTTCAAAAAGGCACAAGGAGTTACTGTTCTACAAAACCCTGATGTACTTCGGAGGTATTAATACAGGTATTAGTGCAAGTCAACAACCAAACCTTCAAACCCGTTTGTGTCAAATGTGCACCCTTTCTACCACAACCGTTCAATCAAACTAGTCTGCAAGCTCAAGTACTCAAGCCTATGGACAAGTTTTTGATCCGAAAAGCCTTTTTGCCACAACCACGAGATCTTACACCTCAAGTTCCACAGCAAGCTCCTCAACAAGCTTTCTATGGAAACAACTTTCAAGCCACAAACCCCAACACAGTCAGACTTGGCACATCACATCTTTCCAAGGTCAGCGTAGAAGTTGTTCAAAAGCTTATGGAACTTCTAAACACCATGGTCAGTTCCTATTACGAATTAGTAGCTGGTCAAATTAGAAACATCAATTTGACAAATGAAGACTACCAGCAAATAGACAGAGATGAGATGGAGCTAATGAATATCAAGTGGGCGTTTGCTAGTGCGGTGAGAAGAGCCAAGGATTACATGAGCAGAACAGGAAGAACCAGTTTGGAAAGCAAGAAAGATACAAAATATGTTTTGATAGAAATACCGTTACTTGCTTCAACTGCGGTGAAAGAGGTCATTTCAAGTGTGGGTGTACAAGAACCAGCAAACAAGGAAATCACAACCCCTTCTGAAATCAATCTCAACCATCCAACAAAGCTCAAGTCAACAATGATAGAAGAATAGTAGCTGTGAGAAACCCAAACAACACCAACCAATCAGGACCTTCAAACAACACACACAGAGCTTTTGTAGTTCAATCTGATGAAGATGTGATTGGTCAGTACAATTGGGGACTGAGAATAATGGAGGAACTGCATGTTATGCCAAGATCATCAATCGAATCAAACATGTTCACAGCATTGATAAATCTAATGATGATGATGATAGTTCGGGGTATAATGTGGTTCTGATGAAGAATGCTCAAGTTCAGGTTGTTATGGATCTGATTTAGATATTAGAGAGGGTAGTGATGCTGAGGTCAGAAAATTGTTGAAAGAAGTCAAGAAGATGAAAGGTAAAAAGGCGGGTTTAATGATCAAGGCAGAAGTTGCATCAAAGGAAACAAAAAAATTCTTTACAAATAGTGCAGCCTTCCCTCATCATATTGCCTTCATGGCGAATGTTGCCGGTTTGACAAGTCAGGTAAATTCTGACTCTCTTAAAGTTTGCAATGACTGTGCTGAATTAAAGACAAAATTTGAAACAATTAAAAGTCATAATCAAAACTTAGTTGTTGAATTATCAAAATGCAAAGAGGCGAACTTGGCTTTTGTCACACCCTCAATTTCCACTTGCGGAGTTTTACCGCGAGGCGTGTGAACAAACCAGAATCTAAGACACTAGTACGTCGAACGACTCTATATGATTTGATAATACGTTTTCCAAAATCATTTGTTGTAGATTTTAGATTACCAATATTTAGCATGAGTATCAGTTTAAAATTTGAGCGGAAGCATAATTAAGAAATGATGCGGGCGCCAACACAAACGCCAAAACAAATGAAAAATCCCAAAACAATATAATTAAATGAGACTCGATAAGGATGTCTTGTTCAATGCATGTGCGTGCACCTAGAGCTCCTAGCGTCCTGAGAAACATGTAAAGAAACAAGTGTCAACATTAAAGATGAGTGAGTTCACAGGTTTTCATAAATTTGTTGTTCGGTTTTTAGTTTGTTACTCCGTTATCCCCAACCCGGGATAACATATCAGTTGCATTATTCCAAACCCGGAATAATAAGTTGTTGCTTCCAATATTCCCAAACCGGAATATTAAGTTGTTGTTTCCATTATCCCCAACCCGGGATAATAAGTTGATGTTCCAATATTCCAAACCCGGAATATTAAGTTGTTCCGTAATTAAGTTCAATATTAATGTATATAGGTAGCTAGCCTAAAGTCATGTCACTAAGTGTTCGCGATCGAAGCTGACATTTGTGCCTCCGTTTTGCCAGGCCTATCACATGACCATGGCGATGTTAGGCCAATTATACACCCGTTGACCATACACGGTCGGCTAGCGCGACTAGCTCGGATGGGGCTCGTCAGACCCAGTAGTACTACTCATAATTCCCCCGCTATTTAACCCAAATACTAACGATCCGAGGAGATTGTCGAGGACTTAAGTGATAAAGCTGCATAGTGACCATAACATTACATTAACATTAACTTAGTTACCGTATAGTTATGTGACGTTAGATTCGTATAACGTAAAGAGATTGAGTTTGAGAGTGTATACATGTTTCTCCCCCTGTTGTTTAAAAACCGGATAAAGTTAGGGGCCGTGAACTCACCTTTATTTGCTCGGTTAGTGTAGCAAAGATGTTATAAGAGATGGGACCGCTAGTTGCGTCCTAACAAACCAATTAATTCCACGTCAGTGTGAAATCACACCAATACAAATTCCACACGCAATTTACTCACAAAGTGATACACACAAACAACATATCTAACACTCAAACATGCATGCAAGTATTCTCATATGATCATAGTAATCAAACAACTTATCATGAACACATTCCTAATCCATGCAACACTTTAATGCATAAAATCACAAGTTAACAACTTTCTGCTTAACACCCAATTATTCAGCTGTTTTCTAGGATTTTTATAAAATAGTTCTAACATTCTAAAAATTCCCATATTTTTACAGTAGGTGACATCTATACCATAGAAATTTATATAATTTTTTCCAAGTCCTAAATCTTTACCAATTAACTATAAATATTAATTCACTAAGCTGCAGTCAGATTTACTGCTTTCTGACTGCAGTCCACGGAAGAATTTATTTAAAAATCATTGATCGTCCGATTAACAAAATTCCAGTTGGAGTTGCCCGGAAATTTCTATACCTAGTTTCTGTACAAAAATCATTACTCAACTCTCTACTGATTTTAAAATCTAGCTTGATAAACAACCAACAAAATTCCAGAATTTTAACAGCTTTACCTACTGAACTTATTTAGCCCCTTTAAAAATATCAAACGATTTCAGAAAATTATGAATCCAGTGCCATTAGATTCCTTATTCAAATCTCTACGTTCTAGACCTCAGAAAATCCGTTTTTCGACAACTAACGACCAAGTTACAGCCTGATGAAGTCGGCTGAAACTTTCACTCAGCAAACTGTTTCAGCATTATTGTTACAATTTATTCGCACAACTCGTTCATACGGTTAACCTAGGTGATTATAATCCGATTTCTACTCATAGATTGAGACTAATAACCTATCCATGCAAATCTACTCAATAACTTCTAGTTATTATAACAAAACACACTTGAAACCTCATGAGATCCGCAAACAAGTATACATGCATATCAACATTGATTAATTCAGCCGATTACATCTAGTACATCTAATATCCGAACACAATCATGCGTATATATATACAGTCAATTCAGCAGGCTACTTGTAAGCACATATAGTCCGAAGACAATACAATCAATTCATTCAAGCACTTAGGATTTCCGCAAACAATTATTCACAAGCACATGATCAAAACAGCCTATTACTTATCCAACTCATAAGACCCGACACAAACTAATCAATATCATTCGAACATATATTTAACCGAACATGATCTCGTAATCAAGGATAAATCTAACCTTGAATAACTAGGTAAACAAGCCGGGTCTCGGACAAGAGGTGTCCGGCTGTTTCAGCAAACTGCAACCGAAAGAATGATAATAAAGTAGGCTGTTTTGGTTGATCGAATAGAGGTAAACCAAGGCTGGTCTCGTGACTGAATGAAGGTGAACAAGGGCTGTTAGCGACCGAGAAAGTGATCCAGACTGAAGTGAACCAGGCTGTCCGCGATCAATGGAGCATGAGGAAGCTGTTTGCGGTTGAATGGACTGAACAATGTTGATCCGATTGGGATGGAGGCTGTTTTGCGATCGCCAAATCTGAGAATCAGCTGCCGACGGCAGTTTTCCTTCTAGGGTTGTTGGAGTTGTGAAAGAAGTCATGCAAGAGATGGTATATATATAAGCGCAAAGGAGGTAGGGTTGCGGTTTGGTTTAGTATACGGCAGCATGGGACTTGGGTGGTTTCGGTTTGGGTTTGGCCTTGGCCGAAACTTGTTTGGACTTGTTCTCGGTTTGGGTTTGGGTCTTGCGGCCAAAGATTAGAGTATTAGAGTTTAGGTTTGATCTTTGATTCTTGTTCTCTTATGGCCGAAGACTAAAGTTGCATGTTATTGGTTTCAGTTCGGTTAGTGTTTGTGGCCGAGACATGTTTGGTTTAGGGTTTAGGTTTTCGATGTGTGTTGGATTTGATCTTGGCCGAGGGCTTGACTTGAACTAGAGTTTAAACTTGTTACTCCTAGAGTCACAATGAACCAAGGTTGGAACGTGTCGCGGTTCGGTTCAGTTTGTGCACATATCAAATCTAATTATTCAATCACTAAGACAATCATACAACACACAACACGTCTTTAATCCATGCACGTTTAATACTTAGCACACATCTTATTCGACAAGTGTCACGTGTAAGTTATCTGAAAAACCCGGGATATCACATTATCCCCATGTTGAAAGAATTTTCGTCCCGAAAATTGAGTAAACGCGGTTTAGCATGTAACGTACATGTTCAGAGTGCCACGCACAAAGAGTTAGTTTGTTAATGATTGTACGCAACGTTACAAGAAGTTCCCAAGTGTCATACACAAGGATTTCCAAGTGCCATGCACAAAAATTTAGTCAACAATAGTACACGAAAGTATGAGAAAATTTCCAGGTTGTCACATCATCCCCTTGTTGAAAGAATTTTCGTCCCGAAAATTTAGTTACTGGCATCGTTAGTTTGCTGCTCAGTTGCAAAGAGGTGTGGGTATTTGCTTTTCATTTGGTCCTCTCTTTCCCACGTGAACTCCGGTCCACGCTTAGAGTCCCAACGAACTTTAACGATTGGAATCTTGCTGTGCCTCCGTCTTGATCTCATGATCCATGATCTCGATAGGCTTTTCCACGAAGTGTAGTTGTTCATCCACTTGGATCTCATCCAATGGAATAACTAAAGTTTCATCTGATAGACACTTCTTCAGATTTGACACGTGAAATACGTTGACAAAGACAGTTTTGAATAAACAGACAGGAATTAATAACTACATTAATCTCCTAGAAGAAACAAAGAAAGAGTTAGCCATCGCCAAATGCGAACATGATGCGATCAAGCTAAAATTGGCCAGTTATTCGAACTCCCAATATGTGCTTGATCATATCATTGATTTTCAAAAACTAAAAGGAGATGTTAAATGCATTGGGAATAAGTCGTGTCTACCCCCGATGAAATTAAACTATACCACATTGCCCGATGAAGAGGAAATGCCACAACCCTCCGTACCTCTCAATCCTGAAGAATTTGCAGTAGGACTAGGGCTCAAGCTAGACAATTCCTCGGTTGAATCAAGAAAGTCCGAGAACTCATCATTAGTTGTTAATCAGAACCTCTCTACAACAGAGGAGGATGATTCATCAGATGATGAGTCAGAGAAAATTGATCTGGATCAATCTCTTGATGAAGAAAAGGGAATAGAAATGTCTGCTACTACCAGTGTAAAAATTGTCGAAAATCAAGAGAATGATCCAATGAAATCTGTCAAGACAGAAGTGTCTACAGATGAAATTGATTATGTGATGTATACTTTGGTTGGAGACAAGAAAATCAATTCTAACAAAGACTTTCCGATCAAAAATGTAAATCCAACATCTATTGATCAAGTTTTTGAAAAGTCAACAACCTAATTTTTGAAGAAGAAAAACCCAATCAAATCACAATCATTATCTGTTTCAAAAGAAAAACAAAAGGAAAAGCGAGTTGAAAAGTCTAAGGTCCCACAACCAAAGGTTGAGACAAAAGGCACCCCCTACAAGAAGAAGCTTAAAAATGTTAAATTTGTGAGTTCTACGGTTACTGATAAAGTCAAGACTTTTGAAGGCATGTCTAATATAGATTTTGTAAACAAAGTCAATATTTTAAAGCGTAACAGTGAAAACAATTACACCCAACATACAAATGGGTGTGATTAAAATGAACCCAGTACCTCAAGACCCGCAAGTTCAACATCAAGTCATGGAACACGATCTCCTAAATTTGTTGAAAGGAGAACATGTTTTAAATGTGGAGAGTTTGGCCACATTATCAAGAATTGTACAAATCCAGCAAAGCCGAGATTTGTTAGAAAGCCCCTCTTGAACCAACTTGCCAACGTCGATCTATTTCTCCAAAACAAGACAAACGGGTTGTTAAAGAACAAGAAGAAAAACAGAGACGTAAACAAGTAAAGTAATTGAAAAAGCTTTAAAACCAGATTCTTCAGAAGGGAATCCAAGATCTTCAAATTTAATAAACCAGGAATTGTTCAAACTATAAATAATAGTCATTCTGGTAAATATCAATTTCTTGGAAACTTAAGACCGGTGATGGTTCAAGAGGAGGCACACAATTTCCGAATCATCAAGAAATTGAAATCACATTTCTTGATGATAAGGGTCGACCCAAAACCACTAAGGCTTGGGTCCCCTTATCAAACTGATCGGGTTTTTGAAATGTGCAGGGTGTTCCAGGAGGAACTGTGAATAGTCATTAGATTGTTGACAGTGGAGCATCGAGGCACAAGACAGGTGACTTACGGCTCCTTTATGATGTGAAAAACATTAGGGGTGGTTATCAGGTGGAGGAGGCTTGAGCCATTTGTGTGGGCCAATTGACCCTTTCCTCGGGGCCTTCTCAGGGTTTGGAATTTCCTCGGGAGGAGCATCCGTAAACACATACTCACTGAGATCATCAAAACTCATATAAATTGACTCCACCCTAGAATATTCTCCAGCATATATACAATATTGTCGCCCTTGGTCATCTCAACATGATCAATCTTTTTGGAGATCTCGTTGCCCGACTTCCGGTCTTTGACTATTCCCTTAGCTTCGTCATCTTTGTAAGATCATCGTTGGTAAAAAGTGCTCTGAGCTGTATCCTCATCATTAGAGTTTGAGGAAAGGCTAAATTTGGCCTTAATAGATCTTTTCCTTTATTTGCACCGGCTCCAGTTTCGGACTCCCCCTCAGCCTAAGCACCGGTTGCAGCTTCAGAAGCTTGTGAGCTCCTTGGCTGCTCCCTTTGCGTGTGGCATTGGGATCCTTGTCCTTATCCAAATCATCCTGGATCTTCTTTAACTCATCCTATTTGCACTTAGCTTGAGTTTTTAGAGGTGTATTCTCCCCCTGAGCAGTAAAGAGCTCCACAAGTTCGGTCACAAACGTCGCATCCGCTCATTTGCCACAGTAAAATCTGATGTCTGGAAGTCGAAGCAACATCCCTTCTGATAAGAATACCCAACTGTTGAGCTTGTTGTTTAACCTGTGCAGCCAAATTCAAGATCTGTTTATCTTGAGCTTCATCCTTTTTTCGAAGTTCATCAATTTTTTTCTATTGCTTCTTTATCAGATCTTGATTGTCGTTGATGATCTTAATCTGCTTGGACCGAACTCTGTGTACATCTACAAACTGATTAAGGATGAATTCTAGAAAAGTTTCTGATTCAGCACTGCTCATTCCACCTCAAGGTCTCAGAGTTGATGTAGGAACATAAGGTCTTGGAACATCCGGTCTTGAAGTTTGACGAGGACCGAATGCAACCTTCGGGCGGACACTTCAAGAGCCTTTGGCATTGTCTTTGGGGTTGTTGGCCTAATCATCTTAGGCTCAGATGGTCGTTGTGCAATGGGAGAACTTGGTCGCACAAAACTTGAGAGGCACCCAACGACATCCCAAGAAAGACTGAAGGCAAAGGAGGTGAGCTAACACTTACCGAGGTCGCAAACACATTACTTGAGCTCTGACAGGTTCCATAGAGGTGTGAATAACTGACAATAAAACTAGAGACGTGTGGACTGGTAACGAGGTAGAAACAGAACGGTGGTAATAATAGCAGCAAGTGAAGCTTCAACTGATGCAGCTTCAGAACTCGAAACTCTTTGGATATTGGTCTGTTTGTGTATGGAGTACTGACCTGTTCACCAATTATCTAACGTTGTAAATCAAAAAGGATGAATTTTGGTATACTCACCTACTACGAGGAATCTTTGTGCATACCTTTATCGTGGGGGTATGTCCTGAAGTGGGACACACGAATATATCAGTCTGATACTACCTTAACATATCACTAGGTAATGGTACTTGAAATGTTCATGTATCTTGTTTAATTGGATAAACAATACTGGTAATCGTCTTGAACTGCTATTCACGAAAATTACAAGATAGAATGAACTGAAAGTGTGAAAAGCTTGAGTAGACTGATATGATCTTCTTATCCTGTGATTTCACAAAAAACAGAGTGTTTATTATTATTTTGTTGTTTTTTTTGTTTTAGAAAATATAAAAATACAAAAAGGTTTTCTTTTAATGTCTCCCAGTTTGAACTGATAAGTTGTTGTTTTTGCATAATAAGATAAAATATTGGTTATCTTTAATGTGGAAAAGGACTAATGGTTTTTCAAGTTACTTGCTTGTGGTTCAAAAGATTAATGCAGTTATCAAAATAAAGTACAAAATTCAAGTATAGTAAATATAAGAGTTGAGTGGAGAATGTGTGAAGATGTATGGTAGGATCCTTCTACTACATTGCAAAGGGAAATATAAAGGAATTTTGAGATATGTGCTAACCAGAGAATGCTAGTTCACTAATCTACAACGCATGAAAGTTTCAAAACTCAAAACTCTTTGATATTTGTCTCTTTGCTGTATGGAAGTACTGGCATGTTCAACAATTATCTAACATTGTAAATCAAAAAGGATGAATTTCGGTATACTCACCTAGTACGAGGAATCTTTGTGCATACCTTGATCGTGGGGTATGTCCTGAAGTGGGACACACGAATATATCAGTCTGATACTACCTTAACATATCACTAGGTAATGGTACTTGAAATGTTCATGTATCTTGTTTAAGTGGATAAACAATACTGGTAATCGTTTTGAACTGCTATTGATGAAAATTACAAGATAGAATGAACTGAAAGTGTGAAACAGCTTGAGTTGACTGATATGATTTCTTATCCAGTGATTTTCACAAAAACAGAGTGTTTATTATTATTTTGTTGTTTTTTTTTGTTTTCAGAAAATATAAAAATACAAAAAGATTTTCTTTTAAAGTCTCCTAGTTTGAACTGATAAGTTGTTGTTTTTGCATAATAAGATAAAATATTGGTTTATCTTTAATGTGGAAAAGGACTAATGGTTTTTCAAGTTACTTGCTTGTGGTTCTAAACATATTGATGCGGTTATCAAAATGAAGTACAAAATTCAAGTATAGTAAATATTAAGAGTTAAGTGCAGAATGTGTGAAGATGCATGGTAGGATCCTTCTACTACATTGCAAAGGGAAATATAGAGGAATTTTGAGATATGTGCTAACCAGAGAATGCTAGTTCACTAATCTACAACGCATGAAAGTTTCAAAAATCAAAACTCTTTAGATATTGGTCTCTTTGCTGTATGGAAGTACTGACATGTTCACCAATTATCTAACATTGTAAATCAAAAAGGATGAATTTCGGTATACTCACCTAGTACGAGGAATCTTTATGCATACCTTGATCGTGGGGGTATGTCCTGAAGTGGGACACACGAATATATCAGTCTGATACTACCTTAACATATCACTAGGTAATGGTACTTGAAATGTTCATGTATCTTGTTTAAGTGGATAAACAATATTGGTAATCGTTTTGAACTGCTATTGATGAAAATTACAAGATAGAATGAACTGAAAGTGTGAAACAGCTTGAGTTGACTGATATGATTTCTTATCCAGTGATTTTCACAAAAACAGAGTGTTTATTATTATTTTGTTGTTTTTTTTGTTTTCAGAAAATATAAAAATACAAAAAGATTTTCTTTTAAAGTCTCCTAGTTTGAACTGATAAGTTGTTGTTTTTGCATAATAAGATAAAATATTGGTTTATCTTTAATGTGGAAAAGGACTAATGGTTTTTCAAGTTACTTGCTTGTGGTTCTAAACATATTGATGCGGTTATCAAAATGAAGTACAAAATTCAAGTATAGTAAATATTAAGAGTTAAGTGCAGAATGTGTGAAGATGCATGGTAGGATCCTTCTACTACATTGCAAAGGGAAATATAGAGGAATTTTGAGATATGTGCTAACCAGAGAATGCTAGTTCACTAATCTACAACGCATGAAAGTTTCAAAAATCAAAACTCTTTAGATATTGGTCTCTTTGCTGTATGGAAGTACTGACATGTTCACCAATTATCTAACATTGTAAATCAAAAAGGATGAATTTCGGTATACTCACCTAGTACGAGGAATCTTTTGCATACCTTGATCGTGGGGGTATGTCCTGAAGTGGGACACACGAATATATAAGTCTGATACTACCTTAACATATCACTAGGTAATGGTACTTGAAATGTTCATGTATCTTGTTTAAGTGGATAAACAATACTGGTAATCCTTTTGAACTGCTATTGATGAAAATTACAAGATAGAATGAACTGAAAGTGTGAAACAGCTTGAGTTGACTGATATGATTTCTTATCCAGTGATTTTCACAAAAAACAGAGTGTTTATTATTATTTTGTTGTTTTTTTTGTTTTCAGAAAATATAAAAATACAAAAAGATTTTCTGTAAAAGTCTCCTAGTTTGAACTGATAAGTTGTTGTTTTTGCATAAGAAGATAAAATATTGGTTTATCTTTAATGTGGAAAAGGACTAATGGTTTTTCAAGTTACTTGCTTGTGGTTCTAAACATATTGATGCGGTTATCAAAATAAAGTACAAAATTCAAGTATAGTAAATATTAAGAGTTGAGTGGAGAATGTGTGAAGATGCATGGTAGGATCCTTCTACTACATTGCAAAGGGAAATATAGAGGAATTTTGAGATATGTGCTAACCAGAGAATGCTAGTTCACTAATCTACAACGCATGAAAGTTTCAAAACTCAAAACTCTTTAGATATTGGTCTCTTTGCTGTATGGAAGTACTGACATGTTCACCAATTATCTAACATTGTAAATCAAAAAGGATGAATTTCGGTATACTCACCTAGTACGAGGAATCTTTGTGCATACCTTGATCGTGGGGGTATGTCCTGAAGTGGGACACACGAATATATCAGTCTGATACTACCTTAACATATCACTAGGTAATGGTACTTGAAATGTTCATGTATCTTGTTTAAGTGGATAAACAATACTGGTAATCCTTTTGAACTGCTATTGATGAAAATTACAAGATAGAATGAACTGAAAGTGTGAAACAGCTTGAGTTGACTGATATGATTTCTTATCCAGTGATTTTCACAAAAACAGAGTGTTTATTATTATTTTGTTGTTTTTTTTGTTTTCAGAAAATATAAAAATACAAAAAGATTTTCTGTAAAAGTCTCCTAGTTTGAACTGATAAGTTGTTGTTTTTGCATAATAAGATAAAATATTGGTTTATCTTTAATGTGGAAAAGGACTAATGGTTTTTCAAGTTACTTGCTTGTGGTTCTAAACATATTGATGCGGTTATCAAAATGAATTACAAAATTCAAGTATAGTAAATATTAAGAGTTAAGTGCAGAATGTGTGAAGATGCATGGTAGGATCCTTCTACTACATTGCAAAGGGAAATATAGAGGAATTTTGAGATATGTGCTAACCAGAGAATGCTAGTTCACTAATCTATAACGCATGAAAGTTTTGGAGATTGGAAGCATCAACTAAAGGGGAGTCTGTTAATGTCAGAATCTATGTGTAGCTGAAGCTATCCAAAAACCAAAAGATCACAACATGTTTGAAGACAAAATTACACTATGAAGCTATTGTCAAGGGGGAGACTGTTGGTGTATATTTTGTGACAACAACTTAATAGTTTAATAGTTTAGTCTTTGGATATTTTGTATTGGGCTTAGCATTTGTGTTTAGCTTGTTTAGAGTTGTTATGGGCTTGGAGAATGTCCTAGCTCAAGCCCAATATGCAGACATTTAGTATATATACATGTTTGCATTAGGGTTTTGTTGAAGAAAGAGGAGCTAAGAGAGGAGAGTAGAGAGGTGTGAGAAATCTACAGAGAGTGGCTGAGAGATTTCTTGTGAGTCTTGAATGATTGTAAACATTCGTGTTGGATAATCAATAGAAGACGGTTTGAAAGTGATTGTTTGTGTCCTTCATATCACTCATATTTTTGTGATAATCTGATCTAGAGGCTTCCGCACTCTAGATTGGATAGACGATTCTATGGAGATCCATACGGATTAGAGGACCTACACTGATCGGCTGCAGTTGACTGACAGGCGTAGCATCGGGAGGTCGATGATCATCATTGTCATTGTCGGAGGAGGACGAGTCAAACGAAATAGAAGTAAGATTATCCAGCTTATTAATCCATGAAGCTAACCGTAGTGCCAATTGGAAGAGGGACCGAGAGAGTCTACTTTGCTTTGAAAGGCTGCAAGACTATCTTTATCTGTATCTAAAATCTTTCTGAGCACGTCTTTACGAACAAACCCATAATATGTTTCTCTGTTAACATAGAAACATGAACATAATCAATAATCCTTTTCCCTTTTACAAGAGTTATAGAAGGAGCTCCTGACTCGAGAGCCGCATCAATCTCTCTTATAAGAGGATCAGATTCCAAGTGTAAGTCCCGTAAACGGATCAAACAAGTATCACTAACCTAATCAATAGCGGAAATTATGATTAGGAAGAAGAACAACTTCAATAACTTTGAATATTATAACTTGCATACACCAAAGATGTCAGATACAAGTTTTTGCTTTCAACTCTCTAACCTTTTCTCTATGACCTAGCCCTTCTATTTATAAGCATCACTAACCCATAATTATAACCCTAGGCCCATTAGGCACTAGGAAGCCCACATTAACCCCAAAAGCCCAAATACATCCCTAATGAATAAACCTTTAATGCTCCAAGCCCAACATTCTCCCCTAGGTTTACTTCATTGATCTTTCGGTTGAGCATCCACACCTAGTTGTCCAGCGATAATACCAGCAACCGCAGTAGTCCAATCCTTAGTACAAACCTCATACAGCTCAGCAGTTCTAATTTGATGCAACGCAAGAACCTGTAAATCTTCGTCATGAAAGCTAACCAGATCCACCACATCGTTCACCCTGAATGCCTTCTCTTTGGTCACAATAGCATCACTTTCGACTTTAGGATCGTATAACCAAAAGTTGAAGTTCTTCAGAATTCCCCTCGGAAAGGTAGGAGCAACCAGGATAACTAATTCTTTGTTTGTTGGCGCCACATCACCGATTTGAACCTCTTGCCCGTGTGCGCATCGCGAACTCCTTTAGCTGCTCTCAAATACGGTTCAGCAGTCTTCATATTCTTAAACCCACTCCTAACCTCGCGTTTAAGCATCTTAAAGTATCTCCACCCCGGTCCATGCTCTGTAGTGTCATCATCAGTGTATGGAGCTCTCAAAAGATCAGTCAATGCAACTTTGGTCCATGTCTCGAATTGCGTCTCTTTCGAATAGTATTCACGGGTTCCATCCTGGCGCACGATGATCCACATATTTTTAACATGATCATACATCCAACTGAGCACTTTCGACTTGTTTCCCACCTTATTATAATAACTTGATCCCAAACCCTCCATCACATATCTCTCAGACTAATTGGTTGGATCCTTCAGCTGAAAATTCTCATCCAGTGGATTTACATTAACATTCTTCATTAATACCATTTGCTTCTTCTTATTTTGATCACAGCACGTTTCTGACTAGTGGTAAACTTTCTGCGTGGATCGCTCATATAATCATCTAGACCTGCTTGATGTTCGGCTGCCAATTGCACAGCTGCCAATCTCTGTTCTTTAGTTTCTTCAGCCATTCGCTGTTGTGCCGCACGATGTCTAGTTTCAATGTTCATCGGATCATTAGTAGGATCACCAAACTCCTTCCAAACTTGTTTTCCAGCTTGGCCCTTAAATCAAACACAAGAGTATAAGCATCATGACATCTCCCTGCAGTTGATCAATAGTTTTATCTCGAACGTCTAAACGATTTGCAGAGATGCAATCTGAGCATCGTTTAAAATAACCTCTTGTTCCAACACAACCACCCGTTTCTTCAAATCAACTACATCCACCTCTGTATCATCGTCATCACTGTCCAATCCGCCGAACTCGAATGCCCTTTTCTCAGATCTTCGTACATAATCGTCAGCAACATCATCAGCATAACCAACTCCACTACCACCTGCTTCCTAACCACCACGCCTGACGAACTACCTCCAAACTCCATCATTTGTAGAACCGTGCCAGCAGGAATCGACACAACGGTAGACTGAGTAATAATAGGAGCGGTTTGCTGTGCAGATGAAATAGGCGTGTCAACCATCAATGTATGAACAATAGATTCAACAACGGTAAGCTCAACAACAGTAGATATGATCAAATCAGAATCAGCAACTATGAAAACAAGGGAGCTTCAGGTGTACTAGATGAAATGCTCGGCCCAGTTCTTCGCCTCTTGATCAATGGTACCTCATCTTCTTCATCTTCGTCATTTTCTTCAATCTGAGCGGTTGGTGCAGCAATAGATGGCATGTCGAGTGGAGGATCACCCTGTTTCTCTTGGATATCTTTCAAGTGAGCAATCAAGGCTTCTAAGTTCTCAGACGACAACTCTGGTAAAACGGGAGTCAAAGTGGCATTGAACTCATCAAGATCGTCAAGAAAAGCTTGGCCAACATCATCTTCATCATCAGTGACTAAATCCTCTACCTCTATCTCCTTTTCTTTTGTAGGTATGTCGTGTTCTTCAGCCACTATAGCGTTTACTGGAGGCGGAGGATGTGGTGGAACATTCAAACCAACAACTTCAGAAAACTTCCCGAATTTCTTCAAACCAAAACGACCTACAAACACTATCTTCGACGTAGAGTGGTTCTTCTTTTGTGGCAAAAATAGTAGGCCCCATCGGCTTCATATTAAGCAGGTTAGCATCTGTAGCATCCTTCACCAAATCAGGATAACGGGCATCAAGTATGAGCTAGACAAAACATGGGTATAAAAGGAACATCCACTTCTGGACTGCTCTAAGATTTTCTTCATGTTATTGAAGATATAACCAGAATAGTTATACTTCCAGTCCATGACTAACGAAACTATCACAAATGTCTGGGCTTGATTTGGCTGGTCCAGACCGCCCTTGTTTTCCGACACACACTGCATGAACATGTGAACGAGCAACCTCCAGTATGCCGGAAACATTTTCTTCAACAGTGGCGGATAAGAACCCTCATATCCCATCTCCATAAGCACAGGCATCACCTTTTCTTTGGCGTAAATGGTTGGATCACTGAAAGTATCTGTAAGCTGCAGCACTCTCTCTCACACAAGCTTCGTTCACCACAATCTCTTTCCCTTGAATCTGCGAACGAATAAATGGTCTACCATCTTCACCCCTCGGCTGAATACGTGGTTTTCCAAAACAAATGGACTAGATCTCTATATGTCACAGGGTTAGCACGGAGGGCATATGAAATCTTGCAAGCGTTGAGCCCCACTATCATCACCTGAAATTCCTGAAAGAACTCTGCTAGCGGGTCTGAGAGATACCCTGCCTGATTGTGGAATTGCTCCTCAACCAGCATCACCGCGTCAAATGCTTCTTCCACCATATATGTCAAAAATCAACCAAGTTAAATCCAACTAAGGAAGTTAAAAGAGTTTAACAATATAGCAGTTAAAAACTAACTGGATAGGTCAAACAGAAGTCAAGGTTCAAATTAATACGAGTTCAAATTGATTAAGGGGTTCAACAGTTGAAAAGGTTCAAAACTTCACATCCGGATTACTGACAGTTCAAAATGAATCCAGAATGAACCCTTTCATCAATCCGGATTGAAGGAGGTCAAACAACATGGTCAAAGATGCAATCCGGATTATGTATTGTATCTCGGATGGATAGGCATTCCGGATGAAGATCCAATCCGAAATGATATCCGAGTTCATCATTTCGGATGAATACCAATCCGGAATGTAATCCGAAATGCTTAAAACTTGAAGATCAATCCGGAATACGATCCGAAAGGCATTAAATATTTATTAGTTTAATGCGGAATACATATGTTTAATGCAGTTATACCTAATCCGGAATCAGCTGTCCGAAATGCACAATTCGAAAGAGAGAGAGAATCAGAGAAGACAATACTAATACGGATTTTGGATAATCCGAAATGAAATCCGAGATACCAATATACATTTTCGAAATGGGCTTGGGCCTGGGATTTTGAATCCAGATTGGGCTTGTGACAGGCCCAATCCGGAACAGTAACATAGTGGGCCTGTCCGGAAAAGTCCAAATGGGCCTTTCCGGAAAAGCCCAATTTGGAACAGTAACCCTTTTGGCCCAAAGAAGCCCAATTCGGAACAGTAACATGAGTTTCCAGTTTTCAGACTTTAAACCAATTTCATTAGGCTGGCCAAAATCCTAAAGCACACTGGGCCAGTCCAATATCTCTTGACAGAAAACATCCCACCAAAATTCATCAAGTAAACTAATCAAGTATCCATCCATCTTTTAACATTTCATACAGAGGAACTATTTAAGACATACATAAGTATTTAACACAGCCTTGCTAAGGGATCAAATCGTTTCAAAAGCTAACTAAGGAACATTTTTCAGTATGAGCAGGTTCAGTTGGTCTAAGCGATTGTCAATATACTTGTCCATTTAAATCTAAAACTCAACCCTTGTAGTTCAGGCATTATGATATGCTTAAGGTAATATTATACTAAGATACTCGTGTGTCCCATACCATGACATACCCCCGCGATCAAAGTTAGCACATAATTCATCATAGCAGGTGAGTATCTCGTGGACATCCTTTATTTTACAACATCAGGCTATTGGTGAATAGGTCAGTACTTCCTTACAGCAGAGAGACCAATAGTGACTGACGAGGGCTAGGCAAATACCTTATGAGGTACGTAAGAACTTATGAAGAAACTTCTGTTCTCTTAGGTTTTGGCCTTTCCATTTTGGCTCTTTTACAAAGATATCCTGACTATGCCTAGGTCTGTATATAATCTGGATGCAACAGAAGGGCAGTCAAGATATCCCCGGATGACTCAACAGCATAAAGACCCGAAACCTCAGATGTTGGCTATCTGTCAACGCAAGATTTAAGACCATAAAATCATACGCCTATAGTAAGTGACCCACTGAATACATAGTTTGTTATGTTTATATCATTTGACTTTCCCCATCCGGTTGAGTTTTAGACCTATCGACACATCACTTTTGATCCAAATCTTTTCCGCTTCTACACCTTACATGTGTTAGTCAAACATTTTATCATGAATATTCATTTCATTTCCCTATCCTTGCAAAACCCTTTTTTGGATTTCTCCCCCTAAATTTATGCATATATATATGAACAAATTTATGAAGCAATGAAAAGAAAAGAAGAACAGTAAACAAACACGAAGACAACAGATGCCTAGGTAGAAAATCGAATCATTTTGAGAAGATCCACAAGCACTTGAAAACACGCGTTGCTAACGGGTTTTGTGAACAAATCCGCCACATTTGCATCAGTGTGGATTTGCTCAAGCTTTACGAGACCCTTTTCATAACAATCACGGATAAAATGAACTTTAATATTTATGTGCTTGGTTTTGGAGTGGAAAACAGGGTTTTTAACTATTTGGATTGCGGCATCATTATCACAATAAATTGTTGTGTTTAGATAAGTCAAACCGTAATCCGCAAGCTGATGTTGCATCCATAAAACCTGGGAGCAGCAAGCAGAGGCTGCAACATATCCTGCTTCAGAAGTGGAAAGCGAAACCGTCTGTTGCTTCTTGCATTGCCATGAAATTAAGTGATCTCCCAGAATTGGCAACCAACCAAAGTTGAGCGCATGTCCGTATCTGTGCCTCCAAGATTGCTGTCAGAGAAAGCAAACAGTTCAAATTTAGAATTTTTAGGATGCCAGAGGTCCAGTGATGGAGCCCCTTTGAGGTACCTAAAAATTCTTTTAACAACATGTAAATCAGAAAGTTTAGGAGTAGCCTGATAACGAGCACACTAGCAGACGACAAACATGATATCTGGCCAACTAGAAGTGAGATACATGAGTGATCCAATCATTGAGCGATACATAGTAGGATTAACATGAGTTCCTTCAGCATCTTCATTTAGCAAAAGCCGTTCTGCAATAGGGGAAGCCATAGACTTTGAATCTGTAAGCTTGAATTTGGCAAGAACGTTGTGGACATATTTTCCTTGATGAATGAGTATACCCTGTGGGCTCTGACGAACTTGAAGTCCTAAAAACATGGTTATCTCCCCCAATGAGCTCATCTTAAATTTCTTCTTAATGATTTCTTCGAATTCGCGGCACAAACCATCATTGGTGGAACCAAAAATAATATCATCAACGTAGATTTGGACGAGAATAATGTCCTTATCAACGCGTTTGACAAACAGAGTTTGGTCAATGGTTCCCCGTGTGTAGATGCTCTGTAAGAGTAGCATACCATGCGCGAGGCGCTTGATGCAACCCATACAAAGCCTTGTCTAGTTTGTAAGCATAATCTGGCTTATTAGGATCAGTAAAACCCGTGGTTATGCCACGTAGATTTCCTCTTTCACCTCTCCATACAGAAACGCAGTCTTGACATCCACTTGATAGACAGTAAAATCCATGTAAGATGCGTATGCCAAGAAGATGCGTATAACCTCCAAACGAACGACAGGTGCATAGACCTCATCATAATCTAAACCTACAATCTGTCGAAATCCCTGAACCACCAGTCTAGCTTTATTTCTAACAATAACTCCAGTGTCATCCTACTTGTTGCGGAAAACCCAGCGAGTTCCAAGAGCATGCTTGCCCTGAGGCAGCTTCACCAATTGCCAAAACACCAAGCTTTTCAAATTGGTTGAGTTCCTCGTGCAGGCATCAACCCAGCCGGGTTCATGCAAGGCAACATCAATACTCTTAGGTTCAATTTAGGAAATAAAGCAAGAATAGAGACATGTATTGATATCCCCAGATGTGACAGGACCAATAATATTCTCAACGGGGTGATCACGCTGTAAACGCTGCGGTATTGGTGTAGTGGGAACCAGAACATCTGTTTGCAAGTTGGTGACACTGGCTGAAGCGACTCCAGATGTCTCCCCCTCAACAGAGGCACCAGTAGAAGTATGTGGTGAGGAATCCACCGAACAATCGAGGGGAGTAGGCTCGGGAAACAAAGAGGAACCCAAAACATCAGGAGGAAGGCCTTCATTTGTCGTAGGAGGCTCTGGATCAGAAACCACATCTTCAGGAAGATCCGTCTGAGCAGGCGAAGAGATAGTTGGTTCTTGAGAATGCGAAACTGTGGAGGAAGCCGAGATAGCGTCATTGCATCCAGGAGGATCCACACTTAGCTGCTTTAAAGTCTCATTTAGCGCGGCAACGTCAGCATCATCTTCAGAAGTAATGGGCACCGTTGGAAGGATAGAATTCGAACTATTACCTGCAGGCACATTAGAAGACACATCAATGCGTTTGAAGTAATGGGCACCGTTGGAAGGATAGAATTCGAACTATCATCTTCAGAAGTAATGGGCACCAGTTAGGACCAATACGTTTGGTGCTTGGGATCTTCCTCCAGCCAACCCACATTGTAGGTTTCAACTACCATCTTCTTGATCTTGTTATAAACGCGATATGACGTATTTTTAGAGTAACCAACGAAAATGCAAGGATCTCCGCATGCTTCAAACTTTCCTTTAGCGTCCATGAGCAAAAGAACACAAGGACATCCGAATTTGCGGAAATGCTTGACCGAAGGTTTGCGACCTTCAACCACTTCGTATGGAGTCTTCATGTGGCGTTTATTAAACAGGGCATGATTCTGAATATAGCATGCAGTGTTAATTGCTTCTGCCCAGAAGATGAGAGGTAACTCGGATTCAACCAGCATAGTGCGTGCAGCTTCAATAAGTGTGTGATTTTTGCGTTTTGCAACCCCATTTTGTTGTGGGGTTCTGGCTGCACTGAACTGTCGGTCAATCCCCTTGGAGGAGCAGAAAGAGTTCAAGGTAAGATTCTTAAACTCTATCCCATTATCACACCAAATAGGCTTCACCGTAGAATCTGTCTGGTTTTCCATATGCGTGACAAATTGTTTGACTAGCTCAGCGGTTTCACTTTTATGTGTGAGAAAGAAAACCCAGGTGAATCGAGAGTAGTCATCAATAATAACCAGACAGTAAGCCTTCCCCCCAATGTTGCGGATGTCTGTTGGACCGAAGAGATCCATGTGGAGCAGTTCTAAGACCTGAGAAGTGGAAGGTACGGCTTTGGTTTTGTTCGGCTGTCGATGTTGTTTCCCACGCGCGAATGATTCACATTTTTCAATCTACATGAAGTCACGAACTGGTAGATCTCTGACTAAACCACCTTTTGCAAGACGATTTAAATTCTTCATGTTGATGTGACCCAGTCTGCAATGCCATATCATGGCGTCATGTTCGGCTATCGAAGAGAAAAGGCAAGTGAGCTTATCAGAAGGAGCCTGGTTCGTATTAGTTACATACGCGTTTCCTTTACGTGCAACTTTCAGAAGAATCCAATCATCTGGAATGATTAAACCCGGTTTTAGCACATAACATCCTTTCTTTGTGAAGAGAACATCCAGATGATTGTTGCAGAGTTGAGACACACTCAACAGACTGTGCTTCAATTCTGGTACATAATTGACATTCTTAAAGCTCAGGGCTCCATTGCAAACAGTTCCTCTCATTGTGATTTTCCCTGTTTCTCCACCTTTGAAATTTCAGGGACATCCTGTTCTGAAATTTCAGCAGATGACTGTGGAACCTAGCAATTTTGAGAAGTTTGAGGTTTCGATTCAAGATCATGTTTAATATTTTCATTTGAATCATCAGGAAAAGTGTGTTCATCTTCCGTCGTTTCAGAATCAGTCCCTAATGTAGAGTCGCCCGAGTCTTCTAGAATTATGTCACCATCAACGTTTAAAGAAAAAGTTGGTTGGTCGACGTTCACACTGTCAACCTTAGGAGATGCATCAACAGACGCAGCCTCTGAAGAGGAACATTCGGTATCCTCAGCTGAAGCTAATGAAGCCGAATCATCTGTTGATGCAGAACCTGCAGCTAAATTAATGTTCTCATCACACAAGTTATCACAGTTATTAGCATCGTTCAACACATCAGTATTTGATGAAAAACCAGAATTAAAACTGTCTAAATTCTCAACATAACCAACACTATTTGAGCATGTAAATTGTTCAGCAAAAAAAATGATTTAAAATGTCAAAGGCAGGTTTATAAAAAGCATAATCATCAGCTAAATTGTCTGAATGTGTATTCAGACATTCCTCTTCATCACCCAGAGTGATATCCTCAACTAAAATTTCTTCTGCATATGAATTAGACACATTAGTATCGTTCACAAATTTAGTTTGAGTATCAGAAGATTCTTTTTCGTTAGATTTTATGGAGGATGTTTCTCCCTCAGGCATTTCTCTCTCCAATCCATCTATACTTTCAGAGGGACGATTACCAGTTTCACAAGGAAGTGATGTAGAAGCCATAAAGACATCATCCCTCTTGAGTTCAGTGGGTTTGGAGAACTTTGGGTAATAGGGCGTCCATGGTTTGGATAAATAATTTGATGGTTTACCATACATCATTTTTTCAGCAGTTTCTACCTCTTCCTCAGATTCATGCATTCTAGTATAGTTATGATTATATGGTGGAGTACCCAACTCCTTTAGTAAAATTCTTTGATAATTAAGCTGGAGGTCACATAAGTCCTTGACTAGTTTACTGGAAGTTTCAAATTTCTTAATGTTTATTTCGTTTTCGTGAAGCTTCCCTGTCAAAGAATTCAGCTTGGCTAAGGCTGCTTGAAGTTCAACGTCATTTTCAGCTAGTTTTAGCTTGTAGTCGTAGACCCAACATTGCTGTTGGTTCAAGTCTAGCTTTAGCTGAGCCACATCCTGTTTCTGAGCTTCGACCTTCTCCATAAGAAGCTTGTTCTTATGTTTAAGGGCGATGTTCTGTGACGCAACTTGTTGATATTCAGCCACAAGAGTTGAGTTGTGGGCGCGCATTTGTGATAATTTAAAACGACAACTATCAGAACAGAGTATTCGATTTACCGTTTTCGAAAGATCGGGTGTCTTAGTTGTCTGCGCCATCATGCAGTGGTTGCTGTTCTTGGATAGATTCAAGGTTTCCATTTAGCTGCAGCATCTGCCCAATTGAAACCCTCAGGCTGTTGGGCCACCAGTGCTGTGGACTTCCCGCCTGAGCTGCTTGATGGACTAGTAGTTGGTTTGGAAGGAGAGACGGGAACTAGCTGTCTGTCACTGCTCTGTATATCAGCGACCTTGGATGATACATATCCTGACGGTGGCTTCTTGCATTCCCTAGCGAAGTGTCCTGGTTCGTGACATCAGTAACATCTAAGTTTGTCCTTTGTGAGACCAGTCTTCAAGTTTGACAAGGGTCGCCTTCCATACTTTTTCCGAAACTTGTTGGCTCGAAAAGCAAGCCATTGCTAAATTCCAAGAGACATCAATCTCGTCCAGGTTCTCCTCCATGATTTGATCAACTTCTATTGGAAGAATAGATGGAGGGGTCAGATCATCTGCCAGGAAGGCGTTTAAGCTTTTGATCATTGATGCCGCAATAGCCAGTTTCTCTTCGTTTTCCTTAGTGAGAAACGAAGAGTTGGGCGCGGGTTGAGCAGGTCCAAGGAATGGTGCAGCAGTTTGAGGAATGACGCCTTGTTGCACTGTTTGAGGAGTTGCAGGACTGAAAACCATGTTAGCATACTGAGCATGGTACTGTTTGTGAGCTTAAGCAGCTGAAACCGTGGTAGGATTTGGAGATTGAAAACCAACACATACTGAGTGTTCTGAGGCATGGCAATAGGACTGTAAACCACTTTTGATCCACCCGGTGCTTGTGCATTTCCTTGCAGAGGACTATAGATGAGATTCTATGACATTAAAGCCGCGTGCTACCCTGTCATCCTTACGGCCATCAAACTGCTTTGATGGTTGATTTCCCTCTTCTTGTTGTCAATCTCACAAGATTTGATAGTAGCTATCATCTCAGTAAGAGTGACATCATTCAAGTTCTTCGTCTTTTTGATCATGCCCACGTCTGCATCCCAACTATTTGGCAGTGAATTCAATAACTGTCTGTTCATGGCACTGTTGGTGAGGGTGATCTCAGCTGAAATCATCAGGGAAACCAGCTTGACATAGCGACATATCTTGTTTTCGATGGTTTCCCCATATATGTGATTGAACGAGCTGAATTGCTGATTCAGCTGATTCACCCTACTTGCTTTCATGTCGGCATTTCCCTCTTAGATATTTTGCAACTCACTCCAAACCTCCTTTGCGGTTTTACAGTTTCTGACCGCGATGGAAATATCAGGTCCTAGAGCCATGGTCAAAGTTGCCGAAGCCTTCTCATCTTCCTCTATGATCTTGATGTCCTCTGGGGTCCATAGGTTCATGGGCTTGGGAATTTTCATTTCAGGATCTTGCTCTGTGCTGTACACTATGGTTCTTGGACCATTCATGATGCATCTCCACACGCCGGGTTCTTTTGCCTTGTAATGTTGTTCGAAGTGGAACTTCCACTCGTAGTATACATCTCCGTACAACAAACGTGGCACTTTGGTGGAAGTGCCAATTACCTGATCCAGCTCTTGGTAAAGGGCTACAGTTTGCGATTGCAGGGCAGCCAGTGTGGCATTTGTCAAGTCTTGTGCGGTCATGAATCCAGCCATTGAAATTAAATTAATTAAAAATTTACCAAATTGATTTAAAGTTTAATTAATTTGAAGTGTTTCTGATGAACAGTACTTAATCCGAAAAGGTCAATCCTGTAGTCAAAGATGGTCAACCCAGAAAGATTATCCGAAATGGCAAACCCTGAAGTCAAAGATGGTCAACCCGGATAGATTTTCCGAATTGATGAGTAATCCGAACTAAAGAATCTGAAATGATCAATCCGGATTGCTGAATCCGACTTGAAGATCCGAAATAGAAAACCCGAGATGAGATCCGAAATAAGAAGACCGAAATCCAAATCCGAAATCCAAATCCGAAATGGAGAATCCGAGATGTATGATCCGGAATAACCAACTATGAATATAAATCCAGAATCAAGAATCCAGAATGGAGAATCTGAAACGCCTGTCTTATCTGGTGAAAATACGGAACAGTGATCCTTATCCGTAACAGTGACCCGCCTTTTCTGCAACTGAATTCTGAGATTCAAGGAATTCAACAACCGCAACAGTAACTCGGACTACAATCCGGAACAAGCAACAGTCCGGGATCAATCTGAGATGGATGATCTCCTTCGTGTTCTTCAGAATCCGAAACAGTGGTTAATCCGAATTGTGAGAACCTTCTTCGTGTTCTTCGGAATCTGGAACTCTACTAGATCTGAATTCTTCACAAGTTCTTTGAGTTCTTCAGAACAGTAGCCTCTGATGATGACAGTGATCCGGAACAGCAAAACGACGATTCAAACCGCATCAACACACTTCAAAAACTTCTTCAATCAGCAATATGCGGAGCCTGTATTAGAACAGCAGGCTCTGATACCAATTGTAAGTCCTGTAAACGGATCAAACAAGTATCACTAACCTAATCAATAGCGGAAATTATGATTAGGAAGAAGAACAACTTGAATAACTTTGAATATTATAACTTGCATACACCAAAGATGTCAGATATAAGTTTTTGCTTTCAACTCTCTAACCTTTTCTCTATGGACCTAGCCCTTCTATTTATAAGCATCACTAAACCCATAATTATAACCTAGGCCCATTAGGCACTAGGAAACCCACGTTAACCCCAATAGCCCAAATACATCTCTAATGAATAAACCTTTAATGCTCCTAACTTGCATACACCAAAGATGTCAGATATAAGTTTTTGCTTTCAACTCTCTAACCTTTTCTCTATGACCTAGCCCTTCTATTTATAAGCATCACTAAACCCATAATTATAACCCTAGGCCCATTAGGCACTAGGAAACCCACGTTAACCCCAATAGCCCAAATACATCCCTAATGAATAAACCTTTAATGCTCCTAACTTGCATACACCAAAGATGTCAGATACAAGTTTTTGCTTTCAGCTCTCTAACCTTTTCTCTATGACCCAGCCCTTCTATTTATAAGCATCACTAAACCCATAATTATAACCCTAGGCCCATTAGGCACTAGGAAGCCCACATTAACCCCAAAACCCCAAATGCATCCCTAATGAATAAACCTTTAATGTTCCAAGCCCAACACCAAGGTATCACTTGGACCAGAAACAACAATACTAACATCAGGTTGATCCAAACGAGCGACCTATTCTTCAATATTTTCCATAACTACAGCAACCGTCTCACTAACAAACGGTACTTCAGCTAATACTAACTACAACAGCTTCTACAATAGGCACATCAATCACATGATCTTCTGTAACTGGTTTTTCACCCGTTGCAGCTTCAGCAACAAGTTCTTCTTGTGGTGGTTGCTGAGGGACAACATTAGCTTTTCAACACCATTTCTGATCTCAATCCAAGTCGAATCGGTACCAAGGTTATAGTTAGCCTCCTCTATAATTGCACCTAGCAAAGGATGAGGCTCTGGGAGAGCGTCGACATGAACTAAATGATTAACAGTCCTACAATCCTTGAAGATACGTATTTGCATAGGATCTTGAGCGTATGCTTACAAATTGACACCAAATGGAAGATTTGGAATCAGAAGTCAGAAGATCAATGTAAGTAACCGCGGATATAACAACATCAGACTTCTATCAACAGCTCGATACGCAAGTTGCGTATGCAAGGCTCGTAAGCTCATAAGAGAGAAGTTGTAAGGATGATTGAATGTTAAACCGATCATAGCTAAAAGAAGGTTGTGTCCCATTCCATCCACCCCTGATTTATGGGGTGCTAAGTACTTCATGAGCACGTGGTAAAAGTGCCTCGATTGCCCTATAATCATTCTTGTATATATTTGCTTGGACGGAAAATGACCAACGTAGCTGAAAGCTCTTACTGCCTATTCACGAATCGGTTTTCGTAGCATGTTTCTCCATGGTCTAATTCTCCAAACTGTAAAGTTGCACGAGTAGCCTCTTCAATGATTAAATTCCGATTTGTGAGAGGATCGGCTCTTCTCCAAAAGCACAGGACCTAATTTGATATCTAGTCAATATGTGCGGAATCCATGATTAACTAGTGACAATATGAATATTACTGTTTAAATGCTCAGTTCCATTAATATTGATCAACGTTTTACAATTCTAAGACAAATTGGACAGGGCTTCGACTTCACACTTAACCAAACAACTACTAACTCAAGACCAAACTTGGCTATTTATAGACATGCCCAGATCACACGAGTTGGTCTTGCCAATCGTACGAGGTGTTCATCACTTCGTGCGAAGTGGCCTATTGCATACATTGAAAACATAAAATCCAACATCGAGCCCTATTATATACACGACATGACCCTAAGGCATAGGCTATAGACATTCTGAATCAACAAACTCCCCCTTGGATATTGCCGCAGTCTTGGCAGTCTTCAAAATCTTTATAACTATAAACTTTCAGCGTCCAAAGAAATTCTTCCCTCGGCTTTCTGCGTTCTTCATATGATGTTCGGTTTCTAATCAGTAGCCGGTACCCACTACAAAAATTGAAACCGCTGATTGAGGCGTTTCTTTGAATCGCATTAATTCTTTCTTCTTTTCTGATCTACTTCTTAAACTCTTTATGTTCCAGCTCTCTCCATCTTGATTGCCACATTTTTCAAGAGTTAATTCCATGAGCATAATGCACATTGATCGCTCCCTGATACTGCATAGCCTGAACTTTCTCTCTAGCTTCGTAACATATCTTGTTAAAGAACAAATATTCTATATCTTTCTAGAACAGTTAACTAGCCACATCAGGTCCAGTATCCTTATAGATCTCCATAAAGTTCCACACTTCAATACTATCACTGCTTCACCTGTTTCAATATCATACTGCCACCACTTGAAGAATTCATAGAAATCTTGTTCAATTTTCTTCAAAAATCATATCTTCATAGCGCATGGATGTTTCACAATTAACGTAACATCCTTTTCTTTTGTAATGGATCAATCTTGATTCTTTTCTTTAGTATGTGCGGTGTCCAGTGGTTAAAGCCATGAGCAGCTTCAACTTAATCAGTTTCCATAGTCTTTGGTCATGAAACTTCATTTCAAGATTTATCAGTCTTTGTCTGCACCAACTCTTCTACATCCCAGAATGGTAATGTCTTATATCATATAAGTATCTAAAATACTTTACCCAAATTTTTCTTGATTCTATATACGTTCAAATCTTCAATCTATCCCAAACTTAGAATATCCCTAGAGATTTATCTTGATCACGTATAAAGAAAGCCAGTGGACGTCTGAATTTCCTTTCTTTGGGAAATTCTTTAAACCATGATCTCTTAGCTTCAGCTATCTCTTCTTTCGATAATCTGTTAGGCACACAACCTTCTTTCACTGTTTCTTCAACTCTACGCTTCAACAATTCATCAATAGCTTCATTAAACATATACTGGAAGGTTGGGAAGTCATTTGTACCTTCACGATATATTTTTATTTCCGTCATAGAATCATCCTCCACGACAACCTTGTTATAGTTATTATCTTCAGTTACATACTTATACGCATAATCTCAGGCTTTGATGCATTGATGTTGTTTAGTTCATCTTCAAAATCAAACTCGAAAGATTCTTTGTCCACACCTAGAATTTTGGCAATCTCCTCCTTGGTGTACTTATGTACGAATTCACCTTCTTCAACATCATGCTCTAAGTAGAAAGTCTTGGTTTTGGCACATCTGGAACAACTAATAAAGGTGCAACTATGAGGATTCCAGATTGCTCAGCATTATGCACAGTGTCCTTCGTCTCCCCCTGTCTATCAGCTTCTCTTTCTTCATTTACATCATCTAACAGATATGTATCATAATTAAAAGATTCATTCATCTTAGCATCCACCACTGTCACTCCTGTACCACCTTGGGTGTTGTCATCGTGTCACCCTTGTCATCATCATCTTTCTTATCATTGTCACCTTCAACATCTTCATCATCGTCTTCATTGTACCCATCAAGCTCTTCATCTATCTCAGCATCTCGTTTTTTTCTTCTCTAAGCATTTTTCTTTCTCAGAAACTCCAGAAATATCAACAGGCTCTTCAACAAGTACATAGTTCACTAACGGTTCTACTACAATTTCAGGCTCAATGGGAACTATCATTGTAATATCATCAACTTTGCCTTTCCCTTTCGCAATACTGCAACTTTTAGTTTTTGCTTTACGTGCACGTTCAGCAGCTTTCGCCCTTGCCTCTTTAATCTTTATTTCATCATATTCAGAGTTGAAATTCATACTGAATTTCTTCTCTAACCTTTGAATAACATATCAAACTTTTCAGCATTGCCATCTTCTCAACTTCAAGATCTTTGACAACTTTATGTAATCTTTCACTCTCAGCACTAACACTTGTGAGTAAAGACACAAACTCCATATTCTCAATTTCAAGCTGTTTATGTTACTTCATGTACTTTAATCTTTTCTTCCAATTCATCAACCTATTATCATTGAACATATCTCATCAAACCCACTGTAAATGGAATCTCCCTAAAATAATTTGGAAAACGACAGTTAAGATTGTCTAGCGGCTGATTTAGGTGTAGAATGTTGTTGAGTTGTTGTTTGTTTCAGTGTTGACTGTAGGTGTGGTGGTGTAATGTTTGTGGTGATGTCGGTGGTTGTTGTGGTGGTTGTTGTAGTGGTGATGTGGAAATGGTGGTATAATTGGTGGTTGTTGGATATGTGGTGGTGATGGTGGAATAACAGTTTCAACAATTCCTGTAGCAGCTACCACCTTAGGTGTCTTCATGGCCATTTTATACTTTAGACGTGCTTTCCTTGCCGTAGGAGACCCTTTTGCTTTCTTCTGAACATCTGACTTACTCTTAACACATCTTGTTTTCTTAACTGGCATTGATTAGATTCTTCTTCAGGTTCTGAAGGAAAATACGTAACATCATCATCTCCAACTTCCTTACATTGCCGTTGTTATATTCGTTGTTCTTCTCGTTCTTTTGTCGCTGCAATCTCTAGATCAATACTGTCATCTAAGCTTTCTTCATTATCACCTTCGACAACCTCTTTGTCAACCTCAGTAGCAATTGTTTTAACATTCACCTCACGTCCTTCATTGTCTGATGTGGCAGAGAAAACTTCTTCATGTACATTCACATTATCAGGAACTGGTTCATAACAGGTGTCTCTTCCTCAGACTGTTCGTCTCCTAGCATAGTCTAGATAGTTGCACGTTGGCGAGTTTGTGTAGGCTTCTTTTTCGGAGTTGATCATTTTCTTTTCTTCTCCTCTTTCTCATACCAACTTGCTTCTCCTTGGAATAAAACCATCAACTGCTTCATCCTTTTCAGAACTACTTGTTACTTTTATCCACTTGCCCTTTGGAGGTGCAACATAATGTTTATCTTTAATCACTCCAAAAAATAGCTTTGCAACAGGCTCTAAATCTTGTTGCAAATATAGATTCAATCTGATCAACGTCTCTTTATCCATAAGATTTAACTTCAGTTCATCATCTTCTTTCTTTTCCAAGTTTGGAACAAGTCATCCAGCATCATTTGCAAAAACCTCGGATACGGTAGAAAATTCTCTTGTAGTATTTGACACCATCTGATCAAAGACTAACTTGGTGAAATTGTATTGCAGATTAAGTGTTAGTGCAGCAATCATACACATCTGATAATCAAGAATATCATCATAACCTCCCTTCCGGTGACTGAACGCATGAATTATTGAATGTACAAAGAATTTATACGACCTTCCTAGGTTAGCTTTCTTGAAGTTTGGATTATTCACATGGCCCTTATATCACATTCTATAGAAACATCCCTTAACCGTTCTCTCTGGGTAGCCCGTGGGATCATCATCCTTATCCTTCAAGTCTGAAACCTTTCTAATCAACTCTTCTGTAATTTTAACTTCAAATTCTTCTTCACCAATTTTCGCCGCTGAATGTATCGCACGCGGTTCAGCAACAAACTCGGCTAGAATTCCAGAATCGTTCAATATGGGATCAGAAGACCTTGTGTTGATGAGTTAAAGCCTTTGTCACCGATAGACGTCCCATAAATTCAAGTATATCTTTAAACGGAGCTATCTATGGAATAGTATTTTCAAGAACACAACACGTGTTGTGCGTAGGCTCGAACAACGATTTCTTTTCCAGCGAAAACGTAACAACAACAATTAAAATCTCAACACTTAGAAAAATTTGACGGAAAGATACCATAGCATTTGGTGCGAAGTGATATTGGTGCGGAGTGGTATTTTACACTTCATACGAAGTGTGCAGTAATAAAAAACATTTTTTTATCATACCCACTTCGTGCAAGTGGTATTTGATTTTTACCATTTTCCACTTCGTCCAACAACATTTTGAACACCAACAATGAAACTTTTTGTTTTTTTTATCAAATTGAAGGTCCAAACATGTTTCTACTAGTGCCGATAAGCTTATATCTATGTCCAATTTTACATTTGGCTGGCTAGAATTCCCTAGATTTAAGTTTATATGTTTGGTTTACTGAAATGTTCAATTAAGGTCCAATTCGAGATCCTATACCTTCACATTGTAAGAGGTGTGTAAATTAACCTCCCACATGTCAATTTTGGCAGCACTTCGTTTCAAATCGCTCAAATCTCCAAATCGCACAAATGTATCTCTCAGTTTGCACAAATAGTAATGATCACTTCGTGTGAACCAGGTCCTTTATATAGAACATGCCCACTTCGTGCAAAGTGATCTACTTTGTGCGGAGTAGATTCCAGTTCGTGTGAAGTGATTTAAAACTTTTCAAAATTTTAACCTTTTCTAACATTTTATCAGTTTAACGACCCACCCAAGTGACCAAGTCAAGTTAATGACCCTGGTTAACTAATTTGTCTAACAAGTTCTGTTAAATAGACTTTAACATTTAAACAAATTCACTTAGATTGTTAGTATACTAATCCACTTAAACCTCTACACATTTCTAAATTGTTCCGAGATACGTTAGGTAATTTTAAGAAATTGACTTAACCATGTTTCCACCTCAGAATATACTCCCGTATCAAGATTCCCTGGATTTCATCTTATAGGTGAATGTATCTAACTGATATCTGTATCTAGGTTGTGCGAGACCTTGAGAGCTTAGGCTAGTACCACCACACAAACAAAGAGAAGAAGGCTCGAATTAAAAGTGGTGTTCCAATTTGAAATCTTTTAACTGCAAATGATAGATCTTTCGATACTTCAATTTTTTGCAGTTTTCGGGTTTTAAAAGCAAAAGTATTCTACATGTTCTAGCCATTGCTGATGCAAAATCATGAGAACTTGTATAATACCCAGATATCAATTATCTATAAAGACCTAGTATCTCAGAATCCGACGATCTCTCAAACGAATCTTGGTGTACTAAGACCATATATCCGAGAGATGTTAAACCACTAACTAAGAAGTTTTTCTTTATGTTTATATCTTAGAAACAAATACTGAATGTGCAAAGCCTACTGGTACATCATCAGTGAGACTTGTTTAAGCATTTTGACACTACAAATCTTTAGCATACTGTGATAGTTCACTGACGTACTATCATTTCCTCTTTTCACACGAAAACTCTTTTTGTCTTTTTACATGTTTTTTTACATTTTTCAATTCCCTTGTGAAGACAATAGAGATCCAGAACTTGATTCCTGAACTCTGTGCCATTATCACTCCTTATCCTCTTGATCCGTGCATCATGGACATTTTCCAATTTTGAAAAAAGATCTATCAGCATCTCTGTTGTCTCATCTTTTGTACCTAAAAAGAAAACCCATGAATATCGTGAGTAATCATCTAAGACAACTAAACAATAGTACTTTCCACCTATGCTCCTTATGTTCAACAGACCGAATAGATCCATATGAAGTAATTCCTAAGGGGCATCTATGGAATATACTGTTTTAGACTTGTGAGGTTTTTATGTAGTTTTCCCTTTTGACATGGAAGACATTTGTCTTCCACGTGAAACCTCTGCACTGGCACCCCTTCCACTAAACCATTTTTAATAATATAATTCATTTTTCGGTAGTGGATGTGGGCCATGCGCCTGTGCCACAATAATGACTCAGCCTCAGATGCTTTTGATAGTAAACACGCCACCACAGTGGAAGAATCCTTAGCACCCATGTCCATGACATAAGTGTCATTTCTCCTTGGCGCTCTCATCACTATCCAATCATCCGGTATCACCAAACCAAAGTTTCAACACCAAAGCTTCAGAGTTAGTAAAGTGGACCGAGGGACCCTTGTCGCAGACTTGAGACACGCTCATCAGATTGTGCTTCAGCTACTCACATAGTTCACTTTGTCCGCTGTGATCTTCCCGTTGGTCACTTTTCCTCGACCTGTAATGTGCCCTCCTTTAGCACCTGAAAAATTCACATAACCACCATCTATATTCTCAAACTCTGTCAACAACCTCGCATCCCCCGTCATGTGCCTGGAGCAGCCACTATCAACATACCACAAGTTGATAATCCTCCTTAGAAGCTCCTGCACAACACAAAAAAATTAGTTAGATTGGGTGACCCAAGCCTTAATGGTCTTGGGTATTCATCAACCACAGGAACATCCATCCAATATCCATCACTCGTAACAGGAGTCTTGGATCTTAGACCTGTTGATTGAAATAGTTTTTGATTTCCACTAGGTCTCTGGTCCTGAAGTTTCCTAAACATGTTTGGACTTTGTGACCTTTGGAAATTATGATTTTGGTTCCATGAATTTTGATGATGATAACTTCTAAAGCCATCGTTATAAAAATTTCGACTATCAACATTCTGGTATCGAGTTTGATATTGACCTTGACTTCTGAAATTATTTGATTGACCATTAAAGTTATTCATTCTTGGTGAACTACTTCTAGGTCTCTCATATCTGCCTGATGTAGATTCAGGCTGAAATCTTTGTTGATTCCTTTGAAAACGAGGAACTTGGTGAGTTCCTTTTTCAGCCTTATCTACACCAACAACAACACTCTGTTGCATAGTAGCAGATATCTTTTGTGAGTTAACCTTCTTCTCACCATCACCACTTTTTGCTGGTGATTTTCCCCTGTCTCTCACTTACCTTGCTCCACTCTTCTTGTTAGGACAAAAACTAGCTACATGTCCCTTTTCATGACATTTGAAGCACGATTTTCTAGCCGAAGACTTCTTAATTGAAGCCTCTGCTTAATTCATCAGGTGACGATGATGATGATAATGTGATGATGAGATGATGATGATGATGATGATGATGATGATAGATGATGATGATGCCTTCGAATGATCTTGTTTAGTTTGCATAACTTCTGATTGTTCTTTGTTTTTGTTCTTAGCAAACTGCAAATTAGACTCTTTTGTAATAATAGTGACCTCTTCTTTCAAATCACTCCCTTTAACAAAATCAACCTTTCTAACAAAAGTTTGCTTTTGATTTTTAGGATGTGTATTCTTTGTTTTCAAAACTGGTTCCCTATTATTATCCTTCTTGGCATTCTCAGTCACATCAACATCACCTGATGTGGAACTACCAGGTGCAGTTGACACAAAATATGTAAGCTCTTCTTCATCTGGCAAGAAAGAATAGTCATGACCAAGAGGTGGTGGAACCTCATTCAAACCTTTGAATCCCACATATGTCTTGTCATTACTCTTCTTCAGGCCATTCATCATGTGTTTCATAACAACAAATGAATCTCTGAATTGATTTAGTTTCTTTTTAAGTTCACAAATTTTATGTTGTGCTTCAGACAACTCTTTGCATTTTTCAGAAATTTATTTTGTTTTCTCACTCATCATATCATGAGCTAAGTCAATAACTTGAAGTTTTTTATTAAGCTTACAGGTTAGAATATTGATTTCTTCTTAATAACTTTAATTTTCTTCAAGTATAATGACTCATTTCGTTTTACGAAAAAGTTTGATTCTTTTAGGTTCGAGAGCTCATTTACCAGACTTTGGTATTGCTTTGTTAATGTGTCAACTTCACTTTACAGTTCATGACATTTTAAACAAACAGAACTACCAGAGTTAGAATGTACCTCTCCTGTTGATTTGCTTAGATCGGCCATGAAAGTAGCATAATCAGCAACCATCTTCTTCTCTGTAGCAGTCTGTTCTCCATCAGCTTTTTCAGCTATCTTCTCTCGCTCTGCCTCAGCATCAGCTTTCACTTCTCCATCAACAACTAGTGCTATCTCAGCCATGAAAACCTGTGAGGCATTGTTATCACCCTCCAGATCTCCAGTCATAAGAACCCTCTCTAGCAGTAGAAATCAGGGCCTTTGATCCAGTGTTGTTTGGACACATTCCTGTTGCTTGAACCATGACCAGGAGAATCTTGAAAGGATAAGTTAGAACAAGATTCAGTTTTTGGTCGTTGACATTCTCTAGCAAGATGTCCATAGTTTTGACAATTGTAACACTTCACTTTTGACTTGTCAAAGCCCACACTCTTTCCAACGAACTTCCTGCCCGTTCTGTTCATGAACCTCTATACTCTTCTAGAGATCATGGCCATCTGCCATTGTAAATCCATCTCCTCCAGCTCATCAGGGTCGATCTGATCATAATCTTCATCAAACGTAGCACGATCAGATATTTTTCCCTGAATGTAATTCTCGTAGGAAGCAACGAAGGAAGCAAGCAATGCCAGATGATCTTCAGTATTTTTGACAATTGCTTGATTGTTGTCTCTTTGCCCTAGACTATCATCCTAAAGCAGCAACAAAACATACTTCACCCTCAACATTTCTCACGATCTGCTCATTCTCACATGAGAGAAACGTAGTTGCAGTATCACTAGAAGCATTGTTGGAAGATGAAGGTGTAAGCCCTTTATATATCCCCGGATCTTGAACCTGATCATAACCCGTTTCCTTCTTCTTCATATTGAGCTCATAAGCTCTTAATCAGCTTCACCCTTTATCATCAAAGTATAAATATCCCACTTTGCAAGTAAAGCATCCAGCAACTTTTCGTTTAACTCCACATCCGTGTATCCCTCTATGTCATAATTGTCCATTTCTGACATCAGATGATAATATCGCGTGATGATATCTTCTAGGGAATCACTCCTCATGCCTTTAAACACAACAAACTGTTTCTTCAGCAGATCAACCTTGTTCTTCTTCACATCAGTATTGCCCTCATACCTCTTCTCTAGGGCATCCCACATTTCCTTCGACGTAGTATAACACTTGAATGTATGTTTGATGCCATCAGGTAATGACACCTTTATAGCAGCCAAGGCTTTCTTCTCAGACTCATACATCCTCTTTTCAGCTTCAGACATATTCACATAAGCAGTAACACGTTGTCTGCCCTCAAAGTCATGCGTTGGGTTAGCGTACCCATCTTGAATACAGATCCACATCTGTGTGTCGTGGTATTCAATAAAGGATTGAAACCTGTCCTTCCATGTAAGGTAATTCTCTACCTTTAGCATTTTTGGAGGTTTGTTTGTGGTGCCAGCCTCATGCTCCATTCTTAACAGCTCATTTAGGTTAGACATATTCGACAATTTTACCGAACCGGCTCGTTAAAAACGTTAAAACTTGTCTGAAATGAGTGATTACCAAATTATACTGTTAGACTCGTCTCGATGATACGCTTCTAATGATGTATATTGTCCGATTATGATTTTTTTCTTCTGTCATAGAAATCACACGAGCCTTACCGTGCAACCGGTTTGTCAAGATTGTTTATGGATCAAAATCTATGTCCGAAAACTTTTAACTCCGGTTACGTCAGCTGGTTAACTTTCCACATTTTTGTATGGAACTCGGAATAGTACCAAATCCGGAACTGTAACACGGATAGCAAATCCGAGATAGAAATTCGGAACAGTAATCCAAATTGCTAATCCAAGATGGTGATTCGGAATAGTGATCCTAAATGAAATCCGGAATGTACTGTTCTTATCCGAAATGGAATCCGGAATAGACTATTCTGATCCGAGATGGAATCCGGAATACACTTTTGATCCGAAATTCAATCCGGAATGGAATCCGAGTTGGGCTTTTTTGATCCGAATTGCACTTTTCTGATCCGAAATGCAAGTTCTCCAGATCCGAATTGTAAGTCTGAAGATCTGAAATGCAGATATCTGATCCGAAATTCAAGTCTGTGATCCGAAATACTTCACTTTTGATCCGAGATGCCTTTCCTCAATCCGAAATGCCTGTTGTTAATCCGAAATCGCTGCAAGAAACCCTAAAACAGCCGCCGAAACCCTAGAACAGCCGTCACAAACTTCAAAACAGCCTCCAAAACGTCCAAAAACCCAACGTTTTCTGCTGTTACGATTCTGAACCGAGCAAAATCAAGAGCCAAATGCTCTGATACCAATTGTAGGTCCCTTAGTCCTTATTGATCTTCACAGAATCGTCTATCCAATCTAAAGTGCGGAATTCCCTAGAACAGATTTCATAGAAACAAGAACACGAACACGAACACAATTACTTTCAAACAGTCTTCTATTGATTATCTAACACAAAGGTTTTACAATCAATTCAAGGCTCTCTCTCAACTCTCTGAACAACTAAATCTGCAACACGAACAATAGTTACAACAACGATCAACCTTAACCCTAATGCAAACTTCCCTTTATTTAGAGATAGGTTATGCAACTGGGCTAGGGTTTCCCTACATGGACTGCTAATGGGTCTAAAGCCCAACTCACCTACCATGAGCTATTTAGGGTCTAGTTCAGCCCAATTACTTCTAATTAACTATTACAAAACTAAACCCGCTAACCGTTTATCATTTTACTAATTACAAGATATCCAAAGACCAAATCTAAGCTATTGTCACAAATATGCACCAACAAGTATTCCTTCTCCAATTATTCATATTCCTTGAGTACCCGCAAACCCTACAAAACATCCACGTATTAGTTTAACATTGTAAAGCAGGCTAGCATCCTTGTCAGGTGTCGAGAAGCTCCACTATCCATTATCCACTTAGAAAGATTGACCTCAGGAGTCCCTTCACATGTAATTAAGTAGTTATTTTAACAGAGAAACCCAAGCTTCTCAGTCTTGGGTGGCTTTGGGATATCAAACTTTGGTACATTAACACTTCCGGTTTTGTTTTTAACATCATGTCCAACCTGTGACTCAGGTTTAACTTTCGATTTTTGTTGGAACAGGTGTTGTTTTCACTTCTGTAGAAGATGGTTTAGATTTAACCACCCAAGTTTGTGTTTTCAAAAAAACTTTGGGTAGAACTTTGAATCCTTTTGTTCGTTTTTAGTTGATGATTCACCAAATTTAGAATTTGAAACATTTATGGTTTTTGGTTTCACATCTTTGTTGGATTCGTTATTTCTTTTTAAAATCTGTGTTGGTACAAACTCAGGGTCTTTTGTTTCACATCTTCTGTAGACTTCTTCATGCTATAAAAAGATTTTGGGTTGTTTTGAGGACATCGTCGTGCAATGTGCCTGACTTAGCATGTCCTGCTGTCATGTTCAACAAAGGAACCCAAAGATTGTTCATGGCGTTTCTTTTCTGCATGAAATTCATCATTTGATTCTTCTTTAGCCAGACTTTCTTTCTCATTAACAGTGCTTGTTCTGAAAACAAATTCAATTTTCTTTTTTGGTTTGGTTTTCGAAACTTGTTTTTATTCTTCTTCTTGTCAAACCCAATCTAATCCTTTTGTTTTCAGGATAATCCCTTCCCTTTGAATGGTGATTATTATAAACTCTCTTTGGTTTTAGAATATAAGCTGCATTTTGCTTTTCAAGATCAGAAAGACTAACTTCAACAAATTTGAATAATTTGTCATCTTTATCAAGATTCACGTTCTGAACCAGAAATATCTCATTAGAATACAGTTTGTCTGATCCATTCATTTTGTAAACTACCACATTAGGATCATGTTGATACACTTTTGTGTCTGTCGCTTGTTCTTAGTTACATCTGTAATTGTGCGGTCTTTGTTTACAGTGTCTGTATAGTTTGGTCGTGTCGACCGAATCAAGATATCCTCCTATCTTGGTTTGGTACGATTTTTAGTTTGTCTGTGTTAAACAGTTGCATGTGTGTATACTGTTGAGTCTTGTGTATGTCATGTCTGTGGAATGTTCTCCATGGAAAACACTTTGTGCGAGTGGACATGCTTCGTACGAGCAAGATGTTGGTAGTACAAGCCATCTGCCATTCGTACGAAAACGATTCCCTCTAAACAAGTATCATACTTTTTTCGTACGAGCTAGTTGATGCTCGTATGAACCAGCTTGTTCGTACGAGTATATTTGGAGTAGTTCTTTGTGTATTTTAGTGTTTCGTATGTCCAGCAACATACTTCGAATTGTTGCTGAGCATGGACACTATATAAGTAGACATGCACTCCTCAGTGTGAGGTGACCTGAGTTAGTCGAGTTGAGTGAGTAACCAGCTAGAGAGAGAGACACAAGAGCACAGAGAGTGTTGCATGAACATTGTTTGTATATGTTTTTATTAGTTCTCTTTAGTTAATCAATATATTGAATCTTTGGTTATTATGTGTTCTTACTTTGCTTTGGTTTGCATTCTTACGAGGATTCTGCACTTGTATCTGTGTTGTATGAACAAGGAAAAAAGTTTATCTTGATCCTGCAAGTGGACCTACAAGTGGTAGCAGAGCTTTGGCTCTCTTCCTTGTTCAAAACCAAGCTTAGTGATTGTGTCTGAGCTAGTTGAGAGGGTTTCTTGAAGTGTTCTTGAACTTTCAGCAGGAACTTAAGTTTTTGAAAGATAACAAACTTAAAACTTAGTTAAATCTGTTGTATCAAGAAAATTTTCATAAAAACCTAGTTAGAACACATGGAGACATGTTAAAATCTGGTTTTTCTTAAAATTTTCATCTAAGTTGAACACACTTGTAGAAGAAACTCACCAGATTATTGTTGTAAGTTGACCAAATCTCTAACATTCTGGACTTGACTGTTAAAACTGAAAATCTGATGGAATGTTTGTCTTTTTTAACTAAAAATGTGTAGACAATAGAACACTTTTGAAAACCAGTATGTGCAGAAAAGGAATTTTTCACCAACCAGCCCTGCAAAAAGATTCCTCTGCCAAAAACATCTGTGCGAATAACCCATCCGCAGGAAGAACCAGATTGTTCATACGAAAGACTAGTCATCCGCACGAAGAACCTGGTTCGCATGGAAGACTTAGTTTTTCGCACGAAGTAGTATCCTCCGTACAAAACAAGTAGTTCGTATGAAGGACATACCATTCGTACAAAATAGTGGTTCGTACGAAGAACAACTCAGTCTACTTTTTCGTGTTTCAGTTTTTCAAACTTTATGATTTCTCAAACCTTGTGATTTCAAAAATTGTGAATTTTTAAAAAGGGGACACTATTATTTTAAAAATCAAACTTTAAACCTTTTAATTTTCATAATTAAGAAAATGAGTTCTAATCCATGGGATTGGAGTAGTAGTTCAAGCACAAATTAGGACTCTTCGCAAAGCTCCGCAACCTCATGGGTAAAATCATTCATGCCTCAACATACAGCCATGATTACTGCAAATCAATGGGCGTGTGTCACAAACCAGAACCAGAGCATTCAGACTCTTCTAATGAGTGAGAGTGAAACCGGGAGTAATAACCGTCCACCTAAACTGAACCATATGAACGATTATCCGTCTTGGAAAAGTCGTTTCCACACATATGTTCTCAGACATAACACATAATAATGGACATGTTTTACTACACTCTATAAAGAATCACTCGAAGAGGCAGGATCAAACCCAACCTCCTTAGCCAATCTAGATGAAGGCGATAAAAAGGCTTACGATCTAGAGAAAAAGGCGTTTGCTATCCTAACACAGGCACTCCACAAAGATATATACCATTAGTTTGTGTACTGTACAACAACAAAAAATCTATGGGATACCCTGGAAGCAAGAGGAGAGGGTAATGCTGCAACCAGAAAAATTTGGCATGATCTGCTAAAAAAGGACTTTGAAGGTTTCATGTTCATGGAAAATGAAACATTGAATGATATGACCACACGTTTTTACCATCTTCTTAGCGAAATGTACTCTTAAAAAGTGTTAGCATCTCTGCAAGAAATCGTGATGCGCTTTGCTGACGCATTACCGCCAAAATGGGGTCAATTTATTCACTTATTAAAACATATAGGTGTTTTGGACTCAATCTGTGACATCCCGGTTTTTCGGATAACGTAAACGCAATACTTGTCGAATAAATGGTATGTTACATATTAAACGTGTATGAATTAGTGAATACGTGATGTGTGATTACGTGAATTGTTTTAGTTACAAAATATATATATATATATATAATAAATATGTACACGAACAAACCGAACTCCTTGTGACTCTAGGAAACCTTAAACCCAAGTCTTCGGCCGCGAGATTTAAACCTTAAACCTTAAGCCATTCTCGGCCAAGTGCAAACCAAACCAAACCAAACCAACCCAAACATATCTCGGCCGCAAAGATCAAACCCAAACCGACCCATCCTAGTTCCTCGGCCACGAATTCAAATCCAAACCGTAACCCTATCTCTCCTTGCGCTATATATATACACACACCCATGCATGTTTCATTCACAACACAAAACCCTAGGGAGAAAGAAGCCGACGGCAGCCTCTTCCTTCTTCAGATCGATCGAGATCAGCCTCTTGTTCACCTTCTCAATCGCAAGCAAACAGCCCTACACTTCCTTTGATCGCGGCAGTTTTTGCTGATCACTTTCCCCGATCGCAACCTTCATCACATCCGGATCATTCTTGTCCAAGTCTCGGCTTATTTACCTAGTTATCAAAGGTTAGAATCCAGCATATGTTACAAGATCATATTCGGTTAGATGTGTGTTGATTTTGTTGTTTGTTTCGGATTGAATGATTGAATGAAACGATTGTGTTGTTTTCGGATTATATATGTTTTAATCGGCTGATTTATCATAGGTACAAGTATGATTGTTTTCGGAACATGTAAGTTTGCCAAGTATGATTGAACGAAAAGTTAGGCTAGCCGATTTGTTAATAATGGTTGCATTGGATGGTTGTATGAAAATCTGAAATCATAAGCTTTGTTTGTTTGTAAAAACTAGAAGTATGAACTAGGGTTTGCATGGATATGTTATTAGTATTGATCTATGATTAGAAATCGGTTCTTGCTCGCCTAGGTTGATCATAGGAACGGTTTATGCAAGTTATGGTAATAATATGCTGAAAACAGTTGCTGAGTAATAGTTACAGCCGACTTCATCTGGCTGTAACTCGGTCATTAGTTGTCGAAAAACGGATTTTCTGATGTCTAGAACGTAGAGATTTGAATAACGAATCTAAGGGCGCTGGATTCATAATTTTCTGAAGTCGTTTAATAATTTTAAAGGGCCAAATAAGTTCAGTAACTAAAGCTGTGAAAATCCTGAAATTTTGTTAGTTGTTTATCGAGTTGGATTTTAAAATCAGTAGGGAGTTGAGTCATGATTTTTGTACAGCAACTAGGTATGGAAATTTCCGGGCAACTCCAACTGGAATTTTGTTAATTGGACGATCAGTGATTTTTAAATAAATTCTTCCGTGGACTGCAGTCAGAAAGCGATAAATCTGACTCCAGCCGAGTATATTGATATTTATGGTTAAATGGTAAAGATTTAGGACTTGGAAAATTTATATAAATTTCTACAGTATAAATGGCACCTTCTGTAAAAATATTGGAATTTTTGGAATGTTGGAACTATTTTATAAAAATCCTAGAAAACGGCTGAATTATGAGTGTTAAACTGAAATTTGATAACTTGGGATTGTGTGCACCAAATGGTGGCATGGATTGGTTTATGTTTATGATAAGTTGTTTTAATCATTAGGTTCACATGAGGATACTTGCATGCATGTTTGAGTGTTAGATATGTTGTTTGTGTGTATCACTTTGTGCGTAAATTAAGTGTAGAATTTGTATTGGTGTGTTCACACACTGACGTGAAATCAATTGGTTTGTTAGGACGCAATTAGCCGTCCCATCCTTTACAACTTCTTTGCTACACTAACCGAGCAACAAAAGGTGAGTTCACGGCCCCTAACTTTATCGGATTTTTAAACAACAGGGGGAGAAACATGTATACACTCTTCAAACTCAATCTCTTTACGTTATACGAATTTAACGTCATATAACTATTCGGTAACTAAGTTAATGTTAATGTAATGTTATGGTCACTAAGTAGCTATATCACTTAAGTCATCGTCAATCTCTCGGATCGTTAGTATTGGGTTTAATAGCGGGGGAGTTATAAGTAGTACTACTGGGCCCGACAAGCCCCATCTGAGCTAGTCGCGCTAGCCGACCGGGTATGGTCAACGGGTGAATAATTCGGCCTAACTTCGCCATGGTCAGTGATAGGCCTGGCAACACGGAGGCACAACAGTCAGCTTCGATCGCGAACTCTTACGTGACATAACTTTAGGCTAGCTACCTATATATGTTAACATTGAACTTAATTACGAAACAACTATATTATCCCGGGTTGAGGATAATGGAAACAACAACTTATTATTCCGGGTTGGAATAATGGAAACAACAACTATATTATCCTGGGTTGAGGATAATGGAAGCAACATCTTATTATTCCGGGATTGGAATAATGGAACCAACACGTTATCCCGGGTTAGGGATAACGGGGAAAACAAACTATAACCGAACAAACGAATTTATGAAAACCTGTGAACTCACTCATCTTTAATGTTGACACTTGTTTCTTTACATGTTTCTCAGGACGCTAGGAGCTCTAGGTGCACGCACATGCATTGAACAAGATATCTTTTATCGAGTCTTATTTATAAATATTGTTTTGGGGTTTTTCATTTGTTTTGGCGTTTGTGTTGGCGCCCGCTTCACTACTTATTTATGCTTCCGCTCAAACTTTAAAAACTGATGCTTCTGCTAAATATTGGTAACTAATCAAGACAATATAAAATCTACGACAAATGATTTTTGAAAACGTATTATCAAATCATATAGAGTCGTTCGACGTACTAGTGTTTCAGATTCTGGTTGGTTCACACGCCTCGCGGTAAAACTCCGCAAGTGGAAATTGAGGGTGTGACACAATCAGTATTTATGAATATGTGTAGAAATTGGAGAACAAGAATGAAGAGGAACTTCGAAAGACACAAGGAGTTACTATTCCACAAAACCCTGAGATGTACTTCGGAGGTATTAATACAGGTATTAGTGCAAGTCAGCAACCAAAGCTTCAAACCGCGTTTGTATCAAACGAGAATCCCTTTCTACCACAACTTGTTCAATCAAACTAGTCTGCAAGCTCAAGTACTCAAGCCTATGGACAAGTTTTTGATCGGAAAGCCTTTTTGCCACAACCACGAGATCTATCACCTCAAGTTCCACAGCAAGCTCCTCAACAAGCTTTCTATGGAAATAACTTTCAAGCCACAAACCCCAACACCGTCAGACTTGGCACATCACATCTTCCCAAGGTCAGTGTAGAAGTTGCTCAAGAGCATATGGAACTTCTAAACACCATGGTCAGTTCCTATTACAAATTAGTAGCTGGTCAAATTAGAAACATCAATTTGACAAATGAAGACTACCAGCAAATAGACAGTGATGAGATGGAGCTAATGGATATCAAGTGGGCGTTTGCTAGTGCAGTGAGAAGAGCCAAGGATTACATGAGCAGAAGAGGAAGAACCAGTTTGGAAAGCAAGAAAGATACACAATATGGTTTTGATAAAAATATCGTTACTTGCTTCAACTACGGTGAAAGAGGTCATTTCAAGCGTGAGTGTACAAGAACCAGCAAACAAGGAAATTACAACCCCTTCCGAAATCAATCTCAACCATCAAACACAGCTCATGTCAACAATGATAGAAGAATAGTAGTTGTGAGAAATCCAAACAACACCAACCAATCAGGACCTTCAAACAACACACACAGAGCTTTGGTAGTTCAATCTGATGAAGGATGTGATTGGTCAGTACAATTGGGGACTGAGAATAATGGAGGATCTGCATGTTATGCCAAGATCATCAATTGAATCAAACATGTTCACAGCATTGATAAATATGATGATGATGATGATAGTTTGGGGTATAATGGTGGTTCTGATGAAGAATGCTCAAGTTCAGGTTGTTATGGATCTGATTAGATATTAGAGAGGGTAGTGATGCTGAGGTCAGAAAGTTGTTGAAAGAAGTCAAGAAGATGAAAGGTAAAAAGGCGGGTTTAATGATCAAGGCAGAAGCTGCATCAAAGGAAACAAAAAAATTCTTTACAAATAGTGCTGCCTTCCCTCATCATACTGCCTTCATGGCGAATGTTGCCGGTTCGACAAGTCAGGTAAATTCCGACTCTCCTAAAGTTTGCAATGACTGTGCTGAATTAACAAAATTTGAAACAATTAACAGTCATAATCAAAACTTAGTTGTTGAATTATCAAAATGCAAAGAGGCGAACTTGGCTTTAACTCGAAACGAAAAAGAATTCAAATCTTAAGAAAAGCGTTTCGGAATTGACAAAGATAGTTATGAATAAACAGACAGGAATTAATAACTACATTAATCTCCTAGAAGAAACAAAGAAAGAGTTAGCCATCACCAAATGCGAACATGATGCAATCAAGCTAAAATTGGGCAGTTATTCTAACTCCCGATATGTGCTTGATCATATCATTGATGTTCAAAAACTAAAGGAGATGTTAAATGCATTGGGAATAAGTCATGTCTACCCCTGATGAAATTAAACTATACCACATTGCCTGATGAAGAGGAAATGCCACGCTTTGAACCCTCCGTACCTCTCAATCCTGAAGAATTTGCAGTAGGACTAGGGCTCAAGCTAGACAATTCCTCGGTTGAATCAAGAAAGTCCGAGAACTCATCATCAGTTGTTAATTAGAACCTCTCTACAGCAGAGGAGGATGATTCATCAGATGATGAGTGAGAGAAAACTGATCTGGATCAATCTCTTGATGAAGAAAAGAGACTAGAAATGTCTGCTACTACCAGTGTAAAAATTGTCGAAAATCAAGAGAATGATCCAATGAAATATGTTAAGACAGAAGTTACTACAGATGAAATTGATAATGTGTTGTATACTTTGGTTGGAGACAAGAAAATTTATTCTAACAAAGACTTTCTGATAAAAAATGTAAATCCAACATCTATTGATCAAGTTTTTGAAAAGTCAACAACCTAATTTTTTAAGAAGAAAAACCCAATCAAATCACAATCATTATCTGTTTCAAAAGAAAAACAAAAGGAAAAGCGAGTTGAAAAGTCTAAGGTCCCACAACCAAAGATTGAGACAAAAGGCACCCCCTACAAATTAAAAATGTTAAATTTGTGAGTTCTACAGTTACTGATAAAGTCGAGACTTTTGAAGGTATGTCTAATATAGATTTTGTAAACAAAGATAAGATTTTAAAGCGTAACAGTGAAAACAATTACACCCAACATACAAATGGGTGTGATTAAAATGAACCCAGTACCTCAAGACCCGTAAGTTCAACATCAAGTCATGGAACACGATCTCCTAAATTTGTTGAAAGGAGAACATGATTTAAATATGGAGAGTTTGGCCACATTATTAAGAATTGTACAAATCCAGCAAAGCCGAGATTTGTTGAGAAAGCCCCTCCAAAACCAACTTGCCAACGTCGATCTATTTCTCCAAAACAAGACAAACGGGTTGTTAAAGAACACGAAGAAAAACAGAGATGTAAACAAGTAAAGTAATTGAAAAAGCTTTAAAACCGGATTCTTCAGAAGGGAATCCAAGATCTTCAAATTTAATAAACCAGAAATTGTTCAAACTATAAATAATAGTCATTCTAGTAAATATCAATTTCTTGGAAACTTAAGACCGGTGATGGTTCAAGAGGAGGCACACAATTTTCGAATCATCAAGAAATTGAAATCACATTTCTTGATGATAAGGGTCGACCCAAGACCACCAAGGCTTGGGTCCCCATCTCAAACTGATCGGGTTTTTGAAATGTGCAGGGTGTTCCAGGAGGAACTGTGAATAGTCATTGGATTGTTGACAGTGGAGCATCGAGGCACAAGACAGGCGACTTACGGCTCTTTTATGATGTGAAAAACATTAGGGGTGGTTATGTTGCTTTTGTTGGTGATTAAGGTGAATACATCACTTGAGAAGGAATGGTCTCCAATGGTGTTGTTAGTTTTGACAAGATCAATTATGTTCGACATATTCATCACAATATTCTAAGCGTTTCTCAAATCTGCGACAAGAAGTTCACGGTTCATTTTGATGATGCCGGATGTTATGTGCTGAAACCTGGTTTCACGATTCCCAAGGAATCGATCCTTTTTTCGGCTCCAAGAATCAACGAATTGTATATTCTTGACATGTGCCAAGCTATTAGCACGTCTGCACAAGTCACATGTTTTGTCTCAAAAGCCACCGAAAAGGAATCAATCTCTTGGCAGAGACGAATGGGACACATCCAATTGAGAAAAATGAATTATTTGATGAAAAACAATCTTGTGAATGATGTGCCAGTGAAGAACTTTCATCTACAAGACGTCTGTGTTTCATGCCAAAAAGGTAAACAAGCAAGAAAATCTCATCCTGTGAAGTAGATCAACGCAGTAAATATGCCTCTAGAACGTCTTCATATGGACCTCTTTGGACCTATGGAACATAAGACTACCTTTGGTGATTCATATTGTTTAGTAGTTACTGATGACTACTCAAGATTTTCATGGGTGAACACGTTGGCACACAAGAGTGAAGTTCCCGAAATCCTCAAGAATCTCCTAACTTTGCATGAAAATTTATACAATCTAAAGCAAAGGAGAATCAGAAACGACAACGGCACCGAATTCAAGAATCAAGTTATGGATGAGTTCTATTCTTCTAAAGGCATTCTGCATGAGTACAGTTCTCGATACACTTGTCGCTGAGAGGAAAAATAGAACCCTAATTGAAACAACTAGAACTATGCTCGTAGAATCAGAACTTCCTGTTCAATTTTGGGGAGAAGCTGTTGCTACTGCATGTTATACGATGAATAGAGTTCTTACGGTGAAGAGGCACGGGAATACATGTTTCGAGTTGTTACATAAAAGGAAACCGGATGTTTCTTTCTTAGAACCTTTTGGAGCTCCATGCACTATGATTAATCCACATGGTAAATTTGGTCAGAAAGCTATCGAAGGTTTCTTTCTTAGATATGCTACTCATAATTTCAGAGTGTGGAATTTGTCAACAAAGAAGATTGAAGAATGGGGTGAAGTTAAGGTTCAAAGATACACTGAATCAGTAAGAGCTTCAGGTGCCCCTTGGATGTTTGACTACGATGGGTTGTTTAACTCCTTTAATCTGCCAACTTTGGATGATGCTTCTGCAGCTGCTCAAATGTTACTTGAAAGTGATACTGCAATTGACTCATCATTAGTTCGACCAATTATTGTTAACCCTCAAGTGTCTACTTCGGTTAACAATCTTGTTAAAAATGAGGAAGTCGAAGATGCTGCTGATTATAATGTATCGTCAGAAGATGATGAGTTTCATGATGCAAAAGAAGCTACTTCTGCTCCTGTTCCTGGAATTTCAGCTGTCACGTCAAATATTCAGATCTAGGGACAACTGAAGCTCACTCATCATCAAATCCAGCAAACGAATTGGCTGTTGATCTGAATATCAACAATTTGGGTATAAACTCTCGAGTTCCTGATGTTCCTGAAACTCGAATTCATAATACCCATCATAAGCAAAATATTATCGGAGATGCCCATAGTGGTGTGCAGACACGTAATCAGCTCAGGAATAATTAGAATGCTGGCTTGTATTCAGTTATTAGGGAATCTAGGGAACAAAATGATTGGTCTTTTGCCTGCTATGTCTGTCAATTCAACCGAAATCTTGGAAGGAGGCAATGAAAGAAGACTCACAGGTTGAAGCTATGCAGGAAGAACTTCAGCAGTTTTAGAAGTTAGGCGTGTGGAAATTGGTTGACATGCCTGACAACTATAAGAAGATTGGTACAAGATGGGTTTACAAATGTAAGACGGATGACCGCGGTGTTGTAGTGAGAAACAAAGAAAGATTGGTCGTCTAGGGCTTTAATCAGGTAGAAGTCATTGATTACAATGAAGTTTATGCACCGGTAGCTCGTCTTGAGGCCATAAGAATTTTCTTGGCTTATGCGTCTTACAAGAAGTTTACCGTTTATCAAATGGACGTAAAAAGTGCATTTCTTCATGGTGTGGTTGAAGAAGAGGTACAAGTTGAGCAACCGCCTGGTTTTGAAGATCCAATTCATCCTGATAAGGTTTGGCTTCTTAATAAGGCGCTATATGGTCTTAATCAAGCTCCATGGGCTTGGTATGAGACGTTGTCTTCCTATCTTCTGAAGAATGTTTTTGACGTTGATCGACTGTACTCTCTTCATCAAGTAACAGATGAGGACTTATTGTTGGTGCAGGTGTATGTTGATGATATTATTTTTGGGTCGACCAACGACAAAATGTGCAAAGAATTTGTGCAGGTCATGCTGGAGAAGTTCGAGATGAGCGCTATGGGATAAATGACTTTCTTTTTAGGTTTGCAGGTTCATCAATCTAAGGAAAGGATTTTCATCCATCAAGCCAAGTATGTCGAGGATATTCAATGGAAGACTCAAAGCCCTTGGGAACTCCATTAGCTCAGAATCATGGGATTACTCCTGACGGAATGGATGAACATGTGGAACCATCTCTTTATCATGCTATGATCGGATCTCTCATGTATCTAACTGCTTCGACCCAATATAATATACCTAACATGTCTTCTAGCTCGCTACCAGTCCAGTCCGAAGGTTTCTCATTTGATGGTTGTAAAAAGGATCTTTCGTTATTTGAAGGGTTGCCCGGACACTGGTCTATGGTATCCTAAGGATGATAACTTTGATTTGACAGCATTCAGTGATTCTGATCATGGCGGCTGCAAGATCGATGCAAAATCAACATCAGAAAGATGTCAGTTCTTGGGAAATCGCCTAGTCACGTGGCAGTGCAAGAAGCAGACTTGTGTAGCTTCGTCAACCTGCGAGGCTGAGTATATTTCGGCTTCTAGTTGCTGCTCTCAGGTTCTATGGATTCAATAGCAAATGCGCGACTACGATTTTGAATTTCTAACTACTCCTATTTTTGTTGATAACGAAGCTGCTTTACAGATCACTCGTAATCCTGTACAGCACTAGAAACCAAACACAATGAGATTAAGTATCATTTCATACGTGATTGTTATGAAAAGAAACTTATCAATGTTGTTGAAATCCACATTGATCACCAACGTACCGACCTATTTACAAAAGCTTTTGATAAATCTCGTTTTGATTATCTACTTTTGTTCACTGGTATCAAGGTGAAACCCGAGTAATTCATACTTGGCTAATCATTTTTCATAAATATTTTCTTCAAAATCCAAAAATACAAAAAAAATTTATATTCTCTAAGTTTTATATTTTAGGGGGAGAATATTTCAAGAAAATACAAAAACATGAGAAAGTGTAAAAATACAAAAATATGTCTTTTATTTAGTTTAAGTTTTTATTACCTTCTTTATTTAAGGGGGAGAAAAATTTAGAAAAATACAAAAACAATAGAAAACCAAAAATCAAAAGAAAATTAGTTTCTTGGGTAGGTAAGTGAAGATGATGAAATACACCATGGTCTGTCATAAACAGTCAAAAACACAAAATGAAAATTGATAAGTAACTTTATTAATGATGTATCGGTAGGCTCACAATCAGATTAAAATGTGCAGGTTGATATAAACTTAACGGACTACAAGCCAGGTGGGAACCATTCATTGGCATATGGCCTTGGTACCGAAATTTCGTTTGATAGTATACCGAGGATCTGAGATATGCGGTCTTTATGCTGACTTATCATCTGGGTATCATGGTTGAATCTTTTGCGGAAAATAATGGTGACGCAAGTCTAGAACTTCCATGATAATGTACATGTGTCTAAATACTGCATACGACCTACAATAAGTGATAAACATATCGCATCCACCCAAAAATAAGTGATAAAATACCACAACTTTATACGGGAGCTAAGTTTGTCTCTTTGTCGGTACGATGGTACTAACATGTTCACGGACTTACTCCTGTGCCCTGCATGCATATGAAAATCAAGTTTCTCATCAATAAGTGATTTAATCACATAGGGGTTGTGATGACTACTCCAGACCTTCTTGTTCTCCTTATCTTCAGATTGTACAGATTTTCAAGCAGAGTTAGGAGATCTTGAGGATTTCAGGAACTTCACTCTTGTATGCCAACATATTCACCCATGAAAATCTGGAGTAGTCATCAGTAACTACTAAACAGTAGGAATCACCAAAGGTATTCTTGTGTTTCATAGGTCCAAAGAGGTCCATATGAAGACATTCCAAAGGCATATTCACCGTGTTAATCTTCTTCACAGGATGAGATTTTCTTGCTTGCTTTCCCTTTTGGCATGATACACAGACGCCTTGTAGATGAAAGTTTTTCACTGAAACACCATTCACAAGATTGTTTTTCATCAAATAGTTTATTTTCCTTAAGTGAACGTGTCCCATTCATCTGTGCCAAGAGGTTGATTCCTTTTCGGTGGCTTTGGAGACAAAACATGTAACTTGTGTAGATGTGGTAATATCTTGGCTCATGTCAAGAATATACAAGTCGTTAATTCTTGGAGGCGACAGGAGAATACATTCTTTTGGAATCTTGAAGCCAGGTTTCAGCACATAACATCCGACATCATCAAAAATGAACCGTGAACTTCTTGTCGCAGATTTGAGAAACGCTTAGAATATTGTGATCAATTTGTTGAACATAATTGATCTTGTCAAAACTAACAACACCATTGGTGACCATTCCTTCTCCAGTGACGTATCTGCATTTGTCTCCAGCAAAAGCAACATAGCCTCCTTGAATGCTTTTCACTTCATAAAGGAGCCTTAAGTCGCCTGTCATGTGCCTTGATGATCCACTGTCAACAATCGAATGACTATTCACTGTTCCTCCTGGAACACCCTGCACATTTTAAAACCCGATCAGTTTGAGATGGGGACCCAAGCCTTAGTGGTCTTGGGTCGACCCTTATCATCAAGAAATGTGATTTCTATTTCTTGATGATTTGCAAATTGTGTGCCTCCTCTTGGACCATCATCGGTCTTAGGTTTCCAAGATTTTTGAATTTTACCAGAATGACTATTATTTATAGTTTTAACAATTTATGGTTTTATTAAATTTGAAGATCTTGGAATCCTTTTTGAAGAATCCGGTTTTAAAGCTTTTTCAATTACTTTTACTTGTTTACGTCTTTGTTTTTCTTCTTGTTCTTTAACAATCCGTTTGTCTTGTTTTGGAGAAACAGATCGACGTTGGCAAGTTGGTTTAGGAGGGGCTTTCTCAACAAATCTAGGCTTTGCTGGGTTTGTACAATTCTTGATAATGTGGCCAAACTATCCACATTTGAAAGATGTTCTCCTTTCAACAAATATACTGGGTTCATTTTTATCACACTCATTTGTATGTTGGGCGTAATTGTTTTCACTGTTACGCATTAAAATCTTGACTTTGCTTACAAAATCTATATTAGACATGCCTTCAAAAGTCTCGACTTTATTAGTACTCGTAGAACTCTCAAATTTAACATTTTTAAGCTTCTTCTTGTAGCGAGTGCCTTTTGTCTTAACCTTTGGTTGTGGTACCTTAGGCTTTTCGACTCGCTTTTCCTTGTGTTTTTCTTTTGAACTTGATAATGGTGGTGACTTGATTGCGTTTTTCTTCTCCAAAAATTTGGCTGTTGTCTTTTCAAAAACTTGATCAATATAGGTTGGATTTACATTTTTGATCGGACAGTCTTTGTTAGAATAGATTTTCTTATCTCCAACCAAAGTATACAATACATTATCATTTTCATATGTACACACATTTGTCTTGACAGATTTCATAGGATCATTCTCTTGATTTCAACAGTTTTCACAATGGGAGTAGCAAACATTTCTATCCCTTTTTCTTCGTCAAGAGATTGACCTGATCATTTTTCTCGGACTCATCATCTGACGAATCATCCTCTTCTGTAGTAGAGGGATTTTGATCAACAACTGATGATGAGTTCTCGGATTTTCTTGATTCAACTGAGGAATTGTCTAGCTTGAACCGTAATCCTGCTGTAAATTCTTTAGGATTAAGAGGTACAGAGGGTTCAAAGTGTGGCATTTCCTCTTCATCAGGCAATTTGTTATAGTTGTGTTTTAACGGAGGTGGACACGACTTATACCCAATGCATTGACATCTCCTTTTAGTTTTTGACCGTCAATGATATAATCAACATATCGGGAGTTAGAAAAACTTTCTGATTTTAGCTTGATTGCATCATATTCGCATTTGGCGATGGCTAACTCTTTCTTTGTTTCCCCAAGGAGATTAATGTAGTTATTAATTCCTATTTGTTTGTTCAAAACTATCTTTGTTAATTCAGAAACGCTTTCCTTAAGGGTTTCTATTACATATTTGAATTCTTTTTCGTTTCGAGTTAAATCCAAGTTCGCCTCTTTGCATTTTGACAGTTCAACAACTAAGTTTTGATTATAACTGTTAATTGTTTCAAATTTTGATTTTAATTTAGCGCAGTCATTGTAAACTTTAGGAGAGTCAGAATTTACCTGACTTGTCGAACCGACAACATTCGCCATGAAGGCAGTATGATGAGGAAAGGCAGCACTATTTGTAAAGAATTTTTATGTTTCCTTTGATGCAGCTTCTCCCTTTATCATCAAACCCGCCTTTTTACCTTTTAGCCTTTATGCTTCTTTCAGCAATTTTCTGACCTCAGCATCACTTGCGAAATTTTAGTCAAATGTCTAAAATTAACCACCCAAATATTGAATTCTTCAAAATTCAAGCACAATTTCAAAATCCTTGCGAAATTTTAGTCAAGATTGACCCAAAAATCACTCGATTTGGTGAAGATATGAAGAATCGGTGAAGTTGTGAAGTGGTGTTCTTGAAAGGGTTTAAGGAAGAAGAAGAATGAAATATGTGGCTAAAAGATGTGCAAGAAGTATGTGTTTAGGGTTAAAACTCATATTGCCCTTGCTGTTACGGCGGACCCATGCCTAGTGGCCATCGTAAGCTACGGTGGTCACCGTAAGCTACGGTGGGGACCGTAACCTACGGTGGTATCTAGAATTTTTTCATTTGATTTTTTTTAACTACAAACATTATGCTACCCCCTCGAAAAACCTGTGTTCTCCTCAACACAATGTTTGAGAAATTCATACGAACTTCCCCACACTTGTTTCAAACACAAGTCAAAACGAGTTCAGAGAATTGTTTGAAAACAAACTAACTAAACAACTAAACTAAATATTTACACTACCAAACCTGGGCCTCTTATGCTTAATATACATCCAACGGGCGTAAAATGTAGCCCACTTTGTCAAGCTCGAGATGTTTGATGTCGTTCCCTTCCAAGTACGTTTGAGCCGATGCCCATACACCATTTGCTTCGTGTTAGTATGAACATCTATAATATCTACATCTTCAAAACTGCCCACTCTTGTGATTACATAAGGACCCATCCATTTGCTTTTCAACTATCTAGCAAACAACTTCAATCTTGAGTTGTACAACCAAACCTTTTGACCCCACTGCAAAAAGTTCGTTTCCGAATCTTCGCATCATGGACCTTTTAAAGCTTATCCTTATACGCCGCCTCACACTCATACGCGTCATCTCGGATCTTTTCCATCTCGCTCAACTGTAACTTCCGGATTCTACCCGCTTCGTCATAATCTGCGTTCACCGTTTTAATTGCCCAATGTGCCCTATGCGCTAACTCCGTCAGTATGATATCCTTTCCCATACACTAACCGGTAAGGAGTTGTACCAATGGGAGTTTTATAAGCCGTTCGGTATGCCCACAACGCATGATCCAATTTGCTTGACCAATCTTTCCTATCCGTTCTTACCGTCTTAATTAGAATTTCTTTGATTTGACGGTTAGACACTTCAACTTGTCCACTAGTTTGCGAGTGATATGGCATGGCAATTCGGTGATTCACATTGTACCGCTTCAATAATTTCCCGAACAACCATTGCTGATTATAACCCTCGAGATCCCGAAGCAAGCAAAAATATTTGATTGCATAAACTTACAAACTACCGAATGATCATTAGTTCTTGTTGGTATGGCTTCGATCCATTTTGAAATATAATCCACCGCAACCAAGATGTACAAGAACCCATTCGAGATCGGAAAAGGCCTCATAAAATCTATACCCCATACATCAAAAATCTTAACCACCAAAATGGGTTGCGTTAGCATCTCGTCCCTTTTCGAAATACTTCCCATCTTTTGGCAATTTAGACAATTCCGGGCAAACTCACATGCATCCTTGAAAATTGTCGGCCAATAAAACCCACATGTAAGTACCCAATATCCCGTCTTGTGACCACTAAAGTGCCCCCCATAAGCGGATGAACGAGCATGAGTTAAGATTTCTGACACTTCCGTTTCAGGCACACATCTCCAAATCACTTGATCGGGCCCAATTTTGAAAATGTCCGGTTCATCCCATATATATTGCTTGACTTGGACCATAAACTGTTGTCTTCTTCTCTTCGTCCAATGATTTAAGTAATTCACATAGTGGGCATACCATGGTGCAACAGAAGTAGAAGCGGTACAATGTGAATCCCCGGCAACGGCGCCAAAATTTGATGTGAAGTCGTAGTCTCACGTAAATTTAATACAAATACTACTAACAGTTAGCGGTAAGTGGGTATCGAACATAGGGAGTTTGTGGAATATGTGCTATCTAAAGTTTATACTAATTAACTAATTTATCTAAATTGCAAGAAAATGAATTCAAGATTTTTGGTGTTTTGGTTTTAAAATTAAACAAATTGCAATTCAACTATTGTTGTTAAAACGGATTAAAAGCAAGTAATCATCCTAAGTTTCCGGTTTCAATTAACACTTGTGTTTTAAATACAACTAGAAAGAATCACATAGACATGACTTGTGTATGACTATTTGTTCGTGATGAAAGGGAACTAAGTACTCGGATTACAAAGATGCGAGGTTGTTACCCGATGACCAATCAACAAATATCCAACCCTAAACCCTCCCGTGATATCTCGATTATTAACGACACCAAGAACGTACGATTAAGGCTAAGATCAAAACATCAATCAACAGTTTACAAACAAAATTCAAACACTATAATAAACTACAAACATTGCAAGTCTATTATTCTAGAAATTAAGGATAAAAACATAATTGTTTCAAGCAAACCTTCAACCTAGGATGATCACAATGAGTTTAGCCACTCATGGTCTTGTAAATCATCACACCATCAATGTCATGTTCATATGAATCATAAACACGAAACAAATGTTATAAATTTTTCTGGAACCAAATGGGACACTCAAAATCGCCTCTAGAACTCTGCAAAAACGTCTCCAATGATTGACATACCAAAAACCTCTTGAAAACCGAATTAAAAAGGGCAGTTACACTTTTCTCGCTGGTCACCACCGTACGCTATGGTGCCCACCATAGCTTACGATGGTCAACAATTTCTTTACGGCCCCAAGAGTCTGGCTTACGGTGCATCGAAGATTTCAGAGCTCACCGTAAGCTATGGTGCCCACCGTAGCTTACGGTGGTCAGCAGCTTTTCCATTTTTCTTTTCTTGTCATCTCTACATGTCTCCACCTTCTTTTGGCTAAGTAGAAGCTCCTATCAAAGCACGTTATAATCGCTCGTTTATGCTCTTCGATACCTGTAAAGCCATACACACCGTGGTTATGAAATGCTAATAATTAACTCAATTAAGTGCGGAATATTGATCGTTTTAAAGCACTTGAGGGTTGTCCAATGGACCACCCGTCAATAATATAATAGGGCGAAAATATTAGATTTTACTCCGCACGAAGGTAAAGTCTACCTTCGCACGAAGGTAAAGTCTACATTTGCACGAAGGTAAACTACCTTCGTGCAAAGATAAATTACCTCGCACGAAGGTAAACTACCTTCGTGCGAAGATAAACTACCATCGCACGAAGGTAGCATGTCTATATATAGCTAGCTAGTGTGAGGTGTGACATTTGTACATTTTTAGTCATTGAACAATTCCGAAACATTTTTCGTATTTAATAAAATCTTGTGTTTTTTTGTGAGAATGTATATTTATCAATCATTATACAATCCCGGACATTTTTATTCAATAAAATCTTGCATTTTATTTGTAAGAATGCAAAAATGTTAATCATTACACAAATTCAGCCATTTTTGTGTTCGATAAAGTTTTATACTTTATTTACGAAACGTGTAACTGTACAATCTAACGAACCGACATCCATGACATTTCCGGTCAAAATCCAAGTTTCCTTACGCATTCATATAACCTAAATATTATGCTAAGAGAGGTTAAAAATGTCAAAACGCGACAACATAAGTCCAGGGGCCAAAATTATCAAAAAAAAGTTTCCTTCTTCACCAAGTTTGCCACCTATCTCCAATTTTTGAAACCTTGCACTCATTTTGCCACACTTTATTTGGTGTTGACACATGTTAGGACACTAATCCACACTTGGTAGCACTTGTCATCACCTCCTTGATCCTAAAACACTATAAATACCCTTTGATTCATCCATTTTTTGTCACACCACTTCAAAACACTTCAAAGCAAAGTGTGAAGTTCTTCGTTCTATCCTTCTTGGAGCTTGTTTCCAGCCTTTTAAACCTCCTATCTTGAGTTCTGAAAGTGTTCTTCAACATAAGTAAGTACTCTTCCTAGTTCTTTAATTATTTTAGCTATTTTCAGCTAAAAGTCAAACAGTTTGGCCTCCTGTTTGACTTTCGGTTCTGAGCATTTTGGCCAAGTCAAAGTTCAAATTGAACTTTGCAACATGATCGTAATCACGAAGGTATTAATCCCTTGCGATTGCACCTTCTGATTACCACGTTTAGTAGGCGAGATGATGAGTCAAAGTTTTACGAGTTTAAAGTAAAAAAAAGTAATAGAAATGCATATTACGACGAAAACGTTTTTGGGTATTAAAACTTAAGGTTTTGACACCAAATCAATTTTATAACATTGTTAGACATGTTCAAACATGTCTAACTCCTCATTTCTAGTTTAGTGCTTATTTCTTAGTCGTAAGTTGAGCGGTTTTACTATCGCCTTGACTTTCGAATCTGACACGTTTGGTCAATCCTAGGATTCGACCAAGCGCATTTTTATGACCATAGTAATTTAGGGAATTACCTTCTGAGGTGATACCTTATAGTCATATAGTTTGGTTAGTTATATGATGAGTCGATTTTATGTATTTTTAAAATGCTAAAAACACCCATTTGGCGCATAAGATGGTTTTAAACATGTAAGACCGTAGTTTTCACATCTAAACTAATATTATAACATAATCAACCTTGTTTTGACATATAAGACTCATCATAGGACTTATTTAACCATCCAAATCCATAGTTACGCTTGCGACCCGTTAAAGTGGTGTAAACCATTTTAACAAGTCGTAACGGGTCAAAGCACTTAGAAACTCTTCCACATCAGAATGTAAGGTATTATAAACCATCACATGCGAGTCCCAACACCCATTTGGTTTATAAGACCTCATTCTATCCAATCATCCGATTAAAGTCTTGACACACTCACATAGTATTCCGATACGTTAGGACACACTTGAACTCTTCAATCCCAAGTGAGTACATAGCCCCCTCTTTTACTTTCTTGTTTTCATGATATTGTACATGTTTTGCTTATCTAGTACATATAGTACATGATTTCAAGACATTTTGCTTCATATGTTGACTTAGCATACCTAGTACATGATTTCAAAGACATATTTTGCTTCGTATGTTGACTTAGCATACCTAATACATGATTTCAAAGACATTTTTGCTTTGTATGTTGACTTAGCATACCTAGTACACGATTTCAAAGACATTTTGCTTCGTATGTTGACTTAGCATACCTAGTACACGATTTCAAAGACGTTTTTTACTTCATATGCTGACTTAGCATACCTAGTACATGATTTCAAAGACATTTTTCTTGGTATATTGACTTAGTATGGTAAGTACATGATTTCAAAACATTTTCATGACATGCTTACATTGTTCAAGACATATTAGTGCGTTGACTATACAATGATACATTCATTAACATTGATCACGCCTACCGGTAGTATTTAATGGTACCATAGGATTGACAATTCCATTCCGGCTTCCTAGGTTTGTTTAGAAGTGACTTCAGGGAATGATAGAATCCGATGAACATTTGATAAATCTTTGTCTTAATAAGGGTTTATCCGACAGTCAACAAGGCTTGAATGTATTCGCCAACAATCTATATATATGTGTCTACACAATAACAACAATTGATTTATAAGACAAGAGTTTTTGTTTAAACAAAACCTTTGTTTATTCAAAACACCTGTTTTATACAAGACATTTTGACGAGACAAGACATTTTCGTTATTTTATACAAGACATTTATTTTATGGTTTAAACAAGACTTTTGTTTGCCATACATGACATTGGTTTATACATAGACATTTGTTTATAAAAGACATTTGGTTTATACATGACATTGGTTTAAACAAGACATCTCAATTGTTGGCTCATGGTAAGTGATTTAAATGACAAGACATGTGTAATATGATAAAGGCATGGTGGATACGCCGTTGGTACTTCTTATATATAAGTGCTTTCATTATATTACATAACGTAGCGTTATCTAAACCACTTCAAACAAAATACAAGACATGACATATTTTATACAAGACACGAGTTATTTTGGTTATTAAGTTAACCATACATCATTTCTTTTAAATCATTTGATTTTATATGATTTCATAAAAGAAACATTTTGGCAAAGGATCATGGCTACTTTTGTAATAGTTGAACATTTCTTTTAACTTTCAAAGCCATGAATCTTCATCACAAAACCTATGTTACTCACAGGCATTTGTATGACCCATGTAAACTCAGTCACATTGGTGATTATGTCATTACGTTTCGTTCACTTGGTATCGATTCTGAAAACAGATTGAGTTGAACCAGTAGGTTCATGTTGTTGAAGTAAATCATTGTATTCATATAATCCAGACAAGTCCCGATGCGATTACATGGTCATTTACCTGGGTATTTTTAATAGTTACCTACGTATGACAAAAATCTAAGGAGATAACATAGCTTAAATTTCGAGGACGAAATTTTTATAACAAGGGGAGAATGTGACAACCGGTATTTTCCGGTCGTAATTAAGCGCGTAACATAATTAGCATAATTAGACATAAATTAACTCAATCAGGCCCTGGAGAGCCTAGGAACGTCTACTTGCTTCACGTTACGTGATTTGGCGATAATCGAAGACACTAAACGCGAAATTAAACGTTAAGCGAACTGATGCCAAACAAATAGTGACAACCCCTAAAAATACGAATTTTGTACTTGTATTTATCATACAGTCATAATTATGCCATAAATTTAAATCGTTGAACGTCGCAAAGCACAACGCGGAAGTTACGCGGATAACCAGAACGCACCGACAACGAAACGGAAGCGACGGACTAGAGATACGTCTAAATATCAATATATTACGATATATTTGGCTTCGTTTTCAGGTTTTAACGCTCACGGTAGAAACCTGATCGAAAAAACGGTGATCGTAGCAAAACACGCAAACTTTAACGCAACGAACAAACAATCGCGTCAAACACCGACCTCCGACACAATTTTAAGTATTTTGAACGCTAAATAAATGTTTTATGATATTTCACGAGGTTCGGGAGTAAAATCGGGCCATAGAGAAGTGTTTGGGCCTACACACACGCTAACGGCTTTAGGCCCAACCCGCTCAAAACCCTAGTATATAAACCTCCTTAACCTAAATCCCCTCATTTTGCAAACCCTAGCACACCATAACGTCTCCTGCCTCTCTCCTTTCTTCGAATCTTGTTACTGGATTTCCGGTGACCTCCAGCAGTCACCTCCTCTGGCCGCCGCACACCACCCACAACAACCCACCTCTTTCCCTCTTGTCTCCATTATACAACACACACAGCCGCATTCATACACGCATACAGAAGAGTGAGACAGAGCGATGAGAGAGAGAGAACTGTGGCGGTTATAGTCGATTTCGGTCCCATCTCCGGTCACCCCACCGGCGCACACCACCCACACTGACCCCCCTCCCTCTCCTGTATCTTGAACACATACAAACAGACAGATCTGAGTTAGAGAGTTGCGGAGGAAAGAGAGGACTGTGAGGAGAAAGAGAGACGAAATAGAGAAGTCAAGGCGGCGACGGGATTTCGAAAGCGGCAGTAGCTGCTGTGTCTCAACAAAAACGCCGCAGGTGGCGGCGAGGTCGGTGGTGGTGGTCCTCGGGTTTGGGTCGGGTTTGGTGTTATCAAATCTGACTAATAAGGGCAACAGGGATTTTCAGCGCGGTTTTCCGCGTCTCAGCGGCGACCCTCCTAGTTCTCCGGCGATGACGATGGTTCTGACCAAACCAACTTGGTCGGATTTGGTTCGGTTCAGTTTCGGTTCACTCGGGTCGACTCAGTTCAACCCGGTTGAGATGCCGGCTCAGGTTTTGGTTTTGGGTTCAAATAAAGTTTTGGTTATTTGGTCTTATCTCGTTTCAGTTTTGACACAAATTGGTGTAGGTTCAGTTTCGGTTCGGTTTTGGGTTTGAATAAAGTTTTGGTTATTTGGGCTTATATCGTTTCAGTTTTGACACAGATTGTTTCAGGTTCAGTTTCGGTTCGGTGTTCGGTTTGGTTCGGTCAACAAAAGTCAACTCGGTCAATACATTCAAACTCGGGTCAAACCCGGTCAACTGGTCAACTGTCGGGTCAAAGAGTCAACCCGAGACTTGGTAAAAATTAATTACGATGCGAAATTTAATTATATTAGTTTATAATTATTATCAATATTCATTATAACGAAACCGAGCTCAAAACCGGCCCATTAACAATTCGACATCGCCAAAGAGTTAAAAATAACAATTAAGTCAACGTACGCTACCTTCGGATAATCATTAGTTAAAATTGAATCGACGTTAGTTAAAAATATAAATCGGAAATAATATTTGGTGAAAAAACTATATTCAAAACACGACGAAAATTTTATATATATTGTTTGTTGCGTACATTGCAGGTTGCGTTTTGATATATAAATAGACAACTTGTGTTGTCGGGATCGTCCAAAAACAGAGGAAACTATGCATGATTTTTGTAAAAATAAGTAATACGAATATGCGACACATTTCAAAGATTTAACGTCTGAATTCAAAGCGGTTATCTTAAACTAAATATAGGTATATTTATTTTGACTACACTTACGAATAGATCCGATAACATTTTAACGCGCGCGATTACAAGATAACAAGATTCGGCAATCGACAACAAGATAAGTAATATTTAATTATGTTTAATTCAAAGTCGAAACTCAGAAACTAGATTTCAAACCTCGATAAATTATTCGAACGATGTTATAAAAATAAGTATATCGTTATATTTCGAAACGCCAAGATTTCCAAACGCTTTTACAAGACTAATACAATGCGCGTGTTATTTCAAACGACAGAATTTGGAAATCGTATAACGTGAATATAATTATATATATTCAAATATGGAGACGTTGAATACTTTTTATATTTATTGCAAAACGTCGCCGATTCGAGAACTTCGACTGCTATTGTTATATTTGATTTCAAAGCTGAACGAAGTATGACACGCAACACCACAAGACAAGCGCGCGAATACGAAATGTATTATCTATACGAACATATTTTCGAGTATATAAATACTTCATATCTTACGAAAACTACGTAGAGTCGTACTATTATTCGTCGACGTACATGACGACTAAATACGATTTCATGAAATATAGTCATGTTTTATTAAACATATATTTCAAGTCGCTCGAAAATCAGAATCATTTCTAAGAAAACCATAGGTTGGTAAGCCGAGTTAAGTCAATAACACATTCATAGAATCGTATGAGTAACGATTCGGTAGAGCTCGGTATCACGTAGTTTAGCTACGTCATTCTTAGAAACTTACAAGTTATTCCATTTTAGGAATACATTAGATTGCATGCTAGCAAGTCAAGTTGTGGAGACAACACTATGGAAATCACATTAAGCTAGCTTTGCACAAGGAAATCAAGGTGAGTTCGTACCCCCCACTTTTTACCGTTTTACATTTTTGAAAATGTTTTCGGGGTGGAAAGACATGCAAGTTTTGCAAAAGTACACAACATTTCGATGAACGGAAGTTCATATTTCTAAACCATGTTGCGAATGGATTTCAATAAACTCAAATGGTTTACGAAAAGTTTATACTCAACATACCGGTTTTACAAAACACACGGGTATTTTCGAAACGTGCATGAGTTTCATAACTAGGGACGCGATTGTCCTAGTTACAACGGGACTGGATTGTCCTGCATACAAATAAGGGGACAGGTTGGTCCTACTTTTAGACTCAAACGGGCCAGGCCCATTCTCATTTGTGCGAGGCACAAAAACTCTGTGAGTTCATAACCCCCACTTTTTATCGTCTTACATTTTTATAAATGTTTTCGGGGGTGGAAAGACATGCAAGTTTTTTAAAGTACACAACATTTCGATGAACGAAAATTCATATTTCTAAACCATGTTGCGAATGGATTTCAATAAACTCAAACAGTTTACGAAAAGTTTATAATCAACATACCAGTTTTACAAAACACACGCGTATTTTCTAACCGTGCATGAGTTTCATAACTAGGGATGGGATTGTCCTCGTTACAACGGGACTGGATTGTCCTGCATACAAATAAGGGGACGGGTTGGTCCTGCTTTTAGACTCAAACGGGCTAGGCCCATTCTCATTTGTGTGAGGCACAAAACTCTATGAGTTCAATATCCCCCTTTTCTCTTAAATGTTTTCGGTTTATAACTCTCGGGGGAAATACATGTTTTCTATGGTATGGTTTAGCTATGGAATGGAATATTAGATCATGTGCAAATAGGGTCTCTTTAAGTGCCATAATCTTTTATAAGACCGAGGAACAAGAGTGGTAGATCTATCGGGTGTAGCGAGCCCCACTCATGGGTCCTTGTGTGGCCGCATGTAGTGCTTTTGTTGTCCCAGCCGGTTGGACCGGAAGAAATCGTCTAGGGTTGAGTACTTCCTATGTCCGCACACATATTAATGTCCTTGTAAAACATTAATGATTATCAAGTTCATTGACGCTTTACATACCACATTTTTATATATGAACTCTCAAATGATAACACAACACAAACGTTGACAGTTATACAAGTATTACAAATACAACAGAAAACTACATACTACGATTTCCATACCGGTTTACAAAGATAACAGAAAACATTTCAATACTGGTTTATTTACATATACGATTGAAAACATTTTATCACCGTTTTATAAACATAACAGTTATATGCATGGATATGCAAACAACATGGAAAACATTTCAATACTGTTATACGGATATGACATTTCAAATGCATTTGGGATACTATGATCCCACAAACCGGTTTTTCGAATACAAGACTTTCAAATATTTATGATTCATTGAAACAAAAACAGACAAACTATGAACTCGTCAAATTTATGTTGATTTTTCGCATGTTCTTTCTCAGGTTATGATTACAAGTATGACACGGTTGGAATAGTGGAACCCATGGGGATTCGAATAGTTAGCGGGTGATCAGTTACTAAGAGTCTTAGCACTCACGTTACTTCCGCTGTGCAATGAAGATACCAGTTTAGTTCACACCCAGCTCTGATGGTTTTATCGGGGTGTGACAGAGTGGTATCAGAGCTATAGGCTTTAGCGAATTAGGTATCAAACCTGGCTTTGATAACAAATAGGTTTCTGTGGAGATACCTAGGCTTTAACTTCACGTTCCTTTGGGGACATTAGATCAATAAGACTTGAATACATACAAAACGCCTAGCACTCAAATATGGGTTCCAACTGTGGTCGAAAACATTAAGTCAACATTATGATTTTAGTCATACACTAGTGTTGTGTTTGATACGCGGTACACGAAACCATTACATACCGTAAGCAAAACCTTGAGGGTTTTGGCAACATGCATCTAGGACCTCTGGAAGAATTATGCCAATATTCATTAAAGGTCATTACGTAGGAACCACGATCATTAGCTCGGACAAACACATTACATATATTGTCGCTATTATTTTATTTACCTGATCAGGTATCCTACGGAAAACGAAAACGCTAGTGTGAAAATATACATGAAACTTAAACGATACGACAACGGATGTTGAAGTACGTCACATACGAATTTCGAGGCGCGGCCTTGAGGAAACACGACATTACGACAACGATACTAATCCTGTCAATGGGAGAACTACCGACCAGAATGCGGCAATTTGTCACGTGGTCCTGTAAGTGACACGAAACACGCTGAGGTACGTCTAAACAAAGATTTCATAACAGTCAGTACTTATCAATGGTAATCGCGACCATTGGCGCTGCAAAGGAAGTCACATATCTTCGCATTCCCCCTACTTCATCAACGGCAAATACGCCATATACGACATTCAGTGGTAATATCACGAAAAATAAGTCATCATAGGAAATACCAGGTAAAGTCCTCGAATTCCCTTTTGTTGAAATTTCAACTTTGCATATATTGAGTAGGTTTGCACACCTCTACTCCTCATAATGGTCATTATGTCATGGGAAATTCTTTCTTGATTAGGGAACGCATATTTCATCATTTCTTGACAAATTTATACGATATGCATGCTTTGTTGCTACGCATGTGGTTAACTTGATACGTGAGGCCATCAGGGTCTTCACTTCGAATGGTCACTTCATCAGTCATTCAAAGGTTGGTTCGCTATACTCAAAATTTTTGCTTTATGATCTAAATGACCTGCATTATTGTGAATATTGACTCCTTAGTCAATGAATTCTTGAAATTTCATTTTCTTTCTAAGATTGCATACATGGGTTTTTGTAGTAACCATATCGAAACTTGTTCGAATCATGTATTTATTGTTGGATTGTGTCAAACCAAGTTCAATTGTTTGAACTTGCTCACTATATACAAACTTCAATTCAAGGATTTCATATGATGGATTGAGGCCGTCATATTCAAAGTAATATCAACAAGCAATTCATTCGTTTCGAACCATAGTAGACAGGTTCAGTCTGCACCCTTATTAAGTCATTTCTTGGTTACGACACCTTGTGGTGGCGTTACACTGTTGAAGCTTGCGCTGACATCGCTTTCACAAATTATGTACGGATTTAATTACTTGATTATTTATTCATTTTAAATCCCCTTGTTGGATCATTTTCTTAAAACATCCTTAATACAATCGTGTATTCAGAAGATGGTACACAACTTTATGGTCTATTTTAGTGTACCTCGTAACGGTTCTTTCAATATCGATCGAAAATTTTGGGATATTTATTGTTCTTCCACTAGCGACCGAAAATTATATTTATTTGTTCTTTCATTTTCAGTTGAAAATCCTATGGGGTTTATTTGGAACAAATATTCAGACTTACTTGATTGAACTTTTCGTTGTAAACACGGTGAATTTGTTCGATCACCGCTATTATTGAATTATTTCAAAGGCTATGACGCCATGTGGCGTCGGTATAAACTTGTAGCTTGGGCTAATCATTGAAAGTGGTCTTAATGCAACTATGTATTAAGAAAAGGATACACTAACTTCGGTTGTAATTCCGTGTATCCTTGCAATTCAATAGTGTTAATTTATGGTTCAAAAAGATAGCAGATCATCTTCATGTTTCTAATTCAGTTGAGCTTGTTGATTCTAAGTCTCACCAATCCAATAACCAACGCTAGTTTCCGTTGGTAGAAAATTCTATTGTTTATGAAATTCATTTGCAAATTGCGAACGCCTTGGAAATTTATTGTCGGGATTCTCATTCGGTGTATCCTTGCAATTCAATAGTGTTAACTTATGGTTTGAAAAGTTAACAGATCATCTTCATGTTTCTAATTCAGTTGAGCTTGTTGATTCTAAGTCTCACCAATCTAACTACCAACGCTAGTTTCCGTTGGTAGAAAATTCTATTGTTTATGAAATTCATTGCAAATTGCGAACGCCTTGGAAATTTATTGTCGAGATTCTCATTTGTATGACCCATGTAAACTCAGTCACATTGGTGATTATGTCGTTAAGTTTCATTCACTTGGCATCGATTCTGAAAACAGATTCAGTTGAACTAGTAGGTTCATGTTGTTGAAGTAAATCATTGTATTCATATAATCCAGACAAGTCTCGATGTTATTACATGGTCATTTACCTGGGTATTTTTAATACTTACCTACGTATGACAAAAATCTAAGGAGATAACATAGCTTAAATTTCGAGGACGAAATTTTTATAACAAGGGGAGAATGTGACAACCGGTATTTTCCTGTCATAATTAAGCGCATAACAAACATTAAAAACATCATATTAGCGTGATTAGGCGTAAATTAACTCGATCGGGCCCTGGAGAGCCTAGGAACGTCTACTTGCTTCACGTTACACGATTTGACGATAATTAAAGACACTAAACGCGATATTAAACGTTAAGCGAACTGATCCCAAACAAATACTGACAATGCCTAAACAATACGAATTTTGTACTTGTATTTATCATAAGTCATAATTATGCCATAAATTTAAATCGTTGAACGTCGCAAAGCACAACGCGGAAGTTACGCGGAAAACGGGAACGCACCAACAACGAAACAGAAGCCACGGACTAGAGATACGTCTAAATGTCAATATATTATGATATATTTGGCTTCGTTTTCATGTTTTAACGCTCACGGTAGAAACCGGATCGATAAACGGTGATCGTAGCAAAACATGTAAACTTTAACGCAACGAACAAACAATCGCGTCAAACACCGACTTCCGACACAGTTTTAAGTATTTTGAACGCTAAATAAACGTGTTACGATATTTCACGAGGTTCGGGAGTAAAATCGGGCCGTAGAGAAGTATTTGGGCTTACACACACACTAACGGGCTTTAGGCCCAACCCGCTCAAAACCCTAGTATATAAACTTCCTTAACCTAAATCCCTCATTTTTCAAACCTAGCACACCATAACATCTCCTGCCTCTCTCCTTTCTTCGAATCCGGTCACCGGATTTCTGGTGACCTCCGACGGTCACACACCCGCATTCATACACGCATACAGAATAGTGAGAGAGTGCGATGAGAGAGAGAGAACGGTGGCGGTTACAGTCGATTTCGGTCCCATCTCCGGTCACCCCACCGGCGCACACCACCCACACCAACCCCCCTCCCTCTCATGTATCCTGAACGCATACAAACAGACAGATCTGAGTGAGAGAGCTGCGGAGGAGAGAGAGAACTGTGAGGAGAAAGAGAGATGAGATAGAGAAGTCAAGGCGGCAGCGAGATTTCGACGGCGGCAGTAGCCGCTGCGTCTTAACAAAAACGCCGTAGGTGGCGGCGAGGTCGGTGGTGGTGGTCCTCGGGTTTGGGTCGGGTAGGGTGTTATCAGATCCGACAAACAGCGGCGACAGGGATTTCGGGCGCAGTTTTCCGGCGTCTCAGCAGCGACCCTCCTAGTTCTCCGGCAATGACGATGGTTCTGACCAAACCAAATTGGTCGGATTTGGTTCGGTTCAGTTTCGGTTCACTCGGGTCGACTCAGTTCAACCCGGTTCAGTTCCCGGCCGGTTTCGGTTTTGGGTTCGAATAAAGTTTTGGTTATTTGGGCTTATCTCGTTTCAGTTTTGACACAGATTGTTGTAGGTTCAGTTTCGGTTCGGTGTTCGGTTCGGTTCGGTCAACAAAAGTCAACACGGTCAATACAGTCAAACTCAGGTCAAACTGGTCAACTGTCGGGTCAATGAGTCAACCCGAGACTCGGTAAAAATTAATTACGATGCAAAAATTAATTATATTAGTTTATAATTATTATTAATATTCACTAACGCCAAAGAGTTAAAAATAACAATTAAGTCGACGTACGCTACATTCGGACAATCAATAGTTAAAATCGAACCCATGTTAGTTAAAATATAAATCGGAAATAATATTTGGCGAAAAACTATATTTAAAACACGATGAAAAATTATTATATTGTTTGTTGCGTACATGCAGGTTGCATTTTGATAAGTAAATCGACAACTTGTGTTGTCGGGATCGTCCGAAAACAGAGAAAACTCTGCCCGATTTTTGTAAAAATAAGTAATACGAAAACGCGACACATTTAAAAGATTTAACGTCCAAATTCAAAGCGGTTATCTTAAAATAAATATAGGTATATTTATTTTGACGACACTTACGAATCGATCCGATAACATTTTAACGCGCGCGATTACAAGATAACAAGATTCGACAATCGACTACAAGATAAGTAATATTTAATTAGGTTTAATTCAAAGACGAAACTCGGAAACTAGATTTCAAACCTCGATAAATTATTCGAACGATGTTATAAAAATAAGTATATGGTTTATATTTCGAAACACCAAGATTTCCGAACGCTTTTACAAGACGAATACAATGCGTAATTATTTCAAACGACAGAATTTAGAAATCGTATGACGCGAATATAATTATATATATTCGAATATCGAGACGTTGAATACTTTTTATATTTATTTCAAAACGTCGACGATTCGAGAACTTCGACTGCTATTGTTATATTTGATTTCAACGCCTAACGAAGTACAACACGCAACACCGCAAGATGAGCGTGCGAATACGAAATGTATTATCTATACGAACATATTTTCGGTATATATACATTATATCTTACGAAAACTACGTAGAGTCGTACTATTATCCGTCGACGTACATGACGACTAAATACGATTTCATGAAATATAGTCACGTTTATAAACATATATTTCAAGTCGCTCGAAAATCAGAATCGTTTCTAAGAAAACCATAGGTTGGTAACCGAGTTAAGTCAATTTATGTGAGTAACGATTCGGTAGAGCTCGGTATCACGTATTTTAGCTACGTCATTCTTAGAAACTTACAAGTTATTCCGTTTTGAAATACATTAGATTGCATGCTAGCAAGTCAAGTTGTGGAGACAACACTATGGAAATCACATTAAGCTAGCTTTGCACAAGGAAATCAAGGTGAGTTCATAACCCCCACTTTTTACCGTTTTACGTTTTTATAAATATTTTCGGGGGTGGAAAGACATGCAAGTTTTGCAAAAGTACACAACATTTGGATGAACGAAAGTTCATATTTCTAAACCATGTTGCGAATGGATTTCAATAAACTCAAACGGTTTACGAAAAGTTTATACTCAACATACTGGTTTTACAAAACACACCCGTATTTTCGAAACGTGCATGAGTTTCATAACTAGGGACGGGATTGTCCAAGTTACAACAGGACTGCATTGTCCTGCATACAAATAAGGGGACGGGTTGGTCCTGCTTTTAGACTCAAACGGGCTAGGCCATTCTCATTTGTGCGAGGCACAAAAACTCTGTGAGTTCATAACCCTCACTATTTACGTTTTACATTTTATAAATGTTGGGGTGGAAAGACATGCAAGTTTTGCAAAAGTACACAATATTTCGATGAACAAAAGTTTATATTCCTAAACCATTGTTACGAATGGATTTCAATAAACTCAAATGGTTTACAAAAAGTTTATACTCAACATACTAGGTTTATAAAACACAAGCGTATTTTCAAATGTGCATGAGTTTCATAACTAGGGACGGGATTGTCCTAGTTACAACGGGACTAGATTGTCCTACATAAAAATAAGGGGATGTGTTAGTCCTGCTTTTAGACTCAAACGGGCTAGGCCCATTCTCATTTGTGCGAGGCATAAAAACTCTATGAATTCATAACCCCCACTTTTTAACGTTTTAATTTTTATAAATGTTTTCGGGGGTGGAAAGACATGCAAGTTTTGCAAAAGTACACAACATTTCGATGAACAAATGTTCATATTAGTTCATATTTCTAAACCATGTTGCGAATGGATTTCAATAAACTCAAATGGTTTACGAAAAGTTTATACTCAACATACCCGGTTTTACAAAACACACGGGTATTTTCGAAACGTGCATGAGTTTCATAACTAGGGACGCGATTGTCCTAGTTACAACGGGATTGGATTGTCCTACATACAAATAAGGGGACGGATGGTCCTGCTTTTAGACTCAAACGGGCTAAGCCCATTCTCATTTGTGCGAGGCACAAAAACTCTGTGAGTTCTAACCCTCACTATTTACCGTTTTACATTTTTATAAATGTTTTCGGGGGTGGAAAGACATGCAAGTTTTGCAAAAGTACACAATATTTCGATGAACAAAAGTTTATTTTCCTAAACCATGTTACGAATGGATTTCAATAAACTCAAATGGTTTACAAAAAGTTTATACTCAACATACTAGTTTTATAAAACACAAGCGTATTTTCGAAATGTGCATGAGTTTCATAACTAGGGACGGGATTGTCCTAGTTACAACGGGACTAGATTGTCCTGCATACAAAAAAGGGGATGTGTTGGTCCTGCTTTTAGACTCAAACGGGCTAGGCCCATTCTCATTTGTGCGAGGCATAAAAACTCTATGAGTTCATAACCCCCACTTTTTAACGTTTTACATTTTTATAAATGTTTTCGGGGGTGGAAAGACATGCAAGTTTTGCAAAAGTACACAACATTTCGATGAAAAATGTTCATATTAGTTCATATTTCTAAACGATGTTGCGAATGGATTTCAATAAACTCAAATGGTTTACGAAAAGTTTGTACTCAACATACCGGTTTTACAAAACACACGGGTATTTTCGAAACGTGCATGAGTTTCATAACTAGGGACGCGATTGTCCTAGTTACAACGGGACTGGATTGTCCTGCATATAAATAAGGGGACGGGATTGGTCCTGCTTTTAGACTCAAATGGCTAGCCCATTCTCATTTGTGCGAGGCACAAAAACTCTGAGAGTTCATAACCCCCACTTTTTATCGTTTAAATTTTTATAAATGTTTTCGGGGGTGGAAAGACATGCAAGTTTTTAAAGTACACAACATTTCGATGAACAAAATTCATATTTCTAAACCATGTTGCGGATGGATTTCAATAAACTCAAACGTTTAGAAAAGTTTATAATCAACATACGTTTTACAAAACACACGGCGTATTTTCGAACCGTGCATGAGTTTCATAATAGGGATGGGATTGTCCTAGTTACAACGGACTGGATTGTCCTGCATACAAATAAGGGGACGGTTGGTCCTGCTTTTAGACTCAAACGGGCTAGGCCCATTCTCATTTGTGTGAGGCACAAAACTCTGTGAGTTCATGTCCCCCTTTTCTCTTAAATGTTTTCGGTTTATAACTCTCGGGGGGAAATGCATGTTTTTGATGGTATGGTTTAGCTATGGAATGGAATATTAATCATGTGCGAATAGGGTCTCTCTTAAGTGCCATTAATCTTTTATAAGACCGAGGAAAAAGAGTGGTAGATCTATCGGGTGTAGCGAGCCCCACTCATGGGTCCTTGTGTGGCCGCATGTAGTGCTTTTGTTGTCCCAGCGGGTGGACCGGAAGAAATCGTCTAGGGTTGAGTACTTTCTATGTCGGCACACATATTAATGTACTTGCAAAACATTAATGATCATCAAGTTCATTGACGCTTTACATACCACATTTTTATATATGAACTCTCAAATGATAACACCACGCAGACGTTGATAGTTATACAAGTTTTATAAATACAACAGAAAAATACATACTACGATTTCCATACCAGTTTACAAAGATAACAGAAAACATTTCAATACTGGTTTATTTACAGATACGATTGAAAACATTTTATCATCGGTTTATAAACATAATAGTTATATGCATGGATATGCAAACAACATGGAAAATATTTCAATACTGTTATACGGATATGACATTTCAAATGCATTTTGGATACTATGATCCCACAAACCGGTTTTTCGAATCTAAGACTTTCAAATGTTTTATGATTCATTTGAAACAAAAACAGACAAACTATGAACTCACCAACTTTATGTTGATTTTTCGCATGTTTTTTCTCAGGTTATGATTACAAGTATGGCACGGTTGGAATAGTGGAACCCATGGGGATTCGAATAGTTAGCGGGCGATCAGTTACTAAGAGTCTTAGCACTCACGTTACTTCCGCTGTGCAATGAAGATACCAGTTTATTCACACCCAACTCTGATGGTTTTATCGGGGTGTGACAACATGTAAATGGGCCTAGCCCATAAATTAAATGTAAAAGTTTAATCTAAAAGTTTAGTACATATGGGCCTAGCCCAATAGGTTTTGTTATTATGGGCCTAGCCCAATTCGTTTTATGTGTGTGGGCCTACCCAATCTTTTCATATAGGTGGGCCTAGCCCAATTCGTTTCATGTGTATGTGGGCCTAGCCCAATCTGTTTTTATTTAAAGTGGGTCAAGCCCAATTGTTTGTAAAGGTGGGTCTAGCCTAAATTAATAATGAAAGAGTGGGCCTAGCCCAAAATAGTTTATAGAAATGGATTAGCCCAATTTAGTTTTATAAAAGTGGGCTTAGCCCATAGTTAATTTTTATAAAAGTCGGCTTAGCCCAAGTTTGATTTTATACAAGTGGGCCTAGCCCAAATTAATTTATAGAAATGGGCTACTCTATATATTTTTATAAAAATGGTTTAGCCCAATATAATTTTATGAAAATGGGCTTAATCCAAGTTTTAAAATATTTACTAGCAAATGTTATAACTTATAAAAATTTATTTGTAGAAACTACTAGATATGAGTTAAATTTTTATAAGTCCTAGTAAGTATAAAGTGTGACGGTTGATTTGTTCGTTTTGACCGTTATATTTGCATTGCATCGACCATTTATTCGTTTCGTCTTTGTCGTTTGTTTTATTTATACATATATTTTATTTTGTCCGAATTGTCCAAGTTGTCCGATTGCCGATATATTATTTGTCAAAAGTTGGATATTTATATATTTTTGTATTGATCCTAGATGATCTAAATATATATTATTTATACAAAAATATATGTATACATATTTGGTGATTTCAAAATATATACTTTTATCTAAAAATATATATATTTATTTTCTTTTTAGTTTAAGAAAAACTCAAGTAATTATATCTTAAAGTTTTTCATTCAAACTTTTGTCTAAACAAGATTAAAATCCCTAGTCATTTTTAATCACAAAATCTTTAGTTTAACCATATCTTAATCATGAATAATAAAAAATTTGTCATAGTTTCCTTTAGAATATGAGCTTTCCCATGTTCATATAAACATGTTTTAAATCACTTTTCTAATTCAAATCATCATCAAATCACAAGTATTATACTAATATATTAACAAAAATGTTATAAACTTGTTATAGTTTAAAACTTTCTCAAAATGGAAACTTTATTTATGTTTTCATCCAAATTTTTGGATTATGAATTTTTATGTAAAATCTATGCTTTACATGTTTATAAAGTTATTTTTAAGTATAAAGATGTGCTCATAACATTTCTAAAAACAACTTCATTTTTATGATCTTTCCAAAATTAGAAACTTTATTATTACTTTTTAACAAAATTTCTAGATGATAACTTTTATTTAGTAATCTATAATTTGTATATTAAATATGATCATTTTAAAATATAAAATCATGTTCATAACAATTTTTTGTTAATGAATCTTGATTATCTTTTATACATAAAAGTGCAGGATTCAAGTTTACTAGTTTATGAAAAATTCAAGATCATCCGTAATCATCAAGAAAACCACATAATTATGTTAGTGACTATAGTTTTATTAGTGTTTTTCAAGTGGGTTTTTTTAAATATTTTATAAAATGATCTTGTACATTTACATGAAACAAAAAGTATAAGATCAAGTTGTGGAGCTTACTACTAGCACTTGGCTAGGGATGATCAAAGTAATGTTAAAAAGATGAAGAAAAGTGCTGATAAAAAGTTTCCAAGCTTCTAAGTGTGCCTCCTAATCCTTGCAAACACCTTAGATTATCCTTGAATCTCCATGAAAGCTTAATTACTTGAGTTTGGATTTTTCTTAAAGTTGAAGATGTTCGTGTTTGGATATGGCCGATTTTATAGAGCAAATGGAAAGGAAAAGTGTTGTTGATATTGGTAAAAATGGAATGGAAATGGAAGTTTTGTTGTGTTTTGATGTTTGGAAAATGAAAGGAAATAAAAGTGATTTGGTTTTGTGTTGTTTTTGGTTCTTACACCTCATTACACCACTAACTAGTCTCACAATTAGCCAACAAACATGGAAGGATTAGTGGCATGGGGTTTACACCCACTTAGCCGTGAGGTGGGGGCGGTGGTTTGGGTTTTATTTTATTTTATTTTTTATGAAAAATGTAAATTTTATAAACTTTAAGTTTTATATATATATTATATATATATATATATATATATATATATAAGTTTTTACAAAATCTAATGGCCCAACCCTTTAAAGTGATGTTATAATATGCCAAAATAACATACTAGACTTATTGTTTCGTCGTTCGGTTGATAAATTTGGTTCGGGTCTTGTACCGGGTAAAATACTGACATATTGTGTTACTTATATAATTTTATTTACACAATAGTTCTAGTACTAATTTTATTGTCCAATTTCTGGCTCTCCAGACTAATAAATTTGTTATTTTGAGTTTAGTTCCTATATCGGCTTTGTTGTCAGGTTTTTACTTAACAAGCTGCATAGCTTTAAACAACATGGATTTATATACGGGTTTTATATTATTTCGAACACCCGTAATTATTCTTAACTAAAAATATTTATTTTTGGGTTATCAGACATTTGCTGTTTTGTGCTACGGAATGCTGTATTTTGCTGCAGACTTGGACAATTTGGTGTTTTAAATAAAATTTTCATGGTATAATAGTGCAGACATATCTTATGTCTTATTTTTGTCGAAAACAGACTATACTGCCACTGGTACTGATATTTATCACGTGTTCGCTTCTTTGTCATCCGTCTAGGATATGGTTTTATATGTTCGTGATTGTGACGAATTCATTATCATACCAAGCTATGATTTTGTTGAATTCATAGACTTTTAAGACTTAAAACTATAATTTAAGTCATTTTGTGCAGTAAATAGATAGTGTAATATTTGTTTAGGTTGTACAGAATTACCACAATTTTGCCAATTGTCACATTGTAAACCTTATTTAGAAAAGTTCATCACTGTATTCATCGACGACATTTTGATTTATTCGAAATCCCGAGCCAATCACAAACGTCATCTTCGTCAAACGATGGAACTCCAAAAGAAAGAACAACTTTATGCCAAATTCTCTAAGTGTGAATTTTGGCTGAAGGAAGTTCAATTCTTGGGATACATTGTCAACGAACAAGATATACATGTAGATCCCGCCAAAATCAGTGTGATTAGGATTGGAGTACACCTACTACCCTTACCGAAGTTCGTTCATTTCTCGGTCTAGCTGGCTATTACCGCCGCTTTGTCGCAAACTTCTCCAAGATTGCGGTTCCCATCACTACTTTGACTCAAAAGAATAAATCTTTTGAGTGGCGACTTGAACAAAAGAAGTTTTTCAGACCTTGAAACAAAAGCTTTGTGATGCTCCTATTTTATGCTTACCCTATGGCAACGACGACTATGTCGTATATTGTGATGCATTGAATCTAGGCCTTGGTTGTGTTCTCATGCAAAGAGACAAAGTCATAGCCTATGCATCAAGACAATTGAAAATCCATGAAAAGAACTACACAACTCATGATCTTGAGTTAGGTGCCGTTGTTTTTGCTCTCAAATTTTGGACACTAACCATAATGTGTGGTTTTCACTAACCACAAAAGTCTCCAACACATTCTTAATCATAAAGAATTGAACATGAGACAACGACGTTGGGTTGAACTTCTAAACGACTATGACTAAGAGATTCGCTACCATTCCTGGTAAGGCGAATGTCGTAGCTGATTCTCTTAGTCGTAAAGAACGTGTCAAGCTACATTGTGTTCAAGTTCAATATGATATCCAAACATGTATTTTTGAAGCCCAACGCACTTGTGTTAACCAAGGTTTGTTGAAAAATGAACTACCCCATCATCTCGAGCTTCAGCTTGAAACAAAAGACAATGGGTTACTCTACTACATGAACCGTTTATGGGTTCCAAGCCAAGACAATCTCCGCACCCTATTGATGAACAAGGCTCACAAATCTCGTTATTCAATTCATCTTGGTGCAGACAAATGTAAAAGGATCTTCGTACCCAATATTGGTGGTAGGTATGAAGAAGGATATTGCCTTATACGTATCCAAATGCCTAACTTGTCTTAAACTTAAGGCAGCAACATCCATCTAGTTTGTTTGAGCAAACCAGAAATTCCGGTTTGGAAATGGGAAAACATTGCTATGGATCTCATCACCAAACTACCACGTACTTCTAGAGGTCATGATGCCATTTGGGTAGTCATTGATCGTTTAACAAAGTCAGCACACTTTTTACCAATTCGTGAGGATCTATCTGCTGATATACTTGCAAAGATCTACGTTGATGAGATAGTATCTCGACATGGTGTTCCTTTGAACATCATATCGGACCGGGATGCTCGATTCTCATCTCACTTTTGGAAGACCATGCAATCTGCCATGGGAAGCAAACTAAACTTGAGCACTGCTTATCATCCTCAGACGGATGGACAATCCGAAAGGACGATTCAAACATTGGAGGATATGCTTAGAGCTTGTGTGATCGACTTTGGTGGTAATTGGGATTCACATCTACCTTTGATCGAATTCTCCTACAACAATAGTTATCACTCCAGCATTAACATGGCTCCTTTGGAATATCTATATGGTCGAAAATGTCGTTCACCTGTCAGCTGGAATGAGGTTGGTGAAGCTCAGCTCACTGAACCAGAACTCATTCTAGAGACTACAGACAAAGTCAAGAAAATACGCGATAACCTTTTGACAGCTAAAAGCCGTCAAAAGAGTTATGCGGATCAGCGATGCAAGCCCTTGGAATTCCAAGTTGGCGCCTTAGAAAGGTGTGATTAGATTTGAAAAGAAGGAAAATTTGAACCTCGATATGTGGGACCATTTAAGATCGTTGAGAGGATCGGAAAGATGGCCTACAAACTTGAGCTACCTCCGAAGCTTGGGAATGTTCATCCAACTTTCCACATGTCCAATTTGAAAAAGTGTTTGGCTGAAGAAAACCTCCACATCCCTCTTGATGAAATTCGCATTGATATCAGAATGCACTTTGTCGAGAAACCTATGGAAATATTGGACCGTGAAGTCAAGAAACTCAAACACAAACGCATACCGATTGTTAAAGTTCACTGGGAGTCCAAACGTAGCCCAGAGATTTCCTGGGAACGAGAGGATCAAATGAAGACGAAATACCCGCATCTTTTCTCACAAGTTTCCTCTAATTAAATTTCGGGACGAAATTTCCTAAAGTAGGGGAGACTATGACATTTGTACATATTTAGTCATTGAACAATTCCGAAACATTTTCGTATTTAATAAAATCCTGTGTTTTATTTGCGATGTATATTTATCAATCATTACACAATCTCAGACATTTTTATTCAATAAGATCTTGCATTTTATTGGTAAGAATGCAAAAATGTCATTCGTTACACAAATTCGGTCATTTTCGTGTTCGATAAAGTTTTATACTTTATTTAAGAAACGAATAACTGTACAATCTAACGAACCAACATCCATGACATTTTCGGACAAAATCCAAGTTACACATGCCTTAACGCCTTTATATAACCTAAATATTAGGTTATGAGGGGTTAAAAATGACAAAACAAGACAATACAAGTCAAGGGGCCAAAATTGTGAAAAAAAAGTTTGCTTCTTCACCAAGTTTGCCACCTATGTCTAATTTTTGACACCTTGTACTCATTTTGCCACACTTACTTTGGTGTTGACACATGTTAGGACACTAATCCACACTTAGTAACACTTGTCATCACCTCCTTATCCTAAAACACTATAAATACCCTTTGATTCATCAATTTTTTTCACACCAACTTCAAAGAAAAGTGTGAAGTTCTACTTTCTATCCTTCTTGGAGCTTATTTCTAGCCTTTGGAAGCCTCCTATATTGAGTTCTAAAAGTGTTCTTCAACACAAGTAAGAACTCTTCCTAGTTCTTTCATTATTTTAGCTATTTTCAACTAAAAGTCAAATAGTTTGGCTTCCTGTTTGACTTTCGGTTCTGACCATTTTAGTCAAGTCAAAGTTCAAACTTAACTTTGCAACGTGATTGTCATCACGAGGGTATTAATCCCTTCCGATTGCACCTTCTGATTACCATGTTTAGTAGGCGAGATGATGAGTCAAAGTTTTACGAGTTAAAAGTAAAAAAAAAAGTATTAAAAATGCATTTTACGACAAAACGTTTATGGGTATTAAAACTTAAGGTTTTGACACCAAATCAGTTTTATAAGATTATTAGACATGTTTGAACATGTATAACTCGTCATTTCTAGTTTAGTGCTTATTTCTTAGTCGTAAGTCGAGGGGTTTTACTACCGCTTTAACTTTCGAATCCGACACGTTTGGTCAATCTTAGGATTCGACGAAGCCCATTTTTATGACCATAGTAATTTAGAGAATTACCATCTGAGGTGATACCTTATAGTCATATAGTTTGGTTAGTTATATGAAGAGTCGATTTTATGTACTTTTAAAATGCCAAAAACACCCTTTGGCGCATAAGATGGTTTTAAACATGTAAGACCATAGTTTTGACACCTAAACTAATATTATAACATAATCAAACTTGTTTTGACATATAAGACTCATCATAGGACTTATTTAACCATCCAAACCCATAGTTACGCTTGCGACCCGTTAAAGTGGTGTAAACCATTTTAACAAGTCGTAACGGGTCAAAGCACTTAGAAACTTTTCCAAATCAAGAATGTAAGGTATTATAAACCATAACATACGAGTCCCAACACCCGTTTGGTTTATAAGACCTCATTCTATCCAATCGTCTGATTAAATGTCTCGACACACTAACATAGTATTCCCATACATTAGGACACACTTGAACTCTTCAATCCTTGAGCTTTGTTTGATCATTTGAACAAGATATTTACGCAATCCCAAGTGAGTACATAGCCCCCACTTTTACGTTTTCATATGTTTTGGGGTGATTCATATGTGCCTATCACTAATTTCTTGTTTTCATGACATTGTACATGTTTTGAATATCTAGTACATATAGTACATGATTTCAAAGACATTTTGCTTCATATGTTGACTTAGCATACCTAGTACATGATTTCAAAGACATTTTTGCTTGGTATATTGAGTTAGTATGGTAAGTATATGATTTCAAAACATTTTCATGGCATGCTTACATTGTTCAAGACATATCGGTGTGCTGAATATACAATGATACATTCATTAACATTGATCATGCCGACCGGTAGTATTTAGTGTACCATACGATTGACAATCCCATTCCCGCTTCCTAGGTTTGTTTAGAAGTGACTTTAGGGAATGGCAGAATCCGATGAACATTGTTAAACCTTTGTCTTAATAAGGGTTTATCCGACAGTCAACAAGGCTTGAATGTTCCCAACAATCTATATATGTGTCTACAAATAACAGCAATTGATTTATAAGATAATAGTTTTTGTTTAAACAAGACCTTTGTTTATTCAAAACACCTGTTTTATACAGGACATTGACGAGACAAGACATTTTCGTTATTTATACAAGACATTTATTTTATGGTTTAAACAAGACTTTTGTTTGCCATACAAGATATTGGTTTATACATAGACATTTGTTTTAAAATACATTTGGTTTAATGACATTGGTTTAAACAAGACGAGACATGTGTAATATGATAAAAGCATGGTGGATACGCCACTGGTACTTTTATATATAAGTGCTTTCATTATATTACATAACGTAGCGTTATCTAAACCACTTCAAACAAAATACAAGACATGACATATTTTATACAAGGCACGAGTTATTTTGGTTATTAAGTTAACCATACATCATTTTTTTTAAATCATTTGATTTTCATATGATTTCATAAAGAAACATTTTTGTAAAGGATCATGGCTACTTTTGTAATAGTTGAACATTTCTTTTAACTTCAAAGCCATGAATCTTCATCACAAAACCTATGTTACTCATAGGCATTTTTATGCTAACGTTTTATTTTCACATATGTTTCAGGAGCCAATGTTTGACTTTTAGCATGCTTCACATAGGGTAGACGTGGACCTTAGTGACTTTAAAATTTGCAAGACAATTGTTATGTTTTTGATTTCATTCTCCAGACAATGTAAACAATTAAATTCAATAATACAAAACTTTATGTACCATGTGTTATGAAACAATAGTTCTATGACATGACTCCCCGATGTTTCCGCCGCAGTTTGTTCTTTTACACGGTCGGGGTGTTACATGAGGTGTTAGTAGATAGAACTTTTGCGACTGAGATGGCGAAGCTCTGTCGGATTTCCTGATCATTCGTAATTATTAAACATTGAATGAAATCAGTTAATTGATGAAATAATCTTGTTAATTATCACTAATTCATATGAATTCCACGCGTATGGACTAGATACTCAATTAGGATCTTTGCTATTGGACAAAACGATCCTAAAGTGGTATCAGAGCTCAGGGAGCCAGATTTGAAGACAATTGTTCAAGATTCACCTAGAAGACTTCTTATTCTATTCATTCTTCACCTTTATAAATGAATCATTGGTCAAAATGAACCGATTTTCAAGTGTAATACGTAAAAACATGTTTATATAAACCCTTGAGAAAATCAAAGCTGAAAAAAACGAATTCATGTTTAAAATTGCAAAAAAAAAATGTCAAGTTTTAAACCTACCTTCGCACGAAGATAATTTTATCTTCGCACAAAGATAAAAAAATTGTAAAGGTTTTAAATTTTTACCTTCGCATGAAGATAATATATCTTCGCACGAAGATAAATCAAGTTTTAACATTTTTGCTTCACTCGAACCGAAATCTTAATCGTTTTAGCATTTTTTTCAGGCTGGTAAAATGGAGAACGCATTTGCTATGTCAACTTTTAATGTATCAGCCGCACCGCACATAATCTGAATTTGGAGAACGAAATGGGGACAATGATGAAACCCCTAAAGTTGATGAATTTGGAGGATTATGATAGTTGGAGTGAACGGTTTGTTAACTGGGTGCAAGTGAACCATTTTAACTGCTGGTTTTTGCATAGAAGAAAAATATACCACAGCAATTGGGAAAATGAAATGGAGAAGATGTTGACTCAGTTCACACCGGCTGAAAAAGAAAAATTCGTCAATGTGAAGAAAATGATGTGTATACTGCAACAATCAATCAAAGTAGATATCTTAGCATTCCTGCAACATGATGATAATTCACAATCATTATGGAATGCATTAAGGTTGAAGTTCCAGAGAAGTTCACAAATGAGGAAGAGCAAAAAGGCACTGCTTAGAAAAGAGTTCGATATTTTCAACCTCTTGAAAGGCGAAACTATGAAGAAGTTGATTGAGCGTTACTATCATCTAGTTGTTCAATGAAGAGGTTGGGAATTCAGAAAACAAACGAGGAGTTAGTCGACAAGTTGGCAGATGCTTTACCTGAGGGAGAGTGGACTACGTAGTTGACGATACTGAAAATGGTGTAGAGTATAGTGGTTACAGCTTATCAAAGTTCATAGAAAAACTTGAAGGTCATGAACTAGAAATGCACAAGATGGCCAAATCAAAAGGTGCTCAAATGCAACAAGATGTAAACCTTTACTTTAAAGGCAGTTCTATTAGTGTTTATAGTCTGAAAGTACAAACCGCCTTCAGTGCTGATTGTTCTTCAAGTCCATCTTCTAATTAATTCGGTTTTCAATCATTTTCTAGCTTTGAACCAAAGTCACCCAGAATACCTCAGTCTTCATAGAGCTCAAACAATTTCCAAAGTCAACAGTTTGGTCAATCAAACTCCAACTAGAGGATTTTATAGTGTAACATAGCTATGAATCTCCACATATGTTCTTGAATCTTATGAAAGTTTGGTTGCTGGGAAGATAGGAAATCCAGATATGAACAAGGAAGATTATGATTAGATAGACTCAGCTTATTGACATCAAGTGGTGCATGGCTTCTATAGTTCGAAGAGCTCAGAATGTTATGGAGATTACGGGCATAAATAGTTTGGGAGGTTTGGATGGGAAGCTTGGATTCGATATCAAAAGTTACTTGTTTCAGATGCAGAGAGAAAGGACATTTCAAACGGTAATGTACTAACCGAGAAGTCAACAGCAACCAAAGTCCTTTTGGTGATTATTACTACAAGAAAGCTATCTATCATAAGCCGTAACAACTGCAATCAAATTTAAGGATGATTCAAATAGAAGACGGTTCATCTAATGCTAAAGACAAAGCTTTAGTAGTCGCCCAAGAAGACGAAGGATTTAACTGGAGCAAGTATATTTCTAAAATCGAAAGTCTCGCACTTCTCGCAGAAATAATTGAAGAGCCTGAACCTAAAACACAGAAGATTATTCTGAAGCAGTATTCGATGAAGCTCTGAGGAAGTTGTTCTTGAAGGATATATTCATGAACAACATGTTGAAGAAGAGAATATATTGCATAATGCTTTTAGAAATCTGATTCCACTTAATTTGTTTCCATATTTTGCAGGATATTTTGATTCAAGTTATCAAGTGCAAGTAGAAGAGGAATCAAAGTCTGAATGTGTGGAATTGATAGATGTGAAGAAAGAGATGGATGTCGAGAATTTGATAGAGATTGCAAACAAAGCAATGATGGCAAACCTTAAAGATGTAGTTTCTGATGAATTCAAGGAAGAGTCAGTGACTGAATTTGTCAAAGAGTCGCTAAAGGAGGTTGTCAAAGTTCAGGTTGATGAGATTGAAAAACCATGCAAGAGATGCCAAGAACCTTGCAAGGAATGTGTTGAGAAAGATAAGAACTATTATGAATTAAAAAAAATTTAGATAATTTGTCAAGTGGTTATAACGAAACTAAACAAGCTTATGACAAATTATCTAAAGCAATTAAACAATATGAAAAGGTTAACAATGAAGGTAGTGCAACTTTGTCGATGCTTAAAGCAACTATTATGGACAAACAAATGGCAACTAACATTCATCTTAACAAAATTGTGAACTGAAAAGTGATCTTGAAAAAATGAAAATTGAAACGAAAAGGGTTAACAAATTGTTAATCAGTTATCCCACTAGTTCATATGTCATTGATCATATTCTTTCGAAAATTGAAAAGGAAGAAAATGATAGGAATGGTAAGAACAAAAGTGTTGGTTACGACAGTGTTCCACCACCCATGTGGGAAAGCTATGCTAGAAAGAAACCATCAGGTGTGAAAAAGGCGCTCAACCTAAATTTGAAAACTAAAAAGAAAAATGAGTTGCCTGAGAATAATGACGTAACATACACTAAATCAGACAATGACTGTGAATCTGATGTGGTTAAAACTGTTGTTGAAAAGATTTGGGGAATTGAAAGTGATAGCACAGAGTATGAAAGTGTTGAGTCAAACTTGGAGAAAACTAGTACAAGTTCACCTTCAGAAAATGAGGAGAGCTTTCACAAGAATTATCTTGATAAATCAGATTGTATTATGAATGATAATTCTACGTTGGATGCTTATACCATGAAAGGATCGGACAAACTATATTCTGATCAAGAATTTTCGATTCAGAATGTGAATCTTGAGAAAGTAGAATAAGTGTTTAAGCTAACATAAATCAATCTTTCTGAGGTGGAAAATTTGAATAAATCTTATTACTCTAAACCCAAAAGTTTTTGGAAAAATGATCGCAAAGGTAAAAATTATCCTGAAAACAAGCGTAAAGGGTTGGGGTATGTTTTGAAGAAAAATGATAAGTTTCAAAAATCATTTTTAAAAGAAAGTAAACTTTGTGTTTGGTTCAAGCACAGTAAGTGAAAAATGATAAGGTTGGGAAAGGAACAATCAAACATCGAGTTCCATGTAGAAAAGAAACGTCTGAGCAGAATTTGAGTTCATCTACTGGTTGTGACAGTAGAATATGTTGGAAATGTAACAAAGTTGGTCATATTGCACGACATTACACTAAAAGCAACTCAAAATTTGTCTACAACACAAAGAATTCAATAGAAGATGTGAGACAAATGAAACCTGAGTTTGTTCCAAAACAGATCTTAAAATAATAATAAATCCAACAAAATTGTGAAACCAATAATTCTAAATGTTTCAAAATCTAAAATTGGTGAAACTTCAACCAAATCTAACAAAAAGATTCAAAATTTTACTCGAAAAAGGAAATTCTAAAAACACAAACTTGGGTAGGTAAAATCAATATACCTGTTAAATATAAAGTTAAATAGGATGTTAATGTCAAAGTTCCAATGTTTGATATTTCAAACCCACCCAAGACCGAGAAGGCTTGGGTTTCACTTTTTAAGTAATTGCTTAATTACATGTGCAGAGGCTCCCAAGGTCAATATATCAAAATGGGTAATGGACAATGGAGCTTCTTGTCACATGACAGGAATGCTGGCCTTTCTCTATGATGTTAAGTCTATTCGTGGAGGGTATGTAGGGTTCGCTGGAAATCAAGGTGGAAGGATTGTCAGAGAAGGAAAACTTTCCAATGGAGTGGTCTCGTTCGACAAAGTGAATTACATTGCTGAATTGGAGAACAATTTACTAAGCATTTCACAGATTTATGATAAGAAATTTACAACACACTTCAATGATAAAGAATGCTTAATTTTGAAGCGGGATTCAAAATTCCTGAGGAGTGGATTCTCATGCGTGCTCCACAAGAGAACGATCTTCATGTTCTAGACATGAGCGTCGCATCCACAATATGAAGTTAGCGCAATGTTTTGTCACAAAGCAAATGAAAAAGAATCGATCGTTTGGCATCGAAAGATAGGGCATATCCATTTGAGAAAAAATGAATTATTTGGTGCACAACAATCTAGTGGAGGGTGTTAATCTCAAAAGTTTCCATCTGAATGACGATTGTCTTAGTTGCAAAAGGGGAAGCAGCATAAGAAATCACACACGAGAAAACTTATGAATTCTGTCAAATTACCACTAGAGAGGCTTCATATATATCTTTTCGAGCCAGTAAACGTCAAAAGCATGTATGGTGATCTATACTGCCTCGTTGTGACAGACGACTATTCGACATTCTCGTGGGTTATTTTCCAGGAAAGTAAAGATGAGACATTTGATAATCTTATTGTTCTCTTAAAAAAGTTAGAGAACTTGTACCACCTTCCAAATAGATGAATACGAAGTGATAATGGTACTGAGTTAAAAAATGATCGAATGCTCGAATTCTATAACGACAAAGGTATTCTTCACGAATTCAGCCCCCCTGTATTCTGCAACAAAATGGAGTAGCTGAATGTAAGAATCGAACTCTCATTGAAAATGCATGCACGATGCTTGCTGATTTAAAGTTACCTGTTAATTTCTGAAGCGAAGCCGTTGCCTCTTCATGTTACACATTGAATAGGGTTTTAACCATCAAGGCACATAAAAAGACATGTTTCGAACTGCTTAACCAATGAAAGCCGAACTTAGAGTTTTTTGGAACCATTTGGATCTCCACGTACGGTCATTGATCCGGATGGTAAATTTGTTGCCAGATCTTTGGAGGGATTTTTCATAGGTTATGCAAGTCTGTTGAGAAGAATATATTTGCCAAGTCTAAATCGAGTTATTCTTGCTCAACATATTGATTGTCAGAAGTATACATTGCCTACTCAAAAGCCTGGTGAATCCTGGATGTTCAACTACAAGAGTCTATGGAATTCTTTCGATTTGCCAGACGAACCAAATGAAGAGGAACTTGTGTTGTTGTATCAACAACGACAATCATCTAATCAAGAACAAGTTCCAAGACCGATAGTGATTACTCAACCATCTATTGGCATAAATGATTCTGGAACAGATCTGAGCACGATCCAAACAGAACTCGTCGTCGCATCAGTAGTGAATGCCACAGAACCCACTTTCGACCAATCTGACGATTCGGATTCAAATGTTTGGCCAACATATGATTAGGACGGTGTCTAGCTCTAACGAAGTTTCTAAGAAGATAACAAGTTTGTTAAATCAATCTATAGGTCCTAATGATCAGAATGAAACTTCAACAAGAAGTCAGGTTCCTGAACAGAACATTACGAATTTGGAGAGCGAAGTAAATATTCCTAATGAAGTAATGCCAAGGAATTTGTCCTATCACCCATCAGAGAATATTATCGAAAAACTGCAAGCTAGAGTTAAAACGCGCAATTGATCAACAAGGATCTTAGTTGCTTTTATACCAAAATTGCATCAATTCAAGATATGTGCTTACACCGTTGTTTTATTTTGCAGATTGAGCCGAAATCGAATAAGGAAGCACTTGCCGATGATAGCTGGATAAATGCAATGCTGGAAGAGCTGCAACAATTAGAAAAGCTTGGTGTATAGAAGCTTGTTGACCTACTGGCTAATCACAAAGCTATTGCTACTAAATGGGTCTTCAAGTGCAAAAGATATGATCGAGGGATAATTGTACGCAATAAAGCACGACTGGTTGTCAAAGGTTTTTCACCAGCAAGAAGGCATTGATTATACAGAGGTTTATGCTCCGGTTGCAAGACTAAAAACAATACGCATATTCCTGGCGTTTGCGTCATGGAAAGGTTTTAAAGTGTATGTTGGACAACCATTAGGGTTTATCGATCCAGTGAATAAAGACAAGGTTTACTTACTTGACAAGGCGTTATACGGTTGCATCAGGCCCTGAGAGCCTAGGATGAGACACTCTCTCAGCACCTGTTAGACAACAACTTTACAAGAGGCCCTGTTGATAGCACATTCTTCACACGGGAAATGAAAGGACATCTGCTGATCGTACAAATCTATGTGGATGAAGTCATCTTTGGCTCTACGAACGATACGTTGTGTAAAGAATTTGAAAAAGTCACGAAAAGAAATTTGAAATGAGTTCAATGGTAGAAATGAAGTTCTTCTTGGGGCTTCAGGTCGATCAGTTGCCTGATGGTATCTTCATTCATTAGACAAAGTACATCCATGATATCTTGTAGAAATTCGATATGTCGGGAACGTCACCATTATCTACCCCATTGGCAATTAATCATGGCATCTCTCCAGACGAATTGGAGACAAATATGAAACCTTATAGCGATCGATGATTGGATCACTGATGTATCTTACAGCATCAAGACTAGGCATCATGTATCCAACATACCTTGGCGCTTGATATCAATCTAGTCCTCGAGTGTCACATCTGATGATAGTCAAGCAGATTTTTAGATTTGAAGGTTTCCCTAGCACCGGCTTGTGGTATCCGTAAAATGACAATTTCGACCTCTCAGGATATTCAGACTCATATTTCGGATGCTGCAAACTTAATGCTAAATCTACAATGACTGGTTGCCAGTTATTTGGAACACGCTTAGTAACGTGGCAATGCAAGAAACAAACCACGGTCGCTCTTTCTACATGCGAGGCTGAATACGTTTCGGCTTCCAGTTGTTGTTCCTAAGTTTTGTGGATACAACAACATATGAGAGACTTTGGATTGCAACTTCTTTATACGCCATATTTGTATATAACAAGGCTGCCATCGATATAACTAAATATCCGGTCCATCACATTAAAACTAAACACATTGAAATTCGACATCACTTTATCCGTGATTTCCATGAGAAAAAGACAAATTTTTATACCAAACCATTTGATCGAACCAGATTTAATATCTTTTGAAATTAATGGTATGAAAATTTTAACATCAGATGGGGAATTAGAGGTTGAATACAGATCAGATGACGAGTTTTTGTGATCCTCATTGGTTTGTCACATTTTATGGTTTTTAGAATTTTTTTCTTTAAATACAAAATTCCAAAAATATATTTTTGATTTTAGGGGAGAAATGTTGTAGAAAATAGAAAAACATTAAAAATTCAAAAATGTACAAAAACATGAAAAGACAAAAAGAGTTTTTGTGTGAAAGAGAAAATGATAGTACATCAGTGGACTATCACGGTATGCTAAACAGTTGAAGTGCTTTAAAGTTTAAACCGGTCTCTCTGAGGATGTGCAAGCAGGCTTTGCACATTCAGTAGATTGTTTCTGAGATATAAACTTAAAAGAAAAACTTCTTAATTAGTGGCTTAACATCTCTCGGATATATGGTCTTAGGTCACTAAAATTTCGTTTGAGAGATTGTCGGATTCTGAGATACTAGGTCTTTATAAAATAATTGATATCTGGGTATTATACAATTCTTATTATTTTTCGTCGGCAATGGACTAGAACATTTAGAAAACTTTTCTTTTAATACCCAAAAACTACAGCAAATTATAAGTAACGAAAGATCCAACAATTGCAGTAAAAGATTACAAATTGGAACACTACTTTCAAGACGAGCCTTCATTTTTTGTCGGTACGATGGTACTAACCTGAGCTCTCAAGGTCTCGAATTACCCAGATACCAATATGAGTTAGATATCTTCACCTGTAAGATGAAATCCAGGGAATCTTGATACCTGAGTATATTCTGAGCTGGGAAACACAGTTAAGTCAAGTTCCTAAAATTACCTAAATATATCTCGAACAATTGAGAAATGTGTACAGGTTTATGTGGACAAGTATACTGACAATCTAAGTGAATTTGTTTAGTCCTAAAAGTATTATAAAGGTTAACGGTACTAGCCGATATGTCTCAAAAACTGATATGATCCTCTAACACAGACTCACAAAAATATGTCTGTAAATATGTTTTACATAGTTTATTACATTTCATTTCTGAAAATCCAAAAAGATTTTCAGCATGTTTTAGCATAAACTTTGGAAAAACCAAAAAGATTTTATTTATATCTTAGTTTTGACTACCGATGATGGAAAGCGAATCTTCAAAATCCCGAGATGCTGAATGCTGAGAATTCGGGAAGACAATGGGTTGGGAGCTTATCTATATTGATAAAAAGTTTTGAAAAGTTTAAAAGTTCATTAACTTGAAACTTTACCGTAAAAACATCAGTTTGAACACAAAGTGTTACAAGTCTTAACTTGGACTTGGTAGACAAATCAGTTATCTGGGGTCATTAACTTGGACTTGGTCAACTGAGTGTGTCGTTAAAACTGGTTAAAATGAACGAAATGGTAAAAATCAGATTTACCTTCGCTCAAAGGAGTTATCTTCACACGAAGATATTTATCCTTGCATGAAGATAATTATCATCGCACGAAGATAGTTTGCTATATATATTACCTTCGAACGAAGATAACACATATGTTCACTGTACATTTGCTCCGAGCGAAGATAAAATTTCTTGCAAACGACGAAGTGCTGCCCAAATTTTAGCTTGTAGTGTTGATTGGCACACCACTAAGAATGCCTAAGGTAGTTTGGACCGAATTGAACTCGAATTGAACTTAAAATCCATGTTTTCGGTAAAACAAACATAAAAACGTAGATCTAGGACAGTCTAATGGAACAAAGATGAAATTGAACATAACATCATGCTAATCGGATCTTTTAAGTTGTTATAGTAACATCAATTTCATGAAAAACAAGGAAAAATTTTCAAGTGTATATAAGGTTACCTTCGCACCAAGATAAATTACCTCCGCACCAAGGTAAATTACCTTCGCACGAAGATAAAGTGCAAAATATGCATTTTTTATTATTTACCTTTGCATGAAGGTAAAGGATCACTTCGCACCAGTTACCTTCGCATGAAGGTAAAACATATTTTATGAAAAAATCTAAGTATTTTCATGTTTGTGTTTGTACAAGAAAAGAAATCGAACTTCAAAAAGAAACACAACATGTTTTATGTTTCAAGTCTATATTAAAGTTTACGAGTGAGTTGCCAATTGTTAAAGCACTTACAGATCCTCACAAGGCCTATCGTTCACATATAGAGAGGTTCTGGGAGCATGCAAAGTATGTACCAGTGAAGAAAGCTATACGATCTTTGTTTCGAATTGGTAATGAAGATAAAGAGGTGTATATTACTGACGCCCTGATTCATTGAGTTTTAGATTTCAAAGACAAAGATGAAGATCCAATGATGTATCCTGAACGAATGTGCAAAGGATGCTTCTACAGAATGGGCTATAAGGGGCATGTTAATACACAGTTCAATAAAGCTTATCTCGGAAGGCCTTACAAGTTTTTTGTATATTCTGTGATATCTGCTTTAAGTCACAGGAAAGGGGAGGTGATGCGATAGTGGATATCAGATGTGCATGATCGCTGCACTCGCGCTGAACAAGCCTTACAACTTCACCAAAATGATACTCGAGCAGATCAAGTTAAATATTGATAAATAAAGTTTCTACAATACCCCAAATTTGTGCAGATGATGTTGGATGAGCAATTTCCGAACTTAGTCAAAAACAAGAATCATGTGCTGCCACTAGATCACATGACAGGGTTTTCTTTGGTAAGATTAAATCGGTATCTAAAGCAGGCTACAGAGCCGGTGGCCAGAAAGTTCTTTGGGAGATTTAAAGACAAGAGATACAAAGCACCTCCAAAGAATAAATGGAGAAATGAGGATAGTGGTTCTGATGATGAGGCTGCTCAGATGGATGATTATGAGCCTAAGAGAGGTGTGTGATAAGAAAAAGAAGGTACTAAGAAACAGAGCACTCAAAAAGCCAAAGCTCTAAAAGAAAGAGAGAAAAAGTCCTCAGAGATGAAACTACTAATGAGGAAGTGGAACTTGAGCCAGTTACATAGCAACACGTTGAAGCTGAAGACGAGTATTTTCTACTACCTCAGATAAAGAAAAGGAAGGTGCAGGTGGTGATAACGATGAAGATTCTGAGGATACCTTTGATAGAGTTGAAAAAGCCGAAAGGTTGGCTCAAATCAAATAGAAGAAAGTGGTTGGAGATGACGATGATGTGTATATTCCATCTAATAATGATTCTGAAGCTAAAAGGCCAGTAAAAAAGGCATGGAGAGTTAAAAGCAAGCGTGATGTTAAAAAAAATACTACTGGGTCTCCAACTATAAAGGAAGCCAGAAGGAAATATATGAGGAAAAACACATAGAGATTGAAAGTACTGAACAACCATACACATCACCTATTCACATTTCCTCACGACAACAACCACCATCACCACCACCACAGCCATTACCACAACATATCACACCTACACATCAAACTCCACCCAACCAATATCTCCACAAAATCAAAAACACCCGAACAACCAACACCTAAATCAGCTCCAAGACAATCAATTTCAGACAAATTTCCTACAGATTTTGGAGATATTCCATTTACAGAAGGGGTTGATGAAAACTTTGATGCAGACATGTTCAACGACCCAAGATAGCAGAGCTGGAAAGCAAATCAAAGCCTTGGAAGATAATAAGGAAGTATTGGAAGGCAGGCTGAAATTTCTTGAAAACGATAGAGAAAATATGAAAGTTGTGATTGAAAGTCTGGTGACTGATAATGAAAGGTTGAGATGGGTGGTAAATCATTTTGAGAATGAACGTGCTCAGAGTAATCGAAAATTTGATTTATTTCAAAAGGTATTAGCTAGCAGGTTGAAGAAGCAAGACAAAAAGCAGCCGCATGAGCTAAGAAAGCAGAGGAAGATGCTAGAGATTTAGGCAAAGGAAAAGAGAAAATTGATGAGGAAGAAGCTGAATCTGTGCAAGAAATTACCGCTACTAGTGGTGAGATTGAGGAAGAAGTTGATATAGATGTTGACGCTGAACCGCTTAATTTTGTACTTGTTGGAAGAGCAGTGGATGTTTCCGTGAGTCCGATGATTGAAAAGATTGCAGAGCGAAGGAGATTGTATGCTGAGTTAGATGAATCTGATGATGACGAGGATGATGATGACCAAGATAAAGATGATGAAAATGAAAATAAAAAAGATGACGACGATATGGGTGTGATGACGATGACACTCAGGGAGGTACTTGAGTGACAGTAGTTGAAACTGCAAAGATAAATAATTTTTTGATTACGATGCTTATCTAAATGATTCTACTAACCAAGAACGCTAGGGGGAGCTGAAAGAGCAAACACATGATGCAGAATAGTCAGGAATTCTCACAGCTATTCCTGATTGTTATATGCCCTGAATTTTGTATCTGGAACATAATGTTGAAGAAGGTGAGTTCATGCACAATTATACAAAAGAGAAGATTTCTATTATGCTTAGAATTGATGAAGAGTCGTTCGAATTTGATTTTGAAGAGGAACTGAATAAAATCAGTGCATTTGAGCCAAATGATTATGTTTACAAGCATATACCAGATGTTGATACATATGATAGGGTGATTATTAAAGATGCATCGGATGATGATGAAGCAATCAATTATTCTGGTGAAGGAACTGATAACATTCCAACTTTTGAAGAATTATTCAGTAAAGCAAACGATGTCTTGTTAAGAAGAAGGATTGAGGAGACGGTTGCAGAGGGAAGTATTCCTAAACGTCTATCTAAAGAACAAATTGCTGAAGCTAAAAAGATATGGTTTAAAGAACTACTAAAAGAAAGGAAGTTCAGGCGACCGTTGGCATTCTTCACACGCGACAAAGATAAATCTTTGGGTGATATTTGAGATGGGGATGGATTCCTGAGTTGGATGTCTATGCAATCAAGTGAGAATATGGTGTTCAATACTTCAGATTTCTCAAGTTTTTCAGTTAAATCATTTATAATGAAATCTTTTCTGAAAATAAATTCTTTTAAAGTTTGCATTTCAGCTAAAGTTGAGTTCAACTTTCTCTGATATGCAGCTTCATTCTGTTTTAGTTCTTTGTTAAATTGCAAAACTCTTTATTTTCCTCTAATTAGGTCACGATTGAGGGATTTATAGTGAGCCACGACGTTAACACATGGTTGTGAGCACAATTTCACTTTGAATTCGTAGGGTATGCTATTTCCCAAGTCTTTTTCTTCTTTATCTTTGGAGGACTCGACTTTCATTGCTGCTGCAAGAGCTTGATCTATTTCCTTCATGACACTTCTACTAGCTTCCTGCTTCATAGCTTGAGCATCACCGACCACAGTAGTCTTTTCGATAGACCATGAAGCCTTTGTAGAGCTTGCGAAGCATTAAAGTAAGATGTACTAGTACTTTGAGAGCTTAAACCACTGGAGGTTATGGTGGCAAGGAATGCCATGTTCTTGGGAGCAGCAACAACAGTGGATTGGACGGATTTTTGAGAGTATCCTGCTTGATTCATCTCTCTCTTGAGCACGTCCATTTCAAAGGCCTTTAGAGTGTTGATCAAATCCGAAAGAGTGACGAGAGTTGTACTGGTCAATAAAGTTCTTTTGAACATCATACACTGTAAGCTCCACTTTTTTGGAAAAGAGTCCAAAAGCTTCTTGATTGAGGCATAGTTGGTGACAAGATTATTAGCTTTCTTCATTTTTGTCAACATGTTTAGAAAGCGGTTGTTGTGATCTGACAGACTTTCTCCGCAAATACTTGGGTTCCAGTGTTGGTTTCAAGTTCAACTTGTTCAATGCAGGTTAACTGATTTAGAAACATTTTGATTCGGTTTTAAGTTCAATTTGTTAATAGCAAGATAATTACTCAGGTTAACTGGAACTAGGCACAAATACGCTGCTAATTAAGCTGATACGTGTTACGAGGCTTAATTACGCTGGTCAATCAGTTCTAAGTCCGATAAGTCAAATGCGCTCGAGAATTCATTGTCGCTGGTTTGAGTGACAAGTCTCTTGGACCAGCGAAAAAAACAATTACGCTGACAGATCAGACACACACATACTTGGCTAAAACCGTCGAACACCATGAAAAATCGTAAAAGATTTATACCACTGACCCTGAAGTCGCCTTCGGATAAATACGCTGACTCTCCTAATTACGCTTTGGTTTTAAAGCTGGTGTAAATATAATTACACTGCCTTCAAGATTAATTACTTTGCCTTCAAGATTATCTACACTGCCTTCAAGATTAATTACTCTGCCTTCAAGATTATCTACACTGCCTTCAAGCTTAAATACTCTGCCTTCAAACTAAATACTATGCCTTCAAACTAAATACTCTACCTTCAAATTAAATACGTTGCCTTCAAACATAAATACTCTGCCTTCAAACTAAATACTCTACCTTCAAATTAAATACGCTGCCTTCAAACTTAAATACTCTGCCTTCAAATTAAATACTCTGCCTTCAAATTAATACTCTGCCTTCAAACTTAAATACTTCACCTTCAAACTTAAATACTTCGCCTTCAAAATTAAATACTCTGCCTTCAAATTAAATACTCTACCTTCAAACTTATTTACTTTGCCTTCAAACTTAAATACTCTACCTTCAAACTTAAATATGCCCAACAGGGTTTAAGCACGAACAAAAACCCTCTAATCACCTAAAAACGACTCAAAATCCATGTTTCTTTTACCAAAATGACCCAAATGTTTACCAAAACACTGATTAACAACAACCCAATGATTAAACACACCAAATCAAGCCATTTTAAGTCCGAAAATTTGAAAAACCTTGAAACTTTGAAAACTTTTGAAAAATCTTCAAAACTTGAAGAATCTTAACAAAAACTCAAACAATCAAGAGCACAAAAGCTCTGATACCAAATTGTGAGTCCCAAATCAGATTCGATCACAGTGGTTGATTGTTATCACCCAAACAACTACATATTAGTTGTTTGAATGTGTAAAAGCTAAGAAAAACCAAAGGATGAAGATGAAGATTCTTGTATGGATCAAACAACAAGTGTTGTATATGGAATCCCAAATGATAATCACTGAATGCACCTGGATATTTCGGATTAAGCACAAGAACCAAATCACCAAAATATGTCTAAGAACCTTAAACTAGGGTTTCATTGATCAACATATATAACACCCTAACTACCCAGCATATTTATTAAATACGCTAGGATATTAAATACGCCGCCCAGATACCAGTTTCATAAAATACACATTTGGCCCTTCTTGATTTGCTAACTATTACAAAACCAGCTCTAACTATTATACTCAAGTATCAACGGTCTCAAAACGTCTTAACACAAATACAAAGGGGTCCAATAAACAAGTCCAATAACAGTTCAATCACAAGAAAAGGTCATTAGTGAATTTGACAAGTTCAAGGTTCAATTGAAGGTTCATTTAAAGGTTCAAATTTAAGGTTCAGATAAAGTTCAACACTCAATCCGGAAGGGTCAAAGGCAATCCGGTAAGTTCAAAACAAGGTTCAGAAACAATCCTGAAGGTTCAAATACCATTTCAGAGAGTTCAAACACCGAGAATATGGAATCAAAAGGGTTCAAACAGGAATTCAGATGAACCCCTTATCATCTCAGATGAATGCCATCCGAAATGGAATCCAAGTTCATCCATTCTGGTTGAATACTCATCCGAGATGGAGTCTAGAATGCACAATTTGTTGAAGTTTTATCCAAGATGCCATCCGAGATGCTTAATTACAATGAAGATTTGAAGATTAACATTTAATTTTGATGCTTAATTAAGCATTTTATACCTAATTCTGATGTAATTGGATGAAGGTGAAGATAATCTAATTCGGATGATGATCAGAGTGCTTCGGTGGAAATATTTTAGTGAATGATCCGAAATGCAGCAATGGTAATCTGACATACTATTCTGGAATGGGCTTGGGCCTAAGTCAATCCGGATGCAATCTAAACATTATCCGGTTTCCAATTTGGATATAATCTGGAATGGGCTTGGTCAAATTGATTTGGGCCCAATCCGGACGATTCAAGAGGCCCAATTCCAAACCAGAAAGCCCAGTCCGGAACAGTAGCAGTCCGAAATGGTCAAAGGAGGAGGGGCCCAATTCGGTCAATGGGCCAATCCGGAATGGGTCAAAAGGACAAATCCGGAACAGTACCATGATGGGCCCAATACTGTTAAATTTCAAAATTTTCAAAAATTCTATTTGATTAGCCCAATTTCAAAACTCAGTAGGCCAGTCCAATACCCCTTGACATAAATCATTTAACTCAAGAATCAACAGTTTAACTAACTGAGCAACCGAACAGACTTTACCAAATATACATAAATAAGCAAAGCATTTAAACAAAATCAACATAGCATATACAGAGTTTTGCTATGGGATCAAATCATTTTCACGCAGACTAAGGAACACTTTCCAGTGTGAGCTTTGTCAGATTGGTCTAAGCGATTTCCAATATATTTGTCCATTTAAATCTAGCGCTCAACTTTCTACTTTTTGCTTAATTATATGCTTAAGGTGATGTATACTATGCTACCCGTGTGTCCCACTCCATGACATACCCCCGCAATCAAGGTAGGCACAACAGTTTATGATGTTTTGGTAACTTATAAGGAATCATCCTAGCTTTACAACGTTAGACCATTGATCATAGGTATGCACTATCGTACAGTCAAAGTTTTTAGTGTTTTGTGTCCAAAGAGGGTGAGAGCTACACTTTTGGTGCGAATTTTGCTTTTAGGAGCATTTAAGGTTTTTGTCCAAATGTGGATCTTTTAAGATATCCGGGCTTGTGCCTAGGTCTGCTTATAATCTAGATGCAACATGAGACAACCAAGATATCCCCGGATGACTCAACAATATAAGTACCTAACACCTTAAATATTGGCCAACTATCAACACAAGATTTAAGACCACAAAATCGTAGCCGATGATTTGTGACCCACTAGATATATAGTTCTTTATGTTTATATCATTTAGCTTATAATATCTGTTTGAGCTCTAAGCCTATCAACATATCGCTTTCGATCCAAGTCGTTCCAGCTACAACACCTTACATGTGTTAACCAAAACCTTTATCACGAGAAATCATTTCATTTCCCAATCATGCAAAACTATTTGAATCTATTATTGTCATTTTCTGAATTTTTTAATGTTTTTGTGTTTTTCTAATTTTTCAGATGTTTTTGTATTTTTGTGATTTTTCTCCCCCTAAATTTGTATATTATATGAACAAATTTACGAGGGCAAAAAAAATGAAAAATAAAAGAAAATAAAATGAAAAAAACTAAAAGAAAGGATAAAGGAGGCTTAGATAGAAAACCAGATCATTTTGAGAAGATCTACAAGCACTTGAAAACACGTGTTGCTAACGGGTTTCGTGAACAAATCCACAACATTTGCATCGGTGTGGATTTGCTCAAGTCTAACGAGACCCTTTTCATAGTAATCACGAATAAAATAAACTTTGATGTTTAGGTGCTTGGTTTTGGATTAAAAAATAGGGTTTCTGACAATTTAGATAGCGACATCATTATCACAATAAATTGTTGTGTTTAGATAAGTCAAACCGTAATCCACAAGCTGGTGTTGTATCCATAAAACCTAGGAGCAGCAAGCTGATGGTGCGACATATTCTGCTTCCGCTGTAGAAAGCGAGACTGTCGGCTGCTTCTTGCATTGCCAAGAGATCAACCTGTCTCCCAGGAATTGGCAAGCTAAAGTTGATCGCATGTCCCTGTCTGCACCTCCAAGATTACTGTCAGAGAAAGCATACAGTTCAAATTCAAAATTTCAGGATAGCAGAGCCCTAGTGACGGTGCCCCTTTGAGGTACCTAAAAGTTCTTTTAACAGCATGTAAATGAGGGAGTTTAGGAGTAGCCTGGTATCGAGCACAGTGGCAAACAGCATACATGATGTCTTGCCGACTTGCCGTGACATACATGAGTGAACCGATCATAGACGGTACATGGTTGGATTGACAGGCGTTGCTTCCGCGTCTTCATTAAACAGGGGCCGTTCAGTAATAGGCAAAGCCATAGGATTTGAATCTGTAAGCTTGAATTTGGCAAGAATGTCATTGACATATGTTACTTGATGAATCAAGATTCCTTGTGAGCTCTGACGAACTTGAAGACCCAAAAACATAGTCATCTCCCCCAATGGACTCATCTCGAATTTCTTCTTCATGACCTCTTCAAATTCGCGACACAACCCATCATTCGTAGAACCAAAAATAATTTCATCTATGTAAATTTGAACAAGAATGATGTCCTTGTCAACACGTTTGATGAACAAACTCTGATCAATGGTTCCCGGGTAAATCCTGCGCAAGCAGATGCTCTGTTAGGGTTGTGTACCATGCATGAGGCGCTTGATGCAATCCGTACAAAGCTTTGTCCAACTTGTATGCATAGTCTAGCCTGTCAGGATTAGTGAAACCCGGTGGTTGCGCCACGTATATCTCCTCTTTCATCCTGCCGTAAAGAAACATAGTCTTGACATCCATTTGATAGACTGTGAAGTTCATGTATGATGCATATGCAAGAAAATGCGAATGGCTTCCAATCTAGCCACCGATACATAAACTTCATCGTAATCCAACCTCTCGATCTGGCAAAATCCTGAACAACCAATCGAGCTTTGTTCCTCACAATCACACTAGTATCATCCTGTGTGTTGCGAAATACCCAACGAGTTCCAAGAGCACGTTTTCCCTGAGGAAGCTTCACCAATTTCCATACCCCAAGTTTCTTAAACTTATTGAGTTCTTCATGCATAGCGTCAACCCAGCCTGTTTCCTGCAAGGCGACATCAACGCTTTTAGGTTCAATTTGTGAGATAAAACAAGAGTAAAAACATGTTTTTGATATCTCCTTATTGACTGCGAGTCTGAACTCAAGTAGTAACTGGACAAATATCATTCTCAATCGGATGATCGCGCTGTAGACGTTGTGGTATAGGCGTAGCAGGAACATGGATATCTGATTGCAAGTTTGTAAAGCTCTATGATGCGACTCTAAATGGCTCCCCTTATTAGTTGCACGAGTGGGAATGTTGACTGATTGATCAACAGAACAGTTTGGTGGTGTAGGCTAAGGAAACAGAGATGATCTTAAGACATCAGGAGTTGATGCTGGTGGGGTGTAGACACCGCTTCATTGAATCTAGGTGGATCCATACTCAGCTCCTTGAAAGATTCTTGCAGCTGTTCAGCATCTTGATCATCCTCAGTGAAGATAGGCATCGGTGGGGGTTCAGAACTTGTACCTGTACCTGTATTCATATTAGAAGAGACATCAATAGATTTAAACAAAGAGGAATAATCATAGAGCCAGTCGGGACTAATTCGTGCGTCCTTGGGACTCTCCTCCAGCCAACCCACATTGTAGGTTTCAACTACCATTTTCTTGATCTTGTTGTAGACACGATAAGAAGTGTTCTTAGACTAGCCGACGAAGATGCATGGATCTCCATGTGATTCAAATTTTCCCTTAGCATCCACGAGTAGGAGAATATAGGGGCATCCGAATTTGCGGAAATGCTTGACCGAATGTTTGTGACCTTAACCACTTCATACGGTGTTTTCATGTGCCTTTTGTTGATCAGGGCATGATTCTGAATGTAGCAAGCTGTATTGACTGCTTCTGCCCAGAAAGTAAGAGGTAGTTCTGATTCAACCAACATAGTACGTGCTGCTTCAATGAGTGTGCGATTTCTGGTTCCGCAACCCCATTATGTTGAGGAGTTCTGGCTCCACTGAACTGTCGATTAATTCCCTTGGAGGAGCAAAAAGAATTCAAAGTGGCGTTCTTGAACTCTATTCCATTATCACATTGAATAGCCTTCAATGTGATGTCTACCTAGTTTTCCATTAGGGTGATAAACTGTTTGACTAACTCAGTTGTTTCACTCTTTTATGCCAAAAAGAATACCCAAGTGAAACGGGAGTAGCCATCAATGATAACTAGACAGTATGCCTTCCCGCTAATGCTCAGAATATCGGTCGAACCAAAAAGATCCATATAAAACAATTCCAAGACTTTTGACGTGGAGGGTGCGGGTTTCGACTTGTGTGGCTTTCGATGTTGTTTCCTACGAGCACATGATTCACACTTTTCATATGCATAAAATCTCAAACAGGCAGATCTCTGACTAAACCACATTTTGCAAGTCTGTTGAGATTCTTCATGTTGATGTGTCCTATTCGGCTGTGCGACAACATTGGATCGTGCTCAGCAGTCGACGAGAACAAAAAGGTAAGCTTGTCGGTGGGGGCCTTGTTCATGTCAATGATATATGCGTTTCCTTTGCGTTCAACTTTGAGAAGAATCCATTCATCAGGAATAATGAGGCCTGGTTTCAACATAAAGCATCCTTTCTTTGTAAAGTGCACATCTAAATGATTATCACAGAGCTGAGACACACTCAAGAGACTGTACCTCAACTCTGGGACATAGTTCACGTTCTTGAAGCTGAGAGCTCCATTGCACTCTGTTCCTCTCATTGTTATATTTCCGGTTTCACTACCTGCGAAGGAGACAAACCCGCCTTTGAAAAACTGAATGTCATTCAACTACGAGATGTCTCCTGTATCTGCCTGGAACATCCACTGTTGAATACCAAAGTCTGACGAGAGTCCTCCAAAGATGTTCCTTCACATTTCAACAATTTTCAGTTAGAAGCTGCAACCCAGGCCATTGACGATCTGGGTGTTCCATTTGCATCAACATAAGTGACCTCACGAGAAATTAAATTAGTTGAGGATGAGGTCGGTGATGCTTTTGATTTGTCCGATTTTGGGACAGAAGACTGGGTCTTGGTCAAGATCTTAGGCCTCCAGGCTGGCGAGTCAACTTCTGCATAACTTTCGGAGTGCTAGAAGGATTCAGAGAATCTGAAGGTCTTAGAGATTTTTGATTTTTCTCTTGGCCATGTTCCTGTCTTGATTAGAGGGCTTAGCCGAGCCTGATGTAGGCGATTAGGCATAGCTCTCTGATTTTTTGAAGCTAGGGCGTTGAAAGGCATAAATGCATTTTGACAGCTTCGTGCAATATGCCCGGGAAATCCGCAGTTGAAATAGGTCTGCCTTTTCTGGAAGAAAACAGTCTGTTCAGCCTGGGAAATTCTAGGTAGCTTGTCTGTCAGTTTCTTGCTTGCTGGTACCGACGACTAGCACAAGGTATTAGTCTTGGCTGTAACCTGCTCACAACCATCAGCACACTTGTAAGTTTTATGATTTGAATTAGATAGTTTGGAGTTGGTAGACTTAGCAAAATTAGATAGTCTGGTGGCTTAACAGATTTAGTTTGGGGCTGTTGAGTCAATTTTCAGAATGAGAAACTGAATTAGCAGCAGCCTTTTCAGTAGGCTGAGGTGCCTGTTTGGTTTTCTTCTTTTTGGATCTAGGTGTTCTCCGTTTCTTTTTATTAGATTTCAAATCATTTTGCTTGGCGGATTCTTTAGAGGAAACGGGTGATTCAGCAGAGACATCCTTTTGTGAATGTTAGAAGATGAGCTTTGATCGTTAGATGCAAAAGAAATCTCTATATTTTGAAAAGTTTGAGATTCCGATTCAGATTCAGTTTCAAAAGTTTTATCTGAATCAGAAGAGGGAGGTTGCTCATTTTGTCATTTCAGAATCAGTCAACCGATCTTCGTTCGAAGAATCTGATTCACCCGATTCTTCTGGTACTTTGCCATCAATCACAGAGTCAGTTGGTTGGTTGATTCCTCTTTGTTTACCCTAGGAATAGCATCAACTGGTGGTGCTTCGTCAGAAGAACTTTCAGTCTCTTCAGTGTGAACTAAGCAAACTGAATCATCTTCGATGTTGTACTTGTAGCAAAAGTTATGTTTTCATCACAAGAGTTATCACATGAATTATCAAAATTCATAACTTCATCATCAGATGAAAAACTAGAATTAAAAACATCTAAGTTATCAACGCAACCAACATTGTCCAAGAATTTAGATTGTTTAGTAAGGAAAAGATTCAAAATGTCAAAAACAGGTTTATAAAAATCATAATCAGCAGCTGAATTGTCCGAATTTGAATTCTGACATTCTTCTTCATCACCACCTGTAATATCCTCAACTAATATTTCTTCTGCACATGAAGTAGAATCTTAGTAGCGTTCACTGTGTCAGTTTCATGAGTATTTTCTTGCTTTGATTCCTTAAGTGGTGTCGCTGCCTCTTCTTTAGGCATGATTTTTCTCAAAACCTTTGAACTACAAGAGGGGGTGTCACCAGATTCTTGCGAAACTGGTGTGGAAGGGACAAAACCAGCGTCCTTCTTGACTTCAATTGTCTTAGAAAACTTTGGGTAGTAGAGCTTCCACGGTTTTTAAAAACAATCCAAGGATTTTCCAAACATCATATTTTTTCATTTTCTAGTTCTGCCTCATAATCAGGCATTCGTGTGTAGTTATGATTATATGGTGGAGGAGCCCTATTATACCCAATGCCTTTTGTTTTGTTTTTCTGATATTCAAGCTGCAGATCCACAAGTCCTTGACCAGCTTGCTAGAAATTTCAAATTTTTTAATATTTAATTCGTTTTCTCGAAACTTTCCTGTCAAGGAATTTAGCTTGGCTAAAGCTGCTTGAAGTTCTACGTCCTTTTCAGCTAATTTTAGCTTATAGTCGTATACCTAACGTAGTTGTTGGTTCAAGTCAAGCTTTAGCTGAGCTATGTATTGTTTCGGTCTTCGACCTTTTCCATAAGAAGTTTGTTCTTATGTTTAAGGGAAATGTTTTGCGATGCAGCTTGATTATATTCAGCTACAAGAGTTGAATTATGGGCACCATTTGTGATAATTTAAAACAACAGCTATCTGAATAGAGAATGCGATTTACCGTTTTTGAGAGATCAGGTGTCTCAGCTCTCTGCGCCATCATGCAATGATTGCTGTTCTTGAAGAGATTCAGAGTCTTCATCTGAGCTGCAGCGTCTGCCCAGTTGAACCCTTCATACTGCTGTGCCACCAAGGCTGTTGATTTCCTGCTAGAGCTACTCGAGGGACTTGAAGAAGACTTTGAAGGAGAGACGGGCACGAGCTGTCTATCACTATTCTGAATATCTGCCACTCTGGATAAGACATATCCAGATGGCGTCTTCTTGCATTCCCGTGTGAAGTTTACTGGCTCATGATAACACCTGAGCTTATCTTTCATTAGACCAGTCTTCAGATTCGTCAATGGTTGCCTCTCGTACTTTTGAAATTTATTTACACGGAAAGAAGCCATCGCAAGATTCCTGGACACGTCAATCTCGTCCGAATCCTCCTCCATGATCTAATCTACTTCAGTTGGGAGTACAGATGGAGGGGTCAAGTCACCTGCTAAGAAAGCATTTAAACTGTTAATCAATGAAGTAGCAATGGCCAATTTCTCCTCTTTCTCTTTAGTGAGAAAAGCAGAATTGGACACAGCTAGACCAGGAGCTGGTGCGGGAACAACAGATTGAGGAATGCCGCCTTGTTGAGTTGTTGTAGGAATGGAAGCACTATAAACCATGTTAGGATACTTGGCATGATATTGTGTCTGAACCTGTGCCGCAAAGATCATCGTAGGAGTCTGAGATTGAAGTCCATAAACATATTGGGTCTTCTGTGTAGAGGTGAGTGGACTGTACACCAAGTTTGAGCTACCCGGTGTGTGCGAGCTTCCTTGCAGAGGGCTGTAAACAAGATTCTGAGACATTAATGTCGCGTTCTGCCCTATAATACCAACTACCATCAGACTGCTTTGATTATTGATGTCCCTCTTTTTATTATCTATCTCACATGACTTGATAGTTGCAATCATTTCCCTGAGGGTGACATCATTCGGATTTTTCGTCTTCTTGATCATGCCCACATCAGTATCCCAGCACTTGGGCAAAGAGTTCAACAATTGTTTATTCATAGCACTGTTCGTAAGAGAGATTTCAGCTGAAATCATCTGGGAGACAAGCTTCACGTATCTTTTAATTTGATTCTCCATGGTTTTTTCATATATGTGGTTAAATGAGTTGAACTGTTGATTCAGCTGATTAACCCACTTGCCTTCATATCAGCGTTTCCCTCATACAGATTCTGTAGTTCGCCCCACACCTCCTTAGCCGTCTTGCAATTTCTGACAGCTATGGAGATGTCGGGTCCGAGTGACATTGTTAGAAAAGCCGAGGCTTTCTCATCTTCTTCGATTATCTTCTGGTCTTTTGGAGTCCACAAATGACTAGGTTTGGGGATCTTTGTGTCCGGATTATCATCAGTACTATAAATTATTGTTTGAGGACCCTTCATAATACATCTCCAAACCCCGGCTCTTTAGCCTTGCAGTATTGCTCAAACCTAAACCACATATTATCAATCAATGTACAAACAAGCATGACAAATGATGAACAATGAGATCAAGGCTAAATCAAATCAAGCGATCTAATGAGGCACCTGATGCTCAACTCGTCTCCAACGAGGAACTGATGGACCTAATGTGAATGATTGCACGCAACTGACAAAAATGTAAACACACAATACAACAAATAACATTTACATCACACGTTAGATCATATATTGGTAATAGCACAGGTGTTTGAATAAACGAAACATATGAAACGACACATAATACACCCCAAAACATGATTAAAAAGGAGAATTTGTGAGGATTCACTCACAGCGGGTGCGATTCCTTGGATTGACGACGAACGCGCACGATTTTGGATTTAACCATGAAAGAAGCTAACCTAAATATTAGCGTAAATATTCGATAAATAAATAAATTCTTACTTGAAATTAATATTTTTAATTAATTCTTTTTATTAGATTTGTAGGTTTATTTTTATGGTATTTAATAAAATTTTTAAACTTAAAAGTCTTATTTTTAAGCATTTTAAAATGATTTTTAAAATAATAATAATAAAAATAAAATATTAAAAAATATTGACTTTGTCAGGTCTAACCGGGTCAACCGGTCGGATCGCATGTGAGATTGGCAGCGTGTGAGATTCGAACTCGTGACCTCTCGTTTGCGTCCGCGCAGCTCTACCAACTGAGCTACGTGTCTAACCCGAAATAATCTCAATTTTAATTATATATATACTAGTTAGGTTATTACAAAATTTATTTAATTAAAAAGATTTTTATTTTATTCAAAAAACATCCGGCCGCTGCCCCTAACCCAGTTCGAACTTGTGACCTTCGACTTATATTGCACCCAGCCCAGCAACTGGGCTGGGTGTCTAACCCGGTATAAGTTGAGTTTATACAATATTTATATACTTATTGAAGATTGATTTGAGAAGGGATTAAAAAAAGTTAGTTTTTATTTTAGACATCGTGGCAAGAAAGACTGGAACTCGGGACGTGTTGGATAAAAGTGCACACAGTCCACCACTGGATTGTGTGTCTAACCCGTTTAAAATAGCGGATTTAATTATATTATAAATTTATTTAAACTTCATCTTCTTCACAAAAACAAAACCCATAAAATTAAACCCGATTTCAAATCTGATAACCCTTATTGGATTGATTGTTTTACTACTACTGATATAAAGATAATGAAAAGAGAAAAGAAGAAAAAAAAAGATTCAAGTGTGTTTATACCAAAACAGTGTGATATCCGATTTTTCTCCGGTGAAGTTCTGGCCAATTCTGGACTTTCGACGAGTGTGTTGAGAATCAGAGAGACTTCAGTGTGATAGAGGAATGTTGAGAAAATGAGCGAATTCAATGATAGTCCAATGATCTCTATTTATCGACAATTGCTAGCTTCAGTTTTGGTTTCGGTTTCTAAAGGTTTCGGTCAAAGGAATTGATTACTTTTATGATTTGTAACTGAAATTTAGTCAATGAGCTTGATTGGAGATGGGTTTTTCTTTGGTTTAATTCGACAATTATATGTGGTTTTGGATGTTACGGACGTTGAGGTTAGGCGGTTAATTTTGAACAGATTCAATAGTTTGTTTTTGTATAAAATTTATTTCTTTTCAGATTATCTCACATGTGTGTGTAGCTCAGTGGTGTTTTGTGTGTGAGAGTTACCTGAGGACCCGGGTTCGAATCCCGGTTACCCCTTTTGTTTATTTTATTTTATTTTTCTTATTATTTTAAAGTTTAATTACTTTATTTATATATTTTTATAGGTTATTATTTAAGTATGTAATTTGTTTATTAACTATAAATATCAAAATTTAAGTAACACTAATAAGTGCGTAACAAGCTTTTAATAAATACTTGATTTCTAAACGGAGCGGGTTTTAGAACCCGTTTTACATGAATGTTACAGTATCTCTTACTTTTAGAAATTTCATTCCGAAATTTAAGTAGTAGATGTAATTGGAAAGATATGTGGGTATTCTTCACGCATTGAGTCTTCGCGTTCCCAAGTAAACTCAGGTACTCGTTTTGACTCCCAACGTATTCTGACTAAAACCTGAATATCTTTTAACAGGAAAGGAAAGGTGTGATGTGAAGTTTTAAATTTCTGGTTGAAGTGGTAATGTTCCTAGTAAGGGTTGAATACCCTGCTACAGGAATCACTTTTTTTTATGCCTGAGGTGAGAAGTGTTGATACAAAGAGTTGATTGACTGAGTATGTTCTCATGCATAAGAGTTCTGAGAAAATCGATGCGTTGACAAGATAAAGTTATATCACAAAATGAAATCTTCAACCATGACGTTATCCAAATTAAAATTTACACAACTTACACGGAACTTCTCATAATCACCTGACAATGCTTTTGATCCTTTGACAAGAATACTTATATATAGGAAGTACCAGCGGCATACCCACCATATCCTTGTCAAATCTTCATTGGCTTTTTCAGTCAGTTATGATTAGTTCTATGCGACTCATCCTAAATTCTATAAAACATAACAAACACAACAGCCAAAACTTAAGTCTCAACTATGAGGGATACATGACTGAATGACGACGGTACCTCTCTCGTGTGTTATGATGATGGGGTCAGTCTATGAAAAAATGAGACACAACCCAACTTCTTTAAATGATGAGACAAGATGCGCCGTGATGTATGATGATATGAAAATTAAGTCGATGAGTAAAGACATGAAATAAAACAATGATATCAATTAACATTAAAATTTTTGGATACAAAAATTCTCAAATTTAAACAGGGATAATACAAAGATTGAGATTTAAAGAAAACATTGAGAATTAAAAGGTTGTAGCTGAGTCTTGACTCTTGGTGCTGGAAGACTAGTTAGGTTGCTCGTTTGCACCGTTATTGACTTCAACTGGATTAGCGTTGATGTTGTAAGCTCTTCCTCTTGCTGGTGGGGGTGTTGGATTTACTTGATTTGCTTGGTTAACTTGGTTCACTTGAGCTTGGGCGTTAATGATGTTAACCAATCTAGGGCACGTGTTTCTAAAATGGGTAGGGTCACCACAATTAAAGCAAGCTCGAACATATGGAACTATGGGGTATTGAGGTTTTGAAAGGGTTGGATCATGTTTTAGGCAGGGGTGGAGCTTGATTTTGAGGAGTACGACAAGTTTTGCTCAGATAACCTTAACGCCCACAATTAGCACACAGTCGATAGGGTATGGTGGGTTGATGATGGTAAAAACAGGTGTTGCATTGAGGGTGAGGTCCAATGTAAGGTTTCTTATTTGGGTAAGCAGAGTTGGGTGCTACTTGAGTGATTGGGATAGCTTGGAGTGGTACGGCTTGTGGAGCTGGTTGATTGCCTTGAGTGACAGCGAAATTTTGTCCGTCTCGCTTTCTTTTGGTAGTGAGTTGGGAAGAGGATTCAATTTGGGTTGGTTTGAGGTTTCGATTGGTGTTTTATCTTTCTTCTTCTCATCTTTGAAGTCCCCATTCCTAATGTGGTTTTCAGTGAGCTCTGTAGCTAGCTCCATTGCTGCTTCCAAAGTTGCAGGTGTAGTACTCATCACAGGCTCCTAAATCTTTGGAGGAAGACCCCGAATGTAGTGCTCGATCAAACGGTAGAAAGGGGTGAAACAATTTGGAACCATTTGATTCAATTCAAGGAACCTCTTGTTATAGGTTAGGTGATCTCCCTCTTTTTGCTTCAAGGAATAGAACTCATCCTCTAGTTTCTTAATTTCACCTCTTGGACAGAATCGTCTAGTCATAAGCTCTCTCAATTCTTCCCAGGTTAAGGCTACAACGGCTTCGGCGCCTCGTCTGCCGTTCTGTTGATACAGTTTTGTGTTTGTCGCTTGTTCTTAATTACAGTGGTAATTGTACGGTCTTTGCTCAAGTGTCTGTATAGGTTTGGTCGTGTCGAATAGATCGAGATATCCTTCTATCTTGATCTAGTTTGACATCTTAGCTTGTCTGTGTTAATTAGTTGCATGTGTGCATTCTGATAAGTCTTGGAAACGTCAAGTCTACACACGTTCTCCTATTGAGAGGCTTCTGTGCGAGTCAGAGTTTTCGTACGAATCAGGTGATTCGTACGAAATACTTGATTATCTAATGTGTTACTTGTTTCGTATGAAATAAGCTTTTCGTACGAAATAAGCTTTTCGTACGAAACAGTGTCTCGCACAAAATCTTGGAGTTGTGACTCGTGTGAAATAGTGTATTCAGTATGTCGAGACTTGTATTTCGTACGAAACTAGACAGACACTATATAAGCAAACATGTACCTCTTAGTTGAGGGTTGCCTGATAGCTAGTTAGTCAGACCAGAGAGCTCGTTACTCTTTGAGTTGGTTATCTCTGTAGACGAAGACACAAGAACACAACAAGTTTGTTTGAGTCATACGAGCATTGTGTGTATATGTTTGTACTTTTTCTAAATCATTAATCAAGATAGTGAATCTTTGGTTACCCCGTGTTCTTTACTACGCTTTGGTTGCATGCACACTTGGATTCTGCACTTGTGTGTGTGTCATATGAACAAGGAACTGGTTTAACACCATCCGCAGGTGGACCTACAAGTGGTATAAGAGCTTTGGCTCTTTCCTTGTTCAAAACCGGGCTTAGTTGTGTCTGAGCTAGTTTGAAGATTTCTGAAGTGTTCTTGAGCCTCCAGCAGAAAACATAAGTTTTGGATAGTTAAATAACTTAAAACTTGGTTAAAATCTGCTGCATGCAGAAACTTTTATGGCAAACTTTTCTGAAGAACACTCTTGAAGAAGAAATCTGCAAAAATTTGAATCCGATTAGTTTGGTAGGTTTGACATTTTCTGACTTGGATCTGGACTTGGACTGTTGACTGATTAAAAAACTTCTGTTTTTTTTAACTAAAAGTGGGTAAGACAACAGGTATTTTCGAAAAAGCAGGTCTATTCAAGAGAGGAAATTTCTCACCAAACCATATCTGAAAAGATTCCTCTGAAAAACGCTGAACAAAACATTTTTGTGTGACTGAAAAGTTTCGTGCGAATCATCTGTCCAGCACGAAACACGTGATTCGCACAAAACATATCTGTTTCATGCAAAACAGTTGTCTCGCACAAAACTGTTGTTGTTTGATTTTCGTGTTTTTCAAAGCTTTGTGATTTTTAAGAATTTGTCATATTTTCAGATCTGTCAATTTTTAAACGGTAATTATAATTTTGAAATTTTAAAAACCTTTAAATTTTCATAAAACAAGAAAATATAATGAGTTCTAACACGTGGGATTGGAGTTGTTCAAGCTCAAATCAGGAGTCTTCGCAAAGCTCCGCAACATCATGGGTAAAATCTTTGATGCCTCAACATACAGCAATGATCTCTGCAAATCAATGGGCGTGTGTTGCGAATCAAAATCAAAGCATCCAAACTCGGTTAATGAGCAAAAGTGAAACAGGGAGTAATAACCGTCCGCCCAAGCTAAATCATATGAACGATTATCCTTCCTGGAAAAGTCGTTTTCATACATACGTTCTTGGACAGAACACAGAATTGTTGATGTGTTTCACTACCCCCTACAATGAAGCACTTGAAGAAGCTGGATCAAATCCAACCTCATTGGCCAATCTAGTCGAAAGTGACAAGAAAGCCGATCTAGAGAAAATGGCATTTGCTATCCTCACACAAGCTTTGCATAAAGACATTTATCATCATTTGTGTATTGTACTACAACGAAAAATTTGTGGGACACTTTGGAAGCAAGAGGTGAAGGTAACGCTGCTACCAGGAAGATTCGGCATGATCTGCTCAAGAAAGAGTTTGAAGGTTTCATGTTCATGGAGAACGAAACCTTGAATGATATGACCACTCGGTTTTATCATCTTCTCAGCGAAATGTACTCATATAAAGTGTTAGCAGCACCACAAGAAATTGTGATGCGATTTGCTGATGCTTTACCACCAAAATGGGGTCAATTTATTGATCTTTTAAAACATATAGGTGTTTTGGACTCAATTAGTATCTATGAATTTGTGCAGAAACTGGAGAACAAGAATGAAGAAGAACTCCGGAAGGCACCACGAATCTCTGCTCCACAAAACCCTGAGATGTATTTTGGAGGAATTAATGCAGGTACAAGCTCTAGTCAGCAACTGAAGCTGCAGACCGCGTTTGTGTCAAATGTGAACCCTTTCCTACCCCAGCCTGTCCAATCAAGTCAATCTACAGGTTCGAGTAATCAAGCCTATGGACAAGCTTTTGATCCGAAAGCCTTCCTTCCACAGCCAAGAGACTTAGCGCAGAAAGCTCCACAGCAAGCTCCTCAACAAGCTTTCTATGGAAGCAACAGTCAATCTGCAAATCCCAACAGTGTCAAACTTGACACGTCAAATCTCTCCAAAATCAATGTAGAAGTTGTACAGGAACATGCAGAACTTCTAAATACCATGGTCAGGGCATATTGTGGTTTAGTTGCGGTGAAATAGGGAACATCAATTTGACAAACGAAGACCACGAACAAATTGACCGAGATGAAATGGAGCTGATGGACATCAAGTGGGCATTTGCAAGCGCTATGAGAAGAGCGAAGGATTATATGAGAAGAACGGGTAGAACCAGTTTGGAAAGCAAGAAGGATACCAAATACGGCTTTGACAAAACCGGCGTTACTTGCTTTAGCTGTGGAGAAAGAGGTCACTTTAAGCGGGAATGCACAAGACCCAGCAAGGAAGGAAATCAAAACCGCTTTCGTAATCAGTCTTAACCATCCAACACAGCACAGTACAACAACGAAAGAAGAATAGTAGCTATTGGCAACTCTAACAACACCAATCAATCAGGACCTTCAAACACGCACAGAGTTATGGTAGTTCAGTCTGATGAAGGATGCGATTGGTCAGTACAGTTGGGAACTGAGAGCAACTAAAGAACTGCATGCTATGCGAGGATCGTGGATCAAATCAAGCATGATCACAACATCAACACTCCAAATAACGATGATACATCTTGGGATGCTGGTAGTTCTGATGAAGAATGCTCAAGTTCAGATGCTATGGATCTGATTCTGATGTAAAGAACGGAAGTGAAGCTGAGGTTGAAGAGTTGCAGAGTGAAGTTGAGATGTTGAAGAGTGAAAAGGTAAGTATGATGAGGAATGCAGAAGCTGCAGAAACAGAGACAGAGGCACTCTCTACAGATGATGCAGCTTTTCCTCATCACACTGCCTTCATGGCAAATGTTGAAGGTTCTTCAACAGGTAAATTCTTACCCTCCTACTGTTTGCAATGACTGTGTTGAGTTGAAAATAAAATATGAAACGGTCAACAGTCATAATCAGAATTTAGTTGTTGAACTATCAAAATGCAAAGAGGCGAACTTGGTGATAACTAGAAATGAAAAAGAATTCAAAATCTGTAATAGAAACCCTTAAGAAAAGTGTTTCTGAATTGACAAAAATAGTTTTGAATAAACAGACAGGAATTAATAACTACATTAATCTCCTAGAAGAAACAAAGAAAGAGTTAGCCATCGCCAAATGCGAATATGATTCGATCAAACGCAAATTGGAAAGTTATTCTAACTCCCAATATGTGCTTGATCATATCATTGAAGTTCAAAAACTAAAGGGAGATGCTCCATGCATAAGGTATAATTCATGTCCAGCCCTAATGAAACACAACTATACCGAAATGCCTGATGAAGAGGAGATGCCTCGTTTTGAACCCTCTGTACCTTTGAATCCCGAGGAATTCGCAGCAGGGTTAGGGTTCAAACTAGGCAATTCCTCTCAAGAACCAAGCAAGCAAGAAAGTTCATCATCTGATGAAGAAGAGGATGATACATCAGATGATGAATCAAGAAATGATGATCAGGATCAGCCTCTTGATGAAAGGAAAAGAGTAGAATTGTCTGCTACTCCTAGTACTCAATCTTTTGAGAATCAAGAGACCGTTCCTAAGAAATATGTGAAGACAAGTGTGTCTACACAAGAAGTAGATAATGTGTTGTGTACTTTGGTTGGAGATAAAAAAATCTATTCAAACAAAGATTTTCCAATTAAAAACGTAAATCCAATCTCTATAGATCAGGTTTTTGAAAAGTCAACAACCAAACCTTTAGGGAAGAAAAAGTCAACCAAATCACAACCATTATCCGCTTCAAAAGAAATAGAATGGAAGCGAGTTGAAAAGTCCACAACTTCTCAACCGAAGGTTGAAGCAAAAGGCTCTCGTTACCAGAAAAAGGCCAAAACTGTTAAATTTGTGAGTTCTAAAGGTACCGATAAAGTCGAAACTTTTCAAGGAAAATCTAATGTTGATTTTGAAAAGAAAGTTAAGATTTTGAAAAGAAATAGTCAAAACAATTACACCCAACGCACTGATGGATGTAATGAAAATGAACCTAGTACCTCAGGATCCACAAATTCAACATCAAGCCGAGAAACACGATCTCCTAGTTTTGTTGAAAGGAGAACATGTTTCAAATGTGGAGAATTTGACCATATTATAAAGGATTGTCAAAATCCAGCCAAATCAAGATGTATAGAGAAAACACCTCATGAACCAACTTGCAAACATAAATCTGTTTCTTCGACACAAGATAAACGAATTATTAAAGATCAAAAAGAGAAACAAAAACGTAAACAAGTAAAAGCAGTTGTGAAAGCTTTAAAATCGGTTTCTTCGAAAAAGGATCAAAGATCTTCAAAGTCAATAAAACCAGACACTGTTAAAACTGTAAATAATAGTAAATCTGGAAATAAACAAGGATCTTGGAAACAGAAGACCGGTAATGGTTCAAAAGGAGTTTCTCAATTTGTTAATCATCAAGAATATGAGATTACATTTCTCGATGATAAGGGATGACCCAAGACCACTAAGGCTTGGGTCCCCATCTCAAGCTAATCTTGTTTGTGCAATGTGCAGGGTGTTCTAGGAGGAACTGTAAACAGTCATTGGATTGTTGATAGTGGAGCATCAAGGCACATGACGGGCGACTTGCGGCTCCTATATGATGTGAAAAGTATTAGGGGTGGTTATGTAGCTTTTGCTGGTGGCAAAGGTGGATACATCACTGGAGAAGGAATGGTCTCTAATGGTGTTGTGGGCTTCGACAAGATCAATTATGTGCGGCAAATTGATCACAATCTTCTTAGCAATTCTCAAATCTGCGACAAGAAGTTCACGGTACATTTTGATGATGTCAGATGTTATGTGCTGAAGGCTGGATTCAAGATCCTCAAGGAATGGATTCTCCTATTGGCTCCAAGAATTAATGATTTATATATTCTTGATATGAGCCAAGCTATTACAACATCTGCACAAGTCACATGTTTTGTCTCCAAAGCCACCGAGAAGGAATCAATCTCTTGGCATAGACGTATGGGACACATTCACCTGAGGAAAATGAACTATTTTGTGAAGAACAATCTAGTGAATGGTGTACCAGTGAAGAACTTTCGTCTTCAAGACGTTTGTGTATCATGCCAGAAAGGGAAGCAAGCAAGAAAGTCCCATCCCGTGAAGAAGATCAACACTGTGAATATGCAACTGGAACGTCTTCATATGGACCTCTTTGGATCTATGAAACACAAGACAACCTTTGGTGATTCTTATTGTCTGGTAGTTACTGATGACTATTCCAGATTTTCATGGGTAAACATGTTGGCACACAAGAGTGAAGTTCCTACTATCCTCAAGAATCTCCTGACTCTGCTAGAAAATTTGTACAATCTGAAGGTAAGGAGAATCAGAAGGGACAATGGCATGGAATTCAAGAATCAAGTTATGGACGAGTATTGTTCCTCAAAGGGTATTCTGCTTGAGTACAGTTCTCGATACACTCCACAACAAAATGGTGTCGCTGAGAGGAAGAATAGAACTCTTATTGAAACTGCAAGAACCATTTTAGTAGAATCAGAACTTCCCGTTCAATTTTGGGGAGAAGCTGCTGCTACTGCGTGCTACACGATGAATAGATTTCTGACGGTGAAGAGACATGGGAAGACATGCTTTGAGTTGTTACATAAAAGCAAACCAGATATATCTTTCTTAGAACCTTTTGGAGCTCCATGCACTACGATCGACTCACATGGAAAGTTTGGTCAAGAGGTTATCGAAGGTTTCTTTCTTGGATATGCTACTCCAAATTTCCGGATGTGGAATTTGTCTTCGAAGAAAATTGAAGAATGGGATGAAGTCAAGGTTCAAAGATATACAGAAGCGGTTAGAGCTCCGGGTGCTCCTTGGATGTTTGAGTACGATGGGCTATTTGACTCCTTTAATCTGCCAACTTTTGATGATGTAACAGCTGCTGCTTAGATGCTTTTGGAAAGTGATACTGCAGTAGTTTCATCACTAGTTCGACCAATTATTGTTAACCCTCAAGTGTCGACTCCGGTTAACAATCTTGTTCAAAATGAGGAATTCGAAGACGCTGCGGATTATAATGTTTCATCAGAAGATGATGAGTTTCATGATGCAAATGAAGCTGCCTCTGGTGCTGTTCCTGGATTTTCAAATGATAAGTCAAATATTCAACCTCAAGGAGCGACTGAAGGTCAGGCATCTACAACGTCATCAAATCCAGCTCTCGATGTAACTGTTGATCTGAATATCAACAATTTTGATATCAATTCTCGAGTTCCTGATGTGCCAGAAACTCGTATTCATAATATCCATCCTCAGCAGAATATTATTGGAGATGACCAGAGTGGTGTGCAGACTCGTAATCAGCTGCAAAACAACCAGAATGCTGGATTGTATTCGAAAATCAGGGAATCTGGTGGTTTGAATGATTGGTCTTTTGCCTACTATGTGTGCCAAGTAGAACCAAAATCTTTGAAGGAGGCAATTAAAGAAGACTCGTGGGTTGAAGCCATGCAGGAAAAACTTCAAGAGTTTCAGAAGTTAGGCGTCTGGAAATTGGTTGACAGGCCTGACGGCTACAAGAAGATTGGTACACGATGGGTGTACAAATGTAAGAAGGATGACCGAGGTGTTGTTGTGAGAAACAAAGCGCGATTGGTTGTTCAAGGTTGTAATCAGGTCGAAGGGATCGATTACAATGAAGTTTATGCACCGGTTGCACGACTTAAGGCCATAAGAATCTTTTAGGCGTATGCGTCCTTCAAGAAGTTAACCGTTTATCAGATGGATGTGAAGAGTGCATTTCTTTATGGTGTGGTAGAAGAGGAAGTATATGTTGAGGAACCGCCAGGTTTTGAAGATCCACTCCATCCTGACAAGGTTTGGCTTCTCAACAAGGCGTTATATGGTCTTCATCAAGCTCCGAGGGCTCGGTATGAAACGTTGTCTACCTATATATTGAAGAATGGTTTTCGACGAGGCCTGATTGACTGTACTCTCTTTATCAAGGAACAGGACAAGGGCTTGCTGCTAGTACATATTTATGTTGATGATATTATATTTGGGTCGACTAACACTCGAATGTGCAAAGAATTCGAACAGGTTATGCACGAGAAGTTCGAGATGAGCGCTATGGGAGAAATGACTTTCTTTTTAGGTTTGCAGGTTCAGCAATCAAAGGAAGTAATTTTTATCCATCAAACCAAGTACGTCGGAGATATTCTCAAGCGATCTCAGATGGATGACTCAAAACCTTTGGGAACTCCATTAGCTCAAAATCATGGGATTACTCTAGACGGAATGGGTGAACATGTAGAACCATCTCTCTATCGTGCTATGATCAGATCTCTCATGTATCTTACTGCTTCAAGACCCGATATAATGTACCCAACATGTCTTCTGGCACGCTATCAGTCTAGTTCGGAAGGTTTCTAATTTGATGGCTGTGAAAAGGATCTTTCGTTATCTAAAGGGTCGCCCTGACACTGGTCTATGGTACCCTAACGATGATAACTTTGATCTGACAGCATTCAGTGATTCTGATCATGGGGGCTGCAAAATCGATGCAAAGTCAACAACAGCAGGATGTCAGTTCTTGGGAAATCGCCTAGTCACGTGGCAATGCAAAATGCAGACTTGTGTAGCTACATCAACATGTGAGGCTGAGTATATTTGAGCTTCTAGTTGCTACTCTCAAGTTCTATGGATTCAACAGCAAATGCGCGACTACGGTTTTGAATTTCTTACTACTCCTATTTTTGTTGGTAATGAAGCAGCTTTACAGATCACTCAGAATCCTGTACAACACTCAAAAACAAAACACATTGAGATTAAGTATCATTTCATACGAGATTGTTATGAGAAGAGACTTATCGATGTTGTTAAAATCCACACTGATCACCAACGTGCCGACATTTTTTCCAAAGCCTTTGATAAATCACGTTTTTATTATCTACTTTTGGTCAATGGCATCAAGGTGAAGCCCGAGTAACTCAACCATGGCTAACTATTTTTGTATATACCTTTCTAAAAATCTAAAACTACAAAAACATTTTCAGTTTTATATTTTAGGGGGAGTAAATTTCAAGAAAATACAAAAATATGTCTTTTATTTACCTTCTTTGTTTAAGGGGGAGAAAAGTTCAGAAAATCAAAAAAACATTAGAAAAATCAAAAATGAGTTTCTTGATAAGTTGAAGATGATGAAATTCACCGGTAAATCTGTCAGATATGGTTAAAAGCATAGAAAGAAGATTGATAAGTAGCTTTTACTTATGATGTATCGGTAGGCTCACAATCAGACTAAAATGTGCAGGTTGATACAAACCTAACAGACAGAACGCCATGTGGGAACCATTCATTAGGCATATGGTCTTGGTACCGAAATTTCGTTTGATAGAGTGCCGAGGTTCTGAGATATACGGTCTTTATGCTGACTTATCATCTGGGTTTCATGGTTAAATCTTTTGCGAAAATAACTGTGACGCAAGTCTAGAACTTCCATGATATCATACATACGTGTTCATACTGCATTCGGCCTTCAAATAAGTGATAAAATATCACATCCCCAACATAAGTGATAAAATATCACAGCTTTATGCGGGAGCTAAGTTTGTCTCTTTGTCGGAACGATGATACTAACCTATTCACGGACTTACTCCTTGTGCCGTGCATGCATATGAAAATCAAGTTCCTCATCAATACGTGACTAAATCACAAAGGGCTTGTTTTCAATAAAAAATAAGTGAGTATCTCACATCATTCATATACGTTAAAACAGATGATAAAGCAGCATACTCACCGGTAAGATTTTCTCTCGTGCATATCTTGATACGGGAATGTGTCGTGATGTGGTTGAACACCGGCTAGTAAGTATAAATCCATACCTTAATCATATCTCCTAATCATGATTACATTTGATAAGTCTGAGCTTACGTGGACAACAATACCAATAATCATAGTTGAATACTTATCTGTTTAATTTTGAAAACATAATACCGTCTTTCACAAAGATTAAAATGCTGGTATGATTCCTTTACCTTGAAACTCGAAAAAGATTATAGTTTATCTGCATATTTAGTTTTTAAGTCTAGTTTGCTTAGTTGCTTACGTAATTACTTTTTGAAAGTTAGCCAAAGTTGATACTCGAAAGTTTTCTACCAAGATACGCCAGAAAACCATTTGTTTGATATCGCAACTTCATAAAGTAATATCTTGTGACAAGTAATCAATCAAAGAAAACCAAAATCTGAAATTCGTTTGAGTGTGTGTATCTCATACGAATAAACCTAGTCATGTGATTTGACTAGGTCACTTGTTTTTCTCAAATCTGCTGCTGAAATTCATACGAGTGTGTGTATCTCGTTCAGGGAATACAATCATACGAAGATTTTATGATAAGTCTTTCGTGCATATTCCCTGAGAAAGTTGTGTTCTAATTATATTTGTCTAATGAGTACAAATTGATAGAAAAGAACATGAACAAAGACCAGCAACAAAGAAATCAAACAAGTCAGAAGAGGAAACAAGAAAGATTTGAAGTTTCTTAGAAGCTCGAAGACCTGATGCTCTAATCATTAATAGTAGATCTATCAATGAATAGCAGATCTTCAGGGGGAGTTTGTTGATACTCCAAACCATTCTATGTGAAGACCAAAGTCTGAAGACCAAATACCGAAGACCGAAGACCAAGCAACATCCAAGGGGGAGTTTGTTGATATAGTTTTGTGTCTGTCGCTTGTTCTTAATTACAGTGGTAATTGTACGGTCTTTGCTCAAGTGTCTATATAGGTTTGGTCGTGTCGAATAGATTGAGATATCCTTCTATCTTGATCTAGTTTGACATCTTATCTTGTCTGTGTTAATCAGTTGCATGTGTGCATTTGATAAGTCTTGGAAATGTCAAGTCACACGTTCTCCTATTGAGAGGATTCTGTGCGAGTTAGATTTTTTGTATGAATCAGATGATTCATACGAAATACTTGAGTATCTAATGTGTTACTTTTTTCGTATGAAATAAGCTTTTCGTACGAAACAGTGTCTCGCCAAAATCTTGTAGTTGTGATTCGTGTGAGATAGTGTATTCAGTATGTCTAGACTCGTATTTCGTACGAAACTAGACAGACACTATATAAGCAGACATGTACCTCTTAGTTGAGGGTTGCCTGATAGCTAGTTAGTCAGACCAGAGAGCTTGTTACTCTTTGAGTTGGTTATCTCTGTAGACGAAGACACAAGAACACAGCAAGTTTGTTTGAGTCATAGAGCATTGTGTGTATATGTTTGTACTTGTTCTCAATCATTAATCAAGATAGTGAATCTTTGGTTACCTCGTGTTCTTTACTTTGCTTTGGTTGCATGCACACTTGGATTCCTCACTTTTGTGTGTGTCATATGAACAAGGAACTGGTTTAACACCATCCGCAGGTGGACCTACACCTTCTCAGCATTCCACCATGTGAGGGCTACTCATATAAGCGTCCAGTAGCATAGTGAACTTTACGGTCGTTGGGACCATCACAGTTGAAGAATGTACTTTCCATCTCCTCGAACCATCAAAGAAGAGTAGTGACTCCCTCAGTACCTTCGTACTTTGGAGGATCACATGAGTTAAAGTGCTTATAGGTGCACTTGGTGGTAATTGGGGGATGGTTGACAATGTTTTGACCTTCTTGACTGATTTGGTTAATGGGATTAGCAGCAAGGGCTTGTTGGACTTGAACTACGATATCGGGAAGTAAGACAGCCATTTGTTGAGCGATTTGGGCAGCCATGCGCTCGCGGGATTTTCCTGATCTCCTACCTCTATGAGAGTGACTGGAAGACATCTATAGGGAATACGTAACGAGATAATGAGTTTGGCGTTTTAGGTGTCAGATGTCGTATTTAAAAATTAACATCCACAAAACAAATGAAGAAAATAAATTGCTACATCCATAGGATGTCTTGGGCTTTGCTCATGTTTGGCCCCTATATGTCCCCATACTTGGCCTTGGTAGTCATGTGGGCCCCCATGACTACTGGGCTCTGGTAGGGTTCATATTGGTGTTGGACTGTTAACACTCACGCCACCCGAATGAAAATCGTAAAACATGATCGCAAAATATAAGGTCGTAGGGTATCCAGGTGTAGACATGGTGACAACTCAAAGTGGAGTTAGTTCATACGACATTTGGTGTGGCATGCTTTAGCCTAATAGGTCCTTCGTACTCTCGTCGTTAGTCCCCAGGTAGGCAAACTAGTCTGTTATATTGGATTTATACGAATGCCAAGCTAGACAGGACGTTTCGACTACCGGTACTTGTACCCTTCCAGTTACTACATGCCCGTCGTAGAACTCACTTTGATGAGATTAAAAAGAAACATCACAAAATCTTGAATAAAGAAATATGAGAATGATGTAAATATGTGAGAATTGAAACGTGCGTGATGAATGTATATGTAGGCATGTTATGTTTGACAATCTGTATAACTCATTAAGTATCACAAAAAATGATAGTGGAAGTGCTTGCATGCATTTTGTGTGTTTAACAATTGTGAAACAAATAAACATCATGAGTTTGCATGTAACCATATAAGCAATTAAATCTAATCGACTATAGTATAGGCTCTAAGGGTCTAATAACCTATCCTATATCCATATAGTCAAAAGCTCTGATACCAATCTGTCACACCCTGACCCACAACGGAAATGGTAGTCGGGGCATGATTAGGTTTTCATCAAAGCTCATGACATTTACTATAATAAAGTTTCATATTTATTACTTCCAATTAAAAGGATAAATTACAACAAACACGTATACATAAAGGCACAATATGTTTTACAACACAACATTCATGACTTCTTTATTTTTCTTCTAAGGCAATTCCCTATGTGTTCCATGCTTCAACTTGTCCACCTGTATCATGTGTAAAAATAGGGTTTTGGGTCAACAAAAGTTGGCGAGTGAATCTTATTTAAATATTTAAACGAATTAGTTATGTTGGTTATTTAAATAAAAATGTGCATAACTGGATATGAGTAAACGCATATTTAAATCTAACCATAAACCACAATTATCAATCAATGTACACACAAGCATGACAAATGATGAACAATGAGATCAAGGCTCAATCAAACGGAGCCGATCTATTGAGGCACCTGATGCTCAACTCATCTCCAACGAGGAACTGATGGGCCTAATGTGAATGATTTCACGCAACTGACAAAAATGTAAACACACAATACAACAAATAACATTTAAATCACACGTTATATCATATATTGGTAATAGCACAAGTGTTTGAATAAACGAAACATATGAAACGACACATGATACACCCCAAACATGATTAAAAAGGGGAATTTGTAAGGATTCACCCACAGCGGGTGCGTTTCCGTGGATTGACGATGAACGCGCACGATTTTGGATTTAACCATGAAAGAAGCTAACCTAAATATTAACGTAACAATTCGATAAATAAATTCTTACTTGAAATTAATATTTTTAATTAATGCTTTTTATTAGATTTTTAGGTTGATTTTTGTGGTATTTAATAAAATTTTTAAACTTAAAAGTCTTATTTTTAAGCATTTAAAATGATTTTTAAAACAATAATAATAAAAATAAAATATTAAAAAATTTGACTTTGTCAGGTCTGATCAGGTCAACCGGTCGGATCGCATGTGAGATTGGCAGCTTGTGAGATTCGAACTCGTGACCTCTCGTTTGCATGCACGCAGCTCTACAAACTGAGCTATGTGTCTAACCCGAAATAATCTCATTTTTAATTGTATATATATACTAGTTAGGTTATTACAAAATTTATTTAATTAAAAATATTTTTATTTTATTCAAAATACATCCGGCGCTGCCCCAAACCTGGTTCGAACTTGTGACCTTCGACTTATATTGCACCCAGCCCACCAACTGGGCTGGGTGTCTAACCCGGTATAAGTTGAGTTTATACTATATTTATATACTTATTGAAGATTGATCTGAGAAGGGATTAAAAAAAGTTAGTTTTTATTTCAGAAATCGGTGGCAGGAAAGACTCGAACCCGGGACGTGTTGGATAAAAGTGCACATAGTCCACCACTGGACTGTGTGTCTAACCCGTTTAAAAAGCGGATTTAATTATATTTATATATTTATTTAAACTTCATTTTTTTCAAAAAAACAAAACCCATAAAATTAAACCCGATTTCAAATCTGATAACCCTTATTGGATTGATTGTTTTACTACTACTGATAATAAAGATAATAAAAAGAGAAAAGAAGAAAAAAAAGATTCAAGTGTGTTTATACCAAAATCTTCGATTTTTCTCCGATGAAGTTCCAGGCCAATTCTAGACTTTCGACCAGTGTGTTGAGAATCAGAGAGACTTCAGTGTGATAGAGGAATGTTGAGAAAATGAGCGAGTTCAATGATAGTCCAATGATCTCTATTTATAGTCAATTGCTAGCTTCAGTTTTGGTTTCGGTTTCTAAAGGTTTCGGTCAAAGGAATTGATTACTTTTATGATTTGTAACTGAAATTTAGTCAATGAGCTTGATTGGAGATGGGTTTTTCTTTGGTTTAATTCGGCAATTATATGTGGTTTGGATGTTACGGACGTTGAGGTTAGGCGGTTAATTTTGAACAGATTCAATAGTTTGTTTTTGTATAAAATTTATTTCTTTTCAGATTATCTCAGATGTGTGTGTAGCTCAGTGGTGAGAGTTACCTGGGGACCCGGGTTTGAATCCCGGTTACCCCTTTTGTTTATTTTATTTTATTTTTCTTATTATTTAAAGTTTAATTACTTTATTTATATATTTTTATAGGTTATTATTTAAGTATGTAATTTATTTACTAACTATAAATATCAAAATTTAAGTAACACTAATAAATGCGTAATGAGCTTTTAATAAATACTTGATTTCAAAACGGAGTGGGTTTTAGAACCTGTTTTACATGAATGTTACAGATTGCATGCTGGCCCTTCGGAAAATTGACCAGGTACCACACCTTTAACTTGTCGAATTGAGCTAACTCCTCTTGCATCGCCTCGCACCAAGAATTATCTTTCAAAGCCATCTGATATTTTGTCGGCTCTATCTGTGAGATAAAGCATTCGTGCAGGCTTAGACGGTATATCTCTTCCTGCTTGATCTCTGAAAACAAGCACTGCATTTATGAAATGCTTCTACTTCGCGTTAACACCCTAACATTTGGGTTCCCAATAATATTATCAACTGGATGATTAATATTTGTTCTTGTAAATAGGATTGTCGGAGCATGATTGTTTCCCAAGTTGGACGGAATCTCCCCCTTAGCACTTGCATTACTGGTGTTCACAACATCATTGGTCGCCTCAGAATCTCCGGAAGCAACTTCATTAGGGATCTGAGCAGCAACAACGTTGTTTACTATGGAAGACTCGGCGACTAAACCTCCTGATGCGGCGTTCGAAGTCATGTTTGTAGAAATACTTGCTCTCCAACTAGCATCCACTTCTTCTTGGTTCACTAGATGCGTGTAAACCACCTCCAAGTCTTCATCTGCAACATCAGGAAGTTCAAACGAATCAAATAATTTCTCATATTCGTACTCACTTTTGGTACCAAATTCAGATTGCAGAGGATGGTAACTAAAAGGAGTTATATCAAACACGACCTCCGTCGCCTGCTTTTGGATGTTATAAACATGTTTGTTTGGAGGGGTGTATCAGAGAAAGAATCCTATCTCTCCGATCTCGCTAAACCTAAGAGTATCCTTCGTGTGTTTGATAACACACTTGATCCTAAAAGGATGAAAATAGAATAAGTTCGGTTTCTTGTTCTCGAGTAGTTCATAGTAAGTTTTATCTTCCCTTTTGACTGTGAGCACATGGTTTAGCATGTAGCAGACCGTGTTCACAACCTCGATCCAGAAGAAATGAGAGAGCAAGATCGGTTCACCGAAGAACACAAGATACGTGTATCATTTTGTTTACGTGCGGAATCCCTTAATGAAACAGTAATCGTGTGAATCGAACCGTAAATAACAACAGTTATTATGTTCTAACGACAACCAGACAGAGTTTCAATGTCTACGTTACAAAATAAGCTAATCTAGATCGATACAGTATGAAACCGATTATGAAGCTCTTGTGCGAAGGTAACTATCTTCTAGCGAAGTGGTACCTTCGTGCGAAGATCATTCCATGATGAACCCAATTTTCGATCCAAAATCTTTATTTGTGCGAATTTTATGATGATTCTTTCACTGATCTGGTCGAATTTCATTTCTAAACAATCCTATGGTTTTAATTTTACTTTTTGTCCATGTATTGTCCGTTTATTTGATGATTTACGTCTAAACCCTCTAAATTCCATAATTCATGAGCGTAGGTGATTCAATCAACTGTTAGATCAGTTGGATTGGTTCTGTAGCTCTGATATTAATTGAGAGTCCAGGATCCGGTGGTTCTAGATGGAAGTTTGGGTAAAATATAACTAATTCAGTAGAATGTTATTAAGAAAGGTGTAGGCAGCATAAGTCTAGTGATTCATTCATACCGAAAGAGTATACATATCCATCGTTTCCCCTCTGGGAACTCCAAAACTTAACTTCTCACGAACACACAACACTATATATAGACAATTTACCTTGGTGCGAAGTGAGTAATTTACCTTTGTATGAAGTGAATTACCTTCCTACGAAGTGAGTTACCTTCGTACGAAGTGACACTTACACACCTCTCACATTCGCACTTGAATTGTGTGTTCGTATCTAATCTATATAATATTCAACAGACGCTCTATCTAGCCTATTCGCACAGTGACGGACATAATATGCACCAAAAATTTTCCCTCTTCCACACCATGTTCGAGATAGAAGACTATGGGTTGTGGCAAATCAGGAATAGCAATTGTAGGTGGAACAACTATGAATATTCCTGATTGCTCTACATCGTTAACAAGATCCTTTTGGTCCCTCTGTCTTTGTGTATCATCTTCTTGATTGGCTTCATCATTCAGGAATGCATCATAGTCGAATGATTCATTAATATTTGCTTGAACAACCAATCTAGTACCACCATGTGTGTTGTCGTCGTCGTCACCCTTATCATCATCATCATCTTTCTTATCACCTCCACCAACATCCTCATCATCATCCTCCTTGTATTCATCTATCTCTTTGTCAATTTCTTCTTCCATTTTCTTTCTCTCTAAGTATTTTTGCTTTGCTGAAATCCCAATAACATATACGGCCTTTCCAACAAGCACATAGTTGACCAACGGTTCAGATTGGGCTTCTAGTTCAGTAAGCGTGACAATAGGAATATCATCTATCTTTGTTTCCCTTTGCCCGCAACTTCAGCTTTTCTAGCTCTTTCTGCAGCTCTAGCCTTGGCTTCTTAGATCTGAATCATACATACTCAGCGTCGAAGTTTATATTAAACTTTTTCACTAACACTTTATACAAAACATCAAACTTCTTGGCATTCAAAGCTTTTTCTACTACCAGATCCTGTACCACTTTATGAAGCCTCTCATTCTCAGTAGTAACAGTTGTAAGCATTTACACTAACTGTTCTACTTCAAGATGTTTAACTCTGTTTTCTAACTTTGTAACCTTCTGATCGTTAAAGAAATCTCCTTCAAATACTGCAAATAACAAATCATCTTCAACGTTTGTAGGACTAGTAGGATGAGATCGATGTCTGGTGGATGATTGAGGTGTTGATTATTGACGTCTAGGAGGTGTTGGCTGTTATGGTAGTGATGTTGGATGTGGTGGTTTAACATGATGAATTTGTGGTGATGGTGGTTGTTGTTCAACTCTTGGGGTAACTACTGTCTCAGATTCAATCACATTCTCTATATCAGGCGTCTTCCTTTTTTGACACTTTCGCCTTGCTTTCTTTACAGCCAGAGACCCTGTTGCGTTTTTGGTAACATGAGTATGCTTGTTCTTTACCCTCTTTGCTTTCTTTGTGAATAATATTATCAATTGGATGATTGTTTCCCAAGTTGGACGGAATCTCCCCCTTAGCACTTGCATTACTGGTGTTCACAATATCATTGGTCGCCTCAGAATCTCCGGAAGCAACTTCATTAGGGATCTGAGCAGCAACAACGTTGTTTACTATCGAAGACTCGGCGACTAAACCTCCTGATGCGGCGTTCGAAGTCACGTTTGTAGAAATACTTGCTCTCCAACTAGCATCCACTTCTTCTTGGTTCACTAGATGCGTGTAAACCACCTCCAAGTCTTCATCTTCAACATCAGGAAGTTCAAACGAATCAAATAATTTATCATATTCGTACTCACTTTTGGTACCAAATTCAGATTGCAGAGGATGGTAACTAAAAGGAGTTATATCAAACACGACCTCCGTCGCCTGCTTTTGGATGTTATAAACACATTTGTTTGGAGGGGTGTACCCGAGAAAGAATCCTATCTCTCCGATCTCACTAACCGTAAGAGTATCCTTCGTGTGTTTGATAACACACTTGATCCTAAAAGGATGAAAATAGAATAAGTTCGGTTTCTTGTTCTCGAGTAGTTCATAGTAAGTTTTATCTTCCCTTTTGACTGTGAGCACATGGTTTAGCATGTAGCAGACCGTGTTCACAACCTCGATCCAGAAGAAATGAGAGAGCAAGATCGGTTCACCGAAGAACACAAGATACGTGTATCATTTTGTTTACGTGCGGAATCCCTTAATGAAACAGTAATCGTGTGAATCGAACCGTAAATAACAACAGTTATTATGTTCTAACGACAACCAGACAGAGTTTCAATGTCTACGTTACAAAATAAGCTAATCTAGATCGATACAGTATGAAACCGATTATGAAGCTCTTGTGCGAAGGTAACTATCTTCTAGCGAAGTGGTACCTTCGTGCGAAGATCATTCCATGATGAACCCAATTTTCGATCCAAAATCTTTATTTGTGCGAATTTTATGATGATTCTTTCACTGATCTGGTCGAATTTCATTTCTAAACAATCCTATGGTTTTAATTTTACTTTTTGTCCATGTATTGTCCGTTTATTTGATGATTTACGTCTAAACCCTCTAAATTCCATAATTCATGAGCGTAGGTGATTCAATCAACTGTTAGATCAGTTGGATTGGTTCTGTAGCTCTGATATTAATTGAGAGTCCAGGATCCGGTGGTTCTAGACGGAAGTTTGGGTAAAATATAACTAATTCAGTAGAATGTTATTAAGAAAGGTGTAGGCAGCATAAGTCTAGTGATTCATTCATACCGAAAGAGTATACATATCCATCGTTTCCCCTCTGGGAACTCCAAAACTTAACTTCTCACGAACACACAACACTATATATAGACAATTTACCTTGGTGCGAAGTGAGCAATTTACCTTTGTATGAAGTGAATTACCTTTCTACGAAGTGAGTTACCTTCTTACGAAGTGACACTTACACACCTCTCACATTCGCACTTGAGTCGTGTGTTCGTATCTAATCTATACAATATTCAATAGACGCTCTATCTAGCCTCTTCGCACAGTGACGGACATAATATGCACCAAAAATTTTCCCTCTTCCACACCATGTTCGAGATAGAAGACTATGGGTTGTGGCAAATCAGGAATAGCTATTGTAGGTGGAACAACTATGAATATTCCTGATTGCTCTACATCGTTAACAAGATCCTTTTGTTCCATCTGTCTTTGTGTATCATCTTCTTGATTGGCTTCATCATTATCATCATCATCTTTCTTATCACCTCCACCAACATCTCTCATCATCATCCTCCTTGTATTCATCTATCTCTTTGTCAATTTCTTCTTCCATTTTCTTTCTCTTTAAGTACTTTTCTTTGCTGAAATCCCAATAACATATACTGCCTTTCCAACAAGCACATAGTTGACCAACAGTTCAGATTGGGCTTCTAGTTCAGTAAGCGTGACAATAGGAATATCATCTATCTTTGTTTCCCTTTGCCCGCAACTTCAGCTTTTCTAGCTCTTTCTGCAGCTCTAGCCTTGGCTTCTTAGATCTGAATCATACATACTCAACATCGAAGTTTATATTAAACTTTTTCACTAACACTTTATACAAAACATCAAACTTCTTGGCATTCAAAGCTTTTTCTACTACCAGATCCTGTACCACTTTATGAAGCTTCTCATTCTCAGTAGTAACATTTGTAAGCATTTACACTAACTGTTCTACTTCAAGATGTTTAACTCTGTTTTCTAACTTTGTAACCTTCTGATCGTTATAGAAATCCCCTTCAAATACTGCAAATAACAAATCATCTTCAACGTTTGTAGGACTTGTAGGATGAGATCGATGTTTGGTGGATGATTGAGGTGTTGATTATTGACGTCTAGGAGGTGTTGGCTGTTATGGTGGTGATGTTGGATGTGGTGTTTAACATGATGAATTTGTGGTGATGGTGGTTGTTGTTCAACTCTTGGGGTAACTACTGTCTCAGATTCAATCACATTCTCTATATCAGGCGTCTTCCTTTTTTGACACTTTCGCCTTGCTTTCTTTACAGCCAGAGACCCTGTTGCGTTTTTGGTAACATCAGTATGCTTGTTCTTTACCCTCTTTGCTTTCTTTGTTAGCCTTTCAATTATCTCCTCGGGTTCTAAAGGCACATAAGATTCATCATCATCACCCAAAGCCTTTTTCTTTCTTTGTTCGGCTTTCTCAACTGCTGCTCTAGCTTCAAGATCTATACTATCATTAGAACTTTCTTCATTATCGCCTTCAAATGCTTGCTTTTCTATCTCAGTAGCAATGTTTACGACATTTACCATCATCACGCTCTTGATCAGAAGTCGTAGAAAAACTTCATCTTCAACGTTTGTTTCAATTGGTAGCTTAGACTCTAAAAACATAGTCCGGGCCGCCTCAATTAGGGTACGACTCTTCCTTTCAGCAACTCTGTTCTATTGAGGAACGTATGGAGCGCTGAACTGAGGAACAATTCCCATATCCCGACATAACACATTTGTGTTTTGATTTTTGAATTCAGTTTCGTTATCACTTCGGATTCTTTTAATATGTAACGAGTATTTTTTCTTAAGTTGTTTAAATAAATCTTTTAATATCCCAAAAGTTTGGTCCTTTTTTAAGAAAAATAACCATGAATAACATGAGTAATTTTTAGTAAGAACTAAGCAAAAAGGCATCCCACCGATGCTTGCAACATGGATCATGCCGAAAACATCCATATGAAGCAGTTGAAGTGGTTTTTTGATCGAGTTAACCGATTTGGTTTTTGAGGTTTTCTTTATTTTTTCCTTTTTCACATAATTCACATCTGTTTTGCATATTAAAACTATGTAAAGGAACCCCCAATGCTAAGTTGTTCTTGACAAAGTGATTCATCTTCCGTAGGTCACGTGGCCCATTCTTCTATGCCATAGGTATGTTTGATCTCCCGTTGCCTTCAAGAGCAAACATGTCACTGGAGCAGATGAGTTAGCCAATGGTTGCATGCCCATGATATACGTGTTGTTCACCCGTGGAGCCATCATTAAAAACCAATCCTCGGGAATGACAAATCCCGGACCCAAAATGAAGCACGCCTTGTCAGTGAACAACATTGTGTACAAGTTGCCGCAAATCTGAGACACCGACATCAAGTTATGCTTCAGTTCTTCAATGTAGTTCACTTTGTGCAGCGTAATTTTTCCATTTGTTAACGATCCTTCTCCGATGATATAACCACCTTTCTCACCCACAAAATTTACATAACCACCTCGAATTTCATTTATATTATTAAGCAACTCTTTATTCCCTATCATGTGTCTAGACCAGCCACTCTGTATATACAAAATATAGATAGCCATCTTTAGCTACTCCTACACTCACAAACAAGGAAATCAGATAGTAGATGGGACCCAAGCCATGATGGTCTTAGGTTGTCCCGATTCATCCACAAATGAAACTCCTTGAAATAACCATCATCTCCACTGCTTACTACATTTCCACTTCGGAAGTTGTTGGGTGGTTCCCTGCAAATCTAGGATTGTACGGATTTGACGATCGGTTGTTGTAGCCAGAGTTTCCAAAACCTCGGCTTCCAGAGTTTTGGTATCCCAAATTTGGATTTCACTGAGGTTCAAATTCCAACCAAACCTGGGAGCATCATTTTTTCTTGAGAATGATCATGATTGATTATCCGAATGCGGTCTTTGATTTTGAAATATTGGGGTGATGCATTATGATTATCCGCGAAACGGTTCTGAGCATGAGGTCTAACATAGTTGTTATTAGAACCTCTAGAACGTTGAACTTGAAAACATAGGATTGAAGGTAAGTTGCTTACTGTTTGTGTTGTATAGTCTAAGGAATGATCAAAATTGCATCCAATATCCAAGATAAAGCTTCAAGGGATGAACTAGGGTTTGAAATCGTAACAAGGAGAGAGGGAGGGACGATTTTGGGAGGGCTTAGGTTATGTTTTAATAATTTTTTTTAACCACACTAAGGGAAGTCAATGGGCTCTAATTTGGGCTTTTTATAAAATCATAACCCGTTTTCTAATAAATATATTATTTTTACAAGAATTCCCCAAGCTAGTATTTTTCTAGAAATTGCCAAAAGTTAGAAAAACATGAAACCGAACAACTACATGTAAAAACACACAATACATGTAACTTACACACAATACACGTAGATACCGAAAATCATATCAATTCACATTATTTATTCATTTAGCTTTTCTAGAATTATTATTTCACATAATCACCAGTGTATGGGAACAGGTTCGTTATGTGTGTGTTCGTGCACTATCTGACACAATTAATTAATCTGAATCAAGTGTAATGGGATAACGAATGTGTATGATAATGTCAAAGATAACAAAGTTAACCTGAAAATACTCCGTTTCAAATAAAAACCCTATAAAACACCTAACCAAGCAGAGTTTATCCTTACTAGTGCGATAAACTATGAAATGTCAAACTGTTCTCTTTTTAAACAATCAAAAAGATCATCTACTCAAAGATTTTCTAATAGATTTTCACTCTTCAGTCAAAAGATTATATGTTCAAAAGATTCTCAAAAGATTTGACCTAATCTCACAATGGCTCTTAACTTGAAACCACCCCATAACTATCTCCCATATCTTGTGAAACCTACTACCAACACAGAGTTTCACTCAATCATCGATCTTATTGCTTCATCAAAATATCATCACATCCTCATCGCTAATGCACTTATCCATCGCGAAAATCTTCAAGATTTTTTGGCAAATTCAGATGTTTTGCTTCATGATAAAAAGTCCTTCACCATCATTTCAAAAAAGTTAACAGTGTTGATGTCCATATCACATAAGAGTTAATCTCAACTACCTTCCCCTTAAATGATGAGACAGGTAATGAAACGTTTTCTAAAATGTATCTTCAAAATGAATTCATAGAGAGGGGGTATGATACACAGATGGGAGGGGAAACAATTTTTAAACCAAACTTCTCACCTGCATCAAAATTTTTTTGTCATACCCTACTCATATGTTTATCACCAAACTTCTCACTGCTTGCAATGAAATTCCTTTAGAAAAAAAAAATAGTATCTAGGATATGCTATTTTGAAAAATGAAAATTATAAGCCAAGAAAGAAGGCAACCTAAAGCCTTTATCTGGGCACAAAACATCTTTTGCAAGCGGTGAAGGCCTTAAATTAAAAGCCCTTCATTTTTGCAAGCGTGATGACCAAGGGTCAAGAAAATGTCGGTAAACAAAATGTTTCCGAAATCCCAACAACAGATGTTACAACATGTGTATCTCAGCCCACTACTTCTAGTGACAAGAGTGCCCAACCCAATACTTTGGAGCACACAACAACTATTCCCCAAAAGACCACTTCCATATGCAAGCCCAAATCCAAACAAAAAACAACAAAAATGGTGACTCTGGAGGATGAGGTGCCAGAGGAGTCTGTTGTAACACAAAAGAAACAAACATCTATTGATCCTTCCCCACAATAGACGCAAACATCTCAACCTATCCAAATTCCTCACATATCCTTATAACATGATTGTGTTGTAAGCATAAGGGAACCACATCAGGAGAGAGATGACTCAATTAAGCATTTCTTCTCAAGCCCTTCTCCCAGGGCTGCTTCAGTTGTCACACCACCACCACCCACCACCATTGTACTCTCTACCATACAACCATTGCTTGATGCAATTGATAAAAATGTCTTGCGTAAATCTAGTTCATGTCAACAACAAATCAAAGAGAGTTTACCTCATCAAGTGACTAGGGCAAGTTTAGGAATCATTGCTAGCCCACAAGCAGAGGGGGTTATATCTCTTGTGTCCCAAGGCACACCTGAAGATTTTTCAAGTGAGGTAGCTACTACAACCGTAGAAACAACAATTTCACAGTTGGATAGCAATTACATTTCTAAGACCTCCTTGAAGGCCCCAACTGTTGATGTGAGAATCTACTTTCAATCCGATAAGCTCAGGTCTAATCTGGTTAACCTAGTCCATAATGTGCGGAATCCATTTTAGATTAGGTGAAAAATATAACAAGATTACTTTTCAATCACTGTTTCATTAATCTCTTAAACGTTTACAATCTGGAAACACTTTGACGGGGCTTCACCGTATCGTTTGCAAAACTGTTACAGACTCAATTACCACGTACACCTATTTATAGTACTTCACTTCATGCGAACTAGAGCCTATCAACTTAGTATGAACTAAGATAATCTATCTTCGTATGAAGCAAAACAAACTAACTTCGTACAAACTAAACAATATTATCTTCATACCAAGGTAAACCATTACAAACTCAAAATCTAACAGTTAAACCTAAACAGACACCGACATGACTCGTAGACGCAGGCAACAGACATATGATCAACAAACTCCCCCGTGGATGTTGTCGCAGTCTCAATCGGTCTTCACCCTTCAAAAATTTATAACTTTAATCTCAACGCCCGAAGAAATGTTTCCTGACCCTTTACTTCTTCAGTTCAAAAATAGACATTGGTGTTTTGTTAGTCTTCGGCGACTTTACGAACTGATATCTTGTAATCGATGCTTTCTTCATTTTCTTTACAATTCTTTCTTCCTTTTTTATATCCTTCATAAATTCAACTTTTTCAATTTTCACACCACTTTGTATTCCACATTTTCCTAGAATTGATCTCGTATGCATAACAAATTCTAATCACCCCTTGAAATTGCATTGCCTGTACTGCATCTTGTACTTGATGAGTAATTTTATTTTATGTTGTATCTGGTGGACCCAAAAAAGAACAGATGATTGGAAAGCCAAAATAGTCTACAACCTCTAACTACAAATAACAGTGCTTTGAAGATCTGCTCCTCCTAAGCAAAGACTCAACATCTGCTACTCTAAGGTCTACCAAGGCCAAAGTCTGTTCACAAAACTCACGAGTGTGTTTATCTCAAAAATTTTGATGTCAAGAAAAATGAGTATAAATCTAAAACACTTGAGAGTCCATGGGCTAGTACTAAAAAGGAAAGTCCAAACAGACCTTAATTGCAGTCCAAACAACTATTACCAAACAACTTTATGTAACCTCTGCTCCTAGAGAGGTTCAGGTAATAGATGCACCACCAGCAAATAAATTTCCAAGAGGATATGGCCAACCACCTTATAAAGTGTACCACTTGGTTATCAGATCTACAAAAGACCTTCAAAAAAAGAGTGAACAAGCATCCTCATGATTACAACCACTTAACAGGAAATGGTCCACAACAGATGTTTCAAAAATCTACTCAAAACTCTGACCATTCTCCTAGACTTGAGGCTGGGATGTCTATGACCCCATCCAAAGCCATTTTAGCTTTGGACAGACACCAAAACTAATATGTTATGGATGTGCTAGGAGCTTCTGCTTGTCTTGATAGTTTATGGTATGTAGATAGTGGAGGCTCAAAACACATGACATGATGTAGAGCCCTTCTCAAAGATTTTCTAGAACATGGAGGAGGTGATATATCCTTTGGTAACAACTCAAAAAGAAAGGTGTTAGATTCAGGGACAATCCAAGCAGGGAACACTCAAGTTTGAACATGCCAATCTTATAGACAACTTCAAATTTAACCTCCTTACTGTGTCTCAAATGAGTGACAAAGGCTATGGGTCATTCTTCACTAAGGAAACATGTAAGATTGTTAGGCCAGATGTGGTGAAAAAGATTGAAGAAATCATAGCTAAGAGCAAAACGCAGTTTGTTGCTCACAGGAGTGGTAATGTGTATGTTGTAGATATGTTGAAAGATAATCCAATGTCTAATGCCTATCTGTTCTCAGCTGCCTTTAACAAAGAGAAAAAATATGGCATAGAAGACTTAGTCACGCAAATCTCAAAACGATTACCACACTTTCAAAACAAGGTCTTATAAGTGGCCTTCCACCAAAACAATTCACATGTGATGAACATTTTGTTTCCTGTCTAAAAGGTAAACAACATAAAAGTTCATTCAAATCGATTGATGAGTACAATACTAGTTAGTGTTTAAAATTGTTACACATGGAGTTATTTGTCCTTGAATATCATGAGTCTTAAAAAGAAGAGGTATTGTCTTGTCATAATTGTTGATTTTTCAAGGTTACATGGACTTATTTTTTGCACTCCAAAGAAGAGACTGCAGGTATTTTGCAAGACTTTGTAAGAAAAGTTGAAAAGCAATTTGATCTGCTAGTAAAAATCTTTAGGAGTGACAATGGAACAGAGTTTAAAAATAAGGATTTGGATTACTTCTATGTGTCAAAAGGGACTGTAAGGCAGTACAGTAACCCAAGAACACTAGAACAAAATGGGGTGGTTGAAAGAAAGAATAAGACCTTAATTGAGGCTTCTAGAACAATGCTTGTGGATTCAGGTTTACAATTGTCTTTTTGGGCAGAGGCTGTAACACTGCTTGCTATTTGCAAAACAGAGTTTTAGTCAACCCCAGACATCAAAAGACTACTTACGAAATTTTGTTCAAAATCAAAACACTGATCCTTTATTTCAAAATCTTTGGTCGCCCATGTTTCATTTTAAATTTAAAAGATTCATTTCAAAATTTGCAGTAAAAGTAGATTGTGGTTACTTTCTAGGATACACAACTACTGCCAAAGCCTACAAAGTGTTTAACACAAGGACTAGGTGTGTAGAAGAGACTTTGAATGTAAAGTTCAATGAACTTTCTTCTTTAAATATCCTAGCAAATCCTGCTGAATTGTCTGATTTAGATAAATTTATATTTGAAGATGTGTCTGTCAAGACTAACAATGTAGGTACACCACAGTCTTCTCATCAAAATTACGGATTTGACATTATGATCCCACAATATAAAGTCACTTCTACCACTAGAGGAACATATGTTCGAAACAGCTGTTAAAACTTAGCCACTACTACATCAACAATTGTTGATCCTCAAACCTCTGTCACCTCATCCAGTCAATCCATTGTTGACAAAAGTCCCTTTTCTGTGGCCAATAGTCAACCCATTTTTACACCTATTCCACCCATACCTCTACCTCCATTCCAAACTTCTGTTGACTCTTCAAAATTGCCAACAGATGTTAGCTCAGATGATTCTCATCTGCAGCCTTTACCTCTAAATGCCATCATTCCATACAAGAGAGATGTAATCTACCTTAAAAATCATCTACCAGACCAAGTTATTGGCAACATCAATGAAGGGGTACTCACAAGAAGTCAATCCCACAACATTTGTCTTTTTGCTGGTTTTCTATCACTCACACAACCTGTCAAGTACCAAGAGGCACCGAAAGACAATAGTTGGGTAGAGGCCATGTAGGAAGAGCTCCTACAGTTCAAGAGACAACAAGTATGGGAACTTGTACGATTGCCTAATGATGTATGTCCAATTGGCACAAAATGGGTCTTCAAGAACAAAACAAATGAAATGGGCATTGTTGTCAAGAACAAAGCTATGATTGTGGTTTAAGGCTATAGACAAGAAGAAGGCATTGATTATGATGCAACATTTGCTCCTGTAGCAAGATTGGAGGCCATCATATTGTTTTTAGCCTTTGTTGTCAACCACAACATCAAGGTGTATCAGATGGATATCAAATATGCATTTCTTTATGGTAAGATCCAAGAAGAGGTATATGTTTGCCAATCTTGGTTTTGAAGATACCTTTTATCCTAATCATGTCTACAAGCTTAATAAAGCTTTGTATGACTTGAAACAAGCCCCAAGCGCCTGGTATGAAACTCTTTCCACCTTTCTCTTATCCATAGGATTCACAAGAGGTAAAATTGACAAACCATTGTTTTTAAAATGGAAAGGAAAGGAAAGGATTTGATGATTGTCCAGATTTATGTGGATGACATCAGTTTTAGATCCACATGCAATTACAAGTATGAAGAGTTTAGGGAACTCATGATAGTAGAGTTTGAAATGATGTCATGGGTGAACTTCAATGCTCTTGGTTTCTATGTTAAGCAATTGCAAAATGGTACATTCATTCATCAGAGTAAATATGTTAAAGAACTATTAACAAAATTTGATATGAATGATTATAAACCATGTAGTACACCCATGGCCACCACAAAACTGTTCACTGTTGATGATAAAGATGATTTGATTGATCAAACACTTTATAGAAACATGATTGGGTCATTATTGTACGTAGCTACATCAAGGCCAGACATCATGTTTGCAACATGTGTTTGTGCAAGATCCAAGTCAGCACCTAGAAAGTCCAATCTAAAGCTATAAAAAGGATATTTAGATATGTAAAAGGTGCTCCCACACTTGGTATCTGGTACCCTGCTAATGGTAATATTGAGCTTTCAGGTTACTCAGACAGTGACTTTGTTGGTTGTCATACTACAAGGAAGTCACATTTAGGAGCATGTCAGTTTCTAGGCGATTGCTTGGTTTCTTGGCAAAGTAAAAAGGAAGCAGCAGTTTCAACATCAATAGTAGAGGCTGGATATATTGCTGTTGCAAGCTTTACAGCCCAACTCCTGTGGCTTCAAAATCAGTTGCTGGATTTTGGTGTGACTGCTTTAAAGACTCCTCTCATGTTGGATAGTCAAGCAGCTAAAAACATCATTAAAAATCCAGTCTCTCATTCTACAACCAAGCACATTGACATCAGACATCACTTTGTGAGGGATGCTCTGAAAAAGGTTTGATTTCTTTGCATCATGTTCCAACAAAGGATCAACTAGCAAATGCTGTTGACAAAAGCTTTAGACACATCCACCTTTGAAAGCTTGATCTCTAGGATTGGCATCCTAAACATGGACTAGACACAAATTTTTGTTTTCCATCAATAAAAAAAAATTAACATGTTTCTAAAACACTGTTTCTAAAACCATAAAGTTTGTTTCAAGCCCTTGTTTCTAAAACCTCTGTTTGGCTAAAATTCATCCACAGCTGAAAGGTATCCTCTGTTCTCATTCACCACTGTTAGGAATACCACTGTTTGTCCTAACCTCTGGTGTCGATCCACTGATAGAATAAAACAAGCACTATTCATATCCACTGTTCCCAACCTCTATTGCTTTCCAACAGAGGTTATCAAAAACTGTCATCCATTACAAAAAGAGGTTACCACGTGGACATATATTAGCCATCAGATCTTTCAAACAGCTCTGCCACGTCAGCTTTCACTTTTTCACTTTATAAAAACCCTGTTTCATCCAAACAGAGTTTACACTACCGACTAGAATTCAAAATTCATACAAAGCGATTTTCACTACCATCTTCTTCAAAACTCCTCACAACCCATCTCCAATCATGGCTCTGCAAATCAAAACTCCTCATAACTACCTTCCTTATTCGATTTCCACTCAATAATTGATGTTCTAACATCATCAAAATACAACACCATACTCACTTCCAATATACGTGGATACCCTCGGACAATTTTGAGCTAAAGTTGAAGTACAATCTCAAGATAATAACCCTTTGGTATAACGTCAAAGGTCGGAGACACCATTGTTCAGATATCCCCATCCTCAATATCCACAGTATTTAGCTTGAATGACCAGACAGGTAATAATTATTTTGATAAACAAGCCTTCACACACAGTTAATAGAAAGAGGTATAAGGGTCAATTGATAGGAGTTACAATTTATAAACCTAAATTTCCAGTTGAAATGAGATAATTTTTCCATACCCTACTCATATGTCTCTCTGCCAAGACCACCTCATTCAATGAGATTCCACAAAAAAGTCCAATACTTGGGATATGCCATTATGACAAAATCAGATTATAATCTATCACAGGCATTGTTCTTGGACTTGGTGGCAAATGTGAATGCTATTAAAGGGAACAAACCTAAAGCTTTTCTTATGTATCCTAGACTTTTAAGCTTTTACCTTCAAAAACAAGTGTCTGAAAAAGATTTCCAACAAGGTCAAGCTTTCTAAATGACAAGTCTTACAAATGAAACTTTTACTAGAATGCAAGATGAAGATTCAAAAGTTTCTAAAACACAAGCAAAAGGGAATGAGCCTATTTTAGAGGAGTCCAAATCTGTTGCTCAACCCTCTGTTGCTGAGCCCACTACTCTTGGTGATCATACACCACAATCGGTGTTGTGAAACCCACACCAGAAAATCCAAAAGAAACCCCCCACATCCATAAAGCCACCAAAAAGAAACAACATAAAAAGGCACCTTTGGAAGATGAGATCCCAGAGGATAACATTGTGGCAACACCAAAGCCACTAGAAACCACTGTTGTTACTTCCTCATGACAGATGGAAAGATCTCCACCCATCCAAACTCCTCTTGAATCCTCACAAAAGGATCAAGTTGTAAGCACAGGGACACCAAATCAAGAGGCAAACTTTTCACTTAAAAGTCTGTTCCTAAGCCCCTCTCCCAGGGCTGTCTCTCTTTCAACTTAACAACTCTCCACTCCAACTCCACCATTAATTTTACCTTTGTTTGAAGCAATTGATACTACTCAGACATAAATCAGTTCCTATCAATCACCAATTCAAGAGAGCAAACTTCCACAAGTGAATGAGTCTGAGAAAAATCAACTTGCTAGCCTACAAACAGCTGAGGAGGCTACACCCCTTGAGTTACATGTAACTCTTGGTGGTAGTTCAACTGAAGCAGCTACTACAACTTGTGAAACAATAGTTTCATCCATAGGTCTTCCTTGAAGGCAAAAACTATTGAGGATACAATTGTAACATCTGTTCCAGTTGGAAGTCCCCAGTACCAAGAAAAAGGGGCATTTGGTTCTGATGATATGGAGTCTTCTCCTGTTATGGAACCAAATAAAACTACATCTGGTAGGATTCAGATGATCCTATTGAATTAGGTGATGAATTAAGATAAAAGGATTCGATTGAGAGAATGACATCTATGGAATCTTCAACGGAAGAAATGAAAAGCATGATGAAACAAATGTTACAAAATTCTGCATGTCAACCTTCCACTCAGCAAATTGCAAATGACTGTGGAAATTAGTGCAACCAATTATCCAAGCTCAAAGGAATTTGGTTGATATAAATCACAACACTCACATGGAGTTGATAACGAACATGGTTGAGGCTAGGTACAAAGTTACACAAGCTGATATCTAGGCCATCAGGGAACATCTCTTAAAGACCACTAGTTCTGCCCCTCTAACTATACTTCAATAAGAAGTAGAAGATAATGCCAAAAAGGGGGAGAATGAAAAATCAGAAAGTTACAGCCTTCATCACAAGTAAAACCATCAAAGGTGCAACAACAAAAGCCACGGTCTGCTCCTAAAAATCAACTACAACCTCTGTTAGGGCATCAGATGCTGAAAGGGAAAACGGGATTGATGAGACCCTAAACAAGACAGCAAAAGAGATTGCCTCAGAAAAGCAGAAAGGCAAGATCCACTTGAAAGCAAAGCTTCTCTCCTAATTGAACAAGAATACGCCATGCAAAGGGAAAAGGAAGACATTGGACACTTCAAAAAGGAGAAAGTCAACAAGAAATATTAGAAACCAATTACCACCCCTCCTAAAACCACTGCTAGGTCTACAAAAAGTGTATCCTCTCTACAACCATCACCTAAATCACCTCCAACTCAACCAACAGATGCTGGTACAACATGTGTATTAGAAGACGTTCCACAAACCATTGCCATGATAACCTTTCCCACAAAAACATAACCACTGCCCACACCACCAAGAATTCCACTATGCCCACCTTCACCTAAAATCAAATTCACACGCAAAAGAAAAACTTTTGTTGTGCAAGAAGATCATGATGAGGTTCCATCACCAATCCCCTTATCATCTACCCCTATTCTAGCCACACAACTCTCATCATTTGCACTAAATCCACTTCACTTTATCCACTCAACCACCATCACTAGTCATCCCACTGGCTGCTCGGTATCCTCTAGAGATTCTGGCAATCCAAGGTGAAATTGAATAATTTTTCTTAAGAGAGGATGCATCACAACGATCCTTCCCATCTCTCTTTGGTTTTTGCAAGCCTAAAAACTTAGATGAATATTTGATGTTAAAAGCAAGACAGGTTGATATCATTGGAAGACGATGTGCAACGGGAAGGATGACATGACTGCTCAGGGAATCTTGTCACTAGAACTTAGCAAGGTGAGAAAGATAGACGATTATGCTAAGGACCTGAGCAATCCATGTCTGAGAAGCCTATAAATGTTGAGCTTGATACGGAAATAGGATTACCTTATAACATCATGCAATATAAATCATACAAAGCAAACAGAACATAGTTCAAAAATTGGTCAACAGATGCTCTCAAAGAAGAAATAGAAAGAATTCAAAATATGCTCAATGATCCTTCACATAAGCCAGCACCTCCAGATTGGAAGAAATACAAACAAGTTGATCAAAACAAGGCATTGAAGCTGAAAAGAATGAGAGAAGAGCTTGTTGCTGCAATGTACAATGCTGCAAGGTCTGTTGCCAGATGGTCAGAGTCTAGAATTGTTGAAACTACCAGAGACTGGAACAGTTTAGAGAAAAGGATCCTACAGTTCCAAAGAAGCCAGTATATCCAACAGTGGTTGTCCCTCAACAGACCCTTACTTCTAAAAAGCAGTCCTCAGCGTCTGACTTGTCTATAGCTGCCTTGAAACAAGCAAAAAGGAAAAGCAGATGTCTGAGGCTAATGAAAAAATGGTATGATGACTACTACAAAAAGAGGGACTGAAAAACCAACTGTTATATCATATAGATCCTGCCAGTGCCCAACTGCATGAAACACTTGCTAATCTGGTAAGCATGCCACAATCACCAAACTCATCAAAAATAACTCTTCACCCAAGAAAATCATCCGAGTCAAAAATTCTAAAGTTGAAGTCATCGTCAGACACCTACGAATTGACATTGCTCAGATCAGATGGTGATGTTCAAAGGATAAGAATGGACGATGCATATCGTCTGGATGCAGATGACCTTCAAGATTTATTGAACCTAACTAGAAAGGGATTTTGAAGATATGTATTCCATGAATTTTTAATTACAATTCAAATGCCAAATCAAGGAAAATTTGACAAGGAATAAATATCAGAAATAAAGAAGGGTTTTGGTATAATTTGTTCTAGGGGAGATTGATGGATCTAGTGGACCCCACAAAAGAATAGATGATCGAAAAGCCAAAATTGTCTTCAACCTCTGATTACAAATATCAGTGCTTTGAAGATCTACTCCTCCCAAAGGTAAAGAGTCAACATCTGCTACTCTAAAGTTTGCCAAGGCCAAAGTCTGTTCACAAGATCTGTTGAAGACAAACTCTACTTAAAGCCAACGGTCTGCCAAAGAGAACCTCTGCTGATGAAGACAAAGTCTGATGAAATAAGTCTGATGAAGCTAAGGTCTGCTATGGATCAACAGATGTTAAAGACCAATAGAGGATAAAGCTCAACAGAGGATTCTCAACAGATGATGTTCAACAGAGTTTACTTGTATTATCAATGTAACAGTGCTAAGGCTATAGCAGATGTTAGGAGTTTGTTAGGCTGTTAATGTCGCTGTCTAGGTGACGTCAGCTTAGATTCTTCAGATGTTTCGTTTGTACTATAAATAAAACAGTGTAGGTAATGTTCTATTCATCACTTTTCACTTGACAATATGTACGAACAAACAAGGAGTGATCAGGCGGAGGGGGAGTTTTATTCTTCATGCATACGTAAATTAGTGAATTTATAAAAGCATGTCGATGAAAGCAATATCTTCATTGTTTTGATTGAAAGTTAATTATTCCACTGCATATTTCATCTTTTTTTTATCTTCTTTCATTATTTTTATCATAACTATCACAACAATCAAACTCAGATCCTTACATTGTAGTACAGCTTCTCCACATCTTTCTCAGATAGATTTACTAACCACATTGAGTCTAGTACTCGAATAGCATTCACAAACCATTAGTTTTCAACATAATCACTGCTTCACCCGTTTCTGTATCATACTCCACCACCTGAAATCTTGATAAAAATCTTGTTATATTTTCATGAGGGGCATGTGTTTTATAACTCTTGGGCGTTTTATAATCAACGTTAATATGGTGATTGTAAAATAAGATCAATCTTTGTAATCTTCTTTGTATAATGCGATTTCCAGTTAGGAAAATCATGACGCGCTTCATATCTTATATACTTCCACAATTTCTAGTCTCTCGGCTTCATTTGAAAATTGATAAGCTTTGTTTAGCACAACTCTTTTACGTCCCACCATGGTAGTGTCTTTATATCTTTTAAACATCTGAAATATTGTATTCCAAAGTCCCTCTTAATTCCCCAGACTTTTAGCTCAGGAATCCATCCCCAACAAATAATATCACCAAGTGAAACATCGGAATTCCTTGTGAAAAAAGCTAACGAATGTCTAAATTTTCTTTCTTTAGACATCTCTTTGAACCACGCCTTTCTAACAGCTCTAATCTCATTTCGATCAACAATCAGAGATTTTCCATCTTTTATTTTTTCTTCAATCTTTCGCCTTTAGCAACTCGTTTGTTTCATCATCATACATTACTTGAAATGTTGGGAAGTCATCGGTTTCGTCACCTGAATATTTGAATGTTTGATCGTCCGAATCATCCTCCACGACAACATTTTTATAATTGTCGACTTCCTCAACGTAATTGAAGATATAAACATTTGGCTTTGCGACGTTAATATTATTTAGCTCTTCTTCAAAATCGAAATCAAATGAGCTTTCATCAACATCCATCATAGCTGCAATTCCTCTTTAGTATAACTATGAAGAAATTCACCTTCCTCAACAACATGCTCTAGAAAAATAGTTATGTGTTGGATTCTAGGAACAGTCGTTAACGGAGTAACGTCTGTGAGAATTCCTAAATCTTCTGCATCATGTACCGAATCATCTTTCTCCCCCTCTAGATGAGAATCATCTTCTTGATTAGTATTGTCGTTCAAGAAATCATCATAATTGAAAGAATCAGTAATCTTGGCGTGATAGACCACCAACCCTGTTCCACCTTGCGTGTTGTCATCATCTTCACCCTTATCATCATCATCATCATATCATTATCATCATCACCATCAACATCCACTTCCTCATCATCCTCTTTAACTCATTTCTTTCTCATCCTCTTTCTTTCTCATGCGCTATCCTTTTCTCTAATCTTTTCTGTTTTCCGAGAAGCACGGAACATCAATCACCTCACCAATAAGAACAAACTTTGTGATATTAATTTCTGGCTCTGTTTCTTTTTGTGGCTCAGGCGTAATAATTGGAATATCATCACTCTTTTCTTTGCTTTTGCCTGCTGATGCAGCTTCAGCTTTAGCTTTTCTTGCCCTCTCAGTGTGACAAATGGCAAATAACCGGTAATTCCGCACAATCTAATCACTATTTGTATTACATAATCTCATGCATTTTATCGTAATTTGATTTCGTAACTAAATCGTACGTCATATCACAAGTATTAGGACAAGTAAATCAAACCATAACATATACTGGTTTCTGTTAAGACGGACACAAATCAAACAATGCCCTGAAAGTGTTGGTAGAAAGTGTTGGGCGTACTATTCGCAATTGAGGTCAGCAAAACCGCTAAAACGAAAAAGAACAATGAATAACGGCATGCTAATGCCCTAAATGAGTCCTACATATGAAAACACTAATGTGGGAAAACATTTTTCAAAAATACATAACTTTCCGGTACAACGCCAAAATTACACAATTGTCCGTTTCGACCAAAAGGTGACAATTTCAGTTTGTCCACAACACCAATTCGGTATTTTCCGGATTCCAGAATTATAACAGAACAATGCTAAACACCTTAAAAGAATACGAGAATAGCAAAAATACATAAAAGACATTGTTTTCGGTCATACGGCAAACAATGTAAACTTGACCGAAAGCGACCGATTGTCGAACCGACGAAAATTTTAATGGTCGATAGCTTCATACATTAGTCTAGAGAACTAATTAAGCTTCATTTGGGACTCGAAGTCCTTTCAACTATCTTGAGGCCATGGAAACACAACTTCCGGAAAGGTCCGACGACAAATATATAAGTGTCGATATCAAGCAAATAATTAGACAGAAAGCGTTTCGGCCATCCAAACTCGACATATATTCGACTAGCGAACTAGTTAACCATCTTCTAGATCGGAAGTGCTCTAAATAAATGCCATGGCACTTATGGTAGTTGAAAACCAAAGCTTCCGGTACGAAATAATAAAGTTCGTATACTCGACAATATCGTACCGATGAGCGAACTAGTGACGTTTTTTATCCAATACTAATACCAATTAGTCAAGGAGACTAATTAACATTGATTAACACCCTAAACTCTTGTTGCTCGCTAATGATATAAGATCAACCCCTAATCATCATACTTAAGCTAATTACCTAAATATCCAACAATGTAGCACATGTTATAAAAAATAATTACACTTAACCCCCTCATTTTGGCGGATTCAAGTGGGTCTGACCCCCACTTGATTTGTGTTGAAAAAATGAGATTAAAAGCATTGTGTGAGATATTGTTGTGACCTTTGAAAGATAGCAAATATATACTAGACTAAACACCATTCTGTCCATCATTTCTTACTTCAAAAAAAAAAATTGAAACAAGCCTTCCCTTGGTCTCTCTTTCCCACGGCTCAAACCACCATCACCATCATCCTCCATTTTTCAACTTTAAAACCCCAAATCAAGCTTAGTTAGGCCATTTCAAGATCATCCAAAGAGCTTGCAAGGATGGAGGGTCATTAGGGTTTTTCTTGGAGCTTCATCTTCTTCTATATCTTCTCTAATCTTGTGCAACTTTGTAAGATAATTTTTCATCATATTTAAGCTTCTTATAATGTCCAGTTTAAGAAAGTACTTGTTGATCATCTTGAAAGTAAAGAAAATACAACTTAAAAACCCTAATCTCACCACCATAATCCACTAAATAAAGCTTATTATGTGTTGATTTTCTGCTTTAGTGTTAACTAGTTAGCATGATGATGTTGATTATGATAAAGTAAGGTGTTTAAAATGGATGATCTTGTATGAACAACAATATAAATTATGATTTAAACATGGTGATGTTTAAATCTAAACAAGATCATCAATCTCATGATCCATGAAGATTACTACAACTTAAAAAGGATTTACTACACATGTGTGATTTTTATAAGAAATAAACACTATGATCTAAATTATAATCATCTTAAAAAGTGTAGTAAACAAAGGAGGCTAAAATGGAAATAATGATTTGAAGATGTAACTAAAAATGGTGTTTTAAAGGTTCTAATAAATATATAAAGGTCTCATTGTTTTTCTAAAAAGTAGTAAGAATATATTTACAAATATCATGGAAAAGGAGGATGCATAAGTTGTAAATAAAGCATAATAAAGTGATATGTAATCTTGAGTTGAGGATGCAAAAGTTGTAAATAAAGCGTAATAAAGTGATAGGAAAACACAATAGTTTAGGGGAAATTATGGCGATATTTTCTAAAAATTTAATCACGTTTAAAGAATAATTAACTGTTGATTAATGGAACTAAACTGATTACTGAGCTAAACCGTCATTAAGGAAGCTTTTAATGACAAGGGTTAAACGCTAACCTTCCAAGAGTATAACAAGTGTGTGTGTATATATATACACACACTTGTGGGAATATAATATATATACATATATTTTGTCACCAAAATCTTATATGTAAAAATACATGTGTATGTATCTAGAAAGTCTACGGTATACACCACAAAATATCCAACTTATACAACACCTCAAACACTTGAAAAATTACCAAGTGTAAATAACATAAACACATACACTTTTACAATACGCTTGAAACAATAATCGGACAATGGAGTAATGCGGACAATGGGTGAATTTACACATTACACGTCGCGTTGTCGGCCAACGAACAAATCGCCAACATGAAGAGCTACTACGACGTTGGGCGATTTTCGACGCGAAAATATATATATTAAGCAACAACGACGACGCGTCTAAAAAGATATATTTTAGACACAACGAAATATATTTTTCGATGACACAATCCGGAAAGTTAAAATATATAAGAATTACAAAGTGATTTTATAAAAGTATATAAATATACTTAAAAGTCTATACTTAGTAAAATTACCAAGTGTAAGATTATAAGCATTTGGACACATGAAAATTAAGTTGGGCTAGCCCCATTATGTAAAACACATCGAAAGGCCCAAATACACAAAACATATAATAACATGGGCTAACCAAAGGCATAAAATACAAGGGATAGGCCCAAACATATAATTTCATGGGCTAGGCCCAATGACATAAATTACATGGGCTAGGCCTAATCACATAAAGACATGGGTTAGGCCCAATGAGATAAATTACATGGGCTAGGCCCAATCACATAAAATCTAGCAATGACATAATCCTGGGCTAAGCCCAATCACATAAAGACATGGGTTAGGCCCAATGACCTAAATTACATGGGCTAGGCCCAATCATACGAAGACATGGGTTAGGCCCAATGACACACATGACATGGGCTGGGCCCAATGACACGCGTTCGAGGCACGAGGACATGTGAAGGGCGAGCCCGTTCACACACGATCTAAGAATACTTAAGAATATACTTATATATTATATATATAAATTATATATATATATTGAGAAATACATGTATAAAAATATTAATCGAACAAACGAACTACCAACACTATAAAAACATTTAAGTTGTTCTAATGCGATAAATTTATACACAACAAGAATTCAAGATGAACAACCAGTACCAGGTCCAACGAGACCTAGGTGTCTAATGAAGTTAATGCACATGTAAGTTACACACGTATACGGACACCTAAATTTGATAAGTACGACGTACGGAACATAAAATAGTGGGTTCATGTCCCTCCTTTCAATTATTTCATAGTTTTTGTTTTAAAACCAACGAGGGGGAATACATGTCATAATAAACAGTATGTTTGCTATGGGTTTAGATGATAACACGATCAAATGTGCGTAAGTAGGATAATGACAATAATAACCATTAATCACGTAGTGACCAAGGTGCAAAAGATATAGATCTATTGAGTTTGAGGCGCACTCCACTCCTGGTTGATAAACCTTTAGGGGTGCTTTTGTGATCCCAATGATGTCAAAGTTGTCTCGGTTGGTTGCTTACTTATTGGCACATATGTCAGGGTACTCGCGACACACTGATAGATCCTTAAACTCCATGAATGCTAATAACATACTCAGACTTCATTACTGGATTACAAGCATGAATTTTAACAGGAAAAATTAACTACAAGAACTCGGCAACTTTTGTTGACTTTTTAAAAATTACATGTATTTCTGGACACAAGACATGAGCTAGTGATACATTTCGGGATAGGGGAAATGACATGAAAACGAATGCCACCTTTTGGAGGATTTGCCTCTTATATCCCAACCTCGTATGGGTATATAGGAGTCAAAACCTCGTCATGCTTCTATAATGAAAACAATATATTATTTTGAAGTAATGTATTACAAACTATGTTTCTGATGACAATGTGAAACCAGTGAAAACTATGAAATTTACTTTTGGTAAATTGTAATGTTGGTTGTAAATTTATATCAGTATGGCATCGTTGTTGATTTATATTTCTTTACTTGATTAGATGCAATGATTACCTCATAGTCGCACATTTGCGCTTCCACTACATCCAGGGTGTGACAGATTGGTATCAGAGCTAGGTTGTAGTGAACCGGGGAAAAACTATTATCAAATTTGGTCTACAATCACTAAGGGCTCACACATGAAAACAAAGTTTAAAACATAACAGAAATGTTTTGGGAACTATGACAAAAATGACAAAAAGGTTTTCATTGTGTCACGATAACATGAGGATCTATCATACGAGCTCAACCATAAGTAATGAACAAGGATCAATACATGATTAGTCTATAGTTGATAGACAGAAACATTAAGATTACACTTGAAACCGAAGAACAAATTTTGCATGAGAAGTGGTGACCAATATAAAATATATCATAAGTAATAATAAATTACTAACATGTATATATATGCATTGTACGGATTATTTGGCAGGACTATATCTTCTTCCGTCGAGCTACGAGGAGGATCAGATGGAGTACGTGTCCGATGATGGTTTACGACTCCGACGTTGAGGCCATACCCCATGAGGATGGAGCCGATCACGAAGTCCCTGACGACGAGGACCTTGATGATTTTCAGCCATTTGCTCTTCTTGACCCTATGGAGGACGATGCCCCACAGGGAGATGACGTGTTGCCATTCCGCAGCCTCCACATGACGTTATTGTTGGTGGTCATCCGGAGGGAGAGCACGCGATAGTAAATTTTGCCATACCTCTAGCCATAGTTTCTCCAGTCATCGACCTAGATGATGATGACATCCTGGTGTTCCACGTCAACCATATGGAGGATGAGCTCGGAGATGACGAGGTGTTCAACGACATAGCCATACTTGAGATACTATCCCTTGTCATATCAGTTTTGGATATCTCATCATCCTCAGCCACCAGCTGGAGTGAGCATGTGGCGGAGGATGCCTCTTCCCCCGCACCAGATTCACCCATACCGATGCACTCACCCCTTGCAGCCTCACCTGTCCGTGTTAGCTCTTTTCCTGCTAGTACCCCTACTGATGGACCCGCTCCATATTCTAGACCCGCACGACACTACTCATTAGCCGTACCCCACATTTCCCTGAGCTGCTACCCCCGTTTTTTTCAGAGAGGTCCACATATCACCCTATATACGATGCATTTACAGCTGGACCCTCTCACATGGCTGGACCTTCATTCTCAGCTGGACCACCTCCCATGTTTACCACCCGCCCCATATCACTACTGCCGATATGCCTACCCCTATATCCCCACTGCTCATGAGCCTGTCTGACCACTACCATCCCTTTCACCTCCCCCCAAAGGCACACCCTGGTCATAGCGGAAGCGCAAGCGTGTGCCTATGAGGTAATCATTGCATCCAATCATGTAAACAACTGTAAATCAATAACGATGCCATGCTTATAATAACTTGCAACCAATGTTTACAAGTTTCCAAAACTGAAATCATGAGTTTCCAAATAGAGTCACATTATCATAAAAATGTGGTTTTGAAATACATTACATCATAATAAAAGATTGTTTTCATGGTAAAAGCATGTTGAGGTTTTGACTCCTATATACCCATACAAGGTTGGGATATAAGAGACAAATCCTCCAAAAGGTGGCATTCGTTGTCATGTCATTTCCCATATCCGAGGTGTATCACCAGCTCATGTCTTGTGTGCTGAAATACATGTAATTTTAAAAAGTCAACATAAAGTTGGCGAGTTCATGTAGTTATTGTTTTCTCATAAAATGTCATGCTTGTAATCCAGTAATGAAATCTTATATGTTATTAGCATTCATGGTGTTGAAGGATCTATCAGTGTGTAGCTAGCACCCTGACTATGTGCCATAAGTAAGTAACCGAACCGAGACAACTCTTGACATCATTTGGGATCACAAAAGCACTCTGAAGGGTATACCAACCAGGAGTGGAGCGTGCCTCAAACTCTATAGATCTATATCTTTTGCACCTTGGTCACTAAGTGATTAATGGTTACTCTTGTCATCATCCTACTCACGCACATTGATCGTGTTATCAACTAGCCCCATAGCTAACATACCATTTGTTATGACATGTATTCCCCTCGATAGTTTTAAAACAAAACTTTGAAATAATTGAAAGGAGGGACATGAACTCCCAGCTTTGCGTTCCGTACGTCATACTTATCAAAGTTCGGTGTCCGTACACGTGAGTAACCTACATGTGTATTAACTTCGTTAGACACCTAGGTCTCGTTGGACCTTACTAGTTGTCATCTTGAATTCTTGTTGTGTATATATTTATCACATTAGAACAACTTTTACTGTAATCATAGTGTTGGTTTAGTTCGTTTGTCCGATTAATATATATATATATATATACACATATATATATATATATATTGTTATTCTTAGATCATGTGGGAACTAGGCCTTGCCCTTTACATGTCCTCGTGCCTTTCACGCGTGTCATTGGGCCTTGCCCATATCATTTATATCCTTGGGCCTAGCCCATGTTTCATGTCATTGGGCCTAGCCATGTAATTTATGTCCTTGGGCCTAGCCCGTGTTTTCATGTCATTGGGCCTAGACCATGTAATTTATGTTATTGGGGCTAGCCCATGTTTTCTTGTCATTGGGTCTAGCCCATGTAATTTATGTCATTGGGCCTAGCCCATGTCTTTATGTGATTCTGCCTAGCCCATGTAATTTATATGTTTTTGGTCCTTGTCCATATATTTTATACAATTGGGCATTGCCCATATCTTTTGTGCAATTGGGCCTTGCCCATGTCTTTTATAAAATGGGCTTAGCCCAAATTCATTTTCAAGTGCTCATTATTTTATAAGTCTTCTACTTATAATTTTACTAAGTATGGATTTGTAAGTATACTTATTTTGTATACTTTTATAAATTCACTTAGTAAATTCTTTATGTTTTCACTTTCCAGGTTTTGATATTGATAACATATATTTATGTTAATTGTCTAAATATATATTTTAGACTTGCCGTCGTCGTCATTTAAAACATGACTTTTTTCCTGTCGACAATCGCCCGTCGTGGTAATAACTCTTTGTGTTGGTGATTTATTCGTTGGTCGACGACGTGTATTTGTGTACATTCGCCTATCGTCTGCATTGCTTCGTTTGTCCGATTATTGTTTTGACGTATGGTAAAAATGTATTTGTCGGTGTCACCAACACTTGGTAATATTTTCAAGTGTTCGTAGTATTTTGTGTATAGTTGGGTATTTTTATGGTGAATACCCTAAGCTTCTAAATACATACATATAAAATACACATGTATTTACAGATAATTCTTGGTGACAAAATATGTATATATACTTTTATTTCCACAAGTAACCATATATATATATTTATAATGTTTGCTTATTTTTACTAGTATAATATATATATATAAAAATATTTTATATATATGTGTGTGTGTGTGTGTGTTGTGTGTTTTGTATATATATACACTCTTTCAACACTTGAGTGTTTAGGGTTTAACCCTTGTCATTAGAACTCACTTAATGACGATTTAAGTTACTAATCGCGTTTAGTCCCGCTAATCATCCTGTTAATCATACCTTAATCGCGATTAGATATTTTGGAAAATTTCGCCCTAGTTTCCCCTAAACTATGGCATTTTCCATGTTTTTTAAACGTATATAAACCCTGTTTAAACTCATAATCAAGATCAACAATAGTTTAATGCTTTCATATTATTTGTTTACAACTTATGTGCATCATCATCCATAGCATTTTGGTAGTCAAATATTAGCATTTTTGAACCATCATTTTCGTTAAATCATTATATCAAATCCTTCATTTTTAAACCCCTTTGTTTACTACACTTTTTAAGATGATTACATCTTAAATCATGGTGTTTATTCCTTATAAAAATTAGTGATGATCTTGTTTAGATTTAAACATCACCATGTTTAAATCATCATTTATATATTTATTCATACAAGATCATCTACCTTAAACACCTTACTTTATCATAATCAACATTATCATGCTAACTAGTTAACATATAAGTACATAATCAACACATAATAACTATATTTAGTTTTATTATTCTTGTGAGGTTTAGGGTTTTTGAGTAATATTTTCTTTACTTTCAAGATGATCAACTTGTACTTACTTAAACTAGACATTGTAAGAAGCTAAAATATGAAAGAATTTATCTTACAATGGTTGCACAAGTTTAGTGAAGATCTAGGAAGAAAATGAAGCTCCAAGAAAGCCCTAATGGTCCTCCACCTTTGCTAGCATCTTGGATGGTCTTGAAATGGCTTTAAAGTGAGTTAATGAGGTGGTTAATGGTGGACTTGTGGTGGTGGTTTATAGCCGTATGGTATGAGGGAACAAAGAGGCTTGTTTATTTATTTATTTTTTGTTGAAAGGATAAGTGAAGACATGATGAAGATTTATATAAATCTTCAAGTAACCAACACATATTCTACAATACTTAAATCTCTAAATTTTCAACACAAATCAAGTGGGTGGGGCCCAGTTGAATTTGCCAACTTGAAAGCGGGGGGGGGGGGGGGGGGGGGAGTAAGTGTAAATTTATTTTAAAACATGTGCTAAATTATTAGATATTTAGGTAATTAATTTAAGTATGGTGATTAGTGGGTGATCTTATATCTTGTATCATTAGCAAGTAATTAAGGTTTAGGGTGTTAATCCATATTAATTAGTACTCTTAACTAATTAATATAAGTTGCGGATGACGAAAACGTCATTAGTTCGCTCATCGACACAATATTCGCTAATAAACGAACCTTATTATTTAGCACCAGAACTTTCGTTTTTGACCACCACAATTGTCATGGCGTTTATTTAGTGTACTTCTGATCTAAAAAAGTATTCTAAATAGTTCGCTAAATGAACATATGTTGAATTAGGATGGCCGAAATACCTTTCGTTCGATTGTTCGCTCAATATCAGCACTTATATATCTTGCTGTCGAACTTTTCCAGAAGTTGTGTTTCCGTGACCTCAAGATAGTTGAAAGGATTCCGAGTCCCAAATGAGTCTTAACTAGTCCTCAAAATTCTTGTATGAGGCTATCGACCACTAAAATGTTCGTCGGTTCGACAAACGGTCGCCTTCTGGTCGAGTTGTACACTGTTTGTCATATGACCGGAAATGATATCTTTTATACATTTTTGCTATTCTCATATTCTTTTAGGATGTTCCACATTGTTTTGTTATTGAATAGAAATCCGGAATTCACCGAATTAGTATTGCGGACAACTGAAATTTGTTGCCTTTTTGGTCGAAACGGACAATTTTGCAATTTAGGCGTTGTACCGGAAAGTTATATATTTTTGTAATGGGTGTTCCCATATCAATGTTTTCATGTATATATGGACCCAATTATGGCATTAGCATGTGGTTATTCATTTTCTGATTCGTTTTAGCGGTTTTGAACGACACAAATAGTGCAACCGCAAATAGTTCGCCCAACACTTTCTACCAACACTTTTAGGGCATTGTTTGGTTTATTCCGCGTCGTAACGGAAACCAGTATATGTTATGATCTGACTTACTTGTCCTAATACTTGCGATATGACGTACGACTCAGTTACGTAAATCAAAGTACGATATAAGGCATGAGATTATGTACTAAAATAGTGATTAGATTGTACGGAATTACCGTTTATTTGCCATTTGTCACACCCGACTCCTGTGGAGGAGAGGGTGACGTCACACGACCTTCAGCTCTCCTTGATCTTACGGAGGATCTGGGAGCTAGAGACCCAGCGGGCTGCTCATACTGCTGCCAGAGCCACACCCCCATTACCACCATCACAACTACCACCCCCACTATCATACCCGCCACCATCACCACCACCACTACCACTATCACCACCACTGACCCCACCCTTCTACTATCTATTTCACCACTCGTCCTGCCCATCTAAGGCGTGAATGCGTGAGTTAGAGCATTTCCAACTATCGCTACTAGGCACATTTTTGGCCTACAGGAGGAGGTGGCTTACCATCGAGGTTTTCTCCACCGATCACCATCCCCACCACCCCCTCCACCGCAGTAGTAGGTCTATGATTATCTTTTGGGGATCAGACTTGCTTTTGACGATCTAGCTCATAAAGAGTAAGCTTTCAAGATCCCGACTTTTGGAAGACAACTTGAAGACATGAACAAATAATGTAGAAAGAAATCTTACTTTTGTAATGAAAAACTTGTACTGACTATGGTTATGTATCCCTAATTCCTTTTGATCTTCATGAACAAAATGTAATAAGTTGTCATTGTATAAAAGTGTATTTCCTTTATTTCACATTGTATCTCTCTTATGTTGTGGTTGTTAGTATTATGATGTGGTGATATTATGGTTGATGTATTATGTTGTGGTGATATTGTGATTGATGTCTTATGATGTGGTGACTATCTACACGATGAGTACGTGAATATGGTGATGATTGATGTAGTATGTCATATATATTTTCTTTTTTTTCCTTACTTATTATATACCTGATGTGTTTATACGTATATGTTTGACAAAAAAATATACAAGAATATATATATATATATATTATATATATATATATATATATATGTCACTAAAAATTCAGCTAATTGTGAGCGATATTTTACTAGAAGACGGTGCCGCCTCGCCGAAGGAGTTCCAACACTAACGCACCGACAACACAAGAGGAGTTAGACCAACGCATTTCTCAGGCAATCGTGCAATACAAAGCTAATCGCTCTGAACATAGCGGTGGCACCAGATGTTGGGCCCCTAGCTAAAAGGTTTACACATTAGAGTTGCATTTTGGGCTAAGGGTGTAGGAGTGGGCTTCCTAACGCCTTATGGGCCTAGGGTTGTAATAAGTGAGTTTTGAGATTAGTATAAAACATGTATTGGGTTAGGGTTTAGGTTGCTTGTTAATTTGTTATTCACACTAACGCTAGGGCGATATCCTGTATTAGACAACAATCGGTGTATGCAAGTTGATTAATCGGAGATTGTTCTTGTTCTGTTCATTTAATTTTTCTTTCCGCAATCGATTAGTTGATGTGATACCCTGTACAAATCCGAATCAGGGACTTACAATTGGTATCAGAGCCTGCTGTTTGATACAGGCTCTCGGTGTCACGGACTGTAGAAGAACTATTGTTTTTAGTCATCTCGGAATATCACTGTTGAAGAACTATTGAAGATTGCTGCTGCTTACTCATCTCGGACTGCTACTGTTCCGATAAAACAAAGGAGATTCAAGTAATTCGGATCCGGAATTGTTGAAGATCCCGAAGAACACGAAGGAGATCATCCATCATGGATTGATCCCGGACAACTGTTCATCGGCCTTCGCAAGAACCTTATCCGGATTACTCGCATTCCGGATAAGGATCAATGTTTAAAGTAACTTGTGTTTATCTGTTTGCAGGAATTTCGAAATACAATTGATTTCGGATAAGGGTTCTCAATTTGGATAAGGATTTTTTATTTAAGATCAGGCTCTCATTCCGGATCACGCTTCCATTCCGGATCGGTTTTCCTATTTTTGATCACCTCTCATCTCGGATTGGCATTCATCTCGGATCTCTTACAATTCGGATCATTCTCTATTTCGGATTTCATCTCCATTCCAGATTGACTTTTCATCTCAGATCAAGACAACATGTAAGATCTCCATTCCGGATTGACTTTTCATCTCGGATCTCTTGCAGTTCGGATCATTCTCTATTTCGGATTTCATCTCCATTCCGGATTGACTTTTCATCTCAGATCAAGACAGCATTTCGGATCTCCATTCCGGATAGACTTTTCATCTTGGATCAAGAAAGCATTTCGGATTCATTCGAGTTACTGTTGCTGTGTTTTTTATAGCATTCCCGATTACTGTTTCGGATTCTCATTCGGACCACTATCTCAGACTCATTAAGGACTGTTCATAATCAGAAATTAAAATTAACTTCAATTTTATTTGGTAAAATTTAAAAAAATGATGAACAGTTACATGACAGCTCAGGATCTGACAAATGCCAACCTGGCAGCTTCGCAATCACAGACTATATGGTGACTAATATTATGAATGGAAGTTCAGGTTTGAGCAATACCGCAGGCTAAAGAGCCGGGGGTTTGGAGATGTATCATGAATAGTCCTCGAACCATAGTTTATAGCACTGATGATGATCCGGACACAAAGATCCCCAAACCTAGTCATTTATGGACTTCGAAAGACGAGAGATAATCGAACAAGACGAGAAAGCCTCGGCTGTTCTAACAATGGCACTCGGACCCGACATCTCCATAGCTGTTAGAAATGCAAGACGGCTAAGGAGGTGTGGGGCGAACTACAGAATCTGTATGAGGGAAACGCTGCTATGAAGGCAAGCCGGATTTATCAGCTGAATCAACAGTTTAGCTCATTTAACCACATATATGGAGAAACCATTGAGAATTAAGTTCGAAGATATGTGAAGCTTGTCTCTCAAATGATTTCAGCTGAAATCTCTCTTACGAAAAGTGCTATGAATAGACAGTTGTTGAACTCTTTGCCCAAGAGCTGGGATGCTGATGTGGGCATGATCAAGAAGATGAAAAATCTGAACGATGTTACCCTCACGGAAATGATTGCAACTATCAAGTCATGTGAGGTAGATAATAAATAGAGGGACATCAATCATCAAAGAGTCTGATGGCAGCTGGTATTACAGGGCAGAACACGACATTAATGTCTTAGTTACTTGTTTACAACCCTTGCAAGGAAGCTCGCACACACCGGGTAGCTCTAACTTAGTGTACAGTCCTCTCACCTCTACATAGAAGACCTAGTATGTTTATGGTCTTCAATCTCAGACTCCTACAATGATCTCTGTGGCACGGGTTCAGACACAATATCATGCCCAGTATCCTAACATGGTTTACAGTCCTGGCATTCCCACAGCAGCTCAACAAAGCGGCATTCCTCAATCTGCTGTTCCCGCACCAGCTCCTGCTCCAACTGTGTCCAATTCTGCTTTTCTCACAAAAGTGAATGAGGAGAAATTAGCCATAGCTGCTTCAATGATTAACAGTTTAAACGCTTTCTAGTAGGTGACTTGACCCCTCCATCTGTTCTTCCAACTGAAGTAGATCAGATCATGGAGCAGGATTTGGACGAGATTAACGTGTCCTGGAATCTTGCGATGGCTGCTTTCCATGTCAACAAATTTCAAAAGAAGTACGGGAGGCAACCATTGACGAATTTGAAGACTGGGCTAACGAAAGATAATCTCAGGTGTTATAGATGTCATGAGTCAGGGCACTTCGCACGGGAATGCAAGAAGATGCCATCTGGATATGTCTCATCCAGAGTGGCATATATTCAGAAAAGTGACAGACAACCCGTGCCCGTCTATCCTTCAAAGTCTTCTTCAAGTCCCTCGAGCAGCTCTAGCGGGAAATCAACAGCCCTGGTGAAACAGCAGCACGAAGGGTTCAACACGGCAGATGTTGCAGCTCAGATGGAGACTCTGAATCTCTCCAAGAACATCAATCATTATATGATGGCACAGACAGCTGAGACACCTGATCTCTCAGAAATGGTAAATCGCATTCTCTGTTCGGATAGCTGTCGTTTTAAATTATCACAAATGCGCGCCCATAATTTGACTCTTGTAGCTAATATAATCAAGCTGCCTCGCAAAACAATGCCCTTAAACATAAGAACAAGCTTCTTATGGATAAGGTTGAAGCACAGAAACAAGACATAGCTCAGCTAAAGCTTGACTTGAACCAACAACAATGTTGGGTATACGACTATAAGCTAAAATTAGCTAAAAAGGATGTAGAACTTCAAGCAGCTTTAGCCAAGCTAAATTCCTTGACAGGAAAGTTTCAAGGAAACAAATGAAATATTAAAAAATTTGAAACTTCTAGCAAGATGGTCATGGACTTGTGCAATGGCAGCTTAAATATAAGAAAAAAAAACAAAAGGATTGGGTATAATAGGGCTCCTCCACCATATAATGTTAACTACACACGAATGCCTGATTCTGAGGTAGAACTAGAAAATGAATGAAATATGATGCTTGGTAAACCCTCGGATTACTTTTCAAAACCGTGGAAGCCCTACTGCCCAAAGTTTTCTAAGCCAACTGAACTCAAGAAGGACGCAGGTTTTGTCCCTTCCACACCAGTTTCGCAAGAATCTGGTGACACCCCCTGTTGTAGTTCGTTTTAAGAAAATGACGCCTAAAGAAGAGGCAGCGACACCACTTAAGGAATCAAAGCAAGAAAATCCTCCTGAAACTGACACAGTGAATGCTACTAACACTTCTACTTCATTTGCAGAAGAAACATTAGTTGAGGATATTACAAGTGGTGATGAAGAAGAATGTCTGAATTCATATTCGGACAATTTAGTTGCTGATTATGATTTTTATAAACCTGCTTTTGACATTTTGAATCTTTTCTTGCTGAACCATCTAAATTCTCGGACAATGTTGATTGTGTTGATAACTTAGACGTTTTTAGTTCTAATTTTAATCTGATGTTGATGTTATGAATTCTGATAATGCATATGATAACTCTTGTGATGAAAATAAAACTTTTGCTACAGGTACAACATCAACAGATGATTCGGTTTTTTCAATTCCCATTGAAGAGACTGAAAGTTCTTTAGACGAAGCACCACCTGTTGATGCTATTCCTAGGGTTGACAATGAGGAAATCAACCAACCAACCGACTCTATGATGAGTGACCTGAAAAGTACCAGAAGAATTGGGCGAATCAGATACTCGAATGAAGATCAGTTGACTGATTCTGAAATGACAGAAAATGAGCAACCTCCCTCTGCTGATTCTGATAAAAGTTTTGAAACTGAATCTGAATCGGAATCTCAAACTTTTGAAAATATAGAGATTTCTTTGCTACTAACAATCAAAGCTCATCTTCTGACAGTTCAGAAAAGAATGTCCCTACTGAATCACCTGTTTCCTCTGAAGAATCAGCCAAGCAAAGTGATCTGAAATCTGATAAAAAGAAACGAAGAACACATAGATCCAAAGAGAAGAAAAAAAATAGGCACCTCAGCCAACTGAAAAGGCTGCTGCTGATTCAGTTCCTCATTAGTGTGAAATTAACTCAGCAGCCCCAAACTGACTCTTTAAGCTACCAGCTGAACAGGATTCAGTTAAAATCTAAGTCTACCAACTTCAAACTATCTAATTCACGTCATAAAATTACAAATGTGATGATGGTTGTGAGCAGGTTACAGCCAAGACTAAGACCTTGCGCCAGCCGTCAGTACCTACAAGCAAAAACTAACAGACAAGCTACCTAGAATTTCCCATGCTAAACGAACTGTTTTCTTCCAGAAGAGGCAGACCTGTTTCAAATGCGGATTCCCGGCATATTGCATGAAACTGTCAAAATGCATTTATGACTTTCAACGCCCTATCTTTGTAAAATCATGGAGCTATGCCTAATCGCCTACGTCATGCTCGATTTGCTCCGGCTAAGCCCTCTGATCAAGACTGGAACATGGCCAAAAGACAAAATCAAAATCTCTAAGACCTTCAGATTCTCTAAATCCTTCTAGCACTCCGAAAGTTGTGCAGAAGTCTTACTCGCCAGCCTGGAGGCCTAAGATCTTGACCAAGACCCAGTCTTTTGTCCCAAAATTGGAAAAATCAAAAGCATCACTGACCTCATCCTTAACTAATTTAATTTTCGGTGAGGTCACTTATGTTGATGCAAATGGAACACCCAGATCATCAATGGCCTGGGTTGCAGCTTCTAATTAAAACTGTTGAAATGTGCACGAACAACTTTGGAGGACTCTCGTCAGACTTTGGCATGTCGACAATGCTGTTCCAGGCACATGACAGGAGACATCTAGCAGTTGAATGACATTAAGTTTTTCGATGGCGGGTTTGTCTCATTCGCAGGTGGTGAAACAGGAAAGATAATGATGAGAGAAACGTGTGCAATGGAGCTCTCAGCTTCAAGAACGTGAACTATGTCCTAGAGTTGAAGCACAGTCTCTTGAGTTTGTCTTATCTTTGTGATAATCATTTAGATGTGCACTTTACAAAGAAAGGATGCTATGTGTTGAAACTAGGCCACATTATTCCTAATGAATGTATTCTTCTCAAAGCTAAATGCAAAGGAAACGCATACGTCATCGACATGAACAAGGCCCCCACCGACATGCTTACCTGTTTCTACTCGTCGACCGCTGAGCACGATGCAATGTTGTGGCACAGCCGATAGGACACATCAACATGAAGAATCCAACAGACTTGTAAAAGGTGGTTTAGTCGGAGATCTTCATGTTCAGGATTTTATGAAGATTGAAGAGTGTGAATTATGTGCTCGTGGGAAACAACATCGAAAGCCACACAAGTCGAAACCCGCACCCTCAATGTCAAAAGTCTTAGAATTGCTTCATAGGATCTTTTTTATCCGAACGATGTTTGAGCATTGGCGGGAAGGCATACTGTCTAGTTATCATTGATGACTTCTCCCGTTTCACTTGGGTATTCTTTCTTGCACAAAAGAGTGAAACAACTGAGTTAGTCAAACAGTTTATCACCCTAGTGGAAAACCAGGCAGACACCATAGTGAAGGCTATTCGATGTGATAAGGAACAGTGTTCAAGAACGCACTTTGAATTCTTTTTGATCTTCTAAGGGAATTGATCGACAGTTCAGTGCAGCCAGAACCTGAATCACCTATTTCCTCTGAAGAATCGGCCAAGCAAAATGATTTGAAATCTGATAAAAAGAAACGGAGAACACGTAGATCCAAAGAGAAGAAAACCAAACAGGCACCTCAGCCTGCTGAAAAGGCTACTGCTGATTCAGGTCCTCATTCTGTGTAATTAACTAAGTAGCCCCAAACTGAATCTTTTAAGCCACCAGCTTAACTAGATTCAGTTAAATTTTTCCTAAGTCTACCAACTTCAAAGTATCTAATTCACATCATAAAACTTACAAATGTGCTGATGGTTGTGAGCAGTTACAACCAAGACTAAGACCTTGCGCTAGCCATCATTACCAGCAAGCAAGAAACTGACAGACAAGCTACCTAGAATTTCCCATGCTGAACGAACTATTTTCTTCCAGAAGAGGTAGACCTGTTTTAAATTCGGATTTCTCGGGCATATTGCACGAAACTGTCAAAATGCATTTATGCCTTTCAACGCCCTTTATTCAAAAAATCATAGAGCTTTGCCTAATCGCCTACATCAGGCTCGGTTTGCTCCGTCTAAGCCTCTGATCAAGACTGGAACATGGCCAAGAGACAAAATCAAAAATCTCTAAGACCTTCAGGTTCTCTGAATCCTTCTAGCACGAAAGTTGTGTAGAAGTCTTACTCGCCAGCATGGACGCCTAAGATCTTGACTAAGGCCTAGTCTTCTGTCCTAAAATCAGACAAATCAAAAGCATCACCGAGCTCATCCTCAACTAATTTAATTTTCTGTGAGGTCATTTATGTTGATGCAAATGGAACACCAAGATCATCAATGGCCTGGGTTGCAGTGCACGAACAACTTTGGAGGACTCTCGTCAGACTTTGGCATATCGACAGTTGCTGTTCCAGGCACATGACAGGAGACATCTCGCAGTTGAATGACATTCAGTTTCTCGATGGCGGGTTTGTCTCATACGCAGGTGGTGAAACGGAAAGATAATGATGAGAGGAACGGTGTGCAATGGAGCTCTCAGCTTCAAGAACGTGAACTATGTCCTAGAGTTGAAGCACAGTCTCTTGAGTTTGTCTTATCTCTGTGATAATCATTTAGATGTGCACTTTACAAAGAAAGGATGCTATGTGTTGAAACTAGGCCTCATTATTCCTAATGAATGTATTCTTCTCAAAGCTAAATGCAAAGGAAACGCATACGTCATCGACATGAACAAGGCCCCCACCGACAAGCTTACCTGTTTCTACTCGTCGACCGCTGAGCACGATGCAATGTTGTGGCACAGCCGACTAGGACACATCAACATGAAGAATCTCAACAGACTTGTAAAAGGTGGTTTAGTCAGAGATCTTCATGTTCAGGATTTTATGAAGATTGAAGAGTGTGAATTACGTGCTCGTGGAAACAACATCGAAAGCCACACAAGTTGAAACCCGCACCCTCCATGTCAAAAGTCTTATAATTGCTTCATATGGATCTTTTTTATCCGAACGATGTTCTAAGCATTGGCGGGAAGGCATACTGTCTAGTTATCATTGATGACTACTCCCGTTTCATTTGGGTATTCTTTTTTGCACAGAAGTGTGAAACAGCTGAGTTAGTCAAACAGTTTATCACCCTAATGGAAAACTAGGTAGACACCACAGTGAAGGCTATTCGATATGATAAAAGAACAGAGTTCAAGAACACCACTTTGAATTCTTTTTGCTCCTCCAAGGGAATTGATCGACAGTTCAGTGCAGCCAGAACCTGAATCACCTTTTTCCTCTGAAGAATCAGCCAAGCAAAATGATTTGAAATCTGATAAAAAGAAACGGAGAACACGTAGATCCAAAGAGAAGAAAACCAAACAGGCACCTCAGCCTACTGAAAAGGCTACTGTAGATTCAGGTCCTCATTCTGTGTAATTAACTCAGCAGCCCCAAACTGAATCTTTTAAGCCACCAGCTTAACTGGATTCAGTTAAAATTTTTTCCCTAAGTCTACCAACTTCAAAGTATCTAATTCACATCATAAAACTTACAAATTTGCTGATGGTTGTGAGCAGGTTACAACCAAGACTAAGACCTTGCGCCAGTCGTCATTACCAGCAAGCAAGAAACTGACAGACAAGCTGCCTAGAATTTCCCATGCTGAACGAACTATTTTCTTCCAGAAGAGGTAGACATGTTTTAAATTCGGATTTCTTGGGCATATTGCACGAAACTGTCAAAATGCATTTACGCTTTCAACGCCCTCTGTTCGAAAAATCATAGAGCTTTGCCTAATCGCCTACATCAGGCTCGGTTTGCTCCGTCTAAGCCCTCTGATCAAGACTGGAACATGGCCAAGAGACAAAATCAAAAATCTCTAAGACCTTCATGTTCTCTGAATCCTTCTAGCACTCCGAAAGTTGTGTAGAAGTCTGACTCGCCAGCCTGGATGCCTAAGATCTTGACAAGGCCCAATCTTCTGCCCCAAAATCGGACAAATCAAAAGCATCACCTTCCTTATCCTCAACTAATTTAATTTTTCATGAGGTCACTTATGTCGATGCAAATGGAACACCCAGATCATCAATGGCCTGGGTTGCAGCTTCTAATTAAAACTATTGAAATGTGCACAAACAACTTTGGAGGACTCTCGTCAGACTTTGGCATTCGACTGTGGCTGTTACAGGCACATGACAGGAGACATCTCGCAGTTGAATGACATTCAGTTTCTCGATGGCGAGTTTGTCTCATTCGCAGGTGGTGAAACGGGAAAGATAATGATGAGAGGAACGGTGTGCAATGGAGCTCTCAGCTTCAAGAACGTGAACTATGTCCTAGAGTTGAAGCACAGTCTCTTGAGTTTGTCTTATCTCTGGATAATCATTTAGATGTGCACTTTACAAAGAAAGGATGCTATGTGTTGAAACTAGGCCTCATTATTCCTAATGAATGTATTATTCTCAAAGCTAAATGCAAAGGAAACGCATACGTCATCGACATGAACAAGGCCCCCACCGACAAGCTTACCTGTTTCTACTCGTCGACCGCTGAGCACGATGCAATGTTGTGGCACAGCCGACTAGGACACATCAACATGAAGAATCTCAACAGACTTGTAAAAGGTGGTTTAGTCAGAGATCTTCATGTTCAGGATTTTATGAAGATTGAAGAGTGTGAATTATGTGCTCGTGGGAAACAACATCGAAAGCCACACAAGTCGAAACCCGCACCCTCCATGTCAAGTCTTAGAAATTGCTTCATATGGATCTTTTTTATCCGAACGATGTTCTGAGCATTGGCGGGAAGGCATACTGTATAGTTATCATTGATGACTACTCCCGTTTCACTTGGGTATTCTTTCTTGCACAAAAGAGTGAAACAGCTGAGTTAGTCAAACAGTTTATCACCCTAATGGAAAACTAGGCAGACACCACAGTGAAGGCTATTCGATATGATAAAAGAACAGAGTTCAGGAACGCCACTTTGAATTCTTTTTGCTCCTCCAAGGGAATTGATCGATAGTTCAGTGCAGCCAGAGACCAGAATCACCTGTTTCCTCTGAAGAATCAGCCAAGCAAAATGATTTGAAATCTGATAAAAAGAAACGAAGAACACGTAGATCAATATAGAAGAAAACCAAACAGGCACCTCAGCCTACTGAAAAGGCTACTGCTGATTCAGGTCCTCATTCTGTGTAATTAACTCAGCAGCCCCATGCTGAATCTTTTAAGACACCAGCTTAACTGGATTCATTTAAAATTTTTCCTAAGTCTACCAACTTCAAAGTATCTAATTCACATCATAAAACTTACAAATGTGCTGATGGTTGTGAGCAGGTTACGACCAAGACTAAGACCTTGCACCAGCCGTCATTACCTGCAAGCAAGAAACTGACAGATAAGCTGCCTAGAATTTCCCATGCTGAACGAACTATTTTCTTCCAGAAGAGGTAGACCTGTTTTAAATTCGGATTTCTTGGGCATATTGCACGAAACTGTCAAAACGCATTTAAGCCTTTCAACGCCCTCTGTTCGAAAAATCATAGAGCTTTGCCTAATCGCCTACATCAGGCTCGGTTTGCTCCGTCTAAGCCCTCTGATCAAGACTGGAACATGGCCAAGAGACAAAATCAAAAATCACTAAGACCTTCAGGTTCTCTGAATCCTTCTAGCACTCCGAAAGTTGTGTAGAAGTCTGACTCGCCAGCCTGGAGGCCTAAGATCTTGACCAAGGCCTAGTCTTCTGTCCTAAAATCAGACAAATCAAAAGCATCACCGAGGATCCTCAACTAATTTAATTTTCTGTGAGGTCACTTATGTTGATGCAAATGGAACACCAAGATCATCAATGGCCTGGGTTGCAGCTTCTAACTAAAACTGTTTGAAATGTGCACGAACAACTTTGGAGGACTCTCGTCAGACTTTGGCATGTCGACAGTGGCTTTTCCAGGCATATGACAGGGGACATCTCGCAGTTGAATGACATTCAGTTTCTCGATGGCGGGTTTGTCTCATTCGCAGGTGGTGAAACGGGAAAGATAATGATGAGAGGAACGGTGTGCAATGGAGCTCTCAGCTTCAAGAACGTGAACTATGTCCCAGAGTTGAAGCACAGTCTCTTGAGTGTGTCTTAGCTCTGTGATAATTATTTAGATGTGCACTTTACAAAGAAAGGATGCTATGTGTTGAAACCCGGCCTCATTATAACTAATGAATGGATTATTCTCAAAGCTAAATGCAAAGGAAACGTATACGTCAACGACATGAACAAGGCCCCCACCGACAAGCTTACATGTTTGTTTTCGTCGACCACTGAGCATGATGCAATGTTGTGGCACAGCCGACTAGGACACATCAACATGAAGAATCTCAACAGACTTGCAAAAGGCGGTTTAGTAAGAGATCTCCCTATTCAGGATTTTATGAAGATTGAAAAGTGTGAATTATATGCTCGTAGGAAACAACATCGAAAGCCACACAAGTTGAAAGCCGCATCCTCCATGTCAAGTCTTAGAATTGCTTCATATGGATCTTTTTTATCCGAACGATGTTCTGAGCATTGGCGGGAAGGCATACTGTATAGTTATCATTGATGACTACTCCCGTTTCACTTGGGTATTCTTTCTTGCACAAAAGAGTGAAACAGCTGAGTTAGTCAAACAGTTTATCACCCTAATGGAAAACTAGGCAGACACCACAGTGAAGGCTATTCGATATGATAAAAGAACAGAGTTCAGGAACGCCACTTTGAATTCTTTTTGCTCCTCCAAGGGAATTGATCGATAGTTCAGTGCAGCCAGAGCCAGAATCACCTGTTTCCTCTGAAGAATCAGCCAAGCAAAATGATTTGAAATCTGATAAAAAGAAACGAAGAACACGTAGATCAATATAGAAGAAAACCAAACAGGCACCTCAGCCTACTGAAAAGGCTACTGCTGATTCAGGTCCTCATTCTGTGTAATTAACTCAGCAGCCCCATGCTGAATCTTTTAAGACACCAGCTTAACTGGATTCATTTAAAATTTTTCCTAAGTCTACCAACTTCAAAGTATCTAATTCACATCATAAAACTTACAAATGTGCTGATGGTTGTGAGCAGGTTACGACCAAGACTAAGACCTTGCACCAGCCGTCATTACCTGCAAGCAAGAAACTGACAGATAAGCTGCCTAGAATTTCCCATGCTGAACGAACTATTTTCTTCCAGAAGAGGTAGACCTGTTTTAAATTCGGATTTCTTGGGCATATTGCACGAAACTGTCAAAACGCATTTAAGCCTTTCAACGCCCTCTGTTCGAAAAATCATAGAGCTTTGCCTAATCGCCTACATCAGGCTCGGTTTGCTCCGTCTAAGCCCTCTGATCAAGACTGGAACATGGCCAAGAGACAAAATCAAAAATCACTAAGACCTTCAGGTTCTCTGAATCCTTCTAGCACTCCGAAAGTTGTGTAGAAGTCTGACTCGCCAGCCTGGAGGCCTAAGATCTTGACCAAGGCCTAGTCTTCTGTCCTAAAATCAGACAAATCAAAAGCATCACCGAGGATCCTCAACTAATTTAATTTTCTGTGAGGTCACTTATGTTGATGCAAATGGAACACCAAGATCATCAATGGCCTGGGTTGCAGCTTCTAACTAAAACTGTTGAAATGTGCACGAACAACTTTGGAGGACTCTCGTCAGACTTTGGCATGTCGACAGTGGCTTTTCAGGCAATATGACAGGGGACATCTCGCAGTTGAATGACATTCAGTTTCTCGATGGCGGGTTTGTCTCATTCGCAGGTGGTGAAACGGGAAAGATAATGATGAGAGGAACGGTGTGCAATGGAGCTCTCAGCTTCAAGAACGTGAACTATGTCCCAGAGTTGAAGCACAGTCTCTTGAGTGTGTCTTAGCTCTGTGATAATTATTTAGATGTGCACTTTACAAAGAAAGGATGCTATGTGTTGAAACCCGGCCTCATTATAACTAATGAATGGATTATTCTCAAAGCTAAATGCAAAGGAAACGTATACGTCAACGACATGAACAAGGCCCCCACCGACAAGCTTACATGTTTGTTTTCGTCGACCACTGAGCATGATGCAATGTTGTGGCACAGCCGACTAGGACACATCAACATGAAGAATCTCAACAGACTTGCAAAAGGCGGTTTAGTAAGAGATCTCCCTATTCAGGATTTTATGAAGATTGAAAAGTGTGAATTATTGCTCGTAGGAAACAACATCGAAAGCCACACAAGTTGAAAGCCGCATCCTCCATGTCAAAAGTCTTGAAATTGCTTATATGGATCTTTTTGATCCGAGCGATGTTCTGAGCATTGGCGGGAAGGCATACTGTCTAGTTATCATTGATGACTACTCCCGTTTCACTTGGGTATTCTTTCTGGCACAAAAGAGTGAAACAGCTGAGTTAGTCAAACAGTTTATCACCCTAGTGGAAAACCAGGCAGACACCATAGTGAAGGCTATTCGATGTGATAACGGAACAGAGTTCAAGAACGCCACTTTGAATTCTTTTTGCTCTTCCAAGGGAAGTGATCGACAGTTCAGTGCAGCCAGAACCTGAATCACCTATTTCCTCTGAAGAATCGGCCAAGCAAAATGATTTGAAATCTGATAAAAAGAAACGGAGAACACGTAGATCCAAAGAGAAGAAAACCAAACAGACACCTCAGCCTACTGAAAAGGCTACTGCTGATTCAGGTCTACATTCTGTGAAATTAACTCAGCAGCCCCAAACTGAATTTGTTAAGCCACCAGCTTAACTGGATTCAGCTAAAATTTTCCTAAGTCTACCAACTTCAAAGTATCTAATTCACATCATAAAACTTACAAATGTGCTGATGGTTGTGAGCAGGTTACAGCCAAGACTAAGACCTTGCACCAGCCGTCATTACCAGCAAGCAAGAAACTGACAGACAAGCTGCCTAGAATTTCCCATCTGAAGAACTATTTTCTTCCAGAAGATGTAGACCTGTTTTAAATTCGGATTTCTCGGGCATATTGCACGAAACTGTCAAAATGCATTTATGCCTTTCAACGCCCTCTGTTCAAAAAATCATAGAGCTTTGCTAATCACCTACATCAGGCCCGGTTTGCTCCGTCTAAGCCCTCTGATCAAGACTGGAACATGGCTAAGAGACAAAATAAAAAATCTCTAAGGCCTTCAGGTTCTCTGAATCCTTCTAGCACTCCGAAAGTTGTGCAGAAGTCTGACGCAGCCTGGAGGCCTAAGATCTTGACCAAGACCCAGTCTTCTGTCCCAAAATCGGACAAATCAAAAGCATCACCAAGCTCATCCTCAACTAATTTAATTTTCTGTGAGGTCACTTATGTTGATGCAAATGGAACACCCAGATCATCAATGTCCTGGGTTGCAGCTTCTAACTAAAACTGTTGAAATGTGCTGGAACAACTTTGGAGGACTCTCGTCAGACTTTGGCATGTCGACAGTGGCTGTTCCAGGCACATGACAGGAGACATCTAGCAGTTGAAAGACATTCAGATTCTCGATGGCGGGTTTGCCTCATTCGCAGGTGGTGAAACGGGAAAGATAATGATGAGAGGAAGGTGTGCAATGTAGCTCTCAGCTTAAGAACGTGAACTATGTCCCAGAGTTGAAGCACAGTCTGTTGATTGTGTCTTAGCTCTGTGATAATTATTTAGATGTGCACTTTAAAAGAAAGGATGCTATGTGTTGAAACCCGGCCTCATTATAACTAATGAATGGATTATTCTCAAAGCTAAATGTAAAGGAAACGCATACGTCATCGACATGAACAAGGCCCCCACCGACAAGCTTACATGTTTGTTTTCGTCGACCGCTGAGCATGATGCAATGTTGTGGCACAGCCGACTAGGACACATCAACATGAAGAATCTCAACGGACTTGCAAAAGGTGGTTTAGTCAGAGATCTGCCTATTCAGGATTTTATGAAGATTGAAAAGTGTGAATTATGTGCTCGTGGGAAACCAACATTGAAAGCATCCCCACAAAGTCTGAAACCTCGACATCCTCACAGTTTTCTACTTTAGGGTATTCTTTCTGGCACAAAAGAGTGAAACAACTGAGTTAGTCAAACAGTTTATCACCCTAGTGGAAAACCAGGCAGACACCATAGTGAAGGCTATTCGATGTGATAACGGAACAGAGTTAAGAACGCCACTTTGAATTCTTTTTGATCTTCCAAGGGAATTGATCGACAGTTCAGTGCAGCCAGAACCTGAATCACCTATTTCCTCTGAAGAATCGGCCAAGCAAAATGATTTGAAATCTGATAAAAAGAAACGGAGAACACGTAGATCCAAAGAGAAGAAAACCAAACAGGCACCTCAGCCTACTGAAAAGGCTGCTGCTGATTCAGTTCCTCATTATGTGAAATTAACTCAGTAGCCCCAAACTGAATCTGTTAAGCCACCAGCTAAACTGGATTCAGTTAAAACTTTTCCTAAGTCTACCAACTTCAAATATCTAATTCACATCATAAAACTTACAAATGTGCTGATGGTTGTGATCAGGTTACAACAAAGACTAAGACCTTGCGCCAGCCATTAGTACCAGCAAGCAAGAAACTGACAGACAAGCTGCCTAGAATTTCCCATGCTGAACGAACTATTTTTCTTCCAGAAGAGGCAGACCTGTTTGAAATGCGGATTTCTCGGGCATATTGCACGAAACTGTCAAAATGCATTTATGCTTTCAACGACCGATATTCGAAATATCATAGAGCTATGCCCAATCGCCTACATCAGGCTCGATTTGCTCCGTCTAAGCCCTCTGATCAAGACTGGAACATGGCCAAGAGACAAAATCAAAAATCTCTAAGACCTTCAGGTTCTCTGAATCCTTCTAGCACTCCGAAAGTTGTGCAGAAGTCTAACTCGCCAGCCTGGAGGCCTAAGATCTTGACCAAGACCCAGTCTTCTGTCCCAAAATTGGACAAATCAAAAGCATCACCGCACTCATCCTCAACTAATTTAATTTTTCGTGTGCTCACTTATGTTGATGCAAATGGAACACCCAGATCATCAATGGCCAGGGTTGCAGCTTCTAACTAAAACTGTTAAAATATGCACGAACAACTTTAGAAGACACTCGTTAGACTTTGGCATGTCGACAGTGGCTGTTCCAGGCACATGACAGGAGACATCTCGCGGTTGAATGACATTCAGTTTTTCGATGGCGGGTTTGTCTCATTCGCAGGTGGTGAAACGGGAAAGATAATGATGGGAAGAACGATGTCCAATGGAGCTCTCAGCTTCAAGAACGTGAACTATGTCCCAGAGTTGAAGCACAGTCTCTTGAGTGTGTCTTAGCTCTGCGATAATTATTTAGATGTGCACTTGACAAAGAAAGGATGCTATGTGTTGAAACCCGGCCTCATTATAACTAATGAATGGATTATTCTCAAAGCTAAATGCAAAGGAAACGCATACGTCATCGACATGAACAATGCCCCCACCGACAAGCTTACATGTTTGTTTTCGTCGACCGCTGAGCATGATGCAATGTTGTGGCACAGCCGACTAGGACACATCAACATGAAGAATCTCAACAGACTTGCAAAAAGGCGGTTTAGTCAGAGATCTGCCTATTCAGGATTTTATGAAGATTGAAAAGTGTGAATTATTTGCTCGTGGGAAACAACATCGAAAGCCACACAAGTTGAAACCCGCATCCTCCATGTCAAAAGTTTTGAAATTGCTTCATATGGATCCTTTTGATCCGAACAATGTTCTGAGCATTGGTGGGAAGGCATATTGTCTAGTTATCATTGATGACTACTCTCGTTTCACTTGGGTATTCTTTCTAGCACAAAAGAGTGAAACAACTGAGTTAGTCAAACAGTTTATCACCCTAATAGAAAACCAGGCAGACACCATAGTGAAGGCTATTCGATGTGATAATGGAACAGAGTTCAAGAACCCCACTTTTAATTCTTTTTGCTCCTCCAAGGGAATTGATCGACAGTTCAGTGCAGCCTGAACCTAAATCACCTATTTCCTCTGAAGAATCGGCCAAGCAAAATGATTTGAAATCTGATAAAAAGAAACGGAGAACACGTAGATCCAAAGAGAAGAAAACCAAATAGGCACCTCAGCCTACTGAAAAGGCTGCTGCTAATTCAGTTCCTCATTATGTGAAATTAACTCAGTAGCCCCAAACTGAATCTATTAAGCCACCAGCTAAATTGGATTCAGTTAAAATTTTCCTAAGTCTACCCAAATCAAACTATCTAATTCACATCATAAAACTTACAAACGTCCTGATCATTGTGATCTGGTTACAACGAAGACTAAGACCTTGCGCCAGCCGTCAGTACCAGCAAGCAAGAAACTGACAGACAAGCTGCCTATAATTTCCCATGCTGAATGAACTGTTTTCTTCCAGAAGTGATAGACCTGTTTTAAATGAGGATTTCCTTGGCATATTGCACGAAACTGTCAAAATGCATTTATGCCTTTCAACGCCCTATCTTCGAAAAATCATAGAGCTATGCCCAATCGCCTACATCAGGCTGGATTTGCTCCGACTAAGCCCTCCGATCAAGGCTGATACTTAGCCAAGAGACAAAATCAAAAATCTCTAAGACCTTCAGGTTCTCTGAATCCTTCTAGCACTCCGAAAGTTGTGCAGAAGTCTGACTCGCCAGCCTGGAGGCCTAAGATCTTGACCAAGACCCAGTCTTCTGTCCCAAAATAAGAAAACTCAAAAGCATCACCTTCCTTATCCTCAACTAATTTAATTTTTCACGAGGTCACTTATGTTGATGCAAATGGAACACCCAGATCATCAATGGCCTGGGTTGCAGCTTCTAATTAAAACTATTGAAATGTGCACAAACAACTTTGGAGGACTCTCGTCAGACTTTGGCATGTCGACTGTGGCTGTTACAGGCACATGACAGGAGACATCTCGCAGTTGAATGACATTCAGTTTTTCGATGGCGGGTTTGTCTCATTCGTAGATGGTGAAACGGGAAAAGATAATGATGAGAAGAACGGTGTGCAATGGAGCTCTCAACTTCAAGAACGTGAACCATGTCCCAGAGTTGAAGCATAGTCTCTTGAGTGTGTCTTAGCTCCATGATAATTATTTAGATGTGCACTTTACAAAGAAAGGATGCTATATGTTGAAACTTGGCCTCATTATTCCTAATGAATGGATTCTTCTCAAAGCCAAATGCAAAGGAAACGCATATGTCATCGACATGAACAAGGCTTCCACCGACAAGCTTACATGTTTGTTCTCATCGACCTCTGAGCACAATGCAATGTTGGGGCACAGCCGACTAGGACACATCAACTTGAAGAATCTCAACAGACTTGCAAAAGGTGGTTTAGTCAGAGATCTTCCTGTTCGGGATTTTATGAAAATTGAAAAGTGTGAATTATGTACTCGTGGGAAACAACATCGAAAGCCACACAAGTCGAAATCCACACCCTCCATCTCAAAAGTCATGGAATTACTTCATATGGATCTTTTTTATCTAAACGATGTTTTGAACAATGGCGGGAAGGCATAATGTCTAGTTATCATTGATGACTACACCCGTTTCACTTGGGTATTCTTTCTGGCACAAAAGAGTGAAACAGTTGAGTTAGTCAAACAGTTTATCACCCTAATGGAAAACCAGGAAGACACCACAGTGAAGGCTATTCGATGTGATAACAGAACTGTGTTCAAGAACACCACTTTGAATTCTTTTTGCTCCTCCAAGGGAATTGATCGACAGTTCAGCACAGCCAAAACCTGAATCACCTGTTTCCTCTGAAGAATCAGCCAAGCAAAATGATTTGAAATCTGATAAAATTAAACGTAGAATACGTAGATCCAAAGAGAAGAAAACCAAATAGGCACCTCAGCCTACTGAATAGGCTACTGCTGATTCAGTTCCTCATTCTGTGAAATTAACTCAGCAGCCCCAAACTAAATCTGTTAAAGCTTAACAGGATTCGGTTAAAATTTTGCCTAAGTCTACCAACTTCAAGCTATCTAATTCAAATGATAAAACTTACAAATGTGCTGATGGTTGTGAGTAGGTTACAGCCAAGACTAAGAACTTGCGCCTGCCGTCAGTACTAGCAAGCAAGAAACTGACAGACAAGCTGCCTAGAATTTCCCATGCTGAATGAACTGTTTTCTTCCAGAAGAGGTTAGACCTATTTTAAATTCGGATTTCCCGGGCATATTGCACCAAACTGTCAAAATGCATTTATGCCTTTCAACGCCATATCTTCGAAAAATCATAGAGCTATGCCCAATCGCCTACATCAGGCTCGTTTTGCTCCGTCTAAGCCCTCTGATCAAGACTGGAATAATGCCAAGAGACGTAATCAAAACTCTCTAAGACCTTCAGGTTCTCTGAATCCTTCTAGCACTCCGAAAGTTTTGCAGAAGTCTGACTCACCAGCCTGTAGGCCTAAGATCTTGACCAAGACCCGGTCTTCTGTCCCAAAATCGGACAAATCAAAAGCATCACCGAGCTCATCCTCAACTAATTTAATTTTCCGTGAGGTCACTTATTTTTATGCAAATGGAATGCCCAGATCATTAATGGTCTGGGTTGTAGCTTCTAACTAAAACTATTGAAATGTGAAGGAACAACTTTGGAGGATTCTCGTAAGACTTTGGCATGTCGACAGTGGCTATTCCAAGTACATGACAAGAGACATCTCGCAGTTGAATGACATTCAGTTTTTCGATGGCAGGTTTGTCTCATTCGCAGGTGGTGAAACGGGAAAGATAATGATGAGAAGAACGATGTACAATGGAGCTCTCAGCCTCAAGAACGTGAACTATGTCCCAGAGTTGAAGCACAGTCTCTTGAGTATGTCCAAGCTCTGTGATAATTGTTTAGAAGTACACTTTGCAAAGAAAGGATGCTATGTGTTGAAACCAGGCCTCATTATTCCTAATGAATGGATTCTTCTCAAAGCTAAATGCAAAGAAACGCATACGTCATCGACATGAACAAGGCCCCCACCGACAAGCTTACATGTTTGTTCACGTCGACCGCTGAGCACGATGCAATGTTGTGGCACAGCCGACTAGGACACATCAACATGAAGAATCTCAACAGACTTGCAAAAGGTGGTTTAGTCAGAGATCTGCCTGTTAAGGATTTTATGAAGATTGAAAAGTGTGAATTATGTGCTCGTGGGAAACAACATCGAAAGCCACACAAGTCGAAACCCGCATCCTCCAAGTCAAAAGTCTTGAAATTGCTTCATATGGATCTTCTTGATCTGAGCGATGTTCTGAGCATTGGCGGGAAGGCATACTGTCTAGTTATCATTGATGACTACTCCCGTTTCACTTGGGTATTCTTTCTGGCACAAAAGAGTGAAACAGCTGAGTTAGACAAACAGTTTATCACCCTAATGGAAAACCAGTCAGACACCCAGTGAAGTCTATTTGATGTGATAACAGAACAGAGTTCAAAAATGCCACTTTGAATTCTTTTTGCTTCTCCAAGGGAATTGATCGTCAGTTTAGTGCAGCCAGAACTTGAATCACCTGTTTCCTCTGAAGAATCAGCCAAGCAAAATTATTTGAAATCCGATAAAAAGAAACGGAGAACACGTAGATCCAAAGACAAAAAAACCAAACAGGCACCTCAGCCTACTGAAAAGGCTGATGCTGATTCAGTTCCTCATTATGTGAAATTAACTCAGTAGCCCAAACTGAATCTGTTAAGCCACCAGCTAAACTGGATTCAGTTAAAATTTTTCCTAAGTCTACCAATGTAACATCCGTCGAAAAACGGGTTTTCAAAACCCGCATCGTTTATCAATCAAATATCCAGTTATAATTTTCGTTGCGTATTTATAGTTGTTATTAATTTTAAACGTTACATAATTAATAAATATATTAGAATTTAAAAACCATAATTTAAAAGTACTAATAAATAATGAATAAAAAAAATAAATGCAGACGCCAGGTTTCGAACCCGGGTCACTCACAAGACAAAACACACCACACACCGCTCCGCCACATGCTTTATTTGTGAATATACTGAAACAAATAATACTTAAAATAAAACTCGAATTCAAAACCGGAAATCATCGCGCTCAGAACTCGCAGTCACCGGAAAATCCGGCAATCCGCGAATTTGGCCAATTTCCTTTTGACCAAAACACGTTAACCGACTATGACATCGGTTATAACCGATGTCTGACCCTCAATTTTATTCGTAACCGCCGGAAAACCCTTGACCGCGAATCAAGACCCAAAATCGGACCCAATTCACTAGTTTCTTCCATATAAATACCCACTCAATCTTCGGAAATCCTTTCGCTCAGAAACGCTAACTTTTTCGAAGCTTTAGCTCGTCGCCGGAGATATTCTGTATTCGCCGGACTTTCACCGGAAAAACGAGACTTACTTCAAATCGGTAAAATTCTCGACTCTTTTGTTTGCAATCCATTATTAGGCAAATATTAACATAAATCGTTCAATCAGAATCTGTCTTAGACAACGTTGCCGGGAATTCCTGCACTCACCGGAAAATCACTGAGATTCCGAAGTCTCGCTGTCAATCGGTACAATCATCTAAACCCTCCTGATATCCCTTGTTTAGTAACTTAATTGCACAACTCATTGATCAAAACTGTTAATTGATTCACTCAGACGAAAGTCACCAATCAGAGTCGACGACTCTGGCTGGAAATCTGAGAAACACATTCTGTTCGGTACATTTTACTCCGTAATCCTCTTTATCCATTTCATTCCAATCAATGATAAGTTCGATGACCGATTTAAACAAGAACAGTCGGACATCACTGTTCTGTGTCTTTGTAAACGAAGAAGACTGTGTATAAGTATAGTTAAAAACGGATATTCGAACGGGTTAGACACACAGTCCAGCGGTGGACTGTGTGCACAAACAATGCACACGTCCCGGGTTCGAATCGCACACGTTACCGAATTTCAGAATTAAAACCAACATTTTTACAACTGAATCGGATCAGGTCACCGAATGTTAATAAGAATAATTTAATCCATAAATTAAACAGATACGACACACAGCCCAACTGGTTGGGCTGTGCGCACTCGAACCGAAGGACCCGAGTTCGACTCCGGGTCCCTGCAACCGGTTTGGCCATATAAGTCGTTTTTAATAAAAACCCAAATAAGTTAAAAGTTAAGTAGTATACAAATATAATTAAAACATAGAATATTTCAGGTTAGACACGTAGCTCAGTTGGTAGAGTTGTGTGCACGTATACGAGAGGTCCCGAGTTCGAACCTCACTCAGCGCATACAAACACACGGTCCGACCGGTCAACGGTCAACGGTCAACAGGGTCAAAAAGTCAAAAAAAAAATTGTTTCTTTTTATTAATTCTATTTAATCAAAAAATTATTTAAATACTTAAAAATAATATTTTTAAAGTTAGAAAATGTTCTTAAACTCACAAAAACAAATCTAGAAATCCCATTAAGATTAAGAATTTAAAAGTATTAAACTCAAATAAAATCCATTTATTTACCGAATCATTTCGTTACTATTTTAGGTTAGTTTCTCCTCGTCGATCAAATCCTAAAATTCGGGCGCATCCTCAAAGAACGCACCCAATGTGAGTGAATCTCTATCAATTCCCCATTTTAATCATGTTTTGGGGTGTATCATGTGTCGTTTAATTCCTTATTATATTTAAACACTTGTGCATCCTTCATATCCGTGATCAAATGTGTATCAAATATGTTTCAATTGTTGTGTGAATTATGTTTAGATTGAAGTTATCATATTCAATGCATGCATTTCATTAGGCCCATCAGCTCCCCGTGGGATACGGGTTGAGTATCAGGTGCCTCATTCGATCGGCTTCGTTTGATTGAGCCTTGATCTCACATACATCATCATTCATGTCACTCGATCGGCTCCGTTTGATTGAGCCTTGATCTCATATACATCATCATTCATGTCATTTACTCATCTAATGTGGTTTGTGTTTTTGTTATATATATATGTTTGCTCAAATGTGATTATTGCACAAATTTTCAATATTAAATAAAACAAGAAATTAATAACAATGTTTTATCAAGGTTCACTCGCCAACTTTTGTTGACCCAAAATATCCCCCGTTTTACACATGATACAGGTGATCCAGTTGAGGCAAGAAACACATAGGAAGGCCTAGAAGAATAAATCAGTTTAAGCGTTGGATTGTTTACATAGTTTCGTTACATTGTAATTGTATGGATTTTGATTTGGATATTTGAGTTGTAATTTGAATTTAATAAATATGAAACATTTTAGTAAACATCATGAGCTTTGGTGATAACCCAATTATGCCCTGACTGTTATTCCGCTGTGGGTCGGGGTGTGACAGATTGGTATAAAAGCCATGACTATAGGGATATAGGATAGGTTATTAGACCTTTAGAGCCTATACTATAGTTGATTAAAATTTTAAATTGTTTATGCGTTACATACAAAATTCATGATGTTTATATGCTTTATGTTTATTGTTACATTCAATGTTATGCAAGCATGTTCATAAGTACATATTATTATACAATGCTCATCATGAATCATATCCTCATAACATATCATATCCATGAGAGCACACACCTCACAATTTCCATGATTTTTGCAACGATTTTTGTATTTTTCAAATCACATCAAAGTGAGTTCTCATGACGGGCATGTAGTAACTAGAAGGGTATGAGTACCGGTAGTCGGAACGTCCTGTCTAGGCTTGGCATTCGTATAAATCCAAAATAAAGGACCAGTTTGCCTACCTGGGGACTAACGATGAGAGTACGAAGGACCTATTAGGCCAAAGCATGCTATACCAAACGTCGTGTGAGCTAACCCCACTTTGAGTTGTCATTGTGTCTACACCTGGACACCCTCCTACCATACATCTCGCAATCATATTTCATGGTTTTCACTCCGGTGATGCGAGTGTTAAACCGCCAACACTAATGTGAATCCTACTAAGCCAATAGTCATGGGGCCCACATGACTATACAGGCTGGTATGGGGACATTGGAGGCCCAAACATGAGCAAACCCAAGACATCCTATGGATGTAGTTGCATTATTGATAGTTATGTTATTATTATTCTTTTAACGACACATGACACTTAAAACTTCTTAAACTCACAATCTTCCTATTTATGTTACGTGGAGGCAGAAAGTATCCAATGAACGCTTGGCCACTCAAATTGCTAAACAAATGGTCGCGGTACTTCCTGACATCGTGATTCAAGTTCAACAAGCTCTCACCGCAAATCCTATCAACCCTCCCAATCAAGAAGACCAGAGCGTCGCCAACCCTCACTCCAAAAAGTGCTCCTACAAACACTTCAAATCTTACGATCCCCCAAAGTATGAAGGGACCGAAGGTGTTACTACCCTCCTTCACTGGTTTGAAGAAATGGAGAACACCTTCCTCAATTGCGATTGTCCCGAGGATCGCAAGGTACGTTATGCAACAGGAGACTGTTTGGAGTAGCCCTTACCTGGTGGAACACAGAAAAGGGTAAGCGAGGAGTCAAAGATGCCATGGCCTTATCATGGGAAGAGTTAAGGGAACTCATGACAAGGCGCTTCTGTCCAAGAAGCGAAATCAAAAAGTTGGAAGATGAATTCCACTCGTTGAAACAAAAGGAAGGATATCACAATTCCTACAACAAAAGATTTCTCGAACTGAACCAAATGATCCCTAATTTGTTCACCCCGGTGTACCGCTTGGTTGAACACTACATTCGAGGCCTCCCCTTGAAAATTCAAGACTCGGTTCTAAGCACTTCGCCTGCAACACTTGAAGCCGCAATGGAACTAGCTACCGAACTTACCAAGAATCGCATCCGAAACGGCAAATTCAAGGATGAGAAAAAGAAAGCCCCCATTGAGGCCCAAACTCAAATCATTCCGTCTCCTCTTCAAAGTTTGCTGGTAAGAGGAAACGAAACAGTAGAAATTTTGCGGTCACACAAACAAACCCTCCTATCACTGCCGCACCAATTACCAAAATTGCTCCCTCAGCTGCACCATTTAAAAAGCTATACACCGGCCCATACCCAAAATGCAACCGTTGTCAATACCATCACCTCCCCGAAACTCCTTGCCAACATTGCACCAGCTGTGGCCGTGCGGGTCACACTATTCAAACTTGTCGCACGCTTCAACGAATGAACTGCAATCAACCCTCAACCCAAACCCACCATCAGATAGTGGGTCAAGCCCAACAACCTTTACTTCTACCACCTGCACAACATATAGCCCAATCCTACTACCAACCCAACTACCCCATGATGCAACCCATGCGAGCATGTTACAACTGTGGAGACCCAAACCACTTCAGGAACACATGTCCACGCTTGGTGAACATCATCTATGCCCAAGCTCAAGCAAATCCGGTAAACCAAGCTAACCAAGCTCCTCCACCTGCTAGAGGAAGAGCTTTCAACATCAATGCCAACCAAGCTAGGGCTGACAACAACGTGGTTAACGGTACGTTTCACATCAATGGTAGTTATGCATCCATATTATTCGATACTGGCGCGGATAAGAGTTTTGTGTCCTTAGAATTCGAACCTATCCTCAACCAAACTCGTGATAATCTCATGGAATCTCCAACGGTGGAAGTTGCTGACGGAAAGCCCGTTTCATTAAATTCTATTATACGAAATTGTACCCTCACTCTAAACGATCACGATTTCCAGTTGACCTCATTCCTATGAAGTTGGGAAGTTTCGACATTATAATTGGTATGGACTGGCTCAGCCAGCATCACGCTGAAGTAGTATGCCACGAAAAGTTCATTCGCATTCCTCTTGCAGACGGTCAGATCCTACGTATCTTTGGAGAAACCCCTTCGAAAGGACTCAAATTAATGTCCTGCCTTCAAGCCCGAAAATATCTCCGCAAGAACTATGTCGCATTCCTAACTCACGTCGTCAAAAAGGGAAACAAGGAGAAGAAACTCGAAGATATACCAGTGGTGAAGGAATTCCCACAAGTCTTTCCCGACGACATCTCAGGACTCCCTCCTGTGAGAGAAGTCGAATTCCGCATCGATCTTGTACCTTGCGCTACACCAGTCGCAAAATCTCCTTATAGGTTAGCCCCATCCGAAATGCAAGAGCTGGCCAGTCAACTGCAAGAGTTGACTGACAAAGGATTCATACGTCCTAGCTCCTCGCCTTGGGGTGCACCTGTTCTTTTTCTAAAGAAGAAAGATGGAACGTTTCGCATGTGTATCGACTACAGAGAACTCAACAAGCTAACGGTTAAAAATCGCTATCCACTACCTCGCATCGATGACCTCCTAGACCAACTGCAAGGCGCCACCTGCTTTTCAAAAATCGACCTTCGTTCTGGTTATCATCAGCTCAGAGTACATGAAGAAGACGTCCCAAAGACCGCCTTCCGGACTCGTTATGGTCATTACGAATTCATGGTCATGCCATTCGGTTTAACCAACGCCCCCGCTGTCTTCATGGATCTAATGAATAGGGTATGCAAACCCTACCTTGACCGCTTTGTCATAGTCTTCATCAATGACATCCTTATTTACTCCAAGTCTAAATCCGATCATGAGCGACACCTACGACTCATCCTTACATTCTTAAGGACTGAAAAGCTCTACGCTAAGTTCTCAAATGCGAATTCTGGTTAAGAAAAGTACAATTACTTGGACATGTCGTTAATGACAAGGGAATACATGTCGACCCTTCAAAAATCAAGGCAGTACAGGAATGGCAAGCGCCACGTACCCCTACCGAAGTAAGGTCATTTCTTGGTTTGGCTGGTTACTATCGCCTTTTATTGCCAATTTCTCCCGTATTGCTGTACCACTCACGGCTTTGACTCATAAAGGAAAACCCTTCATATGGGGACCTAAACAAGAAGAAGCCTTCCAAACTCTAAAGCAAAAACTTTGTGACGCATCTATCCTCACATTTCCTGAAGGTTGCAATGACTTTGTAGTATATTGCGACGCATCAGGGCAAGGGCTAGGCTGTGTATTAATGCAAAGAGGAAAAGTGATAGCCTATGCTTCTAGGCAACTCAAAGTTCATGAGAAGAATTACACCACCCACGACCTGGAACTTGGAGCCGTTGTGTTCGCTCTCAAGATATGGAGACATTACCTCTACGGTACCAAGTGTGAAATATACACTGACCACAAAAGTCTCCAACATATCTTCAATAAAGGAGTTGAATATGAGGCAACGAAGATGGGTCGAACTTCTTAACGACTATGACTGTGAAATTCGGTATCATTCTGGCAAGGCAAACGTAGTGGCTGATGCACTCAGTCGAAAAGTTATGCGAACTCCATTCGTCTTCTATGTTCGCAAATCATAACCGACATCAAAGATCGAATTCGAGCAGCTCAACATGTTTCTGTAACAGAAAATGACGTACGCGATGAGCTGTCATGTGGAGCTGAACTCAAAATCGAAACTAAATCCGACGGTATTCTATACTATTTAAATCGCATATGGATTCCTGATCGCGATAACCTTCGTGATTTCCTTATGAATGAGGCGCACAAAACACGATACTCTGTACACCCAGGAGCCGACAAGATGTATCAAGACCTACGCTACACCTATTGGTGTGCCTGGCATGAAAAAGGATATCGCTGTTTTTGTTTCCAAGTGCCTTACCTGTTCCAAAGTAAAAGCTGAACATCAAAGACTTCAGGACTTCTAGTCCAACCCGAAATACCTGTGTGGTAGTGGGAAAACATAACCATGGATTTCATTACCAGGTTACCTCGCACCTCCAGTGGGTATGACACCATATGGGTAATAATCGATCGTCTTACAAAATCAGCTCACTTCATTCCGATTCGCGAGGACTTCAAGAACGAGAAGTTAGCTCGTATCTACATCAGCGAGATCGTAAGCCGTCATGGTGCCTTCTCATTTCAGACCGTGATGGTCGTTTCACTTCACGAACATGGCAGCCGTACAAACCGCCTTGGGTACACGATTAGACCTCAGTACCGCTTTTCATCCTCAAACTGATGGACAATCTGAATGACCATCCAAACTCTTGAAGACATGCTTCGAGCATGTGTCATAGACTTCAAAGGGAATTGGGACTCTCATCTACCATTAGTTGAATTTTCGTACAACAATAGCTATCATTCAAGTATCGGCATGGCTCCTTTCAAAACGTTATATGGTCGTAAGTGCCGATCTCCAGTATGTTGGCACGAAATTGGGGAATCACAAATCACCGGTACAGAATTAATTCAAGAAACAACCGACAAGGTCATTCAAATTCGAAATAATCTTCTAACGGCTCAAAGTCGTCAAAAGAGTTATGCTGACAAACGACAAAAGCCCTTGGAGTGACATTGGGGATCAAGTACTTTTAAAAGTATCACCATGGAAGGGAGTGGTTCGTTTTGGCCAGAAGGGCAAGCTAGCACCACGCTACGTAGGACCTTTCAAGATACTCGAAAGAGTAGGTCCTATAGCATACAAGCTTGACCTACCAGAAGAGCTCAACAGAATTGATCCCACATTCCACGTATCAAACTTGAAGAAGTGCCTCGCCGATGAAAACCTCCATATTCCGCTAGAAGACATTCAGATCGATGAATCTATGCACTTCATTGGAAAACCAGTAGAAATCATGGACTTCGGAGAGAAGCGTTTAAGACGAAGTCGTATTCCAATTGTCAGGGTACGTTGGGAGTCGAAACGAGGACCTGAGTTTACTTGGGAACGTGAAGACTCAATGCGCAAGAAATACCGCATCTCTTTCCTGTTACCACTACTACTTAAATTTCGGGACGAAATTTCTAAAAGTAGGGGATACTGTAACATACGTCGGAAAAACGGGTTTTCAAAACCCGCATCGTTTATCAATCAAATATCCAGTTATAATTTTCGTTGCGTATTTATAGTTGTTATTAATTTTAAACGTTAATAATTAATAAACATATTAGAATTTAAAAACCATAATTTAAAATTACTAATAAATAATGAATAAAAAAATAAATGCAGACGCCGGGTTTCGAACCCAGGTCACGCACAAGACAAAACACACCACACACCCGCTCCGCCACATGCCTTATTTGTGAATATACTGAAACAAATAATACTTAAAATAAAACTCGAATTCAAAACCGGAAATCATCACGCTCAGAACTCGCAGTCACCGGAAAATCCGGCAATCCGCGACTTTGGCCATTTCCTTTTGACCAAAACACGTAACCGACTATGACATCGGTTATAACCGATGTCTGACCCTCAATATTAGTCGTAACCGCCGGAAAACCCTTGACCGTGAATCAAGACCCAAAATCGGACCCAATTCACTCAGTTCTTCCCTATAAATACCCACTCAATCTTCCGGAAATCCTTTCGCTCAGAACCGCTCACTTTTTCGAAGCTTTAGTTCGTCGCCGGAGATATTCTGTATTCGCCGGACTTTCACCGGGAAACCGAGACTTACTTCAAATCGGTAAAATTCTCGACTCGTTTGTTTGCAATCCATTATTAGGCAAGTATTAACATAAATCGTTCAACCAAATCTGTCTCAGACAACGTTGCCGGGAATTCCTGCACTCACTGGAAAATCACTGAGATTCCGAAGTCTCGCTGTCAATCGGTACAATCATCTAAACCCTCCCGATATCCCTTGTTTAGTAACTTAATTGCACAACTCATTGATCAAAACTGTTGATTGATTCACTCAGACGGAAGTCACCAATCAGAGTCGACGACTCTTGCCGGAAATCTGAGAAACACATTCTGTTCGGTACATTTTACTCCGTAATCCTCTTTATCCATTTCATTCCAATCAATTATAAGTTCGATGAGCGATTTAAACAAGAACAGTCGGACATCACTGTTCTGTGTCTTTGTAAACGAAGAAGACGAGTTGAATATGTGTATAAGTATAATTAAAAACGGATATTCGAATGGGTTAGACACACAGTCCACGGTGGACTGTGTGCACAAACAATGCACACGTCCTGGGTTCGAATCGCACACGTTACCGAATTTCAGAATTAAAACCAACATTTTTACAACTGAATCAGATCAGGTCACCGAATGTTAATAAGAATAATTTAATCCATAAGTTAAACAGATATGACACACAGCCCAACTGGTTGGGCTGTGCGAACTCGAACCGAAGGACCCGAGTTCGACTCCGGGTCCCTGCAACCGGTTCGGCCATATAAATCGTTTTTAATAAAAACGCAAATAAGTTAAAAGTTAATTAGTATATAAATATAATTAAAACAGAGAATATTTCAGGTTAGACACGTAGCTCAGTTGGTAGAGCTGCGTGCACGTATACGAGAGGTCCCGAGTTCGAACCTCACTCAGCGCATACAAACACACGGTCCGACCGGTCAACGGTCAACAGGGTCAAAAAGTCAAAAAATATTTATTTCTTTTTATTAATTTATTTAATAGAAAATTATTTAAATACTTAAAAATAATATTTTTAAAGTTAGAAAATGTCTTTAAACTCACAAAAACAAATCTAGAAATCACATTAAGATTAAGAATTTAAAAGTATTTAACTCAAATAAAATCCATTTGTTTACCGAATCTTTCGTTACTATTTAGGTTAGTTTCTCCTCGTCGATCAAATCCTAAAATTCGTGCGCATCCAACGTCATCAAGAACGCACCCAATGTGAGTGAATCTCTATCAATTCCCCGTTTTAATCATGTTTTGGGGTGTATCATGTGTCGTTTAATTCCATATTATATTTAAATACTTGTGCATCCATCATATCCGTGATCAAATGTGTATCAAATATGTATCAATTGTGGTGTGAATTATATTTAGATTGAAGTTATCATATTCAGTGCATGCATTTCATTAGGCCCATCAGCTCCCGTGGGATACGGGTTGAGTATCAGGTGCCTCATTCGATCGGCTCCGTTTGATTGAGCCTTGATCTCACATACATCATCATTCATGTCACTCGATCGGCTCCATTTGATTGAGCCTTGATCTCATATACATCATCATTCATGTCATTTACTCATCCAATGTGGTTTGTGTTTTTGTTATATATATATGTTTGCTCACATGTGATTATTGCACAAATTTTCAATATAAATAAAACAAGAAATTAATAACAATGTTTTATCAAGGTTCACTCGCCAACTTTTGTTAACCCAAAATATCCCCCGTTTTACACATGATACAGGTGATCCAGTTGAGGCAAGAAACACATAGGAAGGCCTAGAAGAATAAATCAGTTTAAGCGTTGGATTGTTTACATAGTTTCGTTACATTGTAATTGTATGGATTTTGATTTGGATATTTGAGTTGTAATTTGAATTTAATAAATATGGAACATTTTAGTAAACATCATGAGCTTTGGTGATAACCCAATTATGCCCCGACTCTTATTCCGCTGCGGGTCGGGGTTGTGACAACTAACTTCAAATTATCTAATTCACATCATAAAACTTACAAATGTGCTGATGGTTGTGATCAGGTTACAACCAGGACTAAGACCTTGCTCCAGCCGTTAGTACCAGCAAGCAAGATACTGACAGACAAGCTGCCTAGAATTTCCCATGCTGAACGAACTGTTTTCTTCCAGAAGAGGCAGACCTGTTTTAAATGCGGATTTCTCGGGCATATTGCACGAAACTGTCAAAATGCATTTATGCCTTTCAACGCCCTATGTTCCAAAAAAACATAGAGCTATGCCTAATCGCCTACATCAGGCTCGATTTGCTCTGTCTAAGCCCTCTGATCAAGACTGGAACATGGCCAAGAGACAAAATAAAAAATCTCTAAGACCTTCAGGTTCTTTGAATCCATCTAGCACTCCGAAATGTTGTGCAGAAGTCTGACTCGCCAGCCTGGAGGCCTAAGATCTTGACCAAGATCCAGTCTTCTGTCCCAAAATCGGACAAATCAAAAGCATCACCGAGCTCATCCTCAACTAATTTAATTTTCGTGAGGTCACTTATGTTGATGCAAATGGAACACCCAGATCATCAATGCCTGGGTTGCAGCTTCTAACTAAAACTGTTGAAATGTGCAGGAACAACTTTGGCGGACTCTCGTTAGACTTTGGCATGTCGACAATGGCTGTTCCAGGCAATGACAGGAGACATCTCGCAGTTGAATGACATTCAATTTTTCGATGGCGGGTTTGTCTCATTCGCAGGTGGTGAAACGGGAAAGATAATGATGGGAAGAACGGTGTCCAATGGAGCTCTCAGCTTCAAGAACGTGAACTATGTTCCAGAGTTGAAGCACAGTCTCTTGAGTGTGTCTTAGCTCTGTGATAATTATTTAGATGTGCACTTTAAAAAGAAAGGATGCTATGTGTTGAAACCCGGCCTCATTATAACTAATGAATGGATTATTCTCAAAGCTAAATGCAAAGGAAACGCATATTCATCGACATGAACAAGGCCCCCACCGACAAGCTTACATGTTTGTTCTCGTCGACCGCTGAGCTCGATGCAATGTTGTGGCACAGCCGACTAGGACACATCAACATAAAGAATCTCAACAGACTTGCAAAAGTTAGTTTAGTCAAGATCTGCCTGTTTAGGATTTTATGAAGATTGAAAAGTGTGAATTATGTGCTCGTGGGAAACAACATCGAAAGCCACACAGTCGAAACCCGCATCCTCCATGTCAAAAGTCTTGAAATTGCTTCATATGGATCTTTTTGATCCGAGCGATGTTCTGAGCATTGGCGGGAAGGCATACTGTCAAGTTATCATTGATGACTACTCCCATTTCACTTGGGTATTCTTTCTGGCACAAAAGACTGAAACAGCTGAGTTAGACAAACAGTTTATCACCCTAATGGAAAACCAGGAAGACACCACAGTGAAGGCTATTTGATGTGATAATAGAACAGAGTTCAAGAACGCCACTTTGAATTCTTTTTGCTCCTCCAAGGGAATTGATCGACAGTTCAGTGCAGCTAGAACCTGAGTCACCTGTTTCCTCTGAAGAATCAGCCAAGCAAAATGATTTGAAATCTGATAAAAAGAAACGGAGAACACGTAGATCCAAAGAGAAGAAAACCAAACAGGCACCTCAGCCTACTGAAAAGGCTGCTGCTGATTCAGTTCCTCATTATGTGAAATTAACTCAGTAGCCCAAAACTGAATCTGTTAAGCCACCAGCTAAACTGGATTCAGTTAAAATTTTCCTAAGTCTACCAACTTGAAACTATCTAATTCACATCATAAAACTTACAAATGTGCTGATGGATGTGATCAGGTTACAACGAAGACTAAGACCTTGCGCCAGCCGTCAGTACCAGCAAGCAAGAAACTGACAGACAAGCTGCCTAGAATTTCCCATACTGAACGAACTGTTTTCTTCCAGAAGAGGGAGACCTGTTTTAAATGCGGATTTCTCGGGCATATTGGACGAAACTGTCAAAATGCATTTATGCCTTTCAACGCCCTATGTTTGAAAAATCATAGAACTATGCCTAATCGCCTACATCAGGCTCGATTTGCTCCGCCAAGCCCCTTGATCAAGACTGAAACTTGGCCAAGAGACAAAATAAAAAATCTCTAAGACCTTCAGGTTCTCTGAATCCTTCTAGCACTCCGAAAGTTGTGCAGAAGTCTGATTCGCCAGCCTGGAGGCCTAAGATCTTGACCAAGACCCAGTCTTCTGTCCCAAAATCGGAAAAACTCAAAAGCATCACCGACCTTATCCTCAACTAATTTAATTTTTCATGAGGTCACTTATGTTGATGCAAATGGAACACCAGATCATCAATGGCCTGGGTTGCAGCTTCTAAGTAAAACTGTTGAAATGTGCACGAACAACTTTGGAGGACTCTCGTCAGACTTAGGCATGTCGACAGTGGCTGTTCCACGCACATGACAAGAGACATCTCGCAGTTTAATGACATTCAGTTTTTCGATGGCAGGTTTGTCTCATTCGCAGGTGGTGAAACGGGAAAGATAATGATGAGAGGAACGGTGTGCAATGGAGCTCTCAGCTTCAAGAACGTGAACTATGTCCCAGAGTTGAAGCACAGTCTCTTGATGTGTGTCTTAGCTCTGTGATAATTATTTAGATGTGCACTTTGCAAAGAAAGGATGCTATGTGTTGAAACCAGGCCTCATTATTCCCAATGAATGGATTCTTCTCAAAGCTAAATGCAAAGGAAACGCATACGTCATCGACATGAACAAGGCCCCCACCGACAAGCTTACATGTTTGTTCTCGTCGACCGCTGAGCACGATGCAATGTTGTAGTATAGCCGACTAGGACACATCAACATGAAGAATCTCAACAGACTTGCAAAAGGTGGTTTAGTCAGAGATCTCCTGTAAGGATTTTATGAAGATTGAAAAGTGTGAATTATGTGCTCGTGGGAAACAACATCGAAAGCCACACAAGTCGAAACCCGCATCCTCCATGTCAAAAGTCTTAAAATTGCTTCATATGGATCTTTTTGATCTGAGCGATGTTCTGAGCATTGGCGGGAAGTTATACTTTCTAGTTAACATTGATGACTACTCTCGTTTCACTGGGTATTCTTTCTGGCACAAAAGAGTGAAAAGCTGAGTTAGTCAAACAGTTTATCACCCTAATGGAAAACCAGGCAGACACCGCAGTGAAGGCTATTTGATGTGATAACAGAACAGAGTTCAAGAATGCCACTTTGAATTCTTTTTTCTCCTCCAAGGGAATTGATCGACAGTTCAGTGCAGCCAGAACCTCAACAACCTGTTTCCTTTGAAGAATCAGCCAAGCAAAATGATTTGAAATCTGATAAAAAGAACGGAGAACACGTAGATCCAAAGAGAAGAAAACCAAACAGGCACCTCAGCCTACTGAAAAGGCTGCTGCTGATTTAGTTCCTCATTATGTGAAATTAACTCAGTAGCCCCAAACTGAATTTGTTAAGCCACCAGCTAAACTGGATGAAGTTAAAATGTTTCCTAAGTCTACCAACTTCAAACTATCTAATCCACATCATAAAAATTACAAATGTGCCGATGGTTGTGATCAGGTTACAACCAAGACTAAGACCTTGCATCAACCGTCAGTACCAGCAAGTAAGAAACTGACAGACAAGCTGCCTAGAATTTCCCATGCTGAACGAACTGTTTTCTTCTAGAAGAGGCAGACCTGTTTCAAATGCGGATTTCCCGGGCATATTGCACGAAACTGTCAAAATGCATTTATGCCTTTCAACGCCCTATCTTCGAAAAATCATAGAGCTATGCCTAATCGCCTACATCAGGCTCGATTTGCTACGGCTAAGCCCTCTGATCAAGACTGGAACATGGCCAAGAGACAAAATCAAAAATCTCTAAGACCTTCAGGTTCTCTGAATCCTTCTAGCACTTCGAAAGTTGTGAAGAAGTATGACTCGCCAGCCTGGAGGCCTAAGATCTTGACCAAGACCAAGTCTTCTGCCCCAAAATCGGAAAAATCAAAAGCATCACCGACCTTATCCTCAACTAATTTAATTTTTCATGAGGTCACTTATGTTGATGCAAATGAACCCAGATCATCAATGGCCTGGGTTGCAGCTTCTAATTAAAACTGTTGAAATGTGCACGAACAACTTTGGAGGACTCTCGTCAGACTTTGGCATGTCGACAGTGGCTGTTCCAGGCATATGACAGGAGACATCTCGCAGTTGAATGACATTCAGTTTTTCGATGGTGGGCTTGTCTCATTCGTAGATGGTGAAACGGGAAAGATAATGATGAGAGGAACAGTGTGCAATGGAGCTCTCAGCTTCAAGAACGTGAACTATGTCCCAGAGTTGAAACATAGTCTCTTGAGTGTGTCTTAGCTCTATGATAATTATTTAGATGCGCACTTTACAAAGAAAGGATGCTATATGTTGAAACCTGGCCTCATTATTGCAAAGGAAACGCATAAGTCATCGACATGAACAAGGCTCCCACCGACAAGCTTACATGTTTGTTCTCGTCGACCGCTGAGCACAATGCAATGTTGTGGACAGCCGACTAGGACACATCAACATGAAGAATCTCAACAGACTTGAAGAAGGTGGTTTAGTCAGAGATCTGCATATTCGGGATTTTATGAAGATTGAAAAGTGTGAATTATGTGTTCGTGGGAAACACCATCGAAAGCCACACAAGTCGAAATCCGCACCCTCCGTGTCAAAAGTTTTGGAGTTGCTTCATATGGATCTTTTTTATCCGAACGAGTGTCGTTTGACATATTTTTGTTTTCAGGGTCACAAGAGAAAACTCTGGCTGCCCCCGTAGCGGCTCCTGCTGCAGCACCTACACAGTAAGTAGAGATGTGTTTATGTATGTATTGATTTGTGTGTGTTATGTGTGATGCTGGATTTGATGCTTTTCTTTCTGTTACTTCGAAAGTAGCTGCTTCAGCTTCAGCCACTCGAATCGATCATCTTACAAAGTCATCTCATTTCATTCGATTCGCGAGGACTTCAAGAACGAGAAGTTAGCTCGTATCTACATCAGCGAGATCGTAAGCCGTCATGGTGTAGCGTTTCACTTGGGTATTCTTTCTGGCACAAAAGAGTGAAACAGCTGAGATAGTCAAACAGTTTATCACCCTAATGGAAAACCAGCAAGACACCACAGTGAAGGCTATTGATGTGATAACAGAACAGAGTTCAAGAACGACACTTTGAATTCTTTTTGCTCCTCCAAGGGAATTGATCGACAGTTCAGTGCAGCCAAAACCTGAATCACTTGTTTCCTCTGAAGAATCAACCAAGCAAAATGATTTGAAATCTGATAAAATGAAACGGAGAACACGTGGATCCAAAGAGAAGAAAACCAAACAGGCACCTCAGCCTACTGAAAAGGCTACTTCTGATTCAGTTCCCCATTCTGTGAAATTAACTCAGCAGCCCTAAACTGAATCTGTTAAGCCACCAGCTTAACAGGATTCGGTTAAAATTTTTCCTAAGTCTACCAACTTCAAACTATCTAATTCACATCATAAAACTTACAAATGTGCTGTGTTGTGAGCAGGTTACAGCCAAGACTAAGAACTTGCGCCAGCTGTCAGTACCAGCAAGCAGAAACTAGACAGACAAGCTGCCTAGAATTACCATGCTGAACGACTTTTTCTTCCAAAAGAGGCAGACCTTTTTAAATGCGGATTTCCCTGGCATATTGCACGAAACTGTCAAAATGCATTTATGCCTTTCAACTCCCTATCTTCGAAAAATCATAGAGCTATGCCCAATCGCCTACATCAGGCTCATTTGCTCTGTCTAAGCCCTTTGATCAAGACTGGAACATGGCCAAGAGACGTAATCAAAACTCTCTAAGACCTTCAGGTTCTCTGAATCCTTCTAGCACTCCGAAAGTTGTGCAGAAGTCTGACTCGCCAGCATGTAGGCCTAAGATCTTGACCAAGACCCAGTCTTCTATCCCAAAATCAGACAAATCAAAAGCATCACCGTGCTCATCCTCAACTAATTTAATTTTCCGTGAGGTCACTTTTTTTATGCAAATGGAACACCCAGATCATCATGGCCTGGGTTCAGCTTCTAACTAAAACTGTTGAAATGTGAAGGAACAACTTTGGAGGATTCTCGTAAGACTTTGGCATGTCGACAGTGGCTATTCCAAGCACATTACAGGAGGCATCTTGTAGTTGAATGACATTCAGTTTTTCGATGCATGTTTATCTCATTCGCAGGTGGTGAAATGGGAAAGAAATGATGAGAGGAACGGTGTGCAATGGAGCTCTCAGCTTCAAGAACATGAACTATGATCCAGAGTTGAAGCACAGTCTCGTGAGTGTGTCTTAGCTCTGTGATAATTATTTAGATGTGCACTTTGCAAAGAAAGGATGCTATGTGTTGAAACCAGGCCTCATTATTCCTAATGAATGGATTCTTTTCAAAGCTAAATGCAAAGGAGACGCATATGTCATCGACATGAACAAGGCCCCCACCAACAAGCTTACCTTTTTGTTCTCGTCGCCCGCTGAGCATAATGCAATGTTGTGGCTCAACCGACTAGGACACATCAAAAATGAAGAATCTCAACAGACTTGTAAATGGTGGTTTAGTCAGAGATCTGCCTGTTCGGGATTTTATGAAGATTGAAAAGTGTGAATTATGTGCTCGTGGGAAACAACATCGAAAGCCACACAAGTCAAAACCGCACCCTCCGTGTTAAAAGTCTTGGAATTGCTTCATATGGATCTTTTTATCCGAACGATGTTTTGAGCATTGGCGGGAAGGCATACTGTCTAGTTATCATTGATGACTACTCCCGTTTCACTTGGGTATTCTTTCTGGCACAAAAGAGTGAAACAACTGAGTTACTCAAACAGTTTATCACCCTAATCAAAACAGGCAGACACCACAGTGAAGGCTATTCGATGTGATAACAGAACAGGGTTCAAGAACGCAACTTTGAATTCTTTTTGTTCCTCCAAGGGAATTGATCGACAGTTCAGTGCAGCCAAACCTGAATCACATGTTTCCTCTGAAGAATCAGCCAAGCAAAATGATCTGAAATCAGATAAAAAGTAAACGGAGAACACGTAGATCCAAAGAGAAGAAAACCAAACAGGAAACCTCACCCTACTGAAAAGGCTACTGCTGATTGAGTTCCTCATTCTGTGAAATTAACTCAGCAGCCCCAAACTGAATCTGTTAAGCCACCAGCTTAAAAGATTCGGTTAAAATTTTTCCTAAGTATACCAACTTTCAAAGTATCTAATTCACATCATAAAACTTACGAATGTGCTGATGGTTGTGAGTAGTTACAGCCAAGACTAAGACTTGCGCCAGCCATCAGTACCAGCAAGCAAGAAACTGACAGACAAGCTCCCTATAATTTCCCATGCTGAACGAACTGTTTTCTTCCAGAAGAGGCAATACCTGTTTCAAATGCGGATTTCTCGGGCATAGTGCACGAAAGTGTCAAAATGCACTTATGCCTTTCAACGCCCTACTTCGAAAAACCATAGAGCTATGCCTAATCGCCTACATCAGGCACGATTTGCTCCTGCTAAGCCCTCTGATCAAAACTGAAACATGGCCAGAGACAAAATAAAAACTCTATGACCTTCAGGTTCTCTGCATCCTTCTAGCACTCCTGAAAGTTGTGCAGAAGTCTGACTCGCCAGCCTAGAGGCCTAAGATCTTGACCAAGACCGAGTCTTCTGTCCCAAATCGAAAAATCAAAAGCATCACCAACCACATCCTCAACTAATTTAATTTTTCATGAGGTCACTTATGTTGATGCAAATGGAACACCCAAATCATTAATGGCCTGGGTTGCAGCGTCTAACTAAAACAGTTGAAATGTGCACGAACATGGAGGACTCTCTTCAGACTTTGGCATGTCGACAGTGGCTGTTCCAGGCACATGACAGGTGAATCTCGCATTTGAATGATAATCAGTTTTTCAATGGCGGGTTTGTGTCATTCGCAGGTGGTGAAACGGGAAAGATAATGATGAGAGGAACGGTGTGCAATGGAGCTCTCAGCTTCAAGAACGTGAACTATGTCCCAGAGTTGAAGCACAGTCTCTTGGGTGTGTCTTAGCTCTTTGATAATTATTTAGATGTGCACTTTTACAAAGAAAGGATGCTATGTGTTGAAACCAGGCCTCATTATTCCTAATGAATGGATTCTTCTAAAAGCTAAATGCAAAGAAACGCATACGTCATCGACATGAACAAGGCCCCCACCGACAAGCTTACTGTTTGTTCTCGTCGACTGCTGAGCAGATGCAATGTTGTGGCACAGCCGACTAGGACACATCAACATGAAGAATCTCAACAGACTTGCAAAAGGTGGTTTAGTCAGAGATCTGCATGTTCGGGATTTATGAAGATTGAAAAGTGTGAATTATGTGCTCGTGGGAAAAGAACATCGAAGCCACACAAGTCGAAACCCGCACCTCCATGTCAAAAGTCTTGAATTCCTTCATATGGATCTTTTAGATCGAACGATGTTCTGAGCATTGGCGGGAAGGCATACTGTCTAGTTATCATTGATGACTCTCCCGTTTCACTTGGGTATTCTTTCTGGCACAAAAGAGTGAAACAGCTGAGTTACTCAAACAGTTTATCACCCTAATGAAAACCAGGCAGATAGCATAGTGAAGGCTATTCGATGTGATAACGGAACAGAGTTCAAGAACGCCATTTTGAATTCTTTTTGCTCCTCCAAGGGAATTAATCGACAGTTCAGTGCAGCCAGAACCTGAATACTATTTCCTCTGAAGAATCGGCCAAGCAAAATGATTTGAAATCTGATAAAAAGAAACGAAGAACACGTAGATCTAAAGAGAAGAAAACAAATAGGCACTTCATCTACTGAAAAGGCTGCTGCTGATTCAGTTCCTCATTATGTTAAATTAACTCAGTAGCCCAAACTAAATCTGTTAAGCCAACCAGTTAAACTGGATTCAGTTAAAATTTTCCTAAGTCTACCAACTTCAAACTATCTAATTCACATCATAAAACTTACAATGTGCTATTGGTTTGATCAGGTTACTTCCAAGACTAAGACCTTGCGCCAGCCATCAGTACCAGTAAGCAAGAAACTGACAGACAAGCTGCCTAGAATTTCCCATGATGAATGAACTGTTTTCTTCCAGAAGAGGCAGACCTGTTTCAAATGCGGATTTCCCGGGCATATTGCACGAAACTGTCAAAATGCATTTATGCCTTTCAACGCCCTATCTTCGAAAAATCATAGAGCTATGCCTAATCGCCTACATCAGGCTCGATTTGCTCCGGCTAAGCCCTCTGATCAAGACTGAAACATGGCCAAGAGACAAAATCAAAAATCTCTAAGACCTTCAGGTTCTCTGAATCCTTCTAGCACTCCAAAAGTTGTGCAGAAGTCTGAATCGCTAGCCTGGAGGCCTAAGATCTTGACCAAGACCCAGTCTTCTGTCCCAAAATTGGAAAAATCAAAAGCATCACCAACCTCATCGTCAACTAATTTAATTTTTCGTGAGGAAACTTATGTTGATGCAAATGGAACACCCAGATCATCACTGGCCTGGGTTACAGCTTCTAACTAAAGCCGTTGAAATGTGCACGAAAAACTTTGGAGGACTCTCGTCAGACTTTGGCATGTCGACAGTGGCTGTTCCAGGCACATGACAGGAGGCATCTTGCAGTTGAATGACATTCAGTTTTTCGATGGCGGGTTTGTCTCATTCGCAGTTGGTGAAACGGGAAAGATAATGATGAAAGGAACGATGTGCAAAGGAGCTCTCAGCTTCAAGAACGTGAACTATATACCAGAGTTGAAGCACAGTCTCTTGAGTGTGTCTTAGCTCTGTGATAATCATTTAGATGTGCACTTTACAAAGAAAGGATGCTATATGTTGAAACCAGGCCTCATTATTCCTAATGAATGGATTCTTCTCAAAGCTAAATGCAAAAGAAACGCATACGTTATCGACATGAACAAGGCCCCCACCGACAAGCTTACCTGTTTGTTCTCGTCGATCGCTGAGCATGATGCAATGTTGTGGCACAGCCGACTAGGACACATCAACATAAGAATCTCAACAGACTTGCAAAAGGTGGTTTACTCATAGATCTGCTTGTTCGGGATTTTATGAAGATTGAAAAGTGCAAATTATGTGCTCGTGGGAAACAACATCGAAAGCCACACAAGTCGAAACCCGCACCCTCCATGTCAAAAGTCTTGGAATTGTTTCATATGATCTTTTTTATCCGAACGATGTTCTGAGCATTGGCGGGAAGGCATAATGTCTAGTTATCATTGATGACTACTCCCGTTTTACTTGGGTATTCTTTTTGGGACAAAAGAGTGAAACATCTGAGTTAGTCAAACAGTTTATCACCCTAATGGAAAACCATGTAGACACCACAGTGAAGGCTATTCGATATGAAAACGGAACAGAGTTCAAGAATGCACTTTGAATTCTTTTGGCTCCTCCAAGGGAATTGATCGACAGTTCAATGCTGCAAGAACTACTCAATAGAATGGGGTTTCGAAACGCAAAAACAGCACACTCATTGAAGCAGAACGTACTATGTTGGTCGAATCAGAACTACCTCTTATTTTCTGGGCATAAGCAGTCAATACCTCTTGCTACATTCAGAATCATGCCCTGATCAACAAAAGGCACATGCAAACGCCGTATGAAGTGGTTGAAGGTCACAAACCTTCGGTCAAGCATTTCTGCAAATTTGGATGCCCCTGTGTTCTCCTACTCGTGGATGCTAAGGGAAAATTTGAATCACGCAGAGATCCATGCATCTTCGCTGGCTAGTCTAAGAACACTTCTTATCGTGTCTACAACAAGATCAATAAAATGGTAGTTGAGACCTACAATGTGGGTTGGCTGGAGGAGAATCCTAACGACGCACGAATTGGTCCCGGCTGGCTCTATGATTATTTCTCTTTGTTTAAATTTGTTGATGTCTCTTCTGATATGAATGCAGGTACAGGCATAAGTTCTGAACCCCCACTGATGCCTATCTTGACTGAGGATGATGAAGATGTTGAACAGCTGCAAGAATCTTTCAAGCAGCTAAGTGTGGATCCACCTGGATTCAATGAAGCTGTGTCTACACCTCCACCAGCATCGTAGAATTAGGAAACTATTTCTGAACAAATTCCTTAGACGGGTTCCCTTGAAGTTGAGGCTTCAAACACAGAAACTCATGTGGCAAATGAAGGAGCTACAACTCTGATGTCTTAGGATCATCTCTGTTTCGAGCCAACACCACCAGACTGTTCTGTTGATCCATCAGTCAACATTCCACTGGTGCAACTAATGAGGAGAGCCATCTGGACTCACATCGCAGAGCTTTACAAACTTGCGATCAAATCTCCATGTTCCTGCTACGCCTATACCACAACGTCTACAGCGCGATCATCCGATTGAAAATGTTATTGATCCTGTTACTGATGGAGTTCATACTCGCAGTCAATCAGGAGATATCAATACATGTCTTTACTCTTCTTTTATCTCCCAAATTGAACCTAAAAGCATTGATGTCTCCTTGTAGGAAACAGGTTGGGTTGACGCTATGCATGAAGAACTCAATCAGTTTGAGAAACTTAGGGTGTGGCAATTGGTGAAGCTTCCTCATGGAAAACGTGCTCTTGGAACTTGTTGGATATTTCGCAACAAACATGATGATACTGGTGTGATTATGAGGAACAAAGCTCGATTGGATGTTTAGGGCTCTCGCCAAATCGAGGGGTTGGATTACGATGAAGTTAATACACCGGTGGCTAGATTGGAAGCTATTCACTTTTCTTGGCATATGCATCATAATTAGACTACAGTCTATCAAATGGATGTCAAGACTGGTTTCTTTACGGCACGGTGAAAGAGGAGATATACGTGGCGCAACCACCGGGTTTCACTGGTCCTGATAAGCCAGACTATGCATACAAGTTGGACAAAGCTTTGTATGGGCTGCATCAAGCGCCTCGTGCGTTGTACGCAACCCTAACAGAGCATCTGCTTGTTCACGGATATATACCCGGTGAACCATTGATCAGACTTTGTTCATCAAACGTGTTGACAAGGACATTATTCTTGTTCAAATTTACGTATATGAAATTATTTTTGGTTCTACGAATGGTGGGTTGTGTCACGAATTTGAAGAGATCATAAAGAAGAAATTCGAGATGAGTTCATTGGGGGGATGACTATGTTTTTGGGCTTCAAGTTCGTCAGAGCTCACAAGGAATCTTGATCCATCAAGGAAAATATGTCTATGACGTTCTTGCCAAATTCAAGCTTACATATTCAAAGCCTAAGGCTTCGCCTATCGCTGAACGGCCCTATTGAATGAAGACGCAGAAGGAACGCCTGTCAATCCAACAATGTACTGGTCTATGATCAGTTCACTCATGTATCTCACGGCAAGTCGGCCAGACATCATGTTTGACATTTGCTAGTGTGCTTGATACCAGGCTACTACTAAACTCTCTCATTTACATGTTGTTAAAAGAATTTTTAGGTACCTCAAAGGGGTACCGTCACTAGGGCTCTTGTATCCTAAAAATTCTGAATTTGAACTGTATGCTTTCTCTGACAGTATTCTTGGAGGTATAGACAGGGACATGCGATCAACTTCAGCTAGATGCCAATTCTTGGGAGAGAGCTTCATCTCTTGGCAATGCAAGAAGCAGCAGACGGTCTCGCTTTCTACAGCGGAAGCAGAATCTGTCGCAACATGAGCTTGCTGCTCCAGGTTTTATGGATGCAACACCAGCTTGCGGATTACGGTTTGACTTATCTAAACACAACTATTTTATTGTGATAATGATGCCGCTATCCAAATTGTCAAAAAACATGTTTTTCACTCCAAGACCAAGCACATAAACATCAAAGTTCATTTTATTCGTGATTGCTTTGAAAAGGGTCTCGTTAAACTTGAGCAAATCCACACTGATGCAAATGTTGCGGAATTGTTCATGAAACCTGTTAGCAACACGCGTTTTCAAGTGCTTATGGATCTTCTCAAAATGATCCGGTTTTCTGAATGAGCCTCCTTTATCCTTTCTTTTAGATTGTTTTCATTTTCTTTTCTTTTATTTTTTATTTTTTTTTATTTTTTGTTTGCCTCGTAAATCTATTCATATATATGCGCAAATTTAGGGGAGAAAAATACAAAAATACAAAAACATTGATAAATTAGAAAAACACAAAACATTAATAAATTCAAAAAATGACAAAAATAGTTCAAACAGTTTTGAAATGATTTCTCGTGATAAAGGTTTTGACTAACACATGTAAGGTGTTGTAGCTGGAACGACTTGGATCGAAAGTGATATGTTGATAGGCTTAGAGCTCAAATGGATATTGTAAGCTAAATGATATAAACATTAAAGAACTATATATCTAGTGGGTCACACACCATCTGAATATGATTTTATGGTGTTAAATCTTGTGTTGATAGTTGGCCAATATTTAAGGTGTTAGGTATATATATTGTTGAGTCATCCGGGTATATCATGGTTGTCCTTCTGTTGCATCCAGATTATATGCAGACCTAGACACAGCCCGAATATCTTAAAAGATCTAAATTTGGACAAAAACCTTAATTGCTCCTAAAAGCAAAATTTGTACCAAAAGTTGTATGTCTCACCCTCGTTGGACACAAAACCTGAAAACTTTGACTGTACGATAGTGCATACCTGTGATCAATGGTCTAATGTTGCAAAGCTAGGGTGATTCCAGTATAAATTACCAAAACATCATAAACCGTTGTGCTTACCTTGATCGCAGGGGTATGTCGTGGAGTGGGACACATGTGTATCATAGTATAACATTACCTTAAGCGTATCATAAAGCAAAAAGTAGAAATTCAGCACTTAAATTGACAAATATATTGGCAATCGCTTAGACCAGTCTGACCAAGCTCACACTGAAAAGAGTTCCTTAGTCGACCTGAAAACGATTTGATCCCATAGCAAAACTGTGTATATGTTGTATTGATTTTGATTAAATACTTTGCTTATTTCTGTATATTTGGTAAAGTCTATTTGGTTGCTCGGTTAGTTAAACTGTTGATTCTTGAGTTAGACGATTTATGTCAATGGGTATTGGACTGGCCTACTAGTTTGGAATTGGGGGTCTTGTAATCTGTCCGGATTGGGCTCAAATCAATTTGACCAAGCCGTTCTGGATTGTATCCGAATTGGAAACCAGATGATGTTCAGTTGGATCCGGATTGACTTGGGCCAAAATTCACAAGCCCAAGCCCATTCCAGAATAGTATATCATATTATCATTGCTGCATTTTGGATCATTCACTAAAATTTTTCCTCGAAACACTCTGATCATCACCCGAATTAGATTATCTTCACATTCATCTGAATTACACTAGAATTAGGTATAAAATGCTCCTTAATCATCGAAATTAAATGTTAATATTCAAATCTTCATGTAATTAAGCATCTTGGATGGCATCTCGGATGAAACTTCAACAAATTGTGCATTCCGGACTGCATCTCGGAGAGTATTCAACCAAATGGATGAACTCGGATTCCATTTCGGATGGCATTCATCTGAGATGATAAGGGGTTTATCTGAATTCCTGTTTGAACCCTTTTGATTCCGGATCTTAGGGTTTGAAATCTCCAAAATGGTTTTTGAACCTTCTGGATTGTTTCTAACCTTGTTTTGAACTTTTCGGATTGCCTTTGACCCTTCCAGATGAGTGTTGATTTTTATCTGAACCTTAAAACTGAACCTTTATAATGAACCTTCAATTGAACCTTGAACCTGTCAAATTCACTAATGACCTTTCTTGTGATTGAACTGTTATTGGACTTGTTTATTGGACCCCTTTGTATTTGACCTGCTTATTGATCTGCCAATCAGTTTTGAACTAATGGGTTTTTGACCTCTTAGTTTAAAATTGGTCAGTTAACTTATGTTAACTTGGATATCTAGTTTGATTAGTAAATGTTTTGCTGAGTATGGTTTAATCTGTTGTACTTTTGATAGAAATGGCTGAAGCAGGTGATTGCAGGGATCATAACAGGCAGGATGGGAATTGATGCACAACCGAAGGATTAGTAGCCTAATGTTGTAAACCTAGGGGGATATTGTTAGGCCCCTAGCTAAAAGGTTTAGACATTAGAGTTGCATTTTGGGGTTAGGGTGTAGGAGTGGGCTTCCTAGAGCCTTATGGGCCTAGGGTTGTAATTATGAGTTTTGAGATTAGTATAATACATGTGTTGGGGTTAGGGTTTAGGTTGCTTGTTAATTTTGTTATTCATGCTAAGCTAGGGCGATATCTTGTATCAGACACCATACGGTGTATGCAAGTTGATTAATCGAGGATTGTTCTTGTTTAGTTCATCTAATCTTTCTTTCCGCAATCGATTAGTTGCTGTGATACCGTGTACAGATCCGAATCAGGGACTTACACCGGAGGTTCAACCAGAGGCAACTCTCCAACAGGTAATACTCGGTTATTCGTAAAACCGCACGATACACTCATTTATTCTATTCATGCTTTAGGTTACTCATACCTAAATGGTGTATCCAATGATTTCAGGTTTCACTTACAAGCAATTCCTAGACTTCAAATCTCAGAATTATGATGGTACCGGAGGTGCAGTTGCCTTCATATGTTGGACGAGAAGACTGACCCTCGATCATTCGGATGATCAAGTGCCCTACTGAACAAAGAGTCACTTATGTTACTGGACTCTTCACAGATAGAGCATTATCTTGGTGGAACCTCCAGGTTCAAACTAAGGGCGACGATGTTGCATACCCCTAACCTGGGAGGAACTTAAGGAAATGATGAGGAAGAAGTATTGCTCGAGGTCAGAAATTCAGAAGTTAGAGACGGAGTTCGGGAATTTAAAGATGGTTGGTTCGATATCGTCGGGTACACGCAGGGATTTCATGATTTGTCCCGAGTGGTGCCATACTTGGTGGAACCTTAATTTAAGAGGATTGAGAGGTACATCTAGGGACTTGCCCCGAAATTCAAAGTCTTGTTACCTCCTAAAAACCCCTGAAATTGGAGAAGCAATTGATTTAGTTGTCAGCCTTACTAAGGAGGATGTACGTCAAGGAAAGTTACCTAAGGGTGGAGTGAACAAAAAGGAAACTACTGTGGAGACTACGGACTCCAATAAAAGGAAATTCGCCCATTTCAAGAAACGCTCACGAGGTAGTAATAACAACGGTAACAATAAGCAAGCCACGAGGGAAGTCAAAGAAGTGAAGGCATATGTTACCACTACTACAAACAATGCTGTCAAGAAGTCTTATACTGGGGCGCACCAAAATGCCCCTTCCACCACTATGGGGAATGTCGAGGCCCCAAGTGTGGCAAATGTGGTAGGTTTGGGCATCGCACCGATGCGTGCCGGGGAACAAATGCTAGGGATCAAGGTTATTTTCGATGCGGTGACAAAGGGCATTTTATGAAAGATTGCCCGAAAGAGAACCAAACTCGAGGAAAAGCTTTCGTGATTGGAGCTAAGGATACTCGCCAGGACCCGAATGTGGTCACCAGTACGTTACCTGTCAGCGATCACTTTGCATCTATTCTTTTTGATACCGGGGCAGATTTTAGTTTTATTTCTAAAGAATGTAGAGATATACTTGGGGTAGAGTCGAGTAAATTAGATGTTCCATACTTGATTGAACTAGCTAACGGGAAATTAATAGACTCGGGAGAAATTATAAAGAAACGTACCTTAGAACTGGATGAACGGAAGTTCGATATAGATTTATTACCAGTTCAACTAGGTAGTTTCGATGTCGTTATTAGCATGGATTGGCTATCTAGCAATCACCCGAAGTCATATGTCACGAGAAAATCATTTGCATCCCCCAACTAGATGGAGAACATTTGATGGTTCACGGTGAGAAACATGACATGCCACTACGAATTATTAATGCATGAAAGCTCAAAAATGTTTGAGGAAAGGATGCATCGCCTTTCTTGCCCACGTGGTGGATAAAAAGGCCGAGGAGCACAAGGTGGAGGACATACCGGTAGTAAAGGAAAACCCTGAGGTCTTTCTGGAAGACTTGCCGTGACTACCTACACAACGACACGTCGAGTTTATGTATTGATTTAGTGTCACGATTTGCACCTATGGCGAAAGTCGCATATCGACTAGCGCCCTCGGAGATGTAGGAATTATCTACTCAGCTTCAAGAGTTACTTGACAAAGGTTTCATAATACCGAATTTCTCGCCTTGGGGAGCTCCGGTGTTGTTTGTGAAAAAGAAGATGGAACCTTCCGAATGTGCATCGACTACCGAGACTTAAACAAGTTAACCATCAAGAATCGGTACCCATTACCGAGGATCGATGATCTATTCGATCAATTGCAAGGGTCGAGTTTTTACTCAAAGATTGATTTAAGATCCGGGTATCATCAGTTGAAAATCTAGGAGGAAAGCATTCCTAAGACAGCGTTTAGGACTGGCTATGGTCATTACGAGTTCCTTGTTATGCCATTTGGTCTAACAAAACGCCCCTGCAGTATTTATGGATTTGATGAACCGGGTGTGTAAGCCTTACCTCGACAAGTTCGTGATCGTTTTTATCAATGATATATTGATATACTCGCGAATGACACTTAAGAACTATACTGGAGTTGCTAAAGAAGGAGCAATTATATTCCAAGTATTCGAAATGCGAATTTTGGATTTGCTAAGTACAGTTCCTCGGTCACGTGGTGAACGAGAACGGGATACATGTGGACCCCTGGAAGATCGAGGCTATAAAGAATTGGACCATGCCAAGAACACCCACAGAAATACGACAATTTCTAGGTTTAGTAGGATATTACAGGACGTTCATTAGAACATCTCAAAGGTTCTCAACCGCTAACCTCGTTTACACAAAAGGATAAAAAGTTTGATTGGGGAGAAAAACAAGAATCGACATTTCAAGTATTAAAAGAAAAATTATGTAAGGCGCCGATATTATCACTCCCAGACGGTACCGATGATTTTGTGGGTATTGTGATGCATCGCATCAAGGCTTGGGTTGCGTGTTAATGCAACATAAAAAAAAGTCATCGCGTACGCATCACGCCAGTTGAAAGTTCATGAAAAGAATTATACCACGCATGACCTAGAACTAGGCGTAGTAGTATTTGCTTTAAAAATCTGGCGTCCTTATTTATATGGTACTAAGTGTACCATATTCACATATCATAAAAGCCTTCAACATATATTCAACCAAAAGGAACTGAATATGCGCCAACGACGCTGGGTGGAACTATTGAACGATTATGACTGTGAGATAAGTATCACCTGGGAAGATCAATTGTTGTAGCAGATGCTTTGAGCAGGAAGGAACGAGTCAAAACTCTACGGCTGCGAGCTTTAGAAATGTCGATCCAGATGAACTTTACAACTCGGGTGCACGATGCACAACAAGAAGCTCTAAAACCAGAAAACATTCAAGCAGAATCATTATGGGGAATGGAGAAACAAATGGAACCAAACAAGGATGGAACTCTATATTTTATGGGAGGGATCTGGATTCCCTATTTTGGCGATCTGCAAGACTTGGTGCTGGATGAAGCACACAAGTCCAAATACTCGATACACCCAGGATCTGATAAAATGTATCAGGATTTAAAGGAGTATTACTGGTGGCCTAATCTCAAAGGAGATATTGCGACCTAGTTGGGAAATTCCTAACTTGTGCAAAGGCCAAGGCCGAATGCCAAAAACCATCTGGTCTATTACAATAACCTGAGATCCCTGTTTGGAAGTGGGAACAAATCTCAATGGATTTTAGTACAAAACTACCACGGACCTCTCGTGGTGATGACAGATCTGGGTTATCATTGATCGGTTAACCAAATCAGCTCACTTATTTCATCAACACCCATCATAGCTACTATCTCCTCTTTAGTATAACCATGAAGAAATTCATCTTCCTCAACATCATGCTCTAAAAAATAGTTATGTGTTGGATTCAAGGAACAACCGTTAATGGAGTAACGTCTGTGAGAATTCCTAAATCTTCTGTATCATGTACCAAATCATCTTTCTCCCCCTCTCGATGAGAATCATCTTCTTGATTAGTATTGTCGTTCAAGAAATCATCATAATTGAAAGAATCAGTAATCTTGGCGTTACAGACCACCAACCCTGTTCCACCTTGCGGGTTGTCATCATCATCACCCTTATCATCATCATCACCATCAACATCCACTTCCTCATCATCCTCTTTAACTTCATTTTCTTTCTCATCCTCTTTCTCTTTCTCATGTGATCTCCTTTTCTCTAATCTTTTATGTTTTTCTGAGAAGCACGAAACATCAATCACATCACCAATAAGAACAAATTTTGTGATATCAATTTCTGGCGCTGTTTCTTTTTGTGGCTCAGCCGTAATAATTGGAATATCATCAATCTTTTCTTTGCCTTTGCATGCTGATGCAACCTCAGTTTTAGCTTTTCTTGCCCTCTTGGTGTGACAAATAGCAAATAACTGGTAATTCCATACAATCTAATCACTATTTGTATTACATAATCTCATGCATTTTATCGTAATTTGATTTCGTAACTGAGTCGTACATCATATCACAAATATTAGGACAAGTAAATTAGACCATAACATATACTGGTTTCCGTTAAGATTCGAAACAAATCAAACAATGCCCTAAAAGTATTGGTAGAAAGTGTTGGGCGCACTATTTGCGGTTGCACGATTGAGGTAAACAAAAACCGCTAAAATGAAATAGAACAATGAATAACGGCATGCTAATGCCCTTAACGAGTCCATATACATATGAAAACACTAATGTGGTAACACATTTTTAAAAAATACATAACTTTCCGGTACAATGCCCAAATTACACAATTGTTCGTTTCGACAAAAATGGTGACAATTTCAGTTTGTCCGCAACATTAATTCTGTATTTTCCAGATTCTAGAATTATAACAGATCAATGTTAAACACCTTAAAACAATATGAGAATAGCAGAAACACATAAAAGACATCGTTTTCGGTATACGGAAAAACAGTGCACCACTTGACAGGAAAGCGACCGATTGTCGAACCGACGAAAATTTTAATGGCCGATAGCCTCATCATTCGTCTAGAGAACTAGTTAAGCTTCATTTGGTACTCGAAGTCCTTTCAACTATCTTGAGGTCACAGAAACACAACTTCCGGAAAGGTCCGACGGCAAAATATATAAGTGCCGATACCGAGCGAATAATTAGACAGAGAGCGTTTCAGCCATCCAAACTTGACATATATTTGACTAGCGAACTAGTTAACCATATTACTAGACTGAAAGTGCCCTAAATAAACACCATGGCACTTATGGTAGTCGAAAACCAAAGCTTCTGGTACGAAATAACAAAGTTCGTATACTCGCCATATCTACCGATGAGAAAACTAGTGACATTTTTGTAATCCAAAACTAATACCAATTAGTCAAGGGGACTAATTAACATTGATTAACACCCTAAACCCTAATTACTCGCTAATGATACAAGATCAACCCCTAATCATCATACTTAAGCTAATTACCTAAATATCCAACAATGTAGCACATGTCATAAAAAATAATTACACTTAACCCCCCCCTCATTTTGGCGGATTCAAGTGGGTCCAAACCCACTTGATTTGTGTTGAAAAAATGAGATTAGAAGAATGGTGTGAGATATTGTTGTGACCTTTGAAAGATAGCAAATATATACTAGACTAAATACCATTCTTTCCATCATTTCTTACTTCAAAAAAAATTGAAACAAGCCTTCCCTTGGTCTCTCTTTCCCACGGCTCAAACCACCACCACCACCATCATCCATTATTTTTCAACTTTAAAACACCAAATCAAGCTTAGTTAGGCCATTTCAAGATCATCCAAAGTGCTTGCAAGGATGGAGGGTCATTAGGGTTTTTCTTGGAGCTTCATCTTCTTCTAAATCTTCACTAATCTTGTGCAACTTTGTAAGATAATTTTTCATCATATTTAAGCTTCTTATAATATCTAGTTTGAGAAAGTACTTGTTGATCATCTTGAAAGTAAAGAAAATACAACTTAAAAACCCTAATCTCACCCCATATCCACTAAATAAAGCATATTATGTGTTGATTATGTGCTTTAGTGTTAACTAGTTAGCATGATGATGTTGATTATGATATTGTAAGGTGTTTAAAGTGGATGATCTTGTATGAATAACAATATAAATTATGATTTAAACATGGTGATGTGTAATCTAAACAAGATCATCAATCTCATGATCCATGAAGATTACTACAACTTAAAAATGATTTACTACACATGTGTGATTTTTATAAGAAATAAACACCATGATTTAAGTTATAATCATCTTAAAAAGTGTAGTAAACAAAAGGAGGTTAAAGTGGAAATAATGATTTGAAGATGTAACTAAAAATGGTGTGTTAAAGGTTTTAATAAATATATAAAGGTCACATTGTTTTTTAAAAAAGTAGTAAGAATATATTTACAAAGATCATGGAAAAGGAGGATGCATAAGTTGTAAATAAAGCATAATAAAGTGATATGTAATCTTTAGTTGATGATTGATCTTAATTATGAGTTTAAACTTGATTTAAATACGTTTTTTAAACACAGAAAACACCATAGTTTAGGGGAAATTATGGTGAAATTTTCTAAAAATCTAATCGCTTTTAAAGAATAATTAACGGGGTGATTAACGGGACTAAACATGATTAGTGACCTAAACCGTCATTAAGGAAGTTTTTAATGATAAGGGTTAAACCCTAACCTTCCAAGAGTATAACAAGTATGTATGTATATAATATACTTGTGGGAATAAAAATATATATACATATATTTTGTCATCAAAAGCTTTTGTGAAAAAATACATGTGTATGTATCTAGAAAGTCTAGGGTATACACCACAAAATACCCAACTAATACAACACCTCAAACACTTGAAAAATTACCAAGTGTAAATAACATGAACACATACACTTTTACAATACGTTTGAAACAATAATCAGGCAAATGGAGTAATGCGGACAATGGACGAATTTACACAATACACCGTCGCGTCGTCGGCCAACGAAAAACTCGCCAACATGAAGATCTACTACGACGTTGGGCGATTTTCGACGCGAAAATATATATATTAAGCGACAATGACGACACGTCTAAAAAGATATATTTTAGACACTTAACGAATATACATATATTTGTCGATGACAAAATTCGGAAAGTTAAGATGTATAAGAATTACTAAGTGATTTTATAAAAGTATATAAATATACTTAAAAGTCTATGCTTGTAAAATTACCAAGTGTAAGATTATAAGCATTTGGACTCATGAATATTAAGTTGGCTAGGCCCATTATGTAAAAGACATGGGCAAGGCCCAATTACACAAAACATATAATAACATGGGCTAAGCCCAAAGGCATAAAATACATGGGCTAGGCCCAAACATATAATTTCATGGGCTAGGCCCAATCACATAAATTACATGAGCTTGGCCCAATCACATAAAGACATGGGCTAGGCCCAATGACATAAATTAATGTGCTAGGCCCAATGACATAAATTACATGTGCTAGGCCCAATCACATAAAGACATGGGCTAGGCCAATGACATAAATTACATGAGCTAGGCCCAATCACATAAAGACATAGACTAGGTCCAATGACATAAATTACATCGGCTAGGCCCAATTATACGAAGACATGGGCGAGGCCCAATGACACACATGAGATGGGCTAGGCCCAATGATACGCGTGGAAGGCACGAGGACATGTGAAGGGCGAGCCCCGTTCACATACGATCTAAGACCAACAATATATATATATATATATATATATATTTGAGAAATACATGTATAAAAATATAATCGAACAAACGAACTACCAACACTATAAAAACATTTAAGTTGTTCTAATGTGATAAATTTATACACAACAAGAATTAAGATGAACAACTGGTACGAGGTCCAACGAGACCTAGGTGTCTAATGAAGTTAATACACATGTAGGTTGCACATGTGTACGGACACCCAAATTTGATAAGTACGACACACGGAACACAAAACAGTGAGTTCATGTCCCTCCTTTCAATTATTTCAAAGTTTTTGTTTTAAAACCATCGAGAGGGAATATATTTATAACTAACAGAATGTTAGCTATGGGTTTAGATGATAACATGATCAAATGTGCCTAAGTAGGATGATGACAATAGTAACCATTAATCACGTAGTGACCAATGTGCAAAAGATATAGATCTATTGAGTTTGAGGTGCGCTCCATTCCTGGTTGGTAAACCTTTAGGATTGCTTTTTGATCCCAATGATGTCAAAGTTGTCTCAGTTTGGTTGCTTACTTATGGCACATATGTCAGGGTGCTCGCGACACACTATAGTGTGACAATCGGCAAAATTCCGGTAATTCTATACAACTTGAACAACTAGTACATTGTCTATTTATCGTATAACATGATTTAAAGTTTTTTATGTTAAGTCTTAAAAGTCTAGGAATTTATCCAAATCATAGCTTGGTATGATAACGGATTCGTCACAATCTTTAATATATAAAAACCATATCTTAGACAGATGACAAAGACACGAACACGAAATAAATATCAGAACTGGGTATGGTACAGTCTGATATTTCAGAAATAAGACATAAAATATGTCTACACTATATACCATGAGAATTTATTTGAAATACCAAATTGTCAAAGTCTGTAGCAAAAATTCAGCATTCTAACAACACAAATTCAGCAAATGTCCGAAACCCAAAAATAAATATTCAGCTAAAGAATAATAATGGGTGTAGAAATAGTATAAAACCCATATATAAATCTTATTATTTAAAGTTATATGGTTTGTTCATTAAAAATCTAACAACTGAGCCGGTACAGAAACTGAACTCAAAATGACAAATTTATTTGTCTAAAGAGCAAGATTAATTAATGGAATGTGAGAGGGGATCGGCTCTCCTCCGATGAACACTGGACCGGTCTGACTCAGCTAACAGAGGCGGAATTCATTGTTAGAGAGTTTGACAAACAAACAAGTAAGATATACAGCTTAGCCTTGAATGGTATTGATAAATGTGAACAGTTACAGAGCGAGTAAACAGTTTGATAGGGCTTCACCTACATCATCCAACAGATACTGACACAACACTCAGGCCCCTCTATTTATAGGTCGACATGACTCGCATAGGAGGAGAGTGTGTGTGTGAGCGACTCGTACGAGCCATGAATCTCACTCGTACGAGTCATGCTACAAACATATAAATCATAAATTTACAAACACTATTCGATGTTCTAAGCCCGATATACACAAACAACATATCCTAGACGTAGGCAATAGACATTATGCACCAACAAACTCCCCCTTGGATGTTGCCGCAGTCTTGGATAGTCTTCAAAAAATCCTTCAACAGATCTGACAATTAATGACCGAAGAATCGTTCGGCGGCTTGCGATGCTCTGCAAAAGTTATGGGCGTTTGATCTGTAGGAGGAGGCTGGTTAAATGTATTGCTAAACCGAAAGCTCCTTAGCGACGCAATTCTTGCTCGCTCAGCTATTCTTTCTTCATTCTTGTCTTTCTTTCGCTGCTTGATCTCCTCTAGCTTTCTCCAAGAAGTGTTCCATGTTGTTCCTAAATGTACATCGTTAGCAAAACAAACATTAACTATCTTCTGGAACTGGAAGAGCTTGTTCTTTATCTTTCTCTTCAAAACTACTCATGCTTTAGAACAAGCATTCAATATCTTTCTTTGAACAATTGACTAGCCACATCGGGTCTAGTACTCGAATGCCAGGCCATAGTCCGTATATACGTTTGTGTGCTATGATGGCTTCGATAATTCTTCTGTAATCTTCCAAGAATCATCATCTGGATGGACACATATAGCAGTTTCACCTATACTCGAATCGTACTGCCACCATTTGAAGATCTTGTAGAAGTCTTGTTCCATCTTGATAGGAGGCATATTTTTCATAACTTTCTTTTGTTACTGGACCGATCTTTGTAATTCGCTTAGGGATATGAGGCTTCCAATGTATAAATCCATGAGTTGCTTCAAGCTTGATCAGTTTCCACAGCTGCTGGTCGTCAAATTTCATCTTAAAATTAATCAACTTTGTCTGCACAAGCTCTTTGATATCCCAGAATGTCAGGGTCTTGATGTCGCTCAAGTATCGAAAATATGGACCCTATATTCTCGTTTAATCGCATAAACATTTAGCTCCTCGATCCATCCCCAGCTTATAATATCTCCCAAAGAAATATCTGCATCACGCGTAAAGAATGCTAAGGGATGTTTGAACTTTCGCTCAACTGGTGCTACTTTAAACCACCGCTTTCTCATCTCAGCAACTTCATCAGCCGACAGTTGTTGAAGAACAGTTCCTTGTTTAACAGCCGCTTCTACTTTTCGCTTAAAAAAATCATCACTTTTGACTGCAAACAGATCGCCAAAAGTTGGGGAGTCATCTGTACCCTTATCAGCAATATCTGTATCATCGTCATCATAATCATCCTCCACGACAACTTTATCATAGTCATGTGCATCAGACACATGTTAGAAGACATAATCTACAAGCTCGAAAGCACTCATATCATTAAGCTCTTCTTCAAACTCAAACACAAAATCCTCGTTGTCCATACCTAACATTTGAGCGATCTCTTCCTTTGTGTAGCTATGGAAAAACTCACCTTCTTCAACATCATCTCTAAATATAGAATCTTCGGTTTTTGCACGACAGGAACAATAGACATTTTGGTCACCGCGAAGATTCCTGCCTGCTGAGCATCCTTAAAGCTATCAGACTTTCCCTAATCTCTATCTTTGTTCACTTGATTCATAGAATCGTCCAAGTACACAGAAATATCAATATCATCATTCAAATTGGACTCTTTTACAAGGAAACCTGATCCACCTAAGTCCTCATCACCATCATTATCATCATCAGACTTGTCAGAAAATATATCGTCGAAATCGTCTAAGTCTTCTTTTTCTTTTTCATCATTTTCATCAAATTCATCTATCTCAGCTTCAATCTCTTTCTCCATCTTTCTCTTGATGAGCCATTCGTGATGTCTAGCTAAAAGATTGACATGTCAATATCAACATCTTTAGGCTTTCCCACCAACACAAACTTCTTTGAAACCGAATACACCACCACCTTAAATGTTACTGGCACAAATTCAGCTTCTGGCTCAGTTATAACAATCATGGGATCCTCACCAAATTTTGCCTTTCCCTTGCCATGAGATTTAGATAGTTCTTTGGCAATCCGTTCATGATCAGCAACCCTTTCTCTTGCTTCGGCTCTCTCAATCTCATCAATTTCAGCAGCTATATTGATTCCGAGTTTCTTTGTGAGTATCTTCTTGAATAGACTCATCTTTCTTTGAATCTTGAGACGTTCCTTATCATATTCTACCATTTGGTTTCTCAAACACTCATTTTCAGATACTATACTGGCCCAAATAGCTTCAAGCTGCTGTTTTTCTTCATTCAGCCCATTGAGTTACTCTTGAAGTTCAGCAATTTTGACATTGTTTAGCATAACTTGTTTCTCAAGCTCTTCAATACGCAAATCGTTGAACATGTCTGCAGAGAAATACTCCCCCTGGTATATCACCAAAATAAAAATCAAAATCAAACTGGGGTTGAGATTGTGAGGGTTGTGGTGTTGGCTGCGGTGTTAGTTGTGGTGGTGGTTGTGGTGTTAGCTGCGGTGTTGGTTGTGGTGGTGATTGTGGAGTCAGCTCAACATTTTCTTCCGGAACACTCTTTTGCTGCACTTTTCTTTTGGATTTATCTATCAGAGAATAAGAGTTTCTAACTGCTGGCATTTTAAGACGCCTAGAAGATTTCTTAGGAGTTTTGCAAACAGGAGTATCGCTATAAGAACCCGAAGGGACATATGTCGTATCATCCTCTCCTAACGCTTTTCTTTTCTTCTATTTGGCTTTACATTTAAGCTAAGCCCGACGTTCAACCTCTCTTTCCTTAGCTCTTTCTCTCTCACCAGCAATTCTATCTTTCGTATCAGTACTCGAAGATGATGCTTCTTCAACCTCTCCTTCTCGAACTCCGAACGCTTCTCTTTCAATGTCAGCAGCCAGAGTTTCAAAATTCTCTTTTGGCTCTGATTCATCGACCAATCTCGAGCTTTCAGACGCTCGCTATTTCTTCTGAGGTGCATTGGAGGAAGATGTGGACATTTGTTTTCTTTTTGTCCCCTTACCCCCCCTTTTCTCTTCTTTCGAAAACCATACGCTTCTCTTAGCAATGAAACCATCTAACGCTTCCAGTTCTTCATCTTCGTCTTCACTATCCTCTTTTCTCCACTTCCCTTTTGGTGGTGCCAAATAATCTTTATCGATGATAGCTCTAAAGACCGGCTTTGCATTTGGGAAAGCTTTGAGATGCAGGTTCATCTTCTTTAGAGTTGATACATCCATATGCTCCAACTTCAACACATCATCTTTCTTTTTCTTCAAGTTTGGATGTAAATGGTCGAGTAGCATCTGAATAAAGCGTGGATACTGCAGAAATTTCTCACGCTGAATATTTTGAACCTTTTGGGAAAAGATCACTCTTGAGAAATTGTATGGCAATTTCAGAACAAGTGCAATGATCATACACATCTGATAATCAACTAAGTCATCAAATCCGCCCTTTCGGTGACTAAGAGCATGAATAACGCAGTGTGCTATTTATCAAAATGGAGCACTGAGATTAGCCTTCTTGAACGGAGCTGCGTTAACAAAGCCGGCATAACCCATTCTTTAAAAGCACTCTTTCACCATCTACTGTAGAAAACCAGTACGGTCGTCTTCATGATCGTTGAACTCTAGCACAGTTCTGATCAAGTCTTCAGTGATCTTTACTTGAACATCTTCGTTGTTGATCCTTACAGCAGATAAAATCGCTTTCTCATCTTCATCAAACTCAGTAGCATTCCAGAAATATTCAATGTGAGAACGATATGCTATGTGACGATCAGTAAGAGCTTTGGTGAAGGAAGTCTGCTTAGAAAATCCAGAACTTCTCGATATGCAGCAATTTCTGGGATAGTATCATCCAGAAGACAACAAATATTGTGGAACGGCGAAAACCAAGATTTCTTGATCTGCAAGGATAGACATTTCAACACTTAGAAAAATTTTCAAAAAATTTCAACTTGATGACTCGTACGAAGCATCACTCGTACGAATCACCATTCGTACGAGTCATATACTTAGACAAATTATAAGTCTGAGTCAAAACCTCACTCGTACGAGCCACTACTTCGTACGAATGGAAAATATGCTTAACAGATTTCAAGTGTTTTGAACAAACTTCTTCATACGAATGATGCTTCGTACGAGTCATCAAGTTATAGACATTTAAGGAACCTACTTGTACGAACGATCACTCGTACGAGTGAATATGATAAACAACATTTGATAAACTTTCTCGTACAAGTTACAATTCATACGAGTTACAATTCACACAAATTAATACCTTATCAAACCGAACTTAAAACGTGTAGATTTTAACAAATTGAAGGTTGATTTATAGGTTATTAGGGCCGCTTTTAAAATTGTGAGTTCGATTTTATATTTTACCGGTCCAATTACCTTAAATCTACGTTTTATGTCCTTTTGGTCCAATTTTGGCATTATAACGGCCTAAAACAAGCATTAGTACCTTTCCCATTGAAAGAGGTGCGCAAATCAACCTCCCCAACGTATAGATACGGATCGTATATCAAGAAAATAGAGTGAAAATAACTGGTTCGCACAAAGTATGCTCTCAATCGCATAGAGTCAATAGTCTGACTTGTGCGAATGAGCACCCCTTTTATACTCATTCAGTGTTCACTCGTACGAGTGATGACTCGTGCGTATGAAGAATTCTGTCACTCGTACGAGTCAGTGTCACTCGTACAAGTCAGTTCTCACACTTTATTAAACTTTTTGAAATTTTTATGAAATTTTATCTGTTTTTATAAGCCACTCAGTTAATCAAGTCCAAGTTAATGACCCTGGTTATCCGCTTTGCCTACCAAGTCTAAGTTAATGACCTTGGTTGACCATTGTTTGACCAAAACAAATTTATTCTAAAATGTAAAGTTTCAAATTAATGAACTTTGTTGACGTTCAGGAATGTTTTTCCTTTTCTTAATTAGCACCTGTGAACTTCAGCTTTCCTCCGGCAAGTGTTGCATTGACTTGGACTAACAGTGTTTTCATCATTGGTAGGCTAAAATCTAAGATAAACTGCTAAAAGTAAACTGAAAATATTTTTGGGATTTTAATGAAAAAGAAAGAACAAGTAAAGATGTATATACATACATATTTTTGTGAGTTTTGTGTTTAGAGGATCATATCATGTATTTAAATAAATCATAAGTACCGTTGATCTTGGTAGTAACTTTAAGTTCTTAAACAGATTTACCTAGATTGCCAATATACTTATCCACTTAAACTTGTAAACGTTTCTCAATTGTATCAAGATATGTAAGGTGACACTAAGGAATATGAAGTAACTGTGTTTCCCATCTCAGAATATACTGCCGCATCGAGATTCCCAGAATATCATTTCACAGGTGAATATATCTAACTGATATCTGTAAATGGGGTGAATTGCGAGACCTTGAGTGCTCAGGTTAGTGTTTCCATACAGACAGAGAGACGAAGGCTCGACTTTAAGTGGTGTTCCATCAAGGAATCTTTTGAACTACAGATGTCGTAAATGTTTATGACATACTCATTTTTTGTGCAGCTTTTCTAGGCGAATAATGCGAGAAGTATTATACAAGTTCTAGGCCATTGCTGACGCAAAATCAAAAGAACTCATATAATACCCCTGATATCGATTAAATATAAAGACCTAGTATCGCAGAATCTGGCATTATCTCAAACGAAATTCCGGAGTACTAAGTCCATATATCCGAGAGATGTCGACCCACAAGGTACTCAATTTTTCTTTTAAGTTTATATCTTGACAAAACAATTTACTGAACGAGTGAAATCTATTGGCACATCCTCAGCAAGACCTATTTAATTACATGTTTAAACATTCCATATCTTTAGCATATTGTGATTCTCATATTGATGTAATATGATTTCCCTTTTCACAAAAACGCTTTTTGACTTTTATAATGTTTTTGTATTTTCCCAAACTTTCTCCCCCTATAATCAAAAACATATTTTCGACTTTTAAGAAAAGATATTTACAGAAAAACATGTCATACCGATGAGAATCACGTCAAGTCCTCGTCATCCTCAAATTCAACCTCATGAATATTCCCTGATGCCAGATTTCTTAAACCATTTAATTTTAAAAGATTTTTAAATCTTGAACGATCAAATGCTTTGGTGTAAAAATATGCTTTTTGGTCATCAGTGTGGACTTTTTCAATTCTAACCAACTTTTTCTCGTAGCAATCATGGATAAAGTGGTGTCGAATTTCAATAAGTTTAGTGCGTGAGTGTTGACAAGAGTTTTTAGTGATATCAATAGCAGCCTGATTAACTACATATATGGGTGTGTCAAGAAATTGCAGTCCGAAGTCTCTCATCTACTGTTGTATCCAGAGTATCTGGGAACAACAGCTGGATGCTGAAACGTATTCAGCTTCACACGTAGAGAGAGTGACCGCAGTCTGTTACTTGCATTGCCACGTTACCAAACGAGTTCAGAAGAACTGGCAACCAGCCGTAGTAGATTTGGCATTAAGCTTGTAGCAGCCGAAATCAGATTCCGAGTAACCCACAAGATTGAAGTCGTCGTGATGAGGATACCACAAGTTGGTGCTTGGACATCCTTTTAAATATCGCATGATACGTTTGATGGCTAACATGTGCGAATCGCTTGGATTGGACTAAAAACGGGCGCATAGGCATGTAGGATACATGATATCAGGTCGCGAAGCTATAAGATACATTAAGGATCCGATCATGGAGTGATATAATGTTTCATCGACTTTGACTCCATCAACGTCTAGACAAATGCCGTGATTTGGGGCTAATGGAGTAGATGCTGGTTTAGTTCCTGACATATCAATTTTCTCTAATACGTCATGAACATACTTCGTCTGATGGATGAAGATACTATCAGGCAATTGTTCAATCTGAATTCCTAAAAAGAACTTCATCTCCCCCATAGCACTCATTTCAATTTTTTTCATCATGACTTCTTCGAAGACTTTGCACAGCTTATCATTTGTCGATCCAAAGATGATATCATCCACATATATTTGCACCAAAATCAGATGATCATCTACTTCCTTTGTGAAGAGGGTATTGTCTATAGTTCCTCTGAGAAAGCCGTTGTCAAGAAGATGTCTTGAAAGCGTTTCATACCAAGCTCTCGGGGCTTGGTGAAGACCATATAAAGCTTTATTCAGAAGGTAGACTTTATCATTGTGTATAGGATCGACAAACCCCGGTGGTTGTCCGACATACACCTCCTCCTTGACTTTGCCGTAAAGGAAAGCAGATTTGACATCCAATTGATACACCTTGAAACCTTTCCAAGAAGAAAAGGCTAAGAATATGCGAATAGCTTCGAGACAAGCGACTGGGGTATAGACATCAGTGTAGTCTATCCCTTCTTGCTGGTGAAAGCCCTGGACCACGAGTCGAGCTTTGTTTCGGACCACTATACCTCTGTCATCTCGCTTGCACTTGAAGACCCATCGAGTATTGATCTTTTTTTGATGATCTGGTAGGTCAACAAGCTTCCAGACTCCTAGCTTCTAGAATTGAAGTAACTCTTCCTACATTGCCTCCACCCAACTTTCTTCTTTCAACACGTCTCTCCAGTTTCCTGGTTCAACCTGCGAACAAAACAATTGTAAGAAAGTCTGCTTTGTAATGGAGCAATACTGGCATAAAAATAGCTTAGATCCTTGTTGATCTGACTGTGAGTTTACACTCCGGTTTGTAAGCTGCAGATGATATTCTCTGATGGATGGTAAGATAATGTCCTTGGCATTACTTCACTTGGAACATCCACTTGAGTTTGCAAATTCGTGATCACTTCATCAACAATCGGTGCAGAAGAGGTAGCTTCATTTCTGACATTGGATTGATCAGCTTGAGCATTCAGAAAGCTTTCAATATGCTCAGATCCTTCATCGGAACTGGATCCTCCATCATCAAAAGTTGGTTCACGATCAGAGTCGGCATTAGGCGGTTGTTGGGTAGATGATTCAGCATTGTTCAAGATAGGTACAGAGAGATGGATTCTTGAAGAGTAGTGCTCGGACCTACATCAGAAGTGTTGACAGGAAGTGACGGGGACATCACCAACGGTCTAGAAACTTGCTCTTGATTAGAGATTTGATGTTGTTGAAAGAGCATAACAAGTTCTTCTTCTGATAGAACTTCAGGTAGGTCAAATGAATTCCACAAACCTTCGTAGTTGAACAACCATGGATCCCTAGGTTTCTGCGTTGGCGTAGTATACCGTTGGCAATCAACATGTTGTGCAATAACCTGGTTCAGACTCAGCAAGAAGACACGCTTTTGTGGGCTAGCATAACCAATGAAAAATTCTTCCAAGGATTTGGCTCCAAATTTACCATCCGGGTCCAAAACTGTACACGGTGATCCAAAAGGCTCCAAAAATGTGAGGTTCGGCTTTCTTTGGTTTAGTAGCTCAAAATAAGTCTTGTTGTGAGGCTTGACTGTTAACACATGATTGAGGGTGTAACATGCTGATGAGACTGCTTCGCTCCAGAAACTAATTGGAGGTTTCGAAGCAGCAAGCATGGTTTTGGCATTCTTGATCAGTGTGCGATTCTTATATCCAGCAACTCCATTTTGTTGAGGAGTATAGGGGCACTGAATTCGTGAAGAATCCCCTTTTCATTGCAGAATTCGAGCATTCTTTTGTTCTTGAACTCGGTACCATTGTCACTACGTATTCTCTTGATAGGCAAGTGATACAGGTTTCAAGCTTCCTGAAGAGAATCATTAGACTTTCAAACGTGTCATCTTTGCTCTCCAGAAAGAAAACCCATGAGAATCTTGAGAAATCATCTGTTAGGACCAAACAATATAGATCTCCAGAAATGCTTTTTACGTTTACTTGCCCAAATAGATCCATATGAAGCCTTTCTAGTGGTAGCTTGATAGAATTTAGTAGCTTTCTTGGGTGTGATTTCTTATGCCGTTTCCTCTTCTTACAACTCAGACAATCATCAGATAAATGAAAATTCTTCAGATTAACACCCTCCACTAGATCGGTGTGCACCAAATAATTCATCTTTCTCAAGTTTATATGCCCCCATCTTCCTATGCTATAAGATAGACTCTTTCTCGGTTGCTTTAGAAACAAAGCACTGAACCTTCTTAATGCAGTGGATGCGACGCTCATATCTAGAACATACATGTCATTCTCTCTTGGAGCGCGCATGAGGATCCACTCCTCAGGAATTTTGAACCCCGGCTTTAGAATTAAGCATTCTTTGTCATTGAAGTGTGTTGTGAACTTTTTGTCACAAATTTGCAAAATACTCACGTTCTCTAGCTCCGCAATGTAGTTCACCTTGTCAAAGGAAACCACTCCATTCATAAGAATACCTTCTTCGACATTCCTTCCACCTTGAGTTCCAGCAAAACCAACGTAACCTCCTTGGATAGGTTTGACGTCGTGCAACAACGCAAGCATCCCAGTCATGTATCGTGAAGCTCCACTATCTATAATCAATTTTGACATGATCGATCTTGGGAGCCCCTGCACACATGAGGAAGAAACTATTTAAACGAAGAAACCCAAGCCTGCTTGGTCTTGGGTGGGTTCGGAATATCAAATTTTAGACCAACTTTGTTTTTGACATTCTGCTTATGCTCTGTTTTGGTTGGAATAGGTGGTTTCAGATCTACTTTAGATGGTTTGACTTTTGTAACCCATGTTTGTGTTTTCAAATGTGCCCTTCTAGAATAAAATTTTGCATCCTTTGATGATTCTTGGTGGAATTTTCACCAATTTCAAATTTAGAATTAGATGAATCATTGATTTAACATTTTTGTTGGATTCAATATTTCTTTTCAAAATTTGTTTTGGTCAAACCATGGGTGCCTTTTGTTTCACATGTTTGGTAGATCTGTTGAAGTTCAAAACAGGTTTTGGATTTCTTTGGGAGCAATATCGTGCAATATGCCTAACATTTTTACATTTGTAACACATCTTGTTGTCTTTTTGAACAGAGGAATCCAAAACTTGTTTTTTACTCTCTTTTTCTTTCTTGAACTCATTATCGGATTGTGTACCAATGATCTCTTTTTCTTTTTCTGTAGTTGCTCCGTAGACAAAATTGATTTTCTTTGTAAAATTCATCTATTGAAACTTGTTTGTTCTTTTCTTTTGAAAACCCAACCCAACCCTCCTGTTTTCAGAATAATCTCTATTTTCTTTGATGGTAGGGTTGTTAACACATTTTAATTTAGAGTAAAAAGATGCATCGTGTTTTTCTAAACCAGAATGGCTCACCTCAACAAGCTTGAACAACTTTTCAACATGATCCAAATTGACATTCTGGATTGGAAAATCTTCATCAGAATATAGTTTATCAGATCCCTGCATTTTGTATACAATGATATTTGGATCAGTGTTTAAACTATTTTCTAATGATTCAACATCTGATTCAGATTTCTCAGACTCACTCTTCAAAACACTTTCAACCACGGTTTTAACCACATCAGACTCACATTCATTTTCTGGTTTGGTGTAAGTTATATCAATGTTCGTAGGCAGCTCATTTGTCTTTTCAGTTTTTAATTTTAAGTTGAGCGCCTTCTCCACCCCTGATGATTTGTTAGTAGCATAGCTATTCCACAAGGGTGGTGGAACATGATCATAACTTGCACCTTTTTTTCATCATTTTTAGTTTCTTCTTTGTTTTCGATCTTTGGAAGAATGTGATCAATGATGTATGAACTTGTAGAATAACTGATTAAAATTTTTTTAACCCGTTCGGTTTCTATTTTCATTTTTTCAAGTTATTTTTTAGCTCAGCGATTGTATTTAAATGAATTTAATGGCCATTTATTTGTCCATCATAGTCGCCTTTAGCATAGAAAGAGTTCCGTCATTTTCTCTGATCACCTTTTCATATTGTTTAACAGATTTGCTTAATTTGTCGTACGCTTCTTTAGTTGATTTATAGTCACATGACATATTATCTGTTAGACATTTGAGCTCATTGTATCGTGTTTCTTTTACAGCATATTCACTACATGGCTCGTTGCATTTTAAGCACGGTTTTCTCTATCACAGACTCATTTTCTGACACGTTTACCTCATTCACATTAATACAAGCTTTGTTGGTCTCCTCAACTCTCTTTTTTTCTTCAGGTTTCTTCTTTTCTTCACAAGACGATCGATGACTAGGCTCAAAATAACCTGCAAAAGTTTTAAGAATATCATTAGGCAGGAGATGTATAAAAGCACTGTTTAACCATTCCTCTTCTTCTGACGATGTGTGATAATAATCTTCGGGAGATTTGTCAAATGATGCCTCTACATATTCTTCAGGTTCTTCAATGATTTCTGCAACTAAAGCCAAACTTTCGTTCTTCGTGATGTACTTGTTCTAGTTGAAGCCTTCGTTTTCCTCCTGAGTCACGACAAGAGCTTTGTCTTTGGAGTTCGAAGGTTCATCTTCGATTTACACCATTCTTGTTTTGGGTTGAGGACGACGATAAATGGTTTTCTTGTAGTAGTCATCAGCAAATGGGTTTTGATTGCCGTGGACTTCTCTGTTTGGACATTCTCGTTTGAAATGTCCCTTCTCTCGACACTTGAAACATGTAACTTTGGACTTGTCGAAGCCAAGTTTCCCATCTAATCCTCCCAAATTCTCTTTTCCGGTGATTTCCATGAAACGTTGCACTCGTCTGATGATAGAAGCCATACACCATTTAATGTCGATTAACTCCATCTCGACCAGACCAATCTGATCATAATCCTCACTTGTCATCTTCGAATTTCCAATTTTTCCTACGACCAAACTGTTGTATGATTCGAGAATCGAAGCTAATAAAGACATGTGTTGCTTTGCAGTGTTTTCATCAAAGTTCTGAGCATTTTGGAAATCAACAGCAATATTACATTGTAAAACCCTTTGATTAGGATTAGATTGATTGTTCTTGTTGATCTGGGGATTGCTCGAACCATGGGATGATGTGGGCCTGGAGGCGTGTTTGGGTTGACAGAAGCAAAGGCTTGAAAACCACTATGTTGACTCGACGGTGGGCTTGATGTGTTAAAAGTGTTGAAGGTAGTTTGGATTTTTGGAGACTGTATATGCAAAGCAGAACTACCCTTGTAATAAAGATTTACCTATTGTTGCATTTGGACGCCTTTATTTTTCGCCATTTTCTGCATCTCGAGTTCGTGCCCTTCCAATCTCTCAATGAATCTTGTTAATGAGAAATTACCCTATTTTGTGCCTTTCTTCAGAATAGTCAAGTAGGTAGACCATTCTCCTTATGGTACGGAATCCGCCAGTTTATCGACTAATTCTTCATTCGTCTTTACGATTCCCATGCGCTTCATTTGCACATCCAAGTGACAGTATCTTTCAATCAGTTTTTTCACAGTCTCTCCCTTGATCAAAGTAAAGATATCAAAATCTTTACTTAACAACGCTCTCTTCCCTTTTCGCAACTGTGTGCTTCCTTGAAATTTCACCGTAGAGCATTCCATAACATTGTGCATCATCATCATGTTGTAGAAGAGACAAGATGTCTTCTTTGATGGCTTGTTGTAAGATGTTCATTATCTTTTTCTCGTTTATGAACTTCTCTCTTTCGAAATCCAAGAGTTGAGCTTATGTTTTTTCCAGACCGTTTCTCCAATCGGAGCTTGATATTTTGCTTCAATGGCAAACCAGCAGGTAAAATGATTTGCTTGAACCCAATTCATAAAACGTTCACTCCAACTATCAAATTCTTCAAGGTTCATCAACTTTGGTGGCTTTGTCATCATACCCATCTCATTCTCGAGGTTCATATTTTGAGCTGCAATAGTTGTGACTGCTGAAGCAGCAAATGCGTTGTAAAACTCTTCTTCCATTTTTTTGCAAAAACTTTAGAAACACACTTTTGAAAAACTAATTAGAATGACAAAAGATTCTTCGTGCGAATGACCAGTTGCTCGTGCGAACCAGTTGATTTGTGCGAGTGAGAACTCGTGCGATTCACAGCTTCGTATGAGCGGGATGTTCGTACGACTAAAAAAGGTTACTCGTACGAATGACCTGTTCGTACGAATGAATGCTTCGTGCGAATGACAGTTCTAACTTGTAAATTTTAAGAAAATTTGTTTATTCGTTCGTACGAAGGACTTAAATTTGTTCGGATGGTCGTTCATACGAGTTGTCTCTCTACTCGTACGAAACAACTCAGGTCACCAAACTGATGATTTTTACAGTTTTCGACATGAATGAGTTCGATTTTAGATCTGAAAATTTCAAGGATTTATTACATTTGATTTTAACGTGATATACTAATATCCTAGTCCAATTTGTCCATGAATTCGTTCAAATATGAGATCTGTATGAGAAAGTGTAGAAGTAGAAAACTCCAATGGTGAATCTGGATTTGAAACTGTTGGTAGTATGCAGAAACTTAATGTTTGTCCTCAGATCTGGCCTCAAGGCTCTGATACCACTTGTGAAAGGGGATCGGCTCTCCTCCGATGAGCACCAGACCGATCTACTCAGCTAACAGAGGCGGAATTCATTGTTAGCGAGTTTGACAAACAAACAAGTAAGATATACTACTTAACGCCTTAATTGTATTGATAAACTGAACAGTTACAGAGCGAGTAAACAGTTTGACAGGGCTTCGCCTACATCAACCAACAGATACTGACACAGCACTCAGGCTCCTCTATTTATAGGTCGACATGACTCGCACAGGAGGAGAGTGTGTGTGTGAGTGACTCGTGCGAGTGATGCCTCGTACGAGTGACAGAGTCTCACTCGTACGAGCCATCAAACTCACTCGTACGAGTCACGCTACAAACATATAAATCATCTATTTATAAACACTATTCGACGTTCTAAGCCCTATATACATAAACAACATATCCTAGGCAACAGACATTATGCACCAACACCGGACAATAAAAATTTTACTAGAACTATTATGAACATAAAATTTTATAGGGAACACTATATATCAGGATTTAACCTGGTACAAGACCCGAACTAACTTTATCAACTGAACAACGAAACAATAAGACTAGTGAGATATTTTGGCATATTATAACATCACTTTAAAGTATTGGGACATTAGTTTTTATAAAAGCTTATATATAAATTTATTAAAGTTTATAAAAGTTTAAAAATTACCCATTTATTTATAAAAAAATATATATAAACCAACCCCCCCCCCCACCCTCACGCAACATGGGGGCTTCTCCCCATGCCACTTACCTCATATTTATGTGTTGGCACAATATGGATTAAGTTGGTGTATTAGAGGTGTAAGAACTTATACCGAATCATAACTTCTAATCACTTCCATTCACTTCTTTTCTCACAACACCAAAACACCTACAACAACACACTTCTTCTACCATTTTTACTCCTAAAGATCAACCAAGCTTCACCATCTTCATCTTAACTTTTTAAAACCCACTTAAAAAATACTAATAAATATGAGATCACTAACATAACCATGTGATTTTCTTGATAATTTTTGATGATCTTGAATTGTTATTAACTAGTAAACTTGAATCTTGCAAAATTATGAATAAAAAGAAGATTTAAACACATGCATGTTTAGATTAGCAAGATTCATTAACAAAATATGTCATGAACATAATCTCATATTTTAAAGATGATATACATGTATTAGATCATTAAATAGAAGTTATGATTTAAAAATTTTTTAAAATTGATAATAAAGTTTCCAGTTTAAAAAAAATTAAAATCATAACAAGTTCATGACATTTTGTTAATACATTTATATAATATTTGTGATTGATGATGATTTGAGTTAATTTAACTATTTAAAACATGTTTATAAAAACATAGGAAACTTATATTTTTAAAGGAAACTATGTCAAATTTTTTTATAAAAATTAATCTTGATTTAGATATGATTAAATAAATATTTGGTGATTAAAAGTGATTAGGAAATTTAATCATGTTTAGATAAAGGATTTGGATGAAAAACTTGAGAATATAATTATTTATATCTTCTTAAATGAAAAATGAGATAAATATATATATTCTTGATAAAAATATATATTTTTGAAACACCTTATATGTGTACATGTATTTTTGTATAAAAACTATATATATATATATATATATATATATATATATATATATTATATTGATCATGTTAAATTGAATACACAAATATGTTAGTGTTCAATTTTGATAAAATAATATATCGGACATTTCGGACAACTTAGACAATTCGGACAAACTAAAGTATATGGTATAAAAGAAACAAACGACAAAGACGAAACGAATAAAATAGTCGACGCGAACCTAATAGTCAAAACAAATAAATCAACCGTTACACTTTATATTTACTAGGATTTATAAAAACTTAACTTATAACTAATAGTTTTTACAAATAATTTTTTATAAGTTATAAACATTTACTAGTAAGTATTTTAAAAACATGGTAAGCCCAACAAAACAATTATTTGACTAAGCCCATTTTTATAAAAATTAATTTGGGCTAAACTTGTTTTTATAAGATATATGAAATAGCCCATTTATATAAATTATTTGGGCTAGGGTCCACTTTTATAAAATTAACTTTGGGCTAAGCCAACTATTAATAAAATTTGCAAGTGCTAGGTCCATTTGTATAAAAATCAAACTTGGGGCTAAGCCCACTTTTATAAACATTTACATGGACTAAACCCATTTAAATAAAAGTTAACTTTGGGCCAAGCCCACTTTTATAAAGAATGGCTAATCCATTTTATAAAAACTAACTTTGGGCTAAGTCCACTTTTATAAAACTAAACTTGAGCTAATTCAATTTTAATAATCTATATTGGGCTAGGCCCAATCTTTCATTTTAACTTTGGCTAGACCCACTTTTACAAACCAATTGGGCTTAACTCATTTTAAACAAAAATAGGATTGGGCTAAGCCCACATACATGAAATAAATTGGGCTAGGCCCACTCTTGTGAAACGAATTGGGCTAGGCCCACACATAGTAATAAATTGGGCTAGGCCCATTCTTACAAAATCTTTTGGGCTAGGCCCATTTGTAATGAATTACTAGATTGAGTTATTTACAATTAAATTATAGACTAGGTCCATTTACATATAATCGATCTAATATATATATATATATATTGTGTGTGTGTGTGTGTATCAACAAAGAAAAACCAAGAAATACAAGAATGAAATTCAAGATAAAATACTTGTACGAAAAACCAAAGCCTAAGTGTCTAAAAGATTAGAACACTTGTAGGTCGAGATACGAATGAAGTATCAAGAACCGAATAGAGATTTGCGACGCAAATCTGTGAGTTCATGTTTCCCTTTTATTTTAACGTTTTTATGGTTTTAAACGTGCGGGGATGTATACATGTTACTTTTAGTATAGCTGGGGAATGAAAATATTTAGATCACATGTTAATAAGGCTCAAGCATTGGGGCCATTAATGAATAACAAGTACCAAGGAATAAGGGGATAGATCTATTGGATTTGGGCGAGCCCCACTCTAATACCACACTAATAACATATCGTATTAGAGTGCTTTTGTGTCTAAAATGAGTGTCTTAGACACAAAATAAATCGTCAAAGTTTGGTTGCCAACTTATTTGGCATACAGATTAGTGTCCTTGCAACACACTAATGATCTTACAAGTTTCATTAAGCTATATTAAACGAATTTGTTATTTCAAATGTTTTTGAAGATTCATTTAATACGAAAAATTTATAACATGAATTCACCAGCTTTTGTTGACGTTAACTAACATGTATTACAGGAAACTAGTGGATGGTCTTCGGGAAAATCTTGTTTGTTGGTTGTGAAGTCAAGATGTCGTGTTTAATCCAATTTTTCGTTGTTATGTTTTATAAACTTTATTGAATTTTAACTAATAGTGTTCAAACTTGTTTTATGGTTTTAAAAACAATAGTTGGTATGTAAATTATGTATTAAAAAGTTTGGATGAATGTTTTGTAATACAATTGTCGTTTATTTGGTTGAATGCAACGATTGCCGCTCTGGCCACACTCGCGACACGCTTCCGCTACATAGAAAATCGGGGTGTGATAGATAGATCCTTAAACTCCATGAATGCTAATAACATACTCCGACTTCATTACTGGATTATAAGCATGACATTTTACAGGAAAACATTAATACATGAACTCCCAACTTTTGTTGACTTTTTAAAAAACTACATGTATTTCAGGACGCATGATATGAGCTGGTGATACATTTCAGGATATGGGAAATGACATGACAACGAATGCCACCTTTTGGAGGATTTGCCTCTTATATCCCAACCTCGTATGGGTATATAGGAGTCAAAACCTCATCATGCTTTTACAATGAAAACAATATTTTATTTGAAGCAATGTATTCTAAACTTTGTTTCTGATGACAATGTGAAACCAGTGAAAACTATGAAATTTACTTTTGGTAAATTGTAATGTTGGTTGTAAATTTATATCAGTATGGCATCGTTGTTGATTTATATTTGTTTACTTGATTGGATGCAATGATTACCTCATAGGACACATTTGCGCTTTCACTATGACCAGGGAGTGATACTCGGCAGCCTTTTGTTTAGCTTCTTCAATTTCAATTAGATCATATTCAGCTTCGAAATATATTCCCAACTTCTTTCCAATACCTTCTGAAAGATATCAAGCTTTCTGTCTTTCCTCAACCTGTCAACCTCTAGCTCTTCTGTCACTCTTCTTAATCTTTCGTTATCAGAGACAAGGCTAGCTATTACCACTTCCATATATTTACGATCTTCTTCCAAAAACTTCACCCTAGCCTCCAAATCTTTTTTCTTCTGGTCATTCTGATTATCTAGAAAATTAAGATCAATAGGACCCATTTTGAAAAGTTTGGAAATTGGAAATCATCTCCAAAGATATGTTCAGCTTCTCCGATAGTAGGACCTATAGATTCATGTCTTATTGATGAACAAGGAGTTGGCTGTTGATGTCTTAGTGGTGTGGGTTGTTTTGGTGGTGATGAATATTTTGTTGGTGATGGTAGTTGTTGTACTTGAGGTAATGAAGGTTTTTGTACTTGTAGTGATGGAGGTTGTTGTACTTGTAGTGATGGTGAGGTTTGAATAGGTATCACATTCTCAACCTCTGCTTCAACACGTGTAGCCTCCTTCTCTTGAACCACTGAACCAGCCCCAACGGTTGTTGACTTTAAGTATTTTCTTCTAGACTTCTTTGTAGTAGGAGATCTAGTTTTCTTTGTTGCAATATCAGTTGCTTTGCTTTTAACTCTCTTTACCTTCTTTGGTGGCACATAGGGACTCATAATCATCAGCGGTTGACTTTTTCTTTCTCTTAGCCGCATTATGTTCAGCCATCTCTCTAGGATCGTTTAGCACTCTCTTTGTAAATGGATTATCTGGATCACATTCAGTTTCTTCTGAATCATCATCATTTCCACCCTCAAAAGCCTATTTTTCAATATCCCAGCAACATCAGCTATACTCCTTTATCCTTGTTCGTGATCTGAAGTTGTAGAGAATACTTAATCTTCAATATTTTCAGTAACCTGCACCTCTTTATCAGAATCCTCATCTACCAACAATGTGGCAGCTTTCTTCGATGCTCTTTTTCTTTTAGACATTTGCTTCTTTTTCTTATCCTCTTTCCTATACCATTTACTTCTCTTTAGTATATATTCAGCTAACCAAGCTTCTTCATCATAATCTGAGTTACTGTCATCCTTTCTCCATCGATCCTTGGGCGGTGCAACATATTCTTCATCTTTAATAGCCCCGAAAAATTTTTGCCAACAAGAATTGCCTTATGATAGAGATACTGATTTAAACGAATTAATGACAGATTCGACATATGTTCTAGAACTAATTCATCAAACTCTTCTTTCAATAAGCTAGGAAACTGATCATCCAACATCATATGCACAAACCGAGGATACTACTAAAACTTCTCTTTGTCGATGTTAGTTTACATCTAATCAAAAATGACTTTCGTGAAATTATACGGCAGATTCAAACTCAGAGCTGCAATCATACACATTTGATAATCAAGAAGTACGTCAAATCCTCCTTTATGATGACTCAAAGCATGTATCATAGAGTGTACGAAGAATTTGTAGGGCCACGCAAGTAAGCTTTGTTGAAATTTGATTCATTTACATACCCCATATACCCCATTTTGTAAAAACATCCATTCGCCATTCTTTTAGAATATCCAGTTGGATCACTATCTTTATCTTTAAAGTCTAACACCCCCTAATCAATGCTTCTGTAATCAAAACTTCCTTGTCTTCGTTTCCGATTCTAACAAATGATTATATGGCCGGGCATCTGGTATAAATTTCGCGTGATCCCAAAACCTTTGAACATGAGATCTGTACGCCTTATGTTGATTTGTCAGTGCCTTCTTGATCGGCAGACGACCCATAAAATCCAAAATTTCTTCGAATGGCTTTATCTCTGGTAATGACTTTTCCCGTACATAACAGATGTGTTTCAGCTCAAACGTCGTAGATTTCTTCTCAAAACACAATAAAATCAACACTTAGTCAAAATTCCAAATTTAGAAAACATTGGTGCGGAGTTAGTTATGTATGGAGGTAACACATCTTAACTTCATACGAAGATAAATTTACATTTTTTCTAATCATACAATTACTTCGTACGAGGATAAATTTTGCAACATTTATAAACACTTAACTTCATGCGAGGGTAGTAACTTACCTTCGTACGAGGGTAATTTTCAACATTTTAAAGAACAGTTACCTTCGTGCGAGGGTAGATTTTTACCTTCGTACAAGGTTAATTATCTCCGTACAAAACCGTTAAATCAAAACATTGATTTTTGAAGTTTTTCATGAAATTGAAGGTTGTATTATGATCTAACATCACTAATTAACATTTTTGTATGTTAAATTTTAAGTTCATCGATTAAAATGGTCTAGATCTACGTTTTAAATTTATTAAGGCTGAAACATTCAATTTTAGGTCTTAATCATTCAATCTACCTTAACCATTGTTTGTAGTGTGTAAATCAACCACAACAATGTTAAATTTAGTAGCACTTCGTCGTCTAATAAACAATTTCTCTCAATCTCTATGTTCATGCGGAGTAAATGGAAAACATTGAATGACTTACTTCGTACGAAGTAAACTATATATAGTCTCAGATCTACCTTCGTGCGAGGGTAGACAATTTACTTTGTGCGAAAAAACTTTGTCTTCCTTCGTACGAGGGTGTTACTTCATATAAAGATACTCCAAATTTTTCAAACTCTTCTTCTCGAACATTTTACTAGTTTTAACGAACCAATCAGTTTAGCAAGTCCAAGTTAATGACCGTTGTTAATTGATTTGTCTACCAAGTCTAAATTAATGACCTTGGTTGAACACTATGTGAACAAACTGATGTTTTCTGTTAATTTCAAGTTTCAAATTAATGAACTTTTGATCATTTCAAAACGATTTTCTCATTTCAGATAAGCTCCCAACCCGTTGTTCTCTAGATTTCATTAAGTATTCAGCATCTATAGATTTTGAATATCAGTTTTGCATCATCGGCAGTTAAAACTAAGATGAAAAAATAAAATCTTTTTGATTTTTCCAAAGTTTATGCTAAAACACACTGAAAATCTTTTCAGGTAATCTGAAAGGAAATAACTATGTACAACAACATTTTTGTGAGTTTGTGTAAGAGGATCATATCAGTTTTTTAGACTTATCACTAGTATCTTTAATTTGATTAAACTTTAAGTTCATAAACATATTCACTTAGATTGTCGGTATACTAATCCACTTAAACCTCAACACATTTCTCAATTGTTTGAAGATACGGTATTTAGGTGTCTTAGAACTTGACTTAACAGTGTTTCCCACCTCAGAATATACTCCCATATCAAGATTCCTTGGATTTCATCTTAAATGTGAATATATCTAACTAATATCTGTATCTGGGTTGTGTGAGACCTTGAGAGCTTAGGTTCGTACCAGCGTACCAATAAAGAAATGAAGGCTCGACTTAAAAGTGGTGCTCCATATTTTGGAATCTTTTGACTGCATTCGATCTTTGATACTTTCAATTTAATGTAGTTTTAAGGTTTTAAGCAAAAGTATTCTACAAGTTCTAGGCCATTGCTTACGAAAATTAGAATAACTTGTATAATAACCCATATATCAATTATCTATAAAGACCTAGTATCTCAAATCGACAATCTATCAAACGAAATTTCGGTGTACTAAGACCATATATCTGAGAGATGTTAAACACTAATTAAGAAGTGTTTCTTTATGTTTATATCTTGGAAGCAATTTACTGAATGTGTGAAGTTTACTGGCACATCATCAGGAAACCTGTTCAAATACTTTCTATCACCACATTACGGATGTACTATCATTTCCTCTTTTTTACACGAAAACTATTTTTCTCTTTTTCATGTTTTTGTACATTTTCAATTATTTATATGTTTTTTGTATTTTCACAACATATTTCTCCCCCTAAAATCAAAAACATATTTTTGATTTTTTGTTTTAAAAAAAGAACTTGAAAACTGAAAACTTGACAAACCGATGAGGATTACGTCAAATCGTCATCCATCTTGGCTTTAACCTCGGTGTCCCCCCTCATGTCAGATATTTTATCCCGTTTAATTTCAAAAGATATTTCAATTTTGCTATATCAAACGATTTTGTATAAAAGTGTGTTTTCTGTTCATTAGTGTGGATCTTATCAATACGAATCAACTTTTTCTCTTAGCAATCACGAATAATCTGATGTCGCATTTCAATATCTTTAGTTTTAGAGTGTTGAACCGGATTTTTTTGTTATGTTAATGGCAACCTCGTTATCTACAAATATAGGCGTATCAAGAAACTACAATCTATGGTCTCTCATTTTTGTTGTATCCACAAAATTTGGGAACAACTGGAAGCTGACACATATTCTCCTTCGCAAGTAGAGAGAGCGACTGTGGTTTCTTCTTGCATTGCCACATTATTAAGCGCGTGCCTAAGAAATGGTAACCAACAGTTGTAGATTTAGCATTTAATTTGCAACACCCAAAGGCAGAGTCGGAGTATCCTACGAGATTAAAGTCTCGGTATGTGGATACCACAAGCCGGTGCTTGGGCAACCTTCAGGTATCGAAGGATCCTTTTGACGATCAACAAATGCAAACTTCTAGGCATGTCGGATACATGATATCCGACCGTGATGCTGTCAGATACATTAAAGAGCCGATCATCGAATGATATGTAGTTTCATCTATCTTTACTCCAGCCAAATCTGGTCCGATGCAGAGCTAATGGGGTAGACACTTGTGTGATTCGGACATCTTGAATTTCTCCAAAACTTTGTTCACATACTTCTTCTGATGTATAAAGATTCCATCAGGCATAACACATCGTTGAATATGATGTCATCCACATAAATTTGTACAATTAAGATATGTCCTGCTATATCCCGTGTGAGAGGGTACTGTCTAATGTTCCTCCGGAAAAACCGTTGTCTAGAAGGTGTTGAGATAGTGTCTCATACTAGGCTCTCGGGCCTAGTGTAATGCCTTATCTAGTAGATAAACCTTGTCTTTGTGACACCTCCTCTTTCACCTTTCTGTATAGGAATACGGACTTGACATCCAATTGGTACACTTTGAATCCCTTCCAAGATGCGGATGCGAAGAAGATGCTGATTTCTTTCAATCTTGCCACGGGAGCATAGACTTTAGTGTAGTCTATTCCCTCTTGCTGATGAAATCCTTCAGCAATGGGTCGAGCTTTGTTAAGCATAATTACTCCTCTATCATCTCTTCTACACTTGATGATCCATTTTGTATTTATCTTCTTGTGGTCATTTTGTATTTTTTCAAACTGCAATAGCTCCTCCTGCATAGCGTTCACCCAGCTTTCTTCTGTGAGAGCTTCCTTATATGTTTTCGGCTCTATCTTTTAAATAAAACATCTATATGAGACTGTGTTTTGCAAAGGTTCTACATTAGTATAACAACAATTAAGATCCTGATTCATCTGATACTCTGGTGGGTGGTATGATAGTGTCCTTGGCATAACTTCGTTAGAAATGGTCACTCCATGTTCTAGATTTGTAATATTTTGATCAGTGTTTTGATAACAGGAGATGCTTCATTCTGAGCACTTGTTCCATCAGCTTCATTGTTGAGTAAACTTTCAATATGATCTTCACCATCATCGGAAGTAGATCCGTCATTGTTGTATGTCGATTCAGTATCAGATTCAGAATCATCAGATTGAACAAAGGTGGGAGCAGGTTCATTCATCTTTTCTTCGGCTGTAGGATCACTTGTTCAAGTGGTCTGTGATCCTGGATGTTGAGAACTAGAGCCTGCTTCAGCATCACGAGTTCCAACAGGTGTTTGAGTTATAATAATTGGTCTAGGAACTTGTTCTTGTGATAAAGATTGTTGTTGCTGATAAAGTATCACAAGTTCCTCTTCTGTCGGTTCATCTAGCAGCTCGAAGGAATTCTAGAGACTTTCATAATTGAACAACCTAGCATCTACTTGTTTCTGTTGTCACACACCACCTTAGGCGAAAACACGAGGCGCTACAACGAAAAGTTTTCAAGCATTTGATTAGCAAACGTCTACGTGATAATCATAAACCAAAGATACAAATGTATAAAAGTTTACAAAACCAAGTATTTAAGTTGGCATACGTCGTCAAAATACACATCGTGTTTTAAAATACTTATACAAAAGACATGGTTATAAAATAAAGGCTTTAACAAACATATCCAGCACGAGGAGGGGAATTACAAGACAGACCCCCCAAATGGTATCGTCATATGCATTCTATCCTTGATCCTTAAGCAAGGAGACACCGCTCACTTACCTGACATGCATGCTTAAAAACAGCAACATGTGTTGGTGAGTTCACAGGTTGAAATAACACAAGTGAATCTTTAAAACATTTGACAAAAACAACTATGCGTAGTCTAATTAAAATCACGATAGTCAAATCATGGTCTTGCAAACCCATGATACATGTGCCGACATAAGCATATAACCAACCCATAACGATGATGCCTCACCACATCCTCCACCATGACGATGTCTAACAGGTTCGGACACAATTGCACTCCCACAGGGTCACGCCAGACCAGGTGTAGGGCTTGTTACACCCAATAGACCTATTCGATTGTTCCATGGTCATTACTACGACTAATAGCTACTAAAATAAAACAATACCACGAGGACTTCCAAGCTCAAAACCAACCAACTTATGCGCAATAATAGACCGAAATGGATTTCATTCCCCACTACATTCCTTGTAACCAAGCATGAATTTCCCCGGATTTAAATAAACACTTAAAAAGTAAAAAGGGCCATGAAGACTCACAAATTGCATTCCGTGCATATGCTAGCAAAATCAAATTGTCAAAAAATAATTCCCTTAACCTACACGTGTCCTAAATTTATTCAGACACTATGTCTAAATACGTGTCAACCCGACAAGTCGTTCACCAAACTTGTTCAGGCAAAACCAGATGTTAACCTTTTATTTAAAACATTAAACGTTACGACGCGTTGGTGGGTGATTATCCAAGAGTTCACATGTATCTATATATATAACATCAAGTGTATATATATACACACACACATATAACACATTGTCACATAATGCCCGGACGTAGTCCCAAACTATGACTTCAACCAAATCAATATATATTTTACGCCTAAAATATTATATTTATTCGCATGGTATGATGACCACAAAACCTGTAAGTCGAACTCGACTAAAAATGTATATTTATTTTTAAAATAAATATACGTTTCCAAATACAATAACTATTCGGAAAATAATATCTTAATATTATTTATGTATTTATTGAAAACCCGTTCATTGACACGAACATTTGCTCACATATTGTATTTACATTTTCTCATACACATGTACGGTGATATACAATAAGCATCTAACCATGTAAACACATTTCATCATCAACATGATAACACTTAACTACCAAATAAAATCATCAAGTTTCACATATCGCACCTGTATGAAACTCTTGGAGTTGATTAGACAATTCCTACAATTCAAACGGAGCTAAACAGTAAGGCAATTTGGCCACCAGAGTAGCTGCAGGGATGTAATCAATGCGAAACTCGACTCGTCTTTGTGGGGGCAATCATGGCAAGTCTTCGGGAAGACTTCTGGGATTCCCTCACGATAGGAATATTTTTAAGTTTAGGCACATCAGTCTTCTTATCTACCACGTGCACTAAGAATGCGAAGTAATTATCCATAGACACTTCTGTGCTATCAAACAAGAAATAACTCGCAATGGAGTTCCACGTTTCTCTCCATGAACTAAGAGTATTTCTTCATTAGGAAAGAGAATACGAGTTATTTTCTCATGACAAATAACCTCGGTAAGTGGTTTGACAACCAATCTATGCCAACTACTGCATCAAAACTACCCAACCAAACAGGTAGAAGATCAATACTAAATTCCTCGTCACACAAATAAGATGTGCAACCTTAATACTACAAATGACTCAGCCAATTTTCTATTAGCTAACTCGATAGGATAAGGTATGTCTAACTTACTAGGTTGTAACCTATCATCGACTTAATATTCAAAGACACTAAGCTAAGCGCGGCACTAGTATTAAAAGAATTGATATATAATGATTATAAAGTATAACGTACTCATCAAAACATTGGGATCTTGTGGAGCATCTAAAGCTCTAATCACGAGTGCCTTATCCTCCAGCTGGATTCATCTTAAGGCATTTACTCTTAAGTGGCCCTCCGTGCCACATTCAAAACAACCTTGTTCTTTCTTGGGTACTACCCTTTTTGAACTTAGACCATTTCCTTATTCAGGTTCTTTGGAATCATCAACCAAATCCTTTTCATAACCACCCTTCTTAGACAATGTTCCCATACATACACGTCTTTGGGAAGTCTAATCGCAAGACTTGCCGCACTTTGAATGGTCATGAGGTGGGAGGAGATAATCATGCTATTAATTTGAGGTGACATACCCCAAATGTATCGTTCAATCTCTTTTAAACTTGACACACGAAGTAATGAACGATTCTTGATAGCTCATGAAATCGTTGCGTATAGCCCGCAACATCGGGGCTAACCATGATTAAGTTCCAAAATTCCATTTCTAACCTTTGATTTTTAGCTCGCGAGCAATACTCCTCGCGCATAAGATTCTCGAGTTCTTCTTATAACAACCCGTATGCAACATCACTCCCTAAACTTTGTACGTGAAGATTCCTCCAAGTTAATGCCATGTCAACCAGAGGCATGTCACAAACATAACCATTTCATCAGGGTGCACTTGCTAACATGAATAACTGACTTCCACATCTCTATGCCTCGGGCAGCCCACCGCACCTTCCGCCCTAGAGAAGTCTTAGATCTATATTTAAACAAATTTAGTCAACCATGCGTAAGGATTAAGAATACAACCAACCGTAGACACCCCAAGTTTACATCACTGATCATAACCGAAACAATCCGAGTGCAAAAATGTCACAAACGACAAAAACAATCTACGCTAAGAGCAATCACTATGTCCAACATCCCCAACTTGGATAACCAATACAAGGACAAACTCGACCACAACAATCCATAGCAAGAACAACCACAACCCGCAACCTAATGCATAGGTCGCCTTGTGGGTATCACCTACACACATAAACAAAACAATAACACAACGAGAGGGGAACACCATGCGGTCTCAACCGCTCTCACAACATGTATTCCATAGTCTTTGGACCTTGATCATCCAAAACAAGGAAATCATTCATTGTGCTAACTAGTGTGATGAATACATCATTAATGCTTGGGCTCCACGAGCTCCAACAGATTACTAGAATCCTTGTATACGTCAGATAAAATGCAATAAAGGAGTTACAGCATGGTTCGCGCCATTCTACCCCTAAAACGAATATAAAATGATGGATTTTATCATCACAACCCCAATGGACGAGGTATGGTACTACACAAACCAGGGAACTATCCCAAGTACAAGAATCCCATAACGTTGAGGTAAAATTCCCTCTGGATGGCTAACTTATTTCGTTCGCATAGTTACCGAGTCTCAACCGACTGGACTATAGATAGAATTCTAGGCAACTTAACAAACAAGGGTAGATTTCCCATAATGAAGGTTGTTATGGCGCTCACCCTAATTAGCGTTCTACCAGATGGAAATTGAATCTCAATTAACAACTTAAGAATTTTGAGCAGATAGTGATCCTTAGTTTGACCCGTAAAGTCCAGAAAGATTCTCATGCACCGCAAGTTATGATTACGTGTGCACCCGTAATAATAAATTTCCTTGCATTGTCATCCAAGCGTTCTCTTGTTCAAAGCAAAACGATCAGCAAGAGAGAAGACATGATGACCCGCCTACTTTCAACGTAGAAGGGACCTATGTGATAGCCCACGCACTAATACCTGTTGCCCCAACTCGTGGGAGGGCGCGGTGTCATATGAAACAAGAGTATTACGAATCCATACTAAGAGGAACTAGAGGGGTACCATCACATTGGCCGCATCCCATCCTATAAGTACATAGCGGGTACCTTCCTCAACAACAGAACACTAGAAACAACTTCCCTAACAAGACGTCGCCACTAAGGCTACGACCTTAACCTCCTCATCATTACCGAAGTCAGGCATCTCCGCATCATAAGGGAAATCAGCTGCCTTCTCCGGAACGATGCTCGGGTCCGTTTTAAGAACGACGTCCACCATAAGCCCTTCATCAGAGACGAGGTCAATATATTTATCATCCGAGTCAAGAATAACCATAGGGTTCGAAGACGAAGACATCATGATGTGGCAAAATTATCTACGAAACATATATATAGGCTAAACCATGTAACCCGCCTATACCACATAATCCGACTAACCTATCTATTCCATGTAGGCTAAACCATATACCCTGCCTATACCACTTAGACAAAACCTTGAAACCCACTTATACAACAATGACAAAACCATGAAACCCGTCTATACCACATAGACAAAACCATGAAACCCGTCTATTCTATGTAGGCTAAACCATGTAACCCGCCTATACCACATAGACAAAATCGTGAAACCCGCCCCGCCTATACCACATTAACAAACCATGAAACCTGTCAATACCACATAGACAAAACTGTGAAACCCGTCCATACCACATACACAAAACCATGAAACCCACCCATCTATGTCACGTAGACCAACCCATGGATGAAATGCAATGCATTGAAACACATTTCATGCAGGTGAAAATGTTTTATGCGAGAACCCTATAGATGAGATTATAGTCTAGACTTGAGACTGAATCCTAGTTCGCAATAATCGAGGCTCTAATACCAATCTGTCACACCCCACCCTAGGCAATATCGCGAGGCGGGACCACGAGAGCTTTTCAAGCATTTGATTAGCAAACATCTATGTGATAATCATAAACCAACGATACCAAATATATTTTGAAAGTTAACGAAACAAAGTATTTAAGTTGGTATACGTCGCCAATATACACATTGTGTTTTAAAATACTTGTACAAAAGACATGGTTTATAAAACAAATGCTTTGACAAACATATCCAGCACAAGGAGGGGAATTACAAGACAAACCCCCAAATGGTACGTCATATGCATTATATCCTTGATCCTTAAGCAAGGAGACACCGCTCATTTACCAGAAATGTATGCTTAAAAACGTCAACATGTTGTTGGTGAGTTCACATGTTTAAATAACACAAGTGAATCTTTAAAACATTTGATAAAAACCGGTATGCGAAGTCTAATGAAATCACGATAGTCAAATTATGGTCTTGCAAAACCATGATACATGTGCTGACATAAGCCTATAACCAACCCATAACGATGATGCCTCACCACATCGTCCACCATAACAATGTCTAACAAATTCGGACACAATTGCACTCCCACAGGGTCACGACCGACCAAGAGTGGGGCTCGTTACACCCAATAGATCTATTCGATTGTTCCACGGTCATTACTATGACTAATGGTTACGAACCACGAGGACTTCCGAACTCAAAAACAACCAACTTATGCGCACATAATAGACCAAAATGGATTTCATTCCACACTACCATACCTTGTAACCAAGCATGAATTTCCCCTGATTTAAATAATCATTTATATAAAGTAAAAGGGGTCGTGAAGACCACAAATTGCGTTCTGTATGTATGCTAGCAAAATCAAAGTGTCCGAAAATAATTCCCCTGGCCTAGACGTGTCCTATATTTAATAAGACACTAGGTCTAAATACTTGTCTACCCGACAAGTCATTCACCAAACTTGTTCTAGCAAAACGAGATGTTAACCTTTTATTTAAAACGTTAAACGTTACGACGCCTTGGTGGGTGATTATCCAAGAGTTCACAAGTATCTTATATATAACATCAAGTGTATATGTGTGTATATATATATACACATATAACACAATGTCACATAATGCCGGGACCTAGTCCCAAACTACGACTTCAACAAAATAAATATATATTTTATGACTAAAATATTATATTTATTCGCGTGGTATGAGGACCACAAAACCCGTAAGTCGAACTTGACTAAAAATGTATATTTATTCTTAAAATAAATATACATTCCCAAATACGATAACTAATCGGAAAATAATATCTTAAATACCATTTACGTACTTATTGAAAACCCGTTCATTGACATGAACATTTGCTCACATATTGTATTTACATTTTTTCATACACATGTACGGTTATATATAAGAAGCACCTAACCACGTAAACACATTTCATCATAAACATGACAACACTTAACTACCAAATAAAATTGTCAAGTTTCACGTACCACACTTGTACGATGGAGGGGTATGGTCCTAGAAACCCTGCACCGGCACAGGAGACCATACCATCAGAATGACAGTGGATCGCTTGATAAACCATGCGCAACGGTAAGTCAGACCTGAAAACAGCAGGTAGCTTAATAAACCTTGCGCAATGGTGAGTCAGACCTAAAAGCACAGTTCTTATTAAACCTCGCGAAAGGAAAAAGAGCAAAAACATCTCAACTTCATTTAACATCTTTGCGTGGAACCGCGCAAAGGTATAGTTAAGGTTGAAGTAAGAGAGCTATAAAAAGAACTAAGCTAAAGGAATCTTTCCTGTTATAACTAACTAGACAGGTGGCATTAGATCAAGGCTCCACAACCTTAGATCTTCTAGAAGCATTAAATGGCAATCGTGCAGGCCTCATTTGGTTATAACTGAATATGACGTGGCAATATCTGGGATGTCTATCTTGCACTCAAATGTCAGCTTAATCTTCATGAAGATCTAAAGTATACCACTGTCCATGTGGCTCTTCCCCAACGGTGGATCATCTCCTAATCCCTATGCATGGATGGAGATGTAACCACTAATGGTGAAAAAGATTTCTATATATTTCCGTTACATCCTGACACCCAAATCTCTGACTATAAATAGAAGACTTAAGGTACAAGCTATTCATTCACTACTCACTACTTACACTTCATCTTCTACGAGTCACTGTACTTATTCTCATGCTAGAGTATAGTCACGGAGAGAACCCCTTCTCCCCGTGGTGAGGCTAACGGTGTTTTCAGTTTTGTAGTTATTTCGGACTAAGTTCTTCACATCGATGATCAAACAGTAGATTAACCTTCACATGAAGAAACCATGTCCACATACCTAGATCTATTCTAATAGACCTCGGTTCAGTGTTTCTTCATTGGCGCCATCCGATTTCTCCTTTTTTAATCTTTTTCTCTTGTTTGTTTCTTACAACCTTCAGTTTTCATGGCTGATGGTCCGTCGAGTTTGCCACGAGGTCCTCAGGCCGAGGTCAGGAACGCATTTCATGTTTCTCGGGTCGACGAACAAGTGGAGGAAGGATTCTCCGAGGATGCTAATGTTCATCACGATTCCGGTAATGTGAACATTCCAGTAACTCTGACTGTTCAAACTGAAACTCCTTTTGTTCAAATCGTATCAATATTAGCACCTGGAAAGACTCCGATGTCCAGGAAAGACTCCGATGTCCTGGTTTGTCAAAACTTCTTTTGTTCAAATCGCGTCAAAGTGTAGATTTTGTTGTGTTTAGGGTGGCACAATGGTGGTTCAAGGTGGTGGTGGTGGAGCCATGAGATGGAGAAGGCAAGGAAGGGTGTTTGCAATTTTTTTGTAAAGGAAAATCATAAGGATTTAGTGTAAGGCATCATATATATTCATCATTCATCAAGTCCATCCCTAATCTAACACCATACTTCAAATCTCTTAATTTTCAACAAAATCTAGTGCCATGGGGCCCACTTGTGACCGTCAATTAGAGGGGGTAAAGTGTAACTCTAATTTTTACACATGTTAAAAAGTGTAGATATTTTGGTAATTTGTCTAAGTATGGTGATTAGGGTTAATGATCTAGCATCATAAGCATAAGACTTGAGTTTAGGGTGTATTTACATGGTATTTAATCCACATGATCCCCAATATAAGTTTCGGATGACGGATACGCCGCTAGATCGCTCATCGTCGTAATAATCGCTAATAAACCAAACTATTTATTAGTACGGAAGCTTTTGTTTTTGACCACCACAATTAATATGGTGTCTACTTAGTGCATTTCTGATATAAAAATATCTATGACTAGTTCTCTAGACGAATATACGATGAATTATGATGACCGACATGTCTTTCGTTCGAACGATATCGGCACTTTTATGTTCCGCCATCGAACTTCCCGAAAGTTGTGTTTCGGTGACCTCATGTTAGTTGAATGGATTCGAGTTCTAAATGAGGCTTAACTAGTTTTCTAGATGCCGAATGAGGCTATCGACCACTAAAATATTCGTGGTTTCGACAATCGGCCGCTTTCCGGTCGAATTGTGCATTGTTCGATGAATGACCGGAAACGAATGTCTTTTGCGAGTTCTTGCTATTCTCACATTATTTTAGGATGATTATCATTGTTTTATTCTTATCTTTACATCCGGAATCCTCCGAATTAGTCTTGCGGACAAATTGACATTTGTCGCCTTCTTGGTCGAAACGGACAATTTTGCAATTTAGGCGTTATAACCGGAAAGTTATTTATTATTGTAATAGTTGATCCAAATATGTGTTTTCATTTGCATATGGACTCAGGCATGGCATAATCATGCCGTTATTTCTTGTTCTGATTCGTTTTAGCGGGTTTACCGACACCGTTAGTGCCACCGCATTTTGTGCGTCTAGCACTTTCTACCAACACTCTTTAGGGCATTGTTTTGGTTTGTTTCGCGTCGTAACGGAAACCAGTATATGTTATGATCAGATTTACTTGCCCTAATGATATACGACTCAGTTATGAAATTAAATTACGATAACTATGCATGAGATTATAATATGAAATTAGTGATTAAATTGTACGACATTACTGGTTATTTTCCATTTGTCACATGTTTAACTTATTCATGACCGTCCTTGTCGTCCTTTTGATGACTTGTGCATTGGTGAACTATACGAAAGAGGTTAAAGGAAGGTTATCCCCTATCTCCATGCGTGACTTCTATGAACTTCCATGATAAATATATTGTAATTAATTATTATAATATATATATATATATATATACACTAACTGAACTCTTGATGGTAATCGAATGATTATTCGTCATGGTACTTGTTTACATCACCTAAGTACTTAATTTCTTGTTACGATTCTAATGGGTATCCTAACCCATGAAAACACATCAACCCGAATGGGTATTATAGTGTCAAGAACGAGTATTAAGTCTAGATGATTATTTTCCCGTATACATACTTTAGTGTATTTAAACTCCTAATCCTCCATTGTCATTAGAATACTTACCAACCTATGTTTTCCTCATGTTGGATAACTCGTTACTCCATCCTCCAAACTCCCCCAACATTAACGGATAATCTGAATGGAGTACACTCGAACACCCTTTTTACGCTTTACACCTTTGGGTGCAACATGTTAGTCTATCAAAATACACGTAATCACACTTATACTTGAATGCAATCACACAAACAATCCATCATACATGCTATAGTTATGTGATACACGATCTGTATACTTAGAATATTCTTATGTGATGGTATTTGTCATTAACTATGTACTAGCCTCCCCTTAACATTTATAGCGCTATAGGAGTAACGTACCGGCCGTATTCTTGAGGTCATATTAAGTTTATTCTATTTTTGCATGCCATGTTTACATTAATCTTGAGGTCATATTAAGTTGTGTTTCCGTGACCTCATGTTAGTTGAATTGCATTCCGAGTTCAAAATGAGGCTTAACTAGTTTGCTAGATGCCCGGATGAGGCGATCAGCCACTAAAATATCCGTCGTTTCGACAATCGGACCGTTTTCCGGTCGAATAGTGCATTGTTCGACGAATGGAACGAAAGTTTTGGGCATTATTGCTATTCTCACATTATTTTAGGATGATTATCATTGTTTTATTCTTATCTTTACATCCAGAATCCTCGTAATTAGTCTTGCGGACAAATTGACATTTGTCGCCTTTTTGGTCGAAACGGACAATTTTGCAATTTAGGCGTTATACCGGAAAGTTATGTATTATTGTAATAGTTGATCTCAAATATCGGTCTACATTTGCATATGGACTCAAGCATGGCATCAATCATGCCGTTATTTCTTGTTCTGATTCGTTTTAGCGGGTTTACCGACCCAGTTAGTGTCACGGCATTTAGTGCGTCCAGCACTTTCTACCAACACTTTTTAGGGCATTGTTTTGGTTTGTTTTGCGTCGTAACGGAAACCAGTATATGTTATGATTAGATTTACTTGCCCTAATGACGCATGACTCAGTTATGAAATTAAATTACGATAACTATGCATGAGATTATAATATGAAATTAGTGATTAAATTGTACGGAATTACTGGTTATTGGCCATTTATCACATACTCCCCCTGTTAAAAAGAATTTCGTCCCGAAATTCAGCTTGAGGCATCCACTGAAGGAGTCTTCTCGATCAGGTGGGGTTATTTTGACTTGATTTGATCTTCATGCTCCCACGTATACTCGAGACCATGACGCGAATTCCAGCGAACCTTCACCAGTTTGATTTGGCTTCTTCTTGTCTTTTGGACCTTCCAGTCCATGACTTCAACTGGTTCTTCAGTGAATTGTAACTTGTCATCAACATAAATTTCCTCCAACTGTGTCATTAGTCGGACTTTTCTTCAGATTGGACACATGAAATGTGTCATGTACGTTATTGATTTCCTCTGGCAGTTTTAACTTGTAGGCCACTGTACCAATCTTTGCCACAATTTCGAAAGGTCCAATATATCTTGGGTTGAGCTTTCCGCGCTTCCCGAAGCTAGCTACGCCTTTCCAAGGTGAGACCTTTAACAATACCTGGTCTCCGACCTCGAAGGATAATGGTTTGCATCTCCGATCCGCGTAGCTCTTTTGTCTTTGGGCCGCTTTGATACGCTTACGTATCTTAAATATCTTGTATGTGGTCTCTTGTACTAGTTCGGGACCAATGAGTTGTCTGTCACCGACTTCCGCCCAACATAATGGAGATCAGCACTTTCGTCCATATAGTGATTTGAATGGAGCGGCCTTGATACTGGTGTTATAATTGTTATTGTAGGAAAACTCTACCAGCGGTAAATGAGCATGCCAGTTTCCACCTAAATCCATCACACAGGCCCGAAGCATGTCTTTTAAATGTTTGGGTTGTTCGCCTGCTTTGACCATCGGTCTGCGGGTGAAAGGTTGTGCTTAAATCCAAGCGAGAACCAAATGAATTTTGAAATGATTGCAAGATCCGTGACACAAAGCGACCATATCTATCAGAGATTATCGAGATTGGCACACCATGATGTGCCACAATTTCCTTCAGGTACAGTTCAGCTAGCTTTTCCGTACTGTCTTTCTCACAGATGGGTAGGAAGTGAGCTGATTTGGTTAACCGATCAATGATAACCCAGATCATGTCATGACCTCGAGAGGTCCGGGGTAATTTTGTAATGAAATCAGTTGATATCTCTTCCCACTTCCAGACTGGATCTCAGGTTGTTGTAATAACCCAGATGGCTTTTGGTATTCGGCCTTGACCTTTGAACAAGTTAGGCATTTCCCAACATAGGCCGCAATATCTCACTTGAGATTAGGCCACCAATAATATTCCTTCAGATCCTGGTACATTTATCCGATCCTGGGTGTATCGAGTACCTGGACTTGTGTGCTTCATCTAGCACCAAGTCTCGCAACTCACCATAATATGGAATCCAGATCCTTCCCATGAAATATAGAGTTCCATCCTTGTTCGGTTCCAATTGGTTTTCCATTCCCTTTAATGATTCCGCTGGAATGTTTTCTGGTTTCAATGCTTCTTGGTGTGCTTCACGCACTCGAGTAGTGAAGTTTGTCTGGATCGTCATTTCTAAAGCTCGCACCCGTAATGTTTTGACTCGTTCTTTTCTGCTCAAAGCATCTGCCACGACATTTGCTTTGCCCGGGTGGTACTTGATCTCACAGTCATAATCATTCAACAGTTCCACCCAACGTCGCTGACGCATATTTAGTTCCTTTTGTTTGATATGTTGAAGGCTTTTATGGTCTGTGAATATGGTACACTTAGTGCTATATAGATAATGATGCCAGATCTTCAAGGCAAATACCACGGCACCTAGCTCTAGGTCATGCGTGGTATAATTCCTTTCATGAACTTTTATCTGTTGTGACGCGTACGCAATGACTTTTTCTTGTTGCATTAAACAGCAACCCAAGCCTTGATGTGATGCATCACAGTACACCACAAAGTCATCGGTACCGTCCGGGAGGGATAGTGTGCTTTACATAGTTTCTCTTTCAATACTTGGAACGCTGATTCTTCCTTTTCTCCCCAATCGAACTTTCTATCCTTCTGGGTAAGCGAGGTTAGCAGCTGAGCAACCTTGGAGAAATTCTCAATAAATCTCCTGTAATATCCCGCTAATCCTAGGAACTGTCATATTTCCGTGGGGGTTCTTGGCGTGGTCCAATTCTTTATAGCCTCGATCTTTGAAGGGTCAACATGTATTCCGTTCTCGTTCACCACATGGCCAAGAAATTGTACTTTGCGAACCCAAAATTCGCATTTTGAGAACTTGGCATATAATTGCTCCTTCTTCAGCAATTCAAAGATGGTTCTCAGGTGTTGTTCATGCTCTTTCTTGGTGCGTGAGTATATTAGTATGTCATCTATGAAAACGATCACGAACTTGTCAAGGTATGGCTTACATGCTCGGTTCATCAAATCCATGAATACTTCAGGGGCGATCGTCAGGCCAAAGGGCATAACAAGGAACTCGTAATGACCGTAACGAGTCCGAAACGCTGTCTTGGGAATGCTTTTCTCTTGGATTCTCAACTGATGATACACAGAACTTAAATTAATCTTCGAGTAAAAACTCGACCCTTCCAACTGATCGAATAGATCATCGCTTCTTGGTAATGGGCACCGGTTCTTGATAGTTAACTTATTTAACTCCCGGTAGTCGATGCACATGCGAAAGGTTTCGTCCTTCTTTTTCACAAATAGCACCGGAGCTCCCCAAGGCGAGAAACTCGGTCTTATGAAACCTTTGTCGAGCAGCTCTTGCAACTGCGGAGATAATTCCTGCATCTTCGAGGGCGCTAGTGGATATGGAGCTTTTGCCACAAGTGCAGCTCCTGGCACTAAATCAATACGGAATTCACTTGTCTCTGAGGAGATAGTCCAGGCAAGTCTTCTGGAAAGACCTCGGGATATTACATGACTACTTGTATGTCTTCAATCGTGCGCTCCTCGGCCTTCTTATCCACCACGTGGGCAAGAAAAGCGATGCATCCTTTCCTTAAATATTTATGCGCCTTCATGCAGTTTATGATTCGTGGAGGGGTGTCATGCTTCTGACCCATGAATTATCAAGTTTCTCCTTCGAATAAGGGGATGCGAATGATTTTCTCATGACATATAACCTCGACTCGATTATTGGATAGCCAATCCATCCCAATAACAACATCAAAACTACCCATTTGAACTGGTAATAGATCTATATCAAACTTTCGTTCACCCAATTCTAACGTACATTTCTTTATTATTTCTTTCGACTCTACTAATATCCCGTTAGCTAGCTCAATCGAGTAGGGAAGATTTAATTTACTCGACGTTACCCCAAGTATATCTCTAAACTCTTTAGAAATAAAACAGAAATCTGCCCGGTATCAAAAAGAATAGATGCAAAGTGATCCTTGATAGGGAACGTACCGGTGACCACGTTTGGATCTCCTTTAGCTCCAAATACAAATGCTCTTCCCCGTGCTTGATTCGCTTTAGGACAGTCTGTGACAACTAGCAAATAACTGGAACTTCCGTACAATGTAATCACTAATTTCATATTATAATCTCATGCATGATTATCGTAATTTAAATTCAAAACTGAGTTGTACGTTATTAGGACAAGTAAATCTGATCATAACATATATTGGTTTCCGTTACGACAAGGAACAGACCAAAACAATGCCCTAAAAGTGTTGGTAGAAAGTGCTGAATGCACTAAATGCGGTGACACTAACCGTGTCGGAAAGCCCGCTGAAACGAATCCGAACAAGAAATGACGGCATGTTAATGCCATACCTGAGTCCATATACAAATGAAATTACATATTTGGGAACAACTATTACAATAATACATAACTTTCCGGTAAAACGCCTAAATTGCAAAACTGTCCGTTTCAACCAAAAAGGCGACAAATGGCGATTGTCTGCAAGACCGATTCGGAGGATTCCGGATGTCAAGATAGGGATAAAACAATGCTAAACATCCTAAAATAATGTGAGAATAGCAAATATACACCTAACACATCGTTTCCGGTCCTTCGGGAAACAGTGCGCAAGTTGACCTAAAAGCGGCCAATCGTCGAAACAATGAATATTTTAGTGGCCGATAGCCTCATCCGAGCGTCTAGTGACTAGTTAAGCATAATTTGGGACTCGGAAACCATTCAACTAACATGAAGTCACGGAAACACAACTTTCAGAAAAGTTCGACGGCGGATCATAAAAGTGCCGATATAGATCGAACGGTCGAACGAAAGGCATATCGGCAACCCAAATTCATCATGTATTCATCTAGCAAACTAGTCGTGAATATTTTTGGACCGGAAATGCACTAATTTGACACCATATTAGTTATGGTAATCGAAATCAAACGCTTCCGGTAATAAATATATAGTTCCATTTATTAGCGAATACTTCGACGATGAACGATCTAACGACATATCCGTCATCCAAAACTTATTTTGGAGGATCATATAGATTAAATACCATATAAATACAACCTAAACACAAGTCTTATGCTTAAGATGCTAGAAGATTAACCCTAATCACCATAACTAATTTAATCACCTAAATATCTAAGAATTATAACATGTGTAAAATTAAAACATACACTTTACCCCCCCCCCTCTCATTTACACGGTCATAAAGTGGGTCCCACCCACTTGATTTTGTTGAAAATTCAAGATTAGAAGCATGGTGTTGTGGATTGTTGTTGGTCTTCAAAAGATGGTCTAATATATATCTATCTCCTACTTAACTTATTCATTTTCATAACAAAAAAATTGCAACAATTTCCCTTCCTTGTTCTCCATTGCTCACGGCTACCATACATCCACCATAGCACCACCATTAAGCCACCTTAGAACACCACATTCTACACACTTTGAAGCTTAATCAAGACCCTCAAGGAAGCTTACATGGATGGTGTCCATTAGGGTCTTCTAAGAAGCGTTATTTTCTTCTATAATCTTCAAGAATCTTGTGCACCCATTGTGAGCTAATCTCCTCCATAATCTAACTTATTATTATGCTTAGATTATTTGTGTACAAGTTGATCATCTTGAAAATCAAGAAAAGATACATCAAAAACCCTAAAATAGAACATAATATTAACAATAAATATTGATTATTTTGTGTTGATTACATGCTTATGTGATTGTTAGAATGTATATTGAAGTTGTTTATGTTGATATTATGAGATAAAAGTAAGATGATCTTGTATGATTTAGTATAAAAATAAGGATTTAAACATGATAAGGTTTAAATCTAACCAAGATCATCACTTGCATCATCCATGTAAAACACTACAACTTAAACATAATTTTTATACATAAGAATGATTTTTATAAGAAATAAACATATGGGTATAAGTTGTAATCACATAAAAAAGTGTAGTAATCAAAGGGATTACATGCATGAACTTGTTTAAACAACCTACTAAAGTATTGTTTTGAAAAGAATAATGAACATTAAAAACCCTCTTGATTTATTAGGGTTTTTAACAACAAAAGTTCATGGATGATGATATGTAGATTATGTTAAATAAATATTAGATGAGTTGTTGATGATGATTATGAGTTTTAATAGGTTTTAAATACGTTTTTAAAACGTGATAGTTTAGGGAAAACTATGGCGAAATTTTCTAAAAATCTAATCGTGCTTAAAGCATGATTAGTGGGACTAAACGTGATAAGTAACTTAAACGTCATTAATGGGACTTTAATGACAAGGGTTACCCCTAAATAACTAAGTGTTTAAATAAAGTCACAAATATATTATAGAAAATTAAGCTTTTAAATATATATATATATTATAATATATATTACAATATTATATATATATATATATATATATATATATTCTTCCTAACATAAAAATAATACAAGTGTTTGTATAAATACGTGTGGCTAATAAATAATGTGTATACATGTGTGTATTGTATATGTATGTATTAGAAACTTAGGGTATTCACAATAAAAATACCCCACCATATACAAAATACACACACTTAAATAACACACCAAGTATTGGTAACATGATAAATATATTTTGCAAAGCATTGAAACCATAAATCGGCAATTGAAACAAGGCAAACAATAGTCCGACATCCAAAATTGCACTTTCACGTAGACGACAACGAACGATTCTCGACGAAAACAAAATATAAACAACGCCGACAACGAGTCTAAATATACATTTAGACGTTTAACTTGTTTATATATTATCCATATGAAAAATCCAAAAAGTTAAGTATATAAAAAAGGTTAGAAAATTATAAGTAAATTACTTATAATAAAAAAATGGGCTTCATACATATATGTGGGCTAGGTCCAAATTGTGAAAACCATATATTAAGCCAAATTCCATAAGGTTATGGAAGTGGCCCAAAAATTAATAGAAGCCTAGAATACAAAAATACATGGGCTAGGCCCAAGAATACAAAAAATACATGGGCTAGGCCCAAGGATATAAAAGGACATGGGCTAGGTCCAAAGACAAAAAGACATGGGTAGCCAATGACAAAGATGGCTAGCCCAAGGACAAAAAGACATGGGCTAGGCCCAATGACAAGAAAACATGGGATAGGCCCAAAGACAAAAATTACTTGGGCTAGGCCCGGTGACAAGAAAACATGGGCTAGGCCCAAAGGCAAAAATTACATGGGCTAGGCCGGTGATAAGAAAACATGGGCTAGGCCCAATGACATGTGAAGGGCAAGGCCCAGTTCAGACATTGTTTGAAAACAATAATATATATATTTTTTAGAATATATATATATATATAACAATATTCAACGAACAAACAAACTACCAACACTATACTAACATTCTAAGTTGTTCAATCATAACAAAGAAACACATAACAAGAATTAAGATGAACAACGAGTACAAGGTCTATTGAGACCTGGGTGTCTAATAAAACCCATACGCATGTAGGTTACATACGTTGTGGAAACCGCAAGTTAAACAGTTACGACTTATACGGGACGCAAAAACTGTGAGTTCATGTCCCTCTTTTCACTTGTTTTAAGTTGTTTTAAACTTTCGAGGGGAATACATGTCAGGTAAAACAATATGTTAGCTATGAGTTAGCAGATAACAGATCACTGTGCGAAGTAGGAAATAACAATAGTAACCATTAATCACTTAGTGACGAAGGTGCAAAAGAGGAAGATCTATTGAGTTTGAGACCCGCTCCACTCCTGGTTGGTATACCCAATGGAGTGCTTTTCTGATCCCAACATGACAAAGTAGTCTCGGTTTGGTTCTTACTTATGGCACTAGTATGTCAGGGTGTTCGTGACACACTGATAGATCCTAAATTAACTCATTGATGCTAATAACATACTTGGATTTCAATACAGGTTTTCAAAGATGACATTGGATACGAAAACATTAAACTACATGAACTCACCAACGTTATTTTGACTTTTTCAATTACATGTGTTTCAGGACGTAGGACTTGAGCTGGTGATGAGGTCCGGGTTTGGGAACTGTCAAGACAATGATGCATTATCTTTTGGAGGGTTTGCCTTTTACATCCCAACTTTGTTTGGGTATACAGAGTCAAAGCCTCAGCATGAAATTGTGATGAAAACACTATCCTATTTTGGAAAAATGTCTTTTAAACTATGTTTGTAATGGTGATTTGAAATGCTAACAATGTGACTTTACCTTTTGATGATTGTAAATACGAAGTGAAACTTATGAATGGCATGCATCGTTGTTAATTTATAATGTTTACTATATTGGATGCAATGATTACCTAGTAGTCACACACTTGCGATTCCGCTACGACAAGGGTGTGACACAGTCTTTCTTGAAATGTCCTTTGTCTCCGCATCCAAAGCAACCTTGTTCTCCGATATTGGTTCCTCGGCACACATCGATGTGATGTCAAAATTCACCACATTTTCCACACTTGGGGCCTCGACATTCCCCATGGTGGTAGAAAGGACATTTGGGACATTTGGGTGCGTCCCAGTATAAGATTTCTTAACCGTAGTGTTTGTGGTTGTGGTAACATATGCCTTAGTTTCCTTGACTTCTCTCGCGGCTTGTCTCTTGTTACTGTTGTGGTTACCAGGAGAGCCTTTCTTGAAATGAGAAAATTTCCATTTGTTGGAATTAGTGGTCTCTTTTAGTAGATTCTTTATTGTTCCCACTATACTTAGGCAACCTCCCCTGACGTACAGACTCCTCAGTCAGGCTGACAGCTAGTTCAATTGCTTCACCAATCTCTATGGGTTTTGAAAAGGTAACTAAACTCGGAATCTCGGGGGCAAGTCCCCAAATGTACCTCTCAATATGCTTAAATTCAGGCTCCACTAGATATGGCACCACTCAGGATAAATCATTGAATCACTGCGTATACCCAGGAATGTATAAACCAATCATTTTTAGATTCCAAAATTCTGTCTCCAACTTTTGAATTTCTGACCTTGAGCAATACTTCTTCTTCATCATCTCCTTAAGTTCCTCCCATGTCAGGGTGTATGCAGCATCATCGCCCTTGGTTAGGACCTGAAGGTTCCACCATGATAGAGCTCCATCTACAAAGAGTCCAGTAACATAGGTGACTCTTAGTTCAGCCGGGCACTTACTCATTCGGATGACTGAATCTGTCTTCTCGGTCCAACGTACGAAGGCTACAGCGCCTCCGGTACCATCGAAGTTCAGAGGTTGCAGTGGTCTCTTCAATAGATTCTTTATTGTTTCCACTATACTTAGGCAACCTCCGCTGACGTACAGACTCCTCAGTCAGGCTGATAGCTAGTTCAATTGCTTCACCAATCTCTATGGGTTTTCAAGAGGTAACTAAACTCAGAATCTCGGGGGCAAGTCCCCAAATGTACCTCTCAATATGTTTAAATTCAGGCTCCACTAGATATGGCACCACTCGGATAAATCATTGAATCACTACGTATACCCAGGAATGTCTAAACCAATCATTTTTAGATTCCAAAATTCTGTCTCCAACTTTTGAATTTCTAACCTTGAGCAATACTTCTTCTTCATCATCTCCTTAAGTTCCTCCCAGGTCAGGGTGTATGCAGCATCATCGCCCTTGATTTGGACCTGAAGGTTCAACTATGATAGAGCTCCATCCACAAAGAGTCCAGTAACATAGGTGACTCTTAGTTCAGCCGAGCACTTACTCATTCGGATGACTGAATCTGTCTTCTCGTCCAACGTACGAAGGCTACAGCGCCTCCGGTACCATCAAATTTCAGAGATTGCAGTCAAGAAACTACTTATAAGTGTAAACCTAAAATCATTGGATACACCATTTAAGCATGAGTAACCAAATAGCACGAATAAGATGGATGAGAGTGTATCAGGGTTTTATGAGACACCATGTATTACAGTGGGAGGATTACTCCTGTTGAACCTCTTGTACCGCCACTATGCTCAGAGCGGTTAGCCTCGTACAGTGCGATGGCTTGAGATATGCGCTCATTCAGCTCCTCTTATGTTGTTGGTAGGGTGTTATTGTTTGAACTTCTTCTGCGGGGCGGCATCATCTTCTAATACAACATGTCGCTCAGCATTAGCCGAATAATAATTTCATGTTATTATTAATATTTATTTATTTATTATTATTTTTATTTTTTTAAATATATGCCATAGCACATCGTACATGATACATAGATAAATGAATATATGCAAACGCCATGCGCACACCCGTCGTCATCATACACATAGCTCATCACATACATAGTCGCCACATCATAGGATATAAATCATTATATCACCACGACGCAATGCATCAATCATAATATCACCACATCATGACATAATCAACCATAACATAAAAGAAATACAATGTAACATAAAGAAAAAACACTTTTATACAATGACAACTTGTTACAATTTGTTCCTGAAGAGCCAAAAGGGACTTAGGGATACACAACCCTAGTCAATACAAGTTTTTACATTACAAAAGTACAATTTTCTTCCACATTGATTCTTCACGTCATCAAGTTGTCTTCCAAAAGCTGGGATCTTCAACGTCTTCATGAGCCAAGTCATCAAAAGTACATCTGATCCCAAAAGATATTCACAACCATGCTACTGGGGTGGAGGGGTGGTAGAAGTGGTGATCGTGGAAACAAACTACCATGGTAAGCCATCTCCTCCTCGAGGCTAGAAATGCGCCTAGTAGCATTTGTCTGAAACTGCTCTAGCTCCTGCACTCGTGCCTCAGATGGGCATGAGAGAGTGGTGGAATGGCAGTAAAAAGGTGGGGTCAGTGGTGGTGATGGTGGTGGGGGTGGTATCAGTGATGACGGTGGTGGGGGCGTGGCTCTAACAGTGGCGTGAGCAATACGCTAAGTCTCTAACTCCCAAATCCTTCGGAAAATCGAAAGAGAGTTGTAGGTCATGTGAAGTCACTCTCTCCTCCACAGGTATTGGAGGGAAGTGTGAGGGATGATAAGGGTCAGAAGGGCTCATGCCCGGTGGAGGTGTCGGGGTAAACATGCCTGCTGGAGGTGGTGTGGGACGTGGGGCATACATGGGGGGTGCTCTATCAGAGAAAGGAGGTTCTGCCATATGGGAGGGTCAAGCTGCAAATGGGTTGTAAATACGGTGGTACGTGGACCTCTTAGTGAATTATGGTGGCGGCTGCTCTGGGGCACGTGGAGTGCCGCTCAGTGAATAGTAAAGGGCAGGTCCAGTGTAGTGAGTGGGTCAGGGTCGGAGAATTGACTGGGAATGAACTAGCGTGAGCCGGTGAGGCTGCAGGGGGTGAATACATAGATACTGGTGTGCATGGGGCGACAGATGAGGCATCGTCTGCCTCATGCTCACTCAGAGCAGCATTGGTGGATGACGAGATGTCAACAACTTGGATATTAGGGGGTGGAATCTCGAGTATAGCGATATCATCAAAGACCTCATCGTCGCCAAGGTCGTCCTCCATGTGCTCAACATGGAAAACGGGTATATCGTCGTCATCGTCGTTTAGATCAATCATTGGAGGGACTATAGCAAGAGGCACAACCAAATGTACAATAGCGTGCTCGCCCTATGGATGGCCATACACGATAATATCATGCGGGGGTTGCGGGGTGGCCAACACATTGTCAGCCGGTGGTACATCCTCCTCCATTGGGTCGATCAGGGCAAGTGGCTGAAAGTCCTCAAAGTCTCCGTGTTCGGCTCCATCCCCTAGGGGTAGGGCCTCAGCAGCGGGGTCATATCCATCGTCAGATACGTACTTCTCAGGGTCTTCTTCATAGCTCGATGAGGAAGACATAGTCCTGGCAAATAATACGTACAATGCATATATATATACATGTTAGTAATTTATGATATATTTTTATATTAATCACCAATTCTCATGCATGACTTGTTCTCTTCTATTTTCCATCTAATCTTACTGTTTTGTGTCTATCTATTATTGACTAATCATGTATTGACTCAGCTCATTACTTATAGTTGAGCTCGTGTGATAGATCCTTGTGTTATCGTGACACAATGAAAACCTTGTTGTTATCTTGTTATAATTCCAAAACATTTCTATCATGTTTTAAACTTTGTATTCATGTGTGAGCCCCTTGTGTAGACAAAACTTTTAATAAAACGTTTTTCCCCGGTTCACTACAATCGAAGCTCTGATACCAACTTGTCACACCCCGGTCATAGCGGAAGCGCAGTGTATGACTATTAGGTAATCCTTGCATCCAATTTGGTAAACCATATTAAATAACAACGATGTCATGCCATTACTAAGTTTCATTACATATTTACAACTTTCAAAAGTGAAATCACATTGTTATCTGTCTCACATTACCACTTACAAACATAGTTTAAAAACACATTGTTCCAAAATAGACATTGTTTCCATCACAAATTCATATTGAGGCTTTGACCTCTATATACCCAAACGAGGTTGGGATATAAAAGGCAAACCCTCCAAAAGGTTTTGTCTTGACTAGTTCCCATACCCAGGTCCTATTACTAGCTCATGCCTTGCGTCCTAAAATATATGTAATTTTAAAAAGTCAACATAAAGTTGGCGAGTTCATGTAGTTAATGTTTTCGTATCAAAATGTCATCCTTGAAAACCTGTATTGAAATCCAAGTATGTTATATGCATCAATGAGTTATTTAAGGATCTATCAGTGCGTCACGAGCACCCTGACATATTTGTGCCATAAGTAAGTAACCAAACCGAGACTACTTTGACATCATTGGGATGACAAAAGCACTCTGAAGGGTATACCAACTACGAGTGGAGCGGGCCTCAAACTCAATAGATCTACTTCTTTTGCACCTTGGTCACTAAGTGATTAATGGTTACTATTGCCATCATCCTATTTACGCACAGTGACCTGTTATCTACTAACCCATAGCTAACATACTGTTTTGACATGACATGTATTTCCCCTCAATAGATTAAAACAAAACTTGAAATAATTGAAAGGATGGACAGAACTCACAGTTTTTGTGTTCCGTTAAGTCGTACTATTTATCGATCGGTATCCGCAACGTATGTAACCTACATGCGTATTGGTTTCATTAGACACCTAGGTCTCAATGGACCTTGTACTCGTTGTTCAGCTTGAATTCTTCTTATGTATTTCTTTGTTATGATTGAACAACTTATAATGTTATCATAGTGTTGGTAATTTGTTTGTTCGATTAATATTGTTATATGTATTTCTTAAAAATATATATATATGTACATTATTGTTTTCAAATCATGTGTGAACTGGGCCTTGCCCTTCACATGTCATTGGGCCTAGCCCATGTTTTCTTGTCATTGGGCCTAGCCCATGTCATCTATGTCTTTAGGCCTAGCCCATGTTTTCTTGTCATTGGGCCTAGCCCATATTATCTATGTCTTTGGGCCTAGCCCATGTTTTCTTGTCATCGGGCAGCCCATGTTATCTATGTCCTTTGGTGTAGCCCATGTTTTCTTGTCATTGGGCCTAGCCTATGTTTTCTTATCATTAGGCATAGCCCATGTTTTCTTGTCATTGGACCTAGCCCATGTATTTTATGTCTTTGGGCCTAGCCCATGTAATTTATGTCATTGGGCCTAGCACATGTATTTTATATCTTTGGGCCTAGCCCATGTTGTTTATATCTTTTTGGGCTTTTATTAGTTTTGGGCCTTGTCCATAAATATTATGGAATTGGGCCTTGTCCAAGACTTTACAATTTGGACCTAGCCCACATTTATTTATAAAAGCCCATTTTCTTATAAGTATTTACTTATAATTTTCTAGGCTTTAATATTTTTAACTTTCCGGATTTTGATTTCGATAATATATATATATATATATATATATATATATATATATATATATATATATATATATATATATATATGATGAATGTCTATATATATATATTTAGACCCGTCGTCGGCGTCGTTTATTACATGTTCGTTTTCATCGAGAATCGCCCGTTGTTGTACCCGTTTGTCGTCGACGCGACGGTGTAATCTTGAATATTCGCCTAATGTTCGAATCGTTTCGATTGTTCGATTTTTTGTTTCGACGCTTTTCAAGAATATATTTGTTATGTCACCAACACTTAGTGTATTGATCAAGTGTTTGTATTTTGTATATGGTGGGGTATTTTCATTGTGAATATCCTAAGTTTCTAATACATACACATACAATACACACATGTATACATACAAATTTATTGGTAACAAATGTATAAATATATATTTGTATTATTTTCCAAGTAAAAATATATATTTGTAAAAAGCATTTATTTTTACTTATAAATATATATTTATAACTTTGTTAAACACTTGACTATTTAGGGATAACCCTTGTCATTAGAGTCTTCTTAATGACGATTTAAGTTACTAATCGCGTTTAGTCCCACTAATCACCCACTAATCATGTCTTAATCGCTATTAGATTTTTAGAAAATTTCGCCATAGTTTCCCCTAAACTATGGCGTTTTCCATGTTTCAAAAACGTATTTAAAGCTTGTTTAAGCTCATAATCATCATCAACAATCCATCTAATATTTATTTTACATTATAAATCTATCATCATCCATGACTTTCTATTGTTAAGATACTAGTAAATCAAGAGGGTTTTCAATATTTATTAACCATTTCAAATCACTACTTTGGCATGTTGTTTTAATCAAGTCCATGCATTTAACCCTTGATTACTACACATTTTTAGGGTGATTACAACTTAAATATAAGTGTTTACTTCTTATAAAATCATTCATATGCATAATAATATCTTTAAGTTGTATTTTTCATGGATGATGTAGTTGACGATCTTGTTTAGATTTAAACATTATCATGTTTAAATCTTCATTTTTATACTAAATCACAAAAGATAATCCAACTTTTATATCATACTTTTAACACAAACAACTTCAACATCTTAACTATCATATACACATATATTCAACACAAAATAAACAATATTTAGTGTTATTATTATGTTGTGTATAAGGGTTTTTGGTTTTATCTTTTCTTGATTTTCAAGATGATCAACTTGTACACTAATAATCTAAGCATAAAAAATAAGCTAGATTATGGAGGATTTTAGCTTACAAAGGGTGCACAAGTTTCTTGATGATTATGGAAGAAATGAAGCTCTTTAGGAAGCCCTAATGATCTCCATCCTTGCTAGCTTCTTTAGTAGACTTGATTAGGCTTTAAAGTGTAGATGTTGTGGTGTTTTAGGGTGGCACAATGGTGGTTCAAGGTGGTGGTAGAGGTGGAGCCGTGAGATGGAGAAGGCAAGGAATGGTGTTTGCAATTTTGTTTGTAAGGAAAATGATAAGGATTTAGTCTAAAGCATCATATATATTCATCATTCATCAAGTCCATCCCTATTCTAACACCATACTTCAAATCTCTTAATTTTCAACAAAATCAAGTGGCATGGGGCCCTCTTTTGAGCGTTAATTTGAGGGCGGTAAAGTGTAACTTCTAATTTTTACACATGTTAAAAAGTGTATATATTTTGGTAATTTGGCTAAGTATGGTGATTAGGTTTAATGATCTAGCATCTTAAGCATAAGACTTGAGTTTAGGGTGTATTTACATGGTATTTAATCCACATGATCCCCCAATATAAGTTTCAGATGACGGATACGCCGCTAGATCGCTCATCGTCGTAATAATCGCTAATAAACCAAACTATTTATTTAGTACCAGAAGCTTTTGTTTTTGACCACCACAATTAATATGGTGTCTACTTAGTGCATTTCTAATATAAAAATATCTATGACTAGTTCTCTAGACGAATATACGATGAGTTACGATGGCCGACATGTCTTTCGTTCGATCGTTCGATCGATATCGGCACTTTTATGTTCCGCCGTCGAACTTTCTCGAAAGTTGTGTTTTGGTGACCTCATGTTAGTTGAATGGATTCTGAGTTCCAAGTGAGGCTTAACTAGTTCGCTAGATGCCCAGATGAGGCTATCGGCCACTAAAATATTCGTCGTTTCGACAATCGGCCGCTTTCCGGTCGAATTGTGCATTGTTTGACGAATGACCGGAAACGATGTCTTTTGGGCATTCTTGCTATTCTCACATGATTTTAGGATGATTGTCATTGTTTTATTCTTATCTTTACATACGGAATCTTCCGAATTAGTCTTGCGGACAAATTGCATTTGTCCCTTTTTGGTCGAAACGGACAATTTTGCAATTTAGGTGTTATATCGGAAAGTTATACATTATCGTAATAGTTGATCTCAAATATGTGTTTTCATTTGCTTATGGACTCAGGCATGGCATCAATCATGTCGTTATTTCTTGTTCTGATTCGTTTTAGCGGGTTTACCGACACCGTTAATGCCACCGCATTTAGTGTGTCTAGCACTTTCTACCAACACTTTTTAGGGCATTGTTTTGGTTTGTTTCATGTCGTAACGGAAACCAGTATATGTTATGATCATATTTACTTGCCCTAATGACGTACGACTCAGTTATGAAATTAAATTACGATAACTGTGCATGAGATTATAATATGAAATTAGTGATTAATTGTACGGCATTACCGGTTATTTGCCATTTGTCACATGTTTAACTTATTCATGACCATCCTTGTCGTCCTTTTGACGACTTGTGCATTGGTGAACTATACGAAAGAGGTTAAAGGAAGGTTATCCCCTACCTCCATGCATGACTTCTATGAAATTCCATGATAAATATGATTATGTATAATATATATATATATATACACACACACTAACTGAACTCTTGATGGTAATCGAATGATTATCCGTCATGGTACCAGGTTACATCACCTAAGTACTTAATTTCTCGTTACGATTCTAATGGGTATCCTAACCATGAAAACACATCAACCCGAATTGGGTATTATAGTGTCAAGAACGAGTATTAAAGTCTAGATGATTATTTTCCCGTATACATACTTTCGTGTATTTAAATTCCTAATCCTCGTTATCGTTAGAATACTTACCAACCTATGTTTTCCTCTTGTAGGATAACTCGGTACTCCATCCTCCAAACTCCCCAACACTTAACGGAAATACCAAGCGGAAGCTGGCAAAACCGTGAGTACACTCGAACACCTTTTTTACGCTTTACACCTTTGGGTGCAACATGTTAGTCTATCAAAATACATGCAATCACATTTATACTTTAATGCAATCACACAAACAATCCATCATACATGCTATAGTTATGTGGTACACGATCTGTATACTTGGAACATTCTTATGTGATGGTATTTGTCATTAACTATGTACGAGCCTCCCACTTTACATGTATAGCGCTATAGGAGTAACGCACGCCCGTATTCTTGAGGTCATATTAAGTTTATTCTATTTGCGGTGACATGCGAGGGTTGACTTATAGATCGCATGCCATGTTTACATTAATCTAGTATGCTAGCTTAACATGTGGATTCGTTTAAATCTTTTCGTACTTATGCTATATCAAACTTGTGTACTGGCCAATACTTTGTATTGAACTATACATTTAACATGTTGCAGGTTAAGGACGTTGATCATGATGAAACTTAGTAGGGATCGCATAGAAACACATCTAGAATGCTAAATTTATGTTGTTGAACTTATTGTATTTGAAATTTCGTGTTGTACTTGACAATTTTTGTTATGAAATGAAATGGGTTTGATTTAAATATTGTCCAAATAGTGTTATGATGCATTAAGAAATCTATTTCATCTCACTCCGATGTTTCCACCATCGGTTGGGGTGTGACAGATTGGTATCAGAGCCATAACTATAGGGAATTAGGTAGAATTGCCATGTTCGACCTAGTCTATAGTTAAAGTTACCAAACTTGACCATTCTTGATTCTTCTTAAAATGTCAATTCTTCTTACCTTGCCCCTTCCTATTCTTTTGGTCTTAATACATACAATATGTCTTTCCTAAGACATTTACACAATATACACATTTGAAGACTTGAGGACACTCATACTAACAAGACGATCTCACCAAAATAGGGGTGAAACCCGCACTTTGGTGATCACTTCAATCCGCGTATTCGATTTTTTTCATGAAATTACACCATCAAGTTAGGAGTGATATCCATACTTTGATGGAAACTTTCCATTTCATACTCCAGTGGATCCTTACCAACGAGCCAGAATTCGCTCCTCGTATGGTAAGTATGAACCACACTTAGGGTACAATGTTGTCAAGTTAGGGGTGAAACCCGCACCTTGCCAACTAGTCCCACTCCTCGATTTTTTATCTCGCCAAAGTTCGTTTTCGATCAATTATATACGTGTAGTAACTTGAAGGGTAAAATGCCATTAATCGCTCCTCGACGAGAGCATTTTACCTATAGGCGAAAGCACGTTCCTCTAGTTTGAAAGGATCTTCGATTCACTTTGAAATAGTCGACGCTTCTCAACCCAAAGCACTCCAATATTTTTGCTAAATCTATCTTTTATGTTATCTCAATTTCTATGTGTTTTAATACTTGCTACCTCGTTCATTTCGATCCTGATGCACAATTCACTCGCCTTTCGTAATCAGAAACAACAATAATTCTCGCAAAGCAACTAAATTATACCCCTTACGCAATCATACGTGTTTATACTATTGAATACTTGTTGTGATTTTGTCACCTGTGTGAACTCAAACGTGTTATACAATACTTACATGCTCAAATGTAAATTTCACGATAAAGTCTCACCCTTTCCCTATTGTCAGCCACTTCATGACACCTAATCGATTTAGATTTATACCTAAACCTTTTTATCATTAAGTGAATTTTCCTCATTTATGCATAAACCTCGAACCTTATAATTTATCCAAACAATTTCTCACCCTATAATTTATTTACGCAAATTACATACACGAGACCCCTAATGATACTTTAAACGTTTCTTTCACAATTTTCAAAAAAGTTATGGAATGCTACCTATCATATTAGTCAGTCAGCACGAACCTCTTGCCCTCGATTTTCATAACTTTCCCAAAACAACTCACTTTATACTTCCATTCTAAAGACATTTTATTTCAAACAAGAAACCAACGAAAACTTTCTCTCACATACGTATAAGTACTTTGCTAAAATACTTTTCAAAAAAATTCAAGTTACACCAAGATTTTCAAAACACAACTTTCCTTGCATCAATATATATATATATATATATATATATATATATATAGTGGAGAGTTCAAATGGAAAGAAAAATTTTGTAAGAATAAAAAGAATAACTTTTAAACCAATAGAAATTCTCCATTTACTTCTTTTAATGTGTGTATTTAATATTATGAAAAAGGGTATATAGGTAATCTATAATTGTCAATAATTAGCTAATTAATTAAACTTGTAACTCATTTTTTAATATACTTTTTCAAGATAAAATAATTTATGGTGAAGGACATTTTTCGACACGTGTAGGATAAATTTTAGTATGTGTAAGCTAAATTTTGAAATGTGTAGGGTAAATTTACATGTGCGTAGGGTAAATTTCGATAAGTATAAGATATATATGTATAATAAATTTTGAAATGTGTAGGATATAATGTTTTTGTTATTCTTAATGAGAGGAATTATAAACTATATTAATGTTTTACCATTATACTTTTTCTTCTTTTTCTTCTCACTTAAAATTTCTTCTTAAATGAACATTCCCCTTATATATATACGTATATACATACATATATATATATATTATATATATAGAGAGAGAGAGAGAGATAAAATAAGCTCACTATTTTACAACCTTTTCAAAAAAATCGCTAATACGCAAATCTAAATCTAAACACAGGGCAAGAAAATTTCATCGGATAACTACAACGTATGCGAATACAGATTTTTAAAACAAAAGTTGTATTTCTTTTTATAAACCACGTCTTACATTAAAAAAATTTAATACTTTTCTCAAATATTCACCCGACATTCACAATTTGGGTCCTTCATAACCAACAAATCCGACTTATTTTAATTCAACTAACTCAAGGTTTTGACTTAAGCAACCATACACATGCATATTGCCTTACCGTTTCTATTTATGCAATCAATATTTCATAGCAATCCTAACGTATCATTGTTCTTTTTTATTTATACACTCGTACTAGACTTATGTGTACTTAACACCATGTGAATTTCAACTTATACATTCTATACTACATGCTAATTTTATGTGTATTTGTCATCAATCATACTCAAAACTCGTACATTCGCACTACTTGGTAGTCATACTTGAAACCTATAAGTGGGCATAACCCGAGTGGTTTCCCTACGTTAGACATACTCACACTTAAATACAATCATGCTTACATGCTTAATTTTTATATGCTATCTTACACACCTTTTGCTTGTAATACTAAATGTAACCAGCCCTGTACACTACTAGTACAAACTATGTGGATCATGCACAAACCAAAATAACCGATGTGCACACGGGATTATATTGGTAGGCGCATGAAAACCATAGTAGGTTCTACTGTGTAACAAACACGGAACGTAACATGACACCGAATAGCGAAACAACGTAACATGGTGTGAACATGGTAGATACGCCGCTGGTACTTCCTATATATAAGTGTCCCTACCATGTTACTAAACTTTCGTAAAACGTCCATGGGAAATTCGGTGTTTTCCTGGACCTTGTTAAATACATTGATTCATAACAAACTTTGGTGACCCCACTTCGAAATGATTAGTACTCGATTACACATGACAAAGCTTCATTCTCAAAATCGTTAGCCTTAACCACTACAACCATCACTAGCATCTCTCAACATTCCATGTTCGCATTTTATCCGATATTCATACCATTTTTATCCCTCGCATACACCTACCGAATCGTTCACTACCATACCACTGAGATTCCCAATTCTTCCCTTAACATTTCATCCAAACTTTATTTACAGTTAATCAGCCTAAACGTTCAATCCATTTTTATAAACGTCCCCACCGGCTCAATTTGGTCAAAATGTTCCTTTTCTTTTAAAACTATCTTTCACTCTTATCTACGCGCAAACTTCGACTAGTCGGTCTATTACCGCCAAATCCTTTTAGAAACCATAAATAATTACCATCCTAGCTCTCTCCAATAAACATTTTCTACAATTGATTTTAGTAATACGCCTTAGAACTGACAAAGCTTTTCTTATAACTTAGGTGTGGACCGCTCATTTTTATCAAATTACATCCTTAGTCATACTAAAACATTCCCCTTAGGTCACACTCTTTTAAAATATTCCTTCCAATGAGTTGTCCAGACTCAGTCAAGCTCACTTAATTACACACACATGCACGTTCTTATTCATATACACACTTACGATTGGCATCTCAAAACACCTTTGTCAAAACAAAGTACTTTCACGAACCTGCCATTTCTATCCTTTAAAAATTTCGATACATATTTGCATATTTATAAACTTTAAACTTCAAAATTATGATTTTTGGCCAAACGTTTTCACCAAAATGACATTTTTTCCAAAGTCTCCCTCTTGAATAAATTTCGGGACGAAATTACCTAAAGGAGGGGAGACTGTAACGCCTCGCTTTTTCGTACTTTCCTTAATTAGAAGTGTAATCATATTTCTATTTATAGAAACTCGTATTCGTACCTTATTCGTATTTCTTTCCAATTTTGTAATCCCAGACTTTGATCATGGTGAAATTCATAATTGATACATACGTGTGTTACATGCATTCAATCGTTTAAACTGATATTTTTATACGTGCAAAGACTCATACATAACACTCGATACTCAAATCATACTTATATGCGTTACATACTTAAAACATGCAAAAATGACAAGTTAATCTAAGTTCAAGGACTAAAAATGTCAAAAACCAAAGAAGCTTCTTGAATAACCCTCCTCGCGGCCCACGGCCGACATCTTAGAACCCTCCCACGGCCGCCAGACTTCTCGTGGCACGCGGCCGATTATCCTTCACCCTCTCGCGGCCCGCGAGAGGGACCTAACCGAGTCCAATATTGTGTGTGTTTTCTACATTAAATGCACCCAACTAATAACCTCCCAAACCTCAAGTATAAATACCACCTTCTCCCACTCTCATTTCACACCTCAAACACTTCTATTCTTCTCTCTAAAGCTCTGTCTCCATCTGAAAGTTCAAGACTTTCAAGAGTGAGTTCTAACTCACCCTTACCTCCTTTCTTTGATCTTCTTCATTCTTAACACTTGAATCACTTTGGGAATGTTTCCTTAGGTTTTCCATGGAAAACTAACTTGGAACATCACCATATTTAGAGTCCCAAGTGTAAGAAATTTTCGTTTTAATAGGGTTTCAACCCACAAGTGTTGTATCCTTCCAAGCTTGTTCTTGAAACAAGACTTGGTTGGTAGTGTGTGATTACTTGGAAGCCTTGGCTATCCTACCTTCAATCCACCACCTCACTTAATGATTTTGATTATTTTTGTCCTTTACTTTTATGTTTAACTTATTCATGACCATCCTTGTCATCCTTGTGACTACTTGTGCATTGGTGAACCATACGAAAAAGGTTAAAGGAAGGTTATCCTCCTACCTCCATGCATGACTTCTATGAACTTCCATGATAAATATGATTACATATACTATATAATATATATATATACACACACACACACTGACTGAACTCTTGATGGTAATCGAATGATTATCCGTCATGGTACTAGGTTACATCACCTAAGTACTTAATTTCTCGTTACGATTCTAATGGGTATCCTAACCCATGAAAACACATCAACCCGAATAGGTATTATAGTGTCAAGAACGAGAATTAAGTCTAGATGATTATTTTCCCATATACATAATTTAGTGTATTTAAATTCTTAATCCTCCGTTATCATTTGAATACTTACTAACCTATGTTATCCTCTTGTAGGATAACTCGGTTCTCCATCCTCAAAACTCCCCCAACACTTAACGGAAATACAAAGTGGAAGCTTGCAAAACCATGAGTACACTCGAACACCCTTTTTACGTTTACAACTTAGGGTGCAACATGTTAGTCTATCAAAATACACGCAATCACACTTATACTTTTATGCAATTAAACAAACAATCCATCATATATGTTATAGTTACGTGTTACACGATTTGTATACTTGGAACGTTCTTATATGATGCTATTTGTCATTAACTACGTACGAGCTTCCGTTAACATGTATAGCGCTATAGGAGTAATGCAAGCGCCGTATTCTTGAGGTCATGTTAAGTTTATTCTATTTTGCGGTGACACGCGAGGGTTGACTTATAGATCGCATGCCATGTTTACATTAATCTAGTATGCTAGCTTAACTTGTGGATTCATTTAAATATTTTCATACTTATGCTATATCAAACTTGTGTAGTCGCCAATACTTTGTATTGATCTATACTTTTAACATGTTGCAGTTAAGGACGTTGATCATGATGAAACTTAGTAGGGATGGCATAGAAACACATCTAGAATGCTAAGATTTATGTTGTTGAACTTATTGTATTTGAAATTTCGTGTTGTACTTGACAATTTTTGTTATGAAATGAAATGGGTTTGATTTAAATATTGTCGCAAATAGTGTTATGATGCATTAAGGGTTTATTAAAATATTCGACTAACAAACCACCAAAGGGTTTATTGAAATACAATTTATTTCGTTCCCCAAACTTCCCCACAAACACCGGGAATTTTGTGTCACACCCCAAATTTCCAACCAAACACCGTGGGCCCGGGTGGGGAATATCATGACGTAAGCTGATATCATCATAGTCAATTAAGACAGTACAACGGAAGTCTTGGTGTTTAAAATACTACTACAAACAAAAAATGTCCAAAGTTCGAAAATAATATACAGACGATATGTAACTAATGATAAAAAAGATATACAACAGACTTTTAGGTAGATCTAAGAATTGCAAGATCCTCTTATATCAATACCAAGCAGCTTCCAGCCTATTCGTATTGTACCTGCAACTTAGTATTTTTAAATACGTCAGCTTTCGCTGGTAAATACAATTCACTGACTCGTTTTGAAAACATTTCAAAAAATGGATTTAAGTGTACAAGGCACATAAAAATCTTTTCTAACTTGGGAAAGTTATACTTATAACCTTGTATACAGATTCACATGCTTGTCAATACATATGGGGCCCAGTATGAAAAGCCCACTTATGAAGCCACGAAGGAGTTATCCCCAACTTGTGGGTAAAAATATTTTAGCATTCGCATTTGTCGGGTGTATGCCTACACCACAGTGCTTTGGTCTGGCCATTAGTAACTTAAATGAGCCGAGGATATTCAGGACACGGTTGTTAACCCCCAATGTTTAAGTTATCAAACAAAACTGATCAAAACAGAATATGCAGATTTACTAGCCACAATCCGGCATTTGATTGATCCCATTTCCGACCAAGCGGTAATAATTTACCGTAAACCAAGCCCGTATAGGGATAATAAGTCAAGAGTGTTTACCTGAGCTTTCACTTGACTTTTAAAAGCAAGTTTATATTAACTCAGCCGTCTAATCAATTAGAATAGTGTAGATAGCATTTACTGGAAGGCTTCTAGTCTGAAATGGTGGCATAAACTAACCAATTAGAATGCTAACGGTCTTATTTAAGTCATAAACTTAGACCGACTAGCTTTTAAAGAATAAAATGGTACGCTACGCTAGATTAATCGATGACCGGATAGAATGTAGTTTAAACCCAACAAGTACCAAGACTTGTATAATATGGGTAAACAATTAACATTCTGGAATTTAGATTAAAATGATAAGGTTAAACCCATTTCGGTTAATTTTTGTAAACTAGTTACATAAAAAGAACTTGTATGTATTCTGATGTTATGTTCATAAACATTCTGGAAAAATATTTAATTGTGATATATGATCAGTAAAATTGCACATATAAGTGTGATTTATGGTTTAAGACTGAATAATGCACCGAAAGGGCATTTTGGTCTTTTTAAAATATACTTTACAATATTGTATTAAAACTTAGTTTACAATCAGAATATTAACATCATAATATGTTAATTATATTAACATATCAGTAGGTAATTCATTTGCAAAATCATTGTTGATTAAAACTTGTTTTATGTAAAAAAAAGACATTTTAGTCAAAATTTACATTTTAGCGGAACTTGTGCATAAATCAGATTACGATTATGATCATGTAATATAACCTTAGAGGGTTATGCTACACTGTATTACGATCATAATGTGACCATAAGTCAATAGTAAACTAGTCTAAGTCGGGTCAGAATTGAAAGTCAAAGTAGAAGCCAAACTTTGCGACTTTCGGTTGCGAACCGACCCTAGGACTGAAATTGACAAGCCGAACATGTTCCCACATGTTCTAATAATTATTAAAATTGTTTAAGTGTCAATAACATATTTATAACATGTATAAATTAGATTATATTATTTATAAAATCTGACCCATTTGACTTTAGAAAACATAAACTTTGACCCGTCAATTGACCTAGTAAACGTGATCCTTAGGAGGTGCCCTTTTAAGGAATTAATACCTTCCTAATTACAATTACTTAACCATGTTCATTTCGAACAATGGCTAGACCATAATGGTCTTAACCGAAAGTCAAGCCATTTGTCGAAAATGCTTGACTTTTGGCTATTACAAGCCTATAAAGAAAAGAGCAGAGATGTAGCACTTACAAGTGATCCAAGAGAAACTTTAGACACAAAGGGAAGCTCTTAGATGGTCAGGAACTTCCAAGAGTGTAATAAGATAGGAGAAGTATGAATGAGCAAAGAATGAGTGAGTTTGATGGTCTATTTATAGTGCAAGAAGGTGTGTGAAGATGAAGCCAATTGTTAGGGGTGTTGTAGGAACATCACAAGTGTCTAGCAAGGTGTCAAGAGCTGCAAGAGTGTGGCAAATTTACAGGCTAGGTGGCATCTTGACAAAAATTTAGGATTATGACACATTTAGTCCCTCAAAAATAGTTTTATGAAATGTCATGAATTGCACTTGACGTTTATTCCATGACATAATGACACAACTAGTTCTTTTTATTCAACACAAGATGTATTGAAGAAGAGTGTGAATAACCGAATGCTAACGAGTGTCACACTAGGTGTTTTTACAACTTATAAGTGTTTACTAGCTTTAACATGATGGATAGGAATACTTATGGTTTCATGGGTTAAAATTACCCAAATTAGTAAAGTTAAAGTTTTGGTGAAGAAGCGGAATGCTCAAGGATGGTAAATCAAAAGATATCGTCTCAACCGAGAGACGTTCGTGTCTAAAGGTGGCTTGATTAAACAAGTAATATGAAAATATCAAAGTCTAGTGGCCTCTGGGTCATTCTTTTAAAGTTAAAATAATGTAAAATAAAGGTTTTCAGGGCCCGCCGTAGGCTACGGGCGCCAGACTGTAGCTTATGGTCAGCTTAAAATCAAAACAGCAGGTTTAGACGTAACTTACGGTCCTTGACCTAAGTTACGGTTAAGTTTATGAAATTTTTATGATTTTGAAAATGTTTGAGTGGCTAACTCATTAAGGTATGATCTGAGGGCTAGTACACGTGTCGGTATATTACCGAACGCGAATTTTACGAGGTGTTACATTTTAGTAACGGGTTTGTCAGTCCTATGGACCCATAACATACTACTTTTTAGCTTGGCCAAAGTTAATGAATGTCATCCTGTTATGGATAACGCACCAACAAGGTTCCCACATTATTGAAAATATATTGTTATATATAAACCATATACTCGTTTTGAAAACTTGAAAATAGTTTATCACATATGAGTCACCCCAAAACATTTATAAAATGTGAAAGAGGGGAGCTATGTACTCATTTGGATTGCGTAGATGTCTTGTATAAACAAAGCTCAAGTGTTCAAGTGATTCCTAATATGTCAGATAACTAAGGTTAGTGTACAGTGTGACTTAATCGGAGGAACGGATAGAATAAGGTTCATAAACCAAACGAGTGGAGGATCTCGTGTAATATAGTTCATAATGCCTTATATTCTGATTTGGAATTATCTAGGAGTGTTTTGACTTGTTAGGACTTGTTAAAGTGGTTTACGCAACTTTAACGGTCGTATGCGTGACAACGGTTTTGTATGGTTAAATAAGTCTATGATGAGTCTAACATGTCAAAAATAGTTTAATTATGTTGTATGATCAATTTATAAGTTTAAAATAATGACCCTACATGTTTAAAACTATTTTGTGCCAAAAGGGCTTTTCCGACATTTTAAAAGTATATATAGTTGACTCGTCATTTGACTTTCCAAACAACATGACCAAAGGTATAACCTCAGAGTGTTATTCCCTATATTACTATGGTCATATAAATGGCCTTGGTCGGATCCTAAAGTTGACCAAGCGGGTCAGATTCGAAAGTTAAAGAAGAAGTCAAACCGCTCGACTTTCGACTAAGGAAAAAGCACTAAACTGTAAATGACGAGTTAGACATGTTAGAACACATCTAATACTGTTAAAACTGATTTGGTGTCAAATATTTAAGTTTTAATACTTGAAAACACTTTCGTCGTAAAATGCATTTTTATGCACTTTTGACTTTTATTTCGTAAAAGTTTGACTCATCATCTCGCCTACTAAACGTGATGATCAGAATTGTAGTCACAAGGGATTAACACCTTCATTTTACGATCACATAGCAAAGTTCAATTTGAACTTTGACTTGACCAAAATGATCAAAACTGAAAGTCAAACAGAAAGTCAATTTGTTTGACTTTTGGCTCATAACTAGCCAAAATAATGAAGAAGACTAAGGAGAACACTTACTGGTGTTCTAGGAATGTTTAGAACTCAGTAGGAGGCCTCTAAATAGAAGCAAACTCCAAAATGAGTGATTAGAGAGAGGAAAGTGAATTGAGCAAGTTGAAAGGATGAACATATGAGGCTATTTACAGTTGAACAAGTTCATTTAGCTCATGCCAAGTATTACGGGACTCCTCTTAATGTTAACAAGTGTCCCAAGAGGTGTTAAACCAGGAAGAGGGTGGCAATTACGTGCTAGGTATCAAGTAATGAGCATATTTGGTAGAACTTGGAGGGCAAGCAAAATTTCTGCAACTGGGCATGCCTTACGGACCGTATGGCTTTAGGTCTTACGCCGTAAGACCTTCTGATAAATAAGTTTCTATTTTCGGCAGTTTTGGCACTGGACTTGTATTTTTACTTGTTTGCCATTTTTAACCCTTCTAACTTGTTATTTAAGCTATATGAAGGGTATACAAGCATATGTAACTTGGATTTTGTTCCGAATATGTCGTGAATATCATTTAGCTCGATCGTAAGATTATGTATTTTGTAAATAAAATATAAAATTTTATTGAGTACGAAAATGATAGAAATTGTACAATGGTTGGAAATTGTGAATGTTACAGAGGAGACTTAATCAGAGGAGACTTATGAGAAAAGATGGGGGTATTTCATTTTCATTTGATCCTCTCGTTCCCAGGTAAACTCTAGGCCGTGTTTGGATTCCCAGCGAACTTTAACAATTTGTATCCAACTTCATTTTAGTTTCTTAACTTCACGGTCCAAAATCTCCATAGGTTTCTCGACAAAATGCATAGTGTTATCAATGCGAATTTCATCAAGATGGATGTGAAGGTTTTCATTGGCTAAACACTTTTCAAGTTGGACACGTGGAAGGTTGGATGAACGTCCCAAGTTCAGGAGGTAGTTCAAGTTTGTAGGCCACATTTCCAACCCTTTCAAGGATCTTAAAAGGTCCCACATATCGAGGTGCAAGTTTTCCTTTCTTTCCAAATCTAACCACACCTTTCCAAGTGGGTACCTTGAGAAGGACATGATCACCAATTTTGAATTCCAAAGGATAGCGTCGTTTGTCAGCATAATTCTTTTGACGACTTCTAGCTATCAAAAGGTTATTGCGAATTTTCATGATTTTGTCTGTTGTTTCTTGAATGAGTTCAAGTCCGGTGAATTGAGTTTCACTAACTTCATTCCAACAAACAGGTGAACGACATTTTCGACCATAGAGAGCCTCGAATGGAGCCATGTTGATGCTAGAGTGATACTGTTGTTGTAGGGGAATTCGATCAAAGGCAAATGCGAATCCCAACTACCACCAAAGTCAATCACACAAGCTCTAAGCATATCCTTAAGTGTTTGGATTGTCCTTTTGGTTTGTCCATCCGTTTGAAGACGATATGCAGTGCTCAGATTTAATTTGGTTCTCATGGCTGATCGCATGGTCTTCCAAAATGGGATGAGAAACGAGCATCACGATCTGATTTGATGTTCAAAGGAACACCATGACGGACACAATCTCATCAACATAGATCTTAGCAAGTTTGTCAGCAGATAACTCCTCACGAATCGGCAAAGAGTGTACTGATTTAGTCAGACGGTCAATGATTACCCACATGGCATCATGACCTTTAGAAGTGCATGGGAATTTAGTGATAAGATCCATAGCAATGTTTTCCCATGTCCGTACTAGTATTTCCGGTTGTTCAAGTAACCCGGAGGGACGTTGATGTTTTGCCTTGACTTTAAGACAAGTTAGGCATTTAGAAACATACAAGGCTATGTCCTTCTTCATACCCGGCCAACAATACTGGGTACGAAGATCCATGTACATTTTATCCACACCAGGATGCATAGAATAACCAAACTTATGGGCCTCATTCATCGATATTGTACGAAGATTGTCTTGGTTTGGAACCCACAAACAGTTTAAGAAATAGAGTAACCCATCATCTATAGTTTCAAGTTGAAGCTCAAGATTATGTGACAGTTCATTACACATCACTTGGGTTACACAAGTACGTTGGGCTTGGAAAACACGTGTTGGATATCTAACTGAACTCGAACACAGTGGAGCTTGACATGTTTTTTACGACTATGTGTGTCAGCTACAACATTCGCCTTACCAGGATGGTAGCGAATTTCGTAGTCATAGTCGTTCAGAAGTTCGACCCAACGTCGTTGCCTCATGTTTAGTTCCTTCTGATTGAATATATGTTGGAGACTTTTGTGGTCAGTGAAAACCACACATTTCGTACCATAAAGGTAGTATGTCCAAATTTTGAGAGCGAAAACAACAGCAACTAACTCAAGATCATGAGTTGTGTAGTTCTTTTCGTGGATTTTTAATTGTCTTGATGCATAGGCTATAACTTTGTCTCTTTGCATGAGAACACAACCAAGGCCTAGATTTGAAGCATCGCAATATACGACAAAGTCATTGTTGCCATTCGGTAGGGATAGAATAGGAGCATCACAAAGCTTGTGTTTCAAGGTTTGGAAAGCTTCTTCTTATTTGGGTCCCCACACAAAAGGTTTATTCTTTTGAGTCAAAGAAGTGAAGGGAACCGCAATCTTGGAGAAGTTTGCAATGAAGCAGCGGTAATAGCAAGCAAGAACAAGAAAAGAACAAACTTCGTTACGAGTAGTGGGTGTACTCCAATCCTTAATCGCACTGATTTTGGCGGGATATATATGTATACCTTGTTCATTGACAATCTGACCCAAGAATTGAACTTCCTTTAGCCAAAATTCACACTTGGAGAATTTGGCTTAAAGTTGTTCTTTATTTAAAAGTTCCATTGTTAGTCGGAGATGATGTTCGTGGTCAGCTCGAGATTTTGAATAAATCAAGATGTCGTCGATGAAAACAATGATGAACTTGTCTAAATAAGGTTTACAAACCCTATTCATTAAGTCTATGAAGATGTAAGGAGCATTTGTCAAACCAAAGGGCATGACAGTGAACTCGTAATGGTCGTATCGAGTGCGAAAAGCAGTTTTGGGAATATCTTCTTTGAGTACACAAAGTTGATGATATCCAGAACGAATGTCGATTTTTGAAAAACAGGTAACGCCGTGTAGCTGAATCAAAAGATCATCAATAGAGGTAGGGGATATCGATTTTAAATCGTGAGTTTGTTGAGCTCACGATAATCGATGCACATGCGAAAGAATCCATCCTTCTTTTTCACAAACAGCACCAAAGCACCCCATGGGGAGAAACTTGGACGGAGAATCCTTTGTCCAAAAGTACTTGGAGTTGTTTTGATATGCATCTCAGATGGTGCAAGATGGTAACTAATTTGGCAATTGGGGTTGGCACCAAGTACAAGGTCTATGCGAAATTCCACTTGCCGTATTGGATGTAAGCCAGGTAGTTCTTCAGGAAACACCTCGGGAAAATCTCGAACAACGGGATGTCTTGAACACTCTTACTCTTGCCTTTCTCCTCTATGATATGTGCCAAAGAGGACTACATATTTCTTTTGTAGGTATTTTTGGGCTTGGGTACAAGTCACGAGTTTTAGGCTACTAGAGGGTTTCTCTCCATGAACTTCTAAGATTTTGCTAGATGGAAGAGGTATGCAAACAATCTTATCAAAACAGATCACTTCAGCATGGTGTTTGGTTAACCAGTCCATTCCTACTATGACGTCAAAACTCCCAAGTGCATTGGCGTGAGGTCAATGGGAAAAAGATGGTTATTGAGGTTTAATTGGCAACTACGAATGACAGAATCGAGTACAAGAGATTTGCCACTAGCTATTTCTATTGTTAAAGGTTTTCCTAGTTTTATGCTAGGCATGGATAGAAAAGGTTCAAAGGCTAGGGATACAAAACTTGTATTGGCACCCGAATAAAAAGAATAGAAGTAGGACGATTGTTAACAAAGAATGTACCGTCAACTACATCATTATTATCACGAGCCTCGTTAGCGTTTATGTTAAATGCGCATCCATAGGCTAGATTTGCATTAACAAGCTTTGGGCAGTTATTCTTGAAGTGGCCCATCTCGCCAAAGTTGTAACAAGACCCAGGTGGAAAGTGAGGTCGAGAGGATTTGCTTGAGGTTGAACAAGATTTGGAATAGCTTGATTATGGAACAGATCGACAAACATTGGCCAAATGACTGAATCGTCCACATAGGTACATTGAGGACATGGAAAATTATTTTGGTGATGACCATTGCATCGGTTGCACAATGGTGCAGTGCCAGCGTTGGTTTCCTAATAGGAGGTTGAGCTGGTTGGTTGAGAGTAGCTTCATTGGGTTGAGTAACAGCAGCAAAGTTCTTTGAAGCCTTACGCTTCCATGAATTCTTGGAGGGTTCGATTTTATTTCCTTTGGTTTTTCCTGTGAAGTCTTGGCAGTATTTTCTTGTCACTCTTGTGAAAGAGTTTCTTTTCTTGACTTGAGAGTCGGTTAGAGTTGCGCCTAGTTCGATAGCCTCTCTAACGGTAGCTGGCTTACTACCAGTAACTATATCTTGAATCGGGTCAGGGAGGCCATCAATGTACTTCTCAATTGCCTTATCCAAAGGCGTGACCGTGGTGGGACATAGCAGGCTCAACTCTTCCTATCGATCTGTGTAAGTACGATGTTCTCCACTATCTTGCTTAAGATCGTGGAATTCATTCTCGAGTGCCCTTATGCGTGGGCAGAACTCTTTCATCATTAGAGTTTTAAGTTCTGCCCACGTTTGTGCCATTGCTACGTCTGCACCTCTGTTCTCATAATTCCGTTCCAGATATGAGTGCTCTCTTTTGGAAAACACTCGAAGCGAACTCTACCTTGGTTCATTAGGACATTGAACATGGCGAAAAGTGCTCTCGATGCTCTCAAACCATTGTAGGAGCCTAGCAGCTCCCTCAGACCCATTGAACTTGAATTGTTTATAGTTACAAGGAGAAGGTGCATTGTTTTTGTTATTGTTATTGTTGGCTTGGTTGAGTTGGGTTACAAGGTCTTGTAGTATCGCAGCCATTTGTGGAGTGATCGATAGCCGCCATTTCGGGTCTTGTGTAGGGTTGCGACGAGGAGGCACTCTAAAAGAGAGGAAATTTGAGAGGAAAAAAGTGAGATTGATATTAGATAGTCAAAAAGAAACGTTTTAAAAATATCGACGAAACATAAGGATTCTGATCATTTATTCGTTACTTAAAACGAACAAACAACACGATGACTGATCAAAGTAAATAGGTCTTTATAATGTATCGTGAATACATGCTTTAGCCTATAAGTGGACACTCACCCCAAGAGTTCCTAGGTAAGAGTTACTGTCCGATTAAATGGATTTGTACGAACACTCTAGCCGTAGACAGAAAACTAGGGTACAGGCATCCACCCTTCCAGACTGCACATGTTCACATTATTAAAACCCAAACTTTAATGGGGATTTTGAAAACATCAAAGGCTTAAAAGCCTAAAAAAATCATCTAAGGATAGATGATGACTTCTTGTAGAAAGTCATGGAAAATTTTGACTTTTTAAGTTTGATTAATGGTTTTGCATTGTTATGTAATCACCTAAGGATAGGTGATGGTATTGTATTAAGAATCTATACGCGAGTTACCTCACGTTAGGTCCTACGAAGGTTATAGTCTAGGTCAAAAGCATTACTAATAACCTAATTCTCTATAACCATGGCTCTGATACCAATCTCTGTAACGCCCCGACCGCGTAAAACAACAAACCGCGGCGAAAAGGTCGGGGAGTCACGTTACAAGAATTGTTTCAAACACATGGTATCCAAGGTTTTGTTTTATTGAATTAATAATTTAAATTGTCTTTGGATAACACAAACAAAATACAAACAATTGCCTTTAAGTTTTAAAGTAAACTAAGGCCCGAGTCTACCCTACGTGCAGCATGTGCTCATAATCATCACACATTAGCACCTGAAACATATGTGAAAAGGACGATCAACAGAGAATGTTGGCGAGTAACATAGGTTTTGTGTGTCATATACATGGCTTTGTATTAATATTTGCAATACTCGTCCGACTACGAGAGTCGATGAGTGAAAACCTTGTATCCCAACTTGTATTAAATGTTTGGTGTTGCAATTTGTTTAACGAACTATAAAAGTTGGTATGAGTTATAAAACCTTGTAGCCATGAATCTTGACAAAAGTGTTTCTTTTGTAAAACCGTAAAAGAAATCAATTTAAAATAAATCCTTGTATGGTTTATACATCTTTAATTGAAAAGCGTTCGTGACTTGTCTAAAACCATTTGTCCTTGTTTTGTATAAACTAATCATCTGTGTTATGTATAAACAAATTGTCCGTCTTATGTATAAACCGATCATCCTTGTTTTGTATAAACCATTCGTCCTTTTTTAATTGGGTAAACTGTGGTTGTTTTAGTGAATACATTCAAGCCTGTGTTGACTCGTCTCATCTAACAGACCACCAAAGGATCTATTAGAATATTTGACTAACAAAGCACCAAAGGAATTATTAAAATATAGTTTCTATGGTTCCCCAAACTTCCCACAAACACCGGGAATTTAGGTAATGGGATTGTTAGTCCTATGGCACCATAACACACTACTGATCGGCTTGGCCAAAGTTAATGAATGTCATTCGTGTTATGGTAATGCACCAATAAGTTTCCACATTTTTGAGAACATATTGTTATATATAAACCATATACTTGTTTTGAAAACTTGAAAATAGTTTAGCACATATGAGTCACCCCAAAACATTTAGAAAACACAGAAGAGGGGAGCTCTGTACTCACTTGGATTGCGTAGATGTCTTGTGTAAACAAAACTCAAGTGTTCAAGTGTTTTCGAATATGTCGGATAAATAAGGGTAGTGTATAATGTGACTTATTCGGAGGAACGGATAGAATAAGGTTCATAAACCAAACGAGTGGAGGATCTCGTGTAATATAGTTCATAATACCTTACATTTTGATTTGGAATTATCTAGGAGTGTTTTGACTTGTTAGGACTTGTTAAAGTGGTTTACGCAACTTTAACGGGTCGTATGCGTAACTACGGTTTTGTATGGTTAAATAAGTCCTATGACAAGTTTAACATGTCAAAATTAGTTTAATTATTTTGTATGATCAGTTTATAAGTTAAAGATAATAACCATACATGTTTAAAACTATTTTTTGTGCCAAAAGGGAATTTTTGACATTTTAAAAGTATATATAGGTGACTCATCATTTTATTCCAAACAACATGACCAAAAGGTATAACCTCAGAGTGTTATTCCCTGTATTACTATGGTCATATAAATGGGCTTGGTCGGATTCTAAAGTTGACCAAACGAGTTAGAGTCGAAAGTCAAAGCGGAAGTCAAACCGCTCGACTTTTGACTGGGGAAAAAGCGATAGAACATGTCTAATATGTTATAAAACTGATTTGGTGTCAAATATTTAAGTTTTAATACTCGAAAACACTTTCTTCGTAAAATGCGTTTTATGCACTTTTGACTTTTATTTCGTAAAAGTTTGACTCGTCATCTCGCCTACTAAACGTGATGATCAGAAGGTGTAGTCACAAGAGATTAACATCTTCATTATTATGAACATGTAGCAAAGTTCAGTATGAACTTTGACTTAACCAAAATGGTCAAAACCGAAAGTCACACAAAAAGTCAATTTGTTTGACTTTTGGCTCATAACTAGCCAAAGTAATGAAAAAGAGTAAGGAAGAACACTTACTTGTATTCTAGTAATGTTTAGAAATCAGTAGGAGGCCTCTAAAGAGAAGTAAACTCTATAAATGAGGGATTCGCGAGGGGAGAGTGAATTGAGCAAGTTGAAAGGATGAACATATGAGGCTATTTATAGTTGAACAAGTTCATCTAGATCATGCCAAGTGTTATGGGACTTATCTTGATGTTAACAAGTGTCTGAAGAGGAAGGGGTGGCAATTACGTGCTAGGTGTCAAGTAATGAGCATAGCTGGCAGAACTTGGAGGCCAAGCAAAATTTCTGCAACTGGGCATGCCTTACGGACCGTATGGCTTTATGTCTTACGGTCCGTAAGACCTTCTGATAAATAAGTTTCTATTTTCGGCAGTTTTAGCCCCGGACTTGTATTTTTACTTTTTTGTCATTTTTAACCCTTCTAACTTAGTTAAGCTATATGAAGGGTATATAGGCATATGTAACTTGGATTTTGTTCCGAATATGTTGTGAATCTCATTTCGCTCGATCGTAAGATCAAGTATTTCTTACATAAAATATAAAATTTTATTGAGTACGAAAATGATCGAAATTGTACAATGGTTGAAAATTGTGAATGTTACAAATCTTTTCACCAACCACAATTGGAACAGATGTTTTGATTTCTTCAGAACATGTTTTTGATTTAATCACCCAATTTTGGTTTTTCGAAATTGAATTTTTGGAATAATATTTTGAATCTTTTTGTTCTATTTTGATTGATGATTCACCAGCATTTTTAGTTGAAACGTTAAGATTTGCTAATTTCACATTGTTTTTAGATTCGTTGTTTCATTATAAAATATGAGTAGGAACAATCATTAAGGATTTCTGTTTTACGTCCTCTGAAGTTTACTTGACATTGTAAACAGGTTTTGAGATATTTTGTGGACATCGTGTTGCAATATGCCCCACTTAGTTGCATTTAAAACGCTTTTGATTGTGTGTTACAATAGTGAATCCTTGAACCTATTCACGTTGTCGTTTTTCAGCAAAGAATTCTTCGTTTGGTTGTTTGCTTGAAAAACTTTCTTTTTCACCCTCTTAGCTTGTACAAGAAACAAAAAAAAAATATTTGTGAACTTTGTATTTTCAAACCTGTTGTTGTTCTTACCAAACCCCAAACCCTGTCTCCCGTGATAGTTATTCTTCTTTTGATTATTAGAATAGGAGTGTTTTGGTTTGGAATAGTAAGATTCATACAAATTATCAACACTTTGTCAACTTTGTCCAGGTTCACGTTCTGAATCGAAAATACGTCATTAGAATACAGTTTGTCAGATCCGTTCATTTTGTACATGACAATATTCGGATCATCTTCAAACCATGTTTTGATTTTGAAATATAATTCTTGTGAAAACTATCGTCATTTTCAAAGCATGAGCTTGAACTTGTTTTCTCAGGATTAGATTGAGCACTTTCAAATTTAGTGTTTTCACTATCATTTTCTAAAACTTTGTCAACAATATTTTTAACCAACTCTGACTCACAATCATTTTGTGACTTGGTATAGGTTATATCGATGTTTTCAGGCAGCTCAACTTTCTTTTCAATTCTTAATTTCAAATTAAGCACCTTTTCCACCCCGTCAAGATTTTTTCTGGAATAACTGTTCCATATCGGTGGTGGAACTCGATCTAGACCTCTATTCTGCTAACCATACACATCCTCTCCCATTTCATCTTTTCCCGTTGGTTTAGGAAGAATATGATCCAGCACATAAGACGTTGAATAACTGACCAATTTCTTATTAAACCATTCCGATTCGATCCAGACAATTTCTATCTCCTAATTTAATTTAGCGATCGTGTCAATGTGAATGTTTATTGCCATTTGTTTGTCCATGACCGTCGCTTGAGCATAGAAAGCATAGCGTTATCTTCTTTGTTAGCATCTCGGTATTGATTAATAGTTTTGCTCAGTTTATCATAAGTTTCTTTTGTATCTTTTAGATCACCGGATAGGTTATCAGTGTGTTTTTTAAGTTCTTTATACTTCATCCTTCACAAAACAATCTTTGCATGGCTCTAAGCACTTCATACATTTTTTATCTGTGTCTTTCTTCTCACTCTTACCCTCCTCTTTGACTGACTTAATCACAACCTCCTAAACTTTATCAAAGACTACCTCTTGTAGTTGTGCCATCATAGCTTTATCGGCAATCTCCTTGAGGTTCTTAGCATCCATTTCTTTGTTGACATCGATAATTTCTTCTACATACTACTTTGTTTCTTCATCGGTATGACTGATTTAAAAGCATTATGAAAAATATCTTCTTCAGCACTCTGATCATAGTAATATTCATCAGAATTTTCATCTGGAGTTTCATCAAAAGCAACTTCAGCACACTCTTCGTTTGTAACTTCTTCGACTGTTTCTTCTTCTGCTGGTTCAGGTTCTTCAATGATTTCTGCTAGCAATGCAAGACTTTTGGTCTTTGGAATGTAGTCGTTCCAATTGAAGCCTTTGTCTTCTTGAGTGACCACAAGAGCTTTGTCTTTTGATTTCGCTAAAGCATCTTCAATTTTGATATGCTTTGTTATGCTCTAAGGTTGTGAAGATGTTCGCTGATAAATTGCCTTCTTGTAATAGTCGTCATCGAATAGATTATGGTTTCCATGTACTTCTCGGTTTGGACACTCTCGTTTAAAATGGCCCTTCTTTCTCCACTTGAAACAAGTAACCTTTGATTTGTCAAATACCAGTTTCATTTCCGGACCACCCAGATTATTTCTTCCAGTTATTTCCATGAATTTTGAGCTCGACGAACAATACTAGCCATACACCACTTAATATCAATAAGCTCTAACTCCCCCGGATCAATTTTGATCTTAATCCTCCTTTGTGATATTCGGATTACTGATCTTTCCTGCAACAAAGACTGAGGCAAGTAAAGCCATGTGCTGTTTTGCCGCTGTCTCTGTAAAGTCTTGAGCATTTTCAAGATTTACGACTATGTTACACTACAGGATTCGTTGATTGGGGTTGTTTAGATTGTTCTGGCTGTTTTACCTATCGTAGTTGTTCGAACTTTGGGAAGATTAGGGTGTCTGTGTTGTAGTATTTTATTCAGAACTTGGAAATAAGGGAATCCCACTACCACTATTCGAACTTGGAAAAAGCATTTGATTAGTTGTCTGCACTAAACGCAGTCTGGATCTTTAGGCTTTGAGTATTAGCATCAGTTCTACCATTGAAGTATCGATTCACATCTTGTTGGGCATGTGCATTTCTTGACTTAGCCATTTTCTGAAGCTCTAACTCATGTCATTTCAAGTTTTCGATAAACTTTGCTAGATTCCATCTACTATTTTTCAAAACCCTCAAATAAGTCGACCATTCGTCCTCTTGTAATGCGTCGGCTAGTTTGTCAATCAACTCTTCCTTGTCTTTTGTAATATTCAACCTCTTCATTTCCACGACCAAATGACAATATCTCTCAAGGAGCTACTACATCGATTCGCCTTTTAAAGCAGTGAAAATATCAAATTCCTTTTTAATCAGAACTCTTTTACCTTTAATCATTGGTGTATTGCCTTGGAATTTCACTTACAATGCGTCCCATATCGATTGCGCATCTCCTTGATGTTGTAACAATGTGAAAATGTCTTCTTTAATCGCCTGTTACAGAATATTCAACATCTTCTTTTCCCGTGTACACTTTTCCTTTTCTATTCGAGTAAACTGCGCATCTCCTTGATGTTGTAACAATGTGAAAATGTCTTCTTTAATCACTTGTTACAGAATATCAACATCTTCTTTTCCCGTGTACACTTTTCCTTTTCTATTCGAGTAAACTACATGATACTTTTCTCGAGATCATTCTCTCCTGTGGGAGCAGTGTACCCTTCTTCAATTGCATACCAACAATCTAGATAATTTGCCTGAACCCAGTTTTCGAGACGTTCATGCAAGCCTTTATAATCTTCCAGATTCATCAGTTTAGGCGGCTTCGTCGTCATTCCCATTTTATTATCAAGACTTAAATTTTGAACTACTAACGTTGTTGTTGTATCGAAAGCATTGTAGAACTCGTTCTCCATTTAGTCGAAAATTTTGAATAAATCAAGTTTTGTGTGAAGATAGCTTCGTGCGGGCTAAAACAAGAAAAACACAAATGTGGTTAAGTTCATACGAGGGTAAAATTATATTTTTTGGGATCTATCCTTATACGTACGTAAAGACCAAATATCTAAAAGCTATCTTCGTGGGAAGGTAAAATATTGACGTTGAAAGATTTTATTCATACAAAGGTAGTTCGTACGAACAAGGTAACTTCGTGCGAAGATGATTTTCAAGTTTTCTCGTTTTTTGTTGATTTTATCATGATTCTGATTGAATTTGTGACAACCAGCAAAATTTTATGATAATTCCGTTCCACTTAATCACTATTTATACAATTTTATTGCGTTCTTTTGATGAAAATTATGAATAATTGAGTCGTAAAAAGACTAGCAGTTATAGGACATGTTAAAACATTACAATTCATATTGCCGATTCGTCGTGTCGCGAAAACAAACAACTATGTCCTAAAATGTTGGTAGCAAAAAGCTGAAAAACACTATTCACCTGAACACACTATCCATGCTAGGAAGATTGACACGAACAGGATATAAAAACATATCCAAGGCTATACATATATCAAAACCCTAATGTAGGGATACAACTTGCAATAACGTGTTACTTTCTGGTACAATGTCCAAATTTATAAAATGTCCGATTCGAACTAAAATATAACAAATATAACATGTCCGCAACTTGAAAATTCAACATTTTCAATGTCCATAAGGCTTGCAAATGATACTAATCATCTTAAACGAAAGCAAGAGTATCGATTAATTTTTCAAGTCATCATTCCCAGTATTATGACGCAACTTTCACATATTAACCGAAAGTGACCCGATGACCGAACTAGTAGCATTTTTACTATCCAAAACTAATACCAACTAGTCTAGTGAATTAGTTAAGATCATTTAACATCCTAAGTCGTTAATTACACTCTAATTAACCTAGTTTAGCCTAAACACCTAAATATCTAGCATTTAAGATATATAGCACATGTTATATAACAATGTTACACTTTACCCCTTCCTGTTTTGAAATCGGTCATGAGAGAGGCCCACAAGCCCCTCACCAATATTAGAAATATGATGGTGATGATGTGTGAAGCATGGGCCACCAAGATCTCAATTTGAGTTATGGAAAGATCTTGCACATATATAATCACCTACATCACCACCTAACCTTATCATTTACCATTTTCAGAAACCCACAAACCCCCTCACTCCTTCCTCTATCTACAGCTCAAGACCACCACCATCAACCTCCATTTTTCATTCAATAACAAGCCTAAAACAAGCACTATTAAACCACTACAAGGATGATTTAAGAAGTTGCAAGCATGGAAACTTTGTAGGAGCATATATGAGCTTGAAGAACTTATTATTTTCTTCATTTTCTTCTTCATAGAACATCACTAGGCTTGTGCTAGATTGTAAGATCATCTAAATCCTTGTTTATACTTCTTATCTTATGTAGATTATGGAAGTACACCTTGATCATTTTGAAACCCACTAAACAAAACAAAACACTTATGTTAGGATCGGATTTTGAATTGTTGAAAAAGTTTAAAGAGGAAAATGATGAGTGAAGATCAATCAAGAGAAAATGAAGCAGAAATATAAACTTTGATTCACAACAATTGGAAAATTGTTTTCATAAACATGCTTTTGTTATATCAATCACATATGCATGTATATTCACAAACTCCCCCTCGACCTAAGATCACTCTCTTTGTTCGTAAGGAAAGAAAAAGAAGGATAGATTGATAAGTGATGAAGAGTGATGAATAGAATAGTTAGGCACTTTTCTATTTATAGTACAATCGTAACCTCTAGGCATCTTATGACGTCCCTATGAAAGTGACATCTAACAAACTAAACAAACTATAACATCTGCTAGACTAAAACACTATTACATTAAAATACAATAGAGGCACTTATGGTAACAACTGCTGAGATATCCTCTGTTGGTCTTGACCCTATGTTGGTCTTCAGCACACTTTACTTCAACAGACTTTATCTTCATCAGTGGTTCTCATTTAGCAAACCTTGGCTTCAGCAGATCTTAGCCGTTGATCAGATCTTGTAAACAGTATTTATAATCCAACAGAGTTTAGATCACCAGACCTTTATTATAAGGGATCAGATGTTAGAAAGTTTTGGCTTTTCAATCATCTGTTCTTTTGTAGGGTTCAACAGATCCAACAATCTCCCCTAGAACAGATGATGCCAAAACCCTTTTATTGCTGATCTTTATTTCTCAACATTAGTTCCCTGATTTGCCCTTTGAACTGTAGTTCAAAGTTCATAGAGAACATGTCTTCAAAATCCCTTTCCAGTTCAAGATTCATAAGATCTTTGAGGTCTTCTACACACAGACCATATGCATCCTCCATTTTATCTTCTTGACTGTAGCATCTGATTTAAGCAAAGTCAATTCATGGGTGTCTGTGGATGACTTCCACTTTAGAATTTTGGATCAGTTGGTTTTCTTGGGATATGACTTATTATTGAGCTTGGTGCTAGGGATTTGCTAGCAAGTTTTACAATGGATTCTCTCAACTTCTCACTTGCAGCATCTGTGTGATAAAGCAATTGGCATCTGATTCACTCTTTTCTTTTCTCTTCATACCATCATCATATGCCAATGTCTTTTGCGTTTTCAAGTGAATCAAGGAAAGTGTGGGTAAAACAATGGTTGATGAATGCTTTTTGGAGGTATAGGTTTATTTAGGGTTAACCACTGTTGGTGAGTAGTCTGGCCTTTTAGGAACTGAAGGATCTTTCTTTCTAAGCTCTTCCGATTTTCTATAGGTATCTACATCCTTGGATTCAGACCATCTAGCAATTGACCTTTTATTACCATAATTAGCAGCAACAAGCTCTTGCCTCATCCTTTTAAGCTTTAAAGCTCTGTTCTAATCTACCTACCTATTTTTCTTCCAATCAGGTGGAGTTGGCTTGTGTAAAGGATCATTGAGCATTGCTTGTATTCTATCAATTTCTTCTTTAAGCTCATTTGATGACCAATCTTTGAACTGTGCTCTATTGGCTTTGTAAGGTTTGTACTTCATAATGTGATCAAGAGAATACTATCTCAGTTCTTCATCCAGCTTAGCATTCACAGGCCTTTTAGACATAGACTTACTCATGTCCTTGGCAAAGTCTTCAATTTTTTTAACTTTGCTTAGTTGATGTGACAAAATGGATTGAGTAGTCTTGTCATCTTTCCCTTTGCTCTCTTCTTTAGCTATGTCCTCAGCCTGTTTGGCTTTTAGTTTTTGATATTCATCTAAATTTCTTGGTTTTCTATAACCAAAGAGAGATGGGAAGTTCAGCTTTAAGGTATCCTCTACAGTGAAAAATGATTCAATTTCCTTTTGAATAGGATATCGTGTGGTAAGTGTAATGTCAGCTGGTCGTTTTTGTGGTTGTGGTGAAATAATTATGGTTGGAAGTGAAATGGATTGAGATGGTTGTGATGAGAGTGGTGTGTATATGGGTTGTGATGATATAGGTATTGGTGATGGAATCTCTTTATCATCATCTTCAACAACAAAAGTTTTTCTTTTGTGTTTGAAGGTAATTATTGGTGATGGTGGAGGTGCGGAAATTCTTGATGGAGTGGTTAGTGGTTGAATTAAAGTGGGAAAGTTGATCAGGGCAGTGGTTTGGTTAACATCAGTTGTTACATCTGTGGTTCCAGCATCTGCTGTCACAACATTTGTAATAACATCTATTGGATTGGTTTTTGGTGTTGGTTTCTTTGGTGGTGATTTGGGTTTGGTTTGAGAAAAGGATACATTAAGATTAGGAACAGCAGTGGTTTAGAAGAGGTGGAAGTTGGTTGTCTAGCTTTTCTAACAGGCTTTCTTTTTCTTGAAGTACCAACATCTTCTTTTTCCATCTACATAGCATGTTCCTGTTCAACTAGTTGTGTGGCTTTAGCTTCTAATGTATCTTGTCTCTTTTGCTTAACATCAACAATCTTTTCTGCCTCTTTATCTAGGGTCTCATCAATCCCTTTTTTCCAAAATTGGCATTTGATTCTGCAGCAGTGGTTTTTTCTAGCTGTTGTTGTTGTTGCACCTTTGGTTTTGCAATTAAATCAGGTTGCAACTTTCTCATTGTATCTTTCTCTCCCCTTTTGGCATCATCCATAACATCTTCTGTAATGATTGTAGTCGGGGCAGAGCCAGTTGTCTTAAGTAAATGATCTTTGATGGCTTTGATATCTGCTTGAGTATCTTTGTATCTAGCCTCAACCATATTTTTGATGAGCTTCATATGGGTTTCATGTTGAATATCTGCTACTTTCCTCTAAGCCAAGATAATTGGTTGCACAATGTGCCATAGGGCATCAACAGTTTGTGGTGTGGATGGTTGAGATTGAGAGTTTTGTAGCACTTGTTTCATCATGGATTTAATTTCATCAACTGATGATTCCATGGTGGTGATCCTCTCCATCAATCCTTGGTATATTATTTTATCACTTAAATAAATAGGATCATCTAAATTCCTACCAGAGGTAGTTGTATTTGGACCAATAATAGGAGGGATCTCCATGCTAGCAGACCCAAATGCCTCTTTGTCTTGGTACTGGGGACTTCCAACTGAAGCAGAGGTTACAGTTGTAGCCTCAACAGTTGTTGCCTTCAAGAAAGTCTTATTAATGTAACCACTCTCCAATTGAGAAACAGTGGTTTCTTCAATTATAGTGGCTGCTTCACTTGAACTACCACCAAGAATTAGTTGTAACTCATGGGGTGTAGCCTCCTCAGCTGTTTCTTGGTTAGCAAAGAAAGTTAACTCAGACTCAGTCACATATAGAGGTGAACTCTCATGAACAAGTGATGGAGAGGAATTGATTTGTGTATGAGTCATTTCTATTGCACGAAAAAAAGGTATAATGGTAGGTGGAAGTACTGTGGGAGAAGGTTGTGGTGTAGAAAGCGACTTTGCCCTAGGAGAGGTGCTTTGGAAGATTGAATCAAGTGACTCAATTGCTTCATATTGTGGTGTCCCTGTGGATACAACTTGTTTCTTTTATGATGAATCAAGAGGAGCTTGTGTGGGTTGAGATCTTTGTTCCAACTGTTGTGAGGAAGTAGCTGCAGTGATTCCAAGTGACTTATGTGTTGTCACTAGGTTAATCTCTAGGATCTCATCTTCCAAAGATACCCTTTTTGGTTGCTTTTTGTAGGCTTTTTGGATATGGAAGGTTTCATTTTAGATTTTCAGGTGTGGGTTGCACAACACCGCTTATGGTATCATGATCACCAGGACCAGTGGGCTCAGCAACTGAGGTTTGAGCTTGTGATGTGGATCCAAAATTTTCTCATCCCCCTTTTCTTTTGTTTTGGAAATCTTTGGCTCCATGTTTTTTATTCTAGTAAAAGTCTCATGTGTAAGACTTTTCATCTCAAATACAACTCCCTGTTTAAAATATTTTTCTGGAAGGTATTTTTGAAGATAATAGCTCAATAGCCTTGGGTATAACAGAAAAGCTTTATTTTTAGAAATTTTATTATAATTTTCCACCAAGTCCAGAAACAATGCTTGGGATAGATTAAAATCAGATTTTTCAAAATAGCATATCCTAGATATTGAATATTTTTTGGAATCTCATTAAATGAGGTGGTCTTTGCCGAAAGACATGTCAGTTAAGTATGGAAAAAATATCTCATTTTCAGCAGGAAAGTTAGGTTTATAAATGGTAACACCTGATAACTGACCCTCATACCACATTCTATGAACTCAGCATGTAGTTCCTGCTTCAAAAAAGAAGTTTTACTAGCTAGGTCATGCAAACCCAATATTGTCGAAATTGAGGATGGGGAAATTTTTAAAAGGTTTTCTCCGATCTTGGAAGTACATATGGCTTTTTTTTCAGATTTGACTTTAGCATTAGCCAAGAACTGTCGAAGTGTTTCCACATAAATGGGTGCATTCAAAAGCATTATATCTTTATACTTTGATGATGTGAGAACATCAATTATTGAGTGGAAGGAAGTATTTGTGTCGGTTTTCTCAAAGATGGGAAGACAATTGTGTGGTGATTTGATGTTTAGAGCCATGATAGGAGATATTTGTGAGTGAAGAAGAGGAGGAGAGTAGTGGAAAACCGCTCTTTGGAATTTTGAATTCGAGACGGCAAGTGAAAACTCTATTCGGATGGAACAGTGATATTTAAAAAGGAAAAAGTGAATGCTGATGTGGCAACGGTTTCAAAGATCTGATGGTTAATCATCTGTCCACGTGTAACCTCTGATGGATAATGGATTACATTGTTAGGGAAACCACTACTGAGAACAAGCAGTGGTTGAGAACAGTGGTGATATCAGTGGATAAGACAAAACAAAGGTTACTTTTAGCAATGTATAGATATTTAAACAAACAGAGGTTTAGATACAGTGGTTAAAACAGACTTTTAGGATTATTGAAACGTACGTTGCGTACATGATGGCAAAATCGCACATTATGATACCTAAAATGAAAATCGCATGGTTCAAAAAACCTTGAAATCGCATGTACCTAAAGAAAAAACAAAATCGCATGTTGTTGAAGTTTGATGAATTCGCATGTTTTTTTTTGTAAAATTTCACATGTTCGTTTTTCAGCACAAATCGCATGTTATATAATTCATCGGCGTTTGATGGACACAAGATCGTACGGCTGGGATGATCGCGTACGTAATGTAGGATAAGAGCTCTTGTACGTTAACGGGCCTCAATATATATATATATATATATATATATATATATATATATATATATATATATATATATGGTAAGGGTAAAATGAGAACCACCTAGAGTTGCGAGAACCACTAGAACTTTTTGATCAGCCCGAGTTGGGTCAAAATGTTTTTGCACAAACGTAGATGAAAAAAATATAAACACATCTACAAAAAAGTACAAGAGTCTGAAGTTTTGACTGATGCAAGTTTTTTTTACGGTATACGTAAAATTTGGAAGAAGATAAATATTTTTTTACGCCTCATGTAAATGTGGGTATGCGACATTCTTTTTTTGCTGAAACAAGTGATTGTTTTTACGACTTTTGAGAAAAAAAATCGGAAAAACCTTTTGGATGGCCTAGTTCTCGCGGTTCTCACAACTCGTGGTCGTTCTCATTTGAACCATATCCTATATATATATATACATATATATATATAATTTATTTATGTATGTATTCTACGGAATATTTTCCCAAGAACAAAGTTCCTTCGACTTCCAATTCTACTATTATTCTTGACTCGCACAATAAGAATATCGACCTCGCGTCTATTGCAAAGCTTATGGTAGACGTGGTTCCTAAGGGAGACCTTAAGCTAGATTCCATATAAGATGGTTGTTTTTCCCGCGGATGCGGAGGTGCCTGACTTGGGTAGTGACGATGAGGCAATGGTGGTAGCCTTGGATAACAACTCTATTAGTGGGACGAGGTCACTGTGGCTCATACTAATCATGATTGATGACACTCTTGTCTAGACAAGGAAGATGAAGTACTCATCTTAAAGGTGTTGTCACACCCTGACCCGCAGCGGATATGGTAGTCGGGGCATGATTGGGTTTTCATCAAAGCTCATGACATTTACTGTAATAAAGTTTCATATTTATTAATTCAAATTAAAAGGAGAAATTCCAACAAACACATAAACCATACAAGCACAAAATGTTCTAAACATGACATTCAAGTAACGCTTTATTTTTCTTCTAAGGCCCAATCCTATGTGTTCCTTGCTTCAACCTGTTCACCTGTATCATGTGTAAAAATAGAGATTTGGGTCAACAAAAGTTGGCAAGTGAATCCCGCTTAAACATTTGAAAGAAATGATATGTTGATTAATTTAATAAAAATGTGCATAAACCAAATATGAGCAATCATATATGTAAATTATACACAAACCACATAATCATCTAGCAAATGTACACGTGAGCACGATAAATGACAAGCTGTGAGATCAAGGCTCAATCAAACGGAGCCGATCTAATTAGGCAACGCGATGCTCTACCCATATGAACGGGGAACTGATGGGCCTAATGTGAAAGCTTGACTGATATGAGAAAGCATAACCACATATAACAATAAACCAAATATCACATAGCACGTTAGTTCATATAATGGTAGTAGCACAAGTGTTTGAATAAACGATATAAATAAACAACACATGATACACCCCAAAACATGAATAAAAAGGGGAAGTTTGTAAGAATTCACTCACAGTGGGTGCATTCTTGATTTGATAACGAGCGCGCACGATTTAAAGATTCCAACCGACGAGAAAACTAACCTAAATATTTACGTAATAATTCGGTAAATATATTTCTTTTATTTAAAATTAGTATTTTTATTTAATGAAATTTACTAGGCTTTTTAGATACTTTTATGGTATTTATAACTAATTTATGGTTAAAAGACTTATTTTATTAAATATTTTTATAGTTTTTAGGTAAAAATAAAGAAAAAGGGTAATTAAAAAAATATACCTATTAGCAAGTCGAACCGGGTCTAATTCGGATTTATACGCAGCGTGTGGGACTAGAACGTGTGACCTCTCGTATATGTGCACGCAGCTCTACCAACAGAGCTACGTGTCTAACCCGAACTATATCTGAATTTAATTATACATAAACACTTACTGAGTTCAACCATTTTCTGTTTAATAATAAAAATGGTTTGATAATTTCTGAATTTGTAACGGACCAGACTCGAACCTGCGACCATGGCTTCGTGTTGCACACAGCCCGACCAATTGGGCTGTGTGACTAACCCGAAGGAAATGTGATTTTAATTAAATTTATATATTATCTGTGTGGTTTTATATTTTAGTTATAAAAAGGGTTGGTTTAATTAAGGAAATTGGTAACGTATCTGAGACTCAAACCCGGAACCATGAACTTCAAATGCACACAGTCCACCGCTTGACTATGTGTCTAACCCGGTATATTTACCGATTTTAATCCTATTTATACACACAATCGAGTTCATCTTTTCATTTTATATACCCAGAACCATAACCCGACAGTTTAATCAGATAACTCTTATTGAGTTCATTGATTTACTAGATAATAATAATACATAAAACGAAAAAAAGATTCAAGGATGAATATACCAAAACCGAGTGATCTCTGGTGAAGTTCCGGCGACGAACGAATTTCCGGCGAAGTGTGAATTAAAGAGCAGAGTTTACAGGAAGTTCGTAAAAAGTATTTGCAGTTGTGAGCGAGTTCTAAATGGATTCTAGGGTGACTATTTATAGACAAGAGCTAGCTTGAGTTTTTGTTTCTGGTTTCAAAAGATTTCGGTCAAAACTTTAAATGCCACCATGATTACATAACCGAATTAACCATGATTGAGTATTAACACATGTTTGAAAAACAGTTTCTTCTTTTTAATTTGAAATTGAAACGGAAATTGATGGTGGATTTGGGAGTTACAGCCGTTTACAGGCGGTTCTTTTGAAATGGTTTTAGAGTGTTGTTTCGATATAAGAGTTATTTGATTTAGGATTAATTCAGATATGTGTGTGTAGTGGAGTGGTGTGTTGTGTGTGTTGGTTTGGTGGAGACCCGGGTTCAATACCCGCGATCTTCATATTTTTGTTATTTTATTTTTATCATTTAACATTTATTTATTAACATTTATTACTTACTTTTTTATTTTATTTTTTATTAAATACTAACAACATAACAAATTTTGAACCTTTAACATAAATGCGTAATGAACATCATACGTATACTTGTATTTCAAAATGGAGCGGGTTTTAGAACCCGTTTTACAACGAATGTTACAGTATCCCCTACTTTGAAAAATTTCGTACCGAAATTTAGGTGGTAATATGTTTAACTTGAAAGAGAAGAGGGTATTTCTCGTGAATTGAGTCTTCGCGTTCCCAAGTAAATTCAAGTCCTCGAATTCGACTTCGTCTTAAAGATTTCTCGCCGAAGTCCATAATTTCTATAGTTTGCTCTATGAAATGCATCGATTCATCAACCTGAATGTCTTCCAACGGTATATGAAGGTTTTCATCAGCTAAGCACTTTTTCAAGGTGGATACATGGAACGTGGGATGAATCCTACTAAGTTCTTCTGGTAGGTCAAGCTTGTAGGCTACAGGACCAACTCTCTCGAGTATTTTGAATGGTCCCATATAGGGAGGTGCAAGCTTGCCTTTTTGTCCAAAACGAACAACTCTCTTCCATGGTGATACTTTCAAAAGTACTTGATCGCCAACATAAAACTCGAGTGGCTTTCGTCGTTTATCAGCGTAACTCTTTTGATGACTCTGAGCTGCAAGAAGATTATTGCGGATTTGAAGAATCTTATCCGTTGTTTCTTGGATCAACTCAGGTCCAGTGGTTTGTGCTTCACTGATTTCATGCCAACATACCGGTGATCGGCACTTATGACAGTATAATGCTTCAAAAGGAGCCATACCGATGCTCGAATGATAGCTATTATTGTATGAAAATTCAACTAATGGTAAATGAGTGTCCCAATTGCCCTTGAAGTCGATGACACATGCTCGCAACATGTCTTCAAGAATCTGTATGGTGCGCTCAGATTGTCCATCAGTTTGAGGGTGAAAGGCAGTGCTAAGATCTAAGCGTGTACCTAATGCTGATTGCACGGCTTGCCACGCTCTGAAGTAAAGTGTCCATCTCGATCCGAAATGATACTTAAAGGTACACCATGTCGACTTACGATTTCATCAATATAGATACGAGCTAACTTCTCGTTTTTGGGATCGGAATAAAATGAGCGGATTTAGTAAGACGATCGATGATAACCCAAATCATATCATGCCCACTGGAGGTGCGAGGTAACCTGGTAATAAAATTCGTGGTTATATTTTCCCACTTCCAAACGGGTATTTCGGGTTGAACAAGTAATCCTGAGGGTCGTTGATGTTCGGCTTTAACCTTCGAACATGTGAGGCACTTGGAGACAAAAATGGCGATATCCTTCTTCATGCCAGGCCACCAGTAAGAGTATCGTAGATCTTGATTCATCTTATCAGCATCAGGATGTATGGAATATCGTGTTCTGTGGGCCTCGTTCATGAGAAAAGTATGAAGATTGTCACGATCAGGTACCCAAATACGATTTAGATAATAAAGGATACCATCAGACTTGGATTCCAATTTGGTTTCAGCTCCACAAGATAATTCATCTCGCACATCATTTTCCGTAACAGAAGTATGTTGAGCTGTACGAATGCGTTTTGAAGATCAGTTACGATTTGCGAACACAAAAGATGAATGGAGTTAGCATACTCTTTTCGACTAAGAGCATCAGCCACAACATTAGCTTTACCAGGATGATAACGGATTTCACAATCATAAACATTCAAGAGTTCGACTCATCGTCGTTGCCTCATGTTTAACTCTTTTTTATTGAAGATATGTTGAACGCTCTTGTGCTTAGTGTAAATCTCACACTTTGTACCATAGAGATAATGTCTCCATATCTTTAGAGCGAACACGACTGCTCCGAGTTCTAGGTCGTGACTGGTGTAATTCTTCTCGTGGACTTTGAGTTGCCTTGAGGCGTAGGCTATCACCTTTCCTCTTTCCATTAAGACACACCCTAGTCCCTGCCCCGATGCGTCACAATAGACCACAAAGTCTTCACAACCGTCAGGGAGAGTGAAAATAAGTGCATCACAAAAATTTTGTTTCAAGGTTTGAAAAGCCTCTTCCTGCTTGGGCCCCCAAACGAAGGGTTTGCTCTTATGAGTCAAGGCTGTGAGTGGTCATGCATTATGAGAGAAGTCTGTGATGAAACGTCGATAATAACCAGCTGATCCGAGAAATGATCTAACTTCAGTAGGAGTGCATGGAACTTGCCATTCTTACATTGCTTTAATTTTTGCAGGGTCGACATGAATCCCTTTGTCGTTGACGACGTGACCAAGAAATTGAACTTCTTTTAACCAGAATTCAATTTCGAAAACTTAGTGTAGAGCTTTTAGGTTTTCAAAAGTGTTAGGATGAGTCGAAGATGTCGTTCATGATCTGATTTGGTCATAGAATAAATAAGGATATCATCGATAAAGACTATGATGAAACGATCGAGGTACGGTTTGCACACCCTACTCATCAAATCCATGAAAATAGCAGGAGCATTGGTCAAACCAAAAGGCATGACCATGAATTCATAGTGACCGTAGCGAGTTCGTACGGCAGTCTTCGGAATGTCTTCTTCACGTACTCTAAGCTGATGATAACCAGAACGAAAATCGATTTTCGAGAAACAGTAGCACCCTGAAGTTGACCTAGAAGGTTATCGATGCAAGGTAAAGGATAGCGGTTCTTGATGGTTAACTTGTTGAGCTCTCGATAGTCGATACACATTCAAAAAGTTCCATCCTTCTTCTTTACGAAAAGAACCGGCGCGCCCCAAGGTGATGAGCTAGGACGTATGAATCCCTTGTCAGTCAGCTCTTGCAGCTGGCTAGCTAACTCTTGCATTTCAGATGGGGCTAACCGATATGGAGATTTTGCAACTGGTGTAGCACCGGGTACAAGATTGATTCGAACTTCAACTTCTCGCACAGGAGGAAGTCCTGAAACATCGTCGGGAAAAACTTGAGGAAGTTCTTTAACAATCGGAATGTCTTCGAGTTTCTTCTCCTTACCCTCTTTCTTGACAATGTGCGCTAAGAATGCTATGTAGTCTTTGTGAAGGTATCTTCAAGCTTGAAGGCATGACATCAACTTGAGTCCTTTGGATGGGGTTTCACCAAAAATACAAAGAGTTTGACCGTCGGCAAGGAGAATTCGAATAAATTTTTCATAACAAACGACTTCAACGTGATGCTGACTAAGCCAGTCCATACTAATGATGAAGTCAAAACTACCCAATTTCATAGGAATAAGATCGATTGGAAAATCACGACGTTAAGAGTAAGAGTGCTGACTAAGCCAGTCCATACTAATGATTCGGCTAGACTAACGCGAGGTAAATCAAGAATAGATTCAAACTCTAAGGACACAAACTCTTATCTACACCAGTTTCAAAAAGTATTGATGCATAACTACCATTAATGAGAAATGTACCAATAACCACGTTCTAATCCGCTCTAGCCTGGTTGGCATTGATGTTAAAAGCTCTTCCTCGAGCTGGCGGATTAGCTTGATTGGCTTGGTTCACAGGAATTAGCTTGGGCTTGAGCATTTATGATGTTGACTAAACGCGGACAGGTGTTCCGGAAATGTGTTGGATCACCGCAATTGAAACAAGCTCTGACGGTGGCATCATAGGGTAGTTGGGTTGGTGAAGGGTTGAGTCATTGGTTGAGCAAGTTGTAATAGTAGAGGTTGTTGGTAGGGAGCTTGGCCTACCACTTGGTTTTTTGGTTGGGCTTGAGGTTGGTTGTGGGCTGGTCTTTGAAGAACGCGACAGGTTTGGATTGTATGACCTGCAGGGCCACAACCTGTGCAGTGAAGACATGGGTTCTTGAGAGGGTGGTTATATTGACATCGGTTGCATTTTGGGTGAGGTCGTGTATACTTTTCTTAAATGGATCGGTAGGAGGAGCAACGTGTGTGATTGGAGCGGCGGCAATGGGTTGGTTGGTTTGGGTTGGCTAATTTGTTTGAGTGATGGCAAAATTCTTCCCATTTCGCTTTCTCTTGCCAGCGAATCGAGAAGAGGATCCAGTTTGGTTGAGGTAGGGGTTTCAGCAGGTGTTTTATCTTTCTTCTTCTCGTCTTTGAAATCCCCGTTCCTGATGTGATTTTCAGTGAGCTCAGTAGCTAGCTCCATTACTGCTTCCAAAGTTGCAGGTGTAATACTCATCACAGATCTTGAATTTTGGAGGGAAAACCCCGAATGTAGTGCTCGATCAAATGGTAGAGAGGAGTGAACAAATTGGGAACCATTTGATTCAACTTGAGAAACCTCTTGTTGTAGGTTATATGGTCTCCATCCTTCTGTTTCAAGAAATAGAACTCATCTTCTAACTTCTTAATTTCACTTCTTGGACAGAAGCGTCTGGTCATGAGTTCTCTTAATTCTTCCCAAGTTAGAGCTACCACGGCTTCGTCGCCTCGTCTGCGTTTCTCAGCATTCCACCATGTGAGTGCTACCCCATATGGACAACCAGTAGCATAACCACCTTACGGTCGTTGGGACATTCACAATTGAGGAAAGTACTCTCCATCTCTTCAAACCAACGAAGGAGTGCAGTGACCCCTTTAGTCCCTTCGTACTTTGAGGGTCACATGAGTTGAAGTGCTTGTAGGTGCACTTGGTTGGTGGTTGGTGGGAAGGGGTTGGCAGCTTTTGAACCCTCCTTGTTGATTAGGTTGACAGGAATTTAGCGCGAGGTTTACAGGAAATACGTAACGAGATTATGAGTTTGACGTTTTGGTGTCATGTGCCGCATTTAGAAATTAACATCCACAAAATAATTGAGAAAAATAAATTCACTACATCCATTAGATGTCTTGGGCCTTGATCGTGTTTGGGCCCCCATATGTCCCCCATACTTGGCCTAGGTAGTCATGTGGGCCCCCATGACTACTGGGCTTTGTAGGGTTCACATTGGTTTTGGGCTTGTTAACACTTGCACCACCTGAATGAAAATCGTAAAACATGATTGCAATGTATAAAGTTGGAGGGTGTCCAAGTGTAGACACAGTGACAACTCAAAGTGGGGTTAGTTCACACGACATTTGGTGTGACATGTTTGGCCTAATAGGTCCTTCATACTCTCATCGTTAGTCTCCAGGTAGGCAAACTGGTCTGTTATATTGGATTTATACGAATGCCAATCCTAGACAGGACGTTTCGACTACCGGTACTTGTACCTTCCCAATTACTACATGCCCGTCGTAGAACTCACTTCGATGAGATTGAAAACTGAAAACATCACAACATTTTGAGAAACGAAACATGAAAATGTTCAAATATGTGGGAATTGAGTCGTGCATGATGCGTATATATGTAAGCATGATATATTAACAATATGTATATCACATTGAATATCACATAAAATCATACAGTAGTGGGAGTGCTTGCATGCATTTGTGTGTGAGATAAATGTAAAACAAGTAAATATCATGAGTTTGCATATAACCAATTAACACGTAAGACAATTAAAATCTAATTGCTATAGTATAGGCTCTAAGGCTCTAATAACCTATCTTATATCCCTATAGTCAAAAGCTCTGATACCAATCTGTCACACCCTGACCCACAGCGGATATGGTAGTCGGGGCATGATTGGGTTTTCATCAAAGCTCATGACATTTACTATAACAAAGTTTCATATTTATTAATTCAGATTAAAAGAAGAAATATCAACAAACATAGAGCTTTATTTTTCTTCTAAGGCCCAATCCTATGTGTTCCTTGCTTCAACCTGTTCACCTGTATCATGTGTAAAAATAGAGATTGGGTCAACAAAAGTTGGCAAGTGAATCCCGCTTAAACATTTGAAAGAAATGATATGTTGATTAATTTAATAAAAATGTGCATAAACCAAATATGAGCAATCATATATGTAAATTATACACAAACCACATAATCATCTAGCAAATGTACACGTGAGCACGATAAATGACAAGCTGTGAGATCAAGGCTCAATCAAACGGAGCCGATCTAATTAGGCAATGCGATGCTCTACCCATATGAAACGGGGAACTGATGGGCCTAATGTGAAAGCTTGACTGATATGAGAAAGCATAACCACATATAACAATAAACCAAATATCACATAGCACGTTAGTTCATATAATGGTAGTAGCACAAGTGTTTGAATAAACGATATAAATAAACAACACATGATACACCCCAAAATATGAATAAAAAGGGGAAGTTTGTAAGAATTCACTCACAGTGGGTGCATTCTTGATTTGATAACGAGCGCGCACGAATTAAAGATTCCAACCGACGAGAAAACTAACCTAAATATTTACGTAATAATTCGGTAAATATATTTCTTTTATTTAAAATTTGTATTTTTATTTAATGAAATTTACTAGGCTTTTTAGATACTTTTATGGTATTTGTTACTAAATTATGGTTAAAAGACTTATTTTATTAAATATTGTTTTTGTTATTGTTATTGTTGGCTTGGTTGAGTTGGGTTACAAGGTCTGGTAGTATCGCTAGCCGCCATTTCGGCGTCTTGTGTAGGGTTGCGACGAGGAGGCACTCTAAAAGAAAGGAAATTTGAGAGGAAAAAAGTGAGATTGATATTGGATAGTCAAAAAGAAACGTTTTAAAAATATCGACGAAACATAAGGATTCTGATCATTTATTCGTTACTTAAAACGAACAAAAACACGATGACTGATAAAGTAAATAGGTCTTTATAATGTATCGTGAATACATGCTTTAGCCTATAAGTGGACACTCACCCCAAGAGTTCCTAGGTAAGAGTTACTGGTCCGATTAAATGGATTTGTACGAACACTCTAGCCGTAGACAGAAAACTCAGGGTACAGGCATCCACCCTTCCAGACTGCACATGTTCACATTATTAAAACCCAAACTTTAACGAGATTTTGAAAACATCAAAGGCTTAAAAGCCTAAAAAAATCATCTAAGGATAGATGATGACTTCTTGTAGAAAGTCATGGAAAATTTTGACTTTTTAATATTGATTAATGGTTTTGCATTGTTATGTAATCACCTAAGGATAGGTGATGGTATTGTATTAAGAATCTATATGCGAGTTACCTCACGTTAGTGTCCTACGAAGGTTATAGTCTAGGTCAAAAGCATTACTAATAACCTAATTCTCTATAACCATGGCTCTGATACCAATCTCTGTAACGCCCCGACCGCGTAAAACAACAAACCGCGGCGAAAAGGTCGGGGAGTCACGTTAAAGAATTGTTTCAAACACATGGTATCCAAGGTTTTGTTTTATTGAATTAATAATTTAAATTGTCTTTGGATAACACAAACAAAATACAAACAATTGTCTTTAAGTTTTAAAGTAAACTAAGGCCCGAGTCTACCCTACGTGCAGCATGTGCTCATAATCATCACACATTAGCACCTGAAACATATGTGAAAAGGACGATCAACAGAGAATGTTGGCGAGTAACATAGGTTTTGTGTGTCATATACATGGCTTTGTATTAATATTTGCAATACCTCGTCCGACTACGAGAGTCGATGAGTGAAAACCTTGTATCCCAACTTGTATTAAATGTTTGGTGTTGCAATCTGTTTAACGAACTATAAAAGTTGGTATGAGTTATAAAACCTTGTAGCCATGAATCTTGACAAAAGTGTTTCTTTTGTAAAACCGTAAAAGAAATCAATTTAAAATAAATCCTTGTATGGTTTATACATCTTTAATTGAAAAGCGTTCGTGACTTGTCTAAAACCATTTGTCCTTGTTTTGTATAAACTAATCATCTGTGTTATGTATAAACAAATTGTCCGTTTATGTATAAACCGATCATCCTTGTTTTGTATAAACCATTCGTCCTTTTTTTAATTGGGTAAACTGTGGTTGTTTTAGTGAATACATTCAAGCCTGTGTTGACTCGTCTCGTCTAACAGACCACCAAAGGATCTATTAGAATATTTGACTAACAAAGCACCAAAGGAATTATTAAAATATAGTTTCTATGGTTCCCCAAACTTCCCCACAAACACCGGGAATTTGGGTAATGGGATTGTTAGTCCTATGGCACCATAACACACTACTGATCGGCTTAGCCAAAGTTAATGAATGTCATTCGTGTTATGGTAATGCACCAATAAGTTTCCACATTTTTGAGAACATATTGTTATATATAAACCATATACTTGTTTTGAAAACTTGAAAATAGTTTAGCACATATGAGTCATCCCAAAACATTTAGAAAACATAGAAGAGGGGAGCTCTATACTCACTTGGATTGCGTAGATGTCTTGTGTAAAGAAAGCTCAAGTGTTCAAGTGTTTTCGAATATGTCGGATAATAAGGTTAGTTTATAATGTGACTTAATCGGAGGAACGGATAGAATAAGGTTCATAAACCAAACGAGTGGAGGATCTCGTGTAATATAGTTCATAATACCTTACGTTTTGATTTGGAATTATCTAGGAGTGTTTTGACTTGTTAGGACTTGTTAAAGTGGTTTACGCAACTTTAACGGGTCGTATGCGTAACTACGGTTTTGTATGGTTAAATAAGTCCTATGACAAGTTTAACATGTCAAAATTAGTTTAATTATTTTGTATGATCAGTTTATAAGTTAAAGATAATAACCGTACATGTTTAAAACTATTTTTTGTGCCAAAAGGGAATTTTTGACGTTTTAAAAGTATATATAGGTGACTCATCATTTGATTAAACAAACGACATGACCATAAGCTATAACCTCAGAGGGTTATTCCCTATATTACTATGGTCATATAAATGGGCTTGGTCGGATTCTAAAGTTGACCAAACGAGTTAGAGTCGAAAGTCAAAGCGGAAGTCAAACCGCTCGACTTTTGACTGGTGAAAAAGCGATAGAACATGTCTAATAATGTTATAAAACTGATTTGGTGTCAAATATTTAAGTTTTAATACTCGAAAACACTTTCTTCGTAAAATGCATTTTATGCACTTTTGACTTTTATTTCGTAAAAGTTTGACTCGTCATCTCGCCTACTAAACGTGATGATCAGAAGGTGTAGTCACAAGAGATTAACATCTTCATTATTACGAACATGTAGAAAAGTTCAGTATGAACTTTGACTTAACCAAAATGGTCAAAACCGAAATTCACACAAAAAGTCAATTTGTTTGACTTTTAGCTCATAACTAGCCAAAGTAATGAAAAAGAGTAAGGAAGAACACTTACTTGTATTCTAGTAATGTTTAGAACTCAGTAGGAGGCCTCTAAAGAGAAGTAAACTCTATAAATGAGGGATTCGCGAGGGGAGAGTGAATTGAGCAAGTTGAAAGGATGAACATATGAGGCTATTTATAGTTGAACAAGTTCATCTAGATCATGCCAAGTGTTATGGGACTTATCTTGATGTTAACAAGTGTCTGAAGAGGAAGGGGTGGCAATTACGTGCTAGGTGTCAAGTAATGAGCATAGCTGGCAGAACTTGGAGGCCAAGCAAAATTTCTGCAACTGGGCATGCCTTACGGACCGTATGGCTTTATGTCTTACAGTCCGTAAGACCTTCTGATAAATAAGTTTCTATTTTCGGCAGTTTTATCCCCGTACTTGTATTTTTACTTTTTTGTCATTTTTAACCCTTCTAACTTATTTAAGCTATATGAAGGGTATATAGGGATATGTAACTTGGATTTTGTTCCGAATATGTTGTGAATCTCATTTCGCTCGATCGTAAGATTAAGTATTTCTTACATAATATAAAATTTTATTGAGTACGAAAATGATCGAAATTGTACAATGGTTGAAAATTGTGAATGTTACAAATCTTTTCACCAACCACAATTGGAACAGATGTTTTGATTTCTTCAGAAGATGTTTTTGATTTAATCACCCAATTTTGGTTTTTCGAAATTGCATTTTTGGAATAATATTTTGAATCTTTTTGTTCTATTTTGATTGATGATTCACCCGCATTTTCAGTTGAAACGTTAAGATTTGCTAATTTCACATTGTTTTTAGATTCGTTGTTTCATTATAAAATCTGAGTAGGAACAACCATTAAGGATTTCTGTTTTACATCCTCTGAAGTTTTCTTGACATTGTAAACAGGTTTTGAGATATTTTGTGGACATCGTGTTGCAATATGCCCCACTTAGTTGCATTTAAAACGCTTTTGATTGTGTGTTACAACAGTGAATCCTTGAACCTATTCACGTTGTCGTTTTTCAGCAAAGAATTCTTGTTTGGTTGTTTGCTTGAAAAACTTTCTTTTTCACTCTCTTAGCTTGTACAAGAAACAAAAAAAAATTATTTGTGAACTTTGTATTTTCAAACCTGTTGTTGTTTTTCTTACCAAACCCCAAACCCTGTCTCCCGTGATAGTTATTCTTCTTTTGATTATTAGAATAGGAATGTTTTGGTTTGGAATAGTAAGATTCATACAATTATCAACACTTTGTCAACTTTGTCCAGGTTCACGTTCTGAATCGAAAATACGTCATTAGAATACAGTTTGTCAGATCCGTTCATTTTGTACATGACAATATTCGGATCATCTTCAAACCATGTTTTGATTTAGAAATATAATTCTTGTGAAAACTATCGTCATTTTCAAAGCATGAGCTTGAACTTGTTTTCTCAGGATTAGATTGAGCACTTTCAAATTTAGTGTTTTCACTATCATTTTCTAAAACTTTGTCAACAATATTTTTAACCAACTCTGACTCACAATCATTTTGCGACTTGGTATAGGTTATATCGATGTTTTCAGGCAGCTCAACTTTCTTTTCAATTCTTAATTTCAAATTAAGCACCTTTTCCACCCCGTCAGGATTTTTTCTGGAATAACTGTTCCATATCGGTGGTGGAACTCGATTATAACCTAGACCTCTATTCTGATAACCATACACATCCTCTCCCATTTCATCTTTTCCTGTTGGTTTAGGAAGAATATGATCCAGCACATAAGACGTTGAATAACTGACCAATTTCTTATTAACCCATTCCGATTCGATCCAGACAATTTCTATCTCCTAATTTAATTTAGCGATCGTGTCAATGTGAATGTTTATTGCCATTTGTTTGTCCATGACCGTCGCTTGAGCATAGAAAGCATAGCGTTATCTTCTTTGTTAGCATTTCGTTATTGATTAATAGTTTTGCTCAGTTTATCATAAGTTTCTTTTGTATCTTTCAGATCACCGGATAGGTTATCGGTGTGTTTTTTAAGTTCTTTATACTTCATCCTTCACAAAACAATCTTTGCATGGCTCTAAGCACTTCATATATTTTTTATCTGTGTCTTTCTTCTCACTCTTACCCTCCTCTTTGACTGACTTAATCACAACCTCCTAAACTTTATCAAAGACTACCTCTTGTAATTGTGCCATCATAGCTTTATCGGCAATCTCCTTGAGGTTCTCAGCATCCATTTCTTTGTTGACATCGATAATTTCTTCTACAGACTACTTTGTTTCTTCATCGGTATGACTGATTTAAAAGCATTATGAAAAATATCTTCTTCAGCACTTTGATCATAGTAATATTCATCAGAATTTTCATCTGGAGTTTCATCAAAAGCAACTTCAGCACACTCTTCGTTTGTAACTTCTTCGACTGTTTCTTCTTCTGCTGGTTCAGGTTCTTCAATGATTCTGCTAGCAATGCAAGACTTTTGGTCTTTGGAATGTAGTCGTTCCAATTGAAGCCTTTGTCTTCTTGAGTGACCACAAGAGCTTTGTCTTTTGATTTCGCTGAAGCATCTTCAATTTTGATAAGCTTTGTTATGCTCTAAGGTTGTGAAGATGTTCGCTGATAAATTGCCTTCTTGTAATAGTCGTCATCGAATAGATTATGGTTTCCATGTACTTCTCGGTTTGGACACTCTCGTTTAAAATGGCCCTTCTTTCTCCACTTGAAACAAGTAACCTTTGATTTGTCAAATACCAGTTTCATTTCCGGACCACCCAGACTATTTCTTCCGGTTATTTCCATGAATTTTGAGCTCGACGAACAATACTAGCCATAGACCACTTAATATCAATAAGCTCTAACTCCCCCGGATCAATTTTGATATTAATCCTCCTTTGTGATATTCGGATTACTGATCTTTCCTGCAACAAAGACTGAGGCAAGTAAAGCCATGTGCTGTTTTGCCGCTGTCTCTGTAAAGTCTTGAGCATTTTCAAGATTTACGACTATGTTACACTACAGGATTCGTTGATTGGGGTTGTTTAGATTGTTCTGGCTGTTTTACCTATTGTAACTGTTCAAACTTTGGGAAGATTAGGGTGTCTGTGTTGTAGTATTTTATTCAGAACTTGGAAATAAGGGAATCCCACTACCACTGTTCGAACTTGGAAAAAGCATTTGATTAGTTGTCTGCACTTAACGCAGTCTGGATCTTTAGGCTTTGAGTATTAGCATCAGTTCTACCATTGAAGTATCGATTCATATCTTGTTGGGCATGTGCATTTCTTGACTTAGCCATTTTCTGAAGCTCTAACTCATGTCATTCAAGTTTTCGAAAAACTTTGCTAGATTACATCTAGTATTTTTCAAAACCCTCAAATAAGTCGACCATTCGTCCTCTTGTAATGCGTCGGCTAGTTTGTCAATCAACTCTTCATTGTCTTTTGTAATATTCAACCTCTTCATTTCCACGACCAAATGACAATATCTCTCAAGGAGCTACTACATCGATTCGCCTTTTAAAGCAGTGAAAATATCAAATTCCTTTTTAATCAAAACTCTTTTACCTTTAATCATTTGTGTATTGCCTTGGAATTTCACTTACAATGCGTCCCATATCGATTGCGCATCTCCTTGATGTTGTAACAATGTGAAATGTCTTCTTTAATCGCCTGTTACAGAATATTCAACATCTTCTTTCCCGTGTACACTTTTCCTTTTCTATTCGAGTAAACTGTGCATCTCCTTGATGTTGTAACAATGTGAAAATGTCTTCTTTAATCACTTGTAACAGAATATTCAACATCTTCTTTTCCCGTGTACACTTTTCCTTTTCTATTCGAGTAAACTGCATGATACTTTTCTCGAGATCATTCTCTCCTGCGGGAGCAGTGTACCCTTCTTCAATTGCATACCAACAATCTAGATAATTTGCCTGAACCCAGTTTTCGAGACGTTCATGCAAGCCTTTATAATCTTCCAGATTCATCAGTTTAGGCGGCTTCGTCGTCATTCCCATTTTATTATCAAGACTTAAATTTTGAACTACTAACGTTGTTGTTGTTGTAGCGAAAGCATTGTAGAACTCGTTCTCCATTTAGTCAAATATTTGAATAAATCAAGCTTTGTGTGAAGATAGCTTTGTGTGAAGATAGGTTCGTGCGGGCTAAAACAAGAAAAACACAAATGTGGTTAAGTTCATACGAGGGTAAAATTATATTTTTTGGGATCTATCCTTATACGTACGTAAAGACCAAATATCTAAAAGCTATCTTCGTGGGAAGGTAAAATATTGAAGTTGAAAGATTTTATTCATACAAAGGTAGTTCGTACGAACAAGGTAACTTCGTGCGAAGATGAGTTTCAAGTTTTCTCGTTTTTTGTTGATTTTATCATGATTCTGATTGAATTTGTGACAACCAGCAAAATTTTATGATAATTCCGTACCACTTAATCACTATTTATACAATTTTATTGCATTCTTTTGACGAAAATTATGAATGATTGAGTCGTAAAAAGACTAGCGGTTATAGGACATGTTAAAACATTACAATTCATATTGCCGATTCGCCGTGTCGCTAAAACAAACAACTATGTCCTAAAATGTTGGTAGCAAAATGCTGAAAAACACTATTCACCTGAACACACTATCCATGCTAGGAAGATTCTGAAAACGAATTATAATGACACGAACGGGATATAAAAACATATCCAAGGCTATACATATATCAAAACCCTAATGTAGGGATACTAACTTGCAATAACGTGTTACTTTCTGGTACAATGTCCAAATTTATAAAATGTCCGATCTGAACTAAAATATAACAAATATAACATGTCCGCAACTTGAAAATTCAACATTTTCAATGTCCATAAGGCTTGCAAATGATACTAATCATCTTAAACGAAAGCAAGAGTATCGATTAATTTTTCAAGACATCATTCCCGGTATTATGACGCAACTTTCACATATTAACCGAAAGTGACCCGATGACCGAACTAGTAGCATTTTTACTATCCAAAACTAATACCAACTAGTCTAGTGAATTAGTTAAGATCATTTAACATCCTAAGCCGTTAATTACACTCTAATTAACCTAGTTTAGCCTAAACACCTAAATATCTAGCATTTAAGATATATAGCACATGTTATATAACAATGTTACACTTTACCCCTTCCTATTTTGAATTCGGTCATGAGAAAGGCCCACAAGCCCCTCACCAATATTAGAAATATGATGGTGATGATGTGTGAAGCATGGGCCACCAAGATCTCAATTTGAGTTATGGAAAGATCTTGCACATATATAATCACCTTCATCACCACCTAACCTTATCATTTACCATTTTCAGAAACCCACAAACCCCCTCACTCCTTCCTCTATCTACAGCTCAAGACCACCACCATCAACCTCCATTTTTCATTCAATAACAAGCCTAAAACAAGCACTATTAAACCACTACAAGGATGATTTAAGAAGTTGCAAGCATGGAAACTTTGTAGGAGCATATAGAGCTTGAAGAACTTATTATTTTCTTCATTTTCTTCTTCATAGAACATCACTAGGCTTGTGTTAGATTGTAAGATCATCTAAATCCTTGTTTATACTTCTTATCTTATGTAGATTATGGAAGTACACCTTGATCATTTTGAAACCCACTAAACAAAACAAAACACTTATGTTAGGATCGGAGTTTGAATTGTTGAAAAAGTTTAAAGATGAAAATGATGAGTAAAGATCAATCAAGAGAAAATGAAGCAGAAATATAAACTTTCCGGCGAAGTGTGAATTAAAGAGCAGAGTTTACAGGAAGTTCGTGAAAAGTATTTGCAGTTGTGAGCGAGTTCTAAATGGATTCTAGGGTCACTATTTATAGACAAGAGCTAGCTTGAGTTTTTGTTTCTGGTTTCAAAAGATTTCGGTCAAAACTTTAAATGCCACCATGATTACATAACCGAATTAACCATGATTGAGTATTAATACATGTTTGAAAAACAGTTTCTTCTTTTTAATTTGAAATTGAAACGGAAATTCATGGTGGATTTGGGAGTTACAGCGTTTACAGGCGGTTCTTTTGACATGGTTTTAGAGTGTTGTTTCGATATAAGAGTTATTTAATTTAGGATTAATTCAGATATGTGTGTGTAGTGGAGTGGTGTGTTGTGTGTGTTGGTTTGGTGGAGACCCGGGTTCAATACCTGCGATCTTCATATTTTTGTTATTTTATTTTTATCATTTAACATTTATTTATTAACATTTATTATTTACTTTTTTATTTTATTTTTTATTAAATACTAACAACATAACAAATTTTGAACCTTTAACATAAATGGTAATGACATCATACTATACTTGTATTTCAAAACGGAGCGGATTTTAGAACCCATTTTACAACGAATGTTACAGTATCCACTACTTTGAAAAATTTCGTCCCGAAATTTAGGTGGTAATATGTTTAACTTGAAAGAGAAGAGGGTATTTCTCGTGCATTGAGTCTTCGCGTTCCCAAGTAAATTCAAGTCTTCGAATTCGACTTCGTCTTAAACATTTCTCATCGAAGTCCATAATTTCTACAGTTTGCTCTATGAATTGCATCGATTCATCAACCTGAATGTCTTCCAACGGTATATGAAGGTTTTCATCGGCTAAGCACTTTTTCAAGTTGGATACATGGAACGTGGGATGAATCCTACTAAGTTCTTCTGGTAGGTCAAGCTTGTAGGCTACAGGACCAACTCTCTCGTGTATTTTGAATGGTCCCATATAGCGAGGTGCTAGCTTGCCTTTTTGTCCAAAACGAACAACTCTCTTCCATGGTGATACTTTCAAAAGTACTTGATCGCCAACATAAAACTCGAGTGGCTTTCGTCGTTTATCAGCGTAACTCTTTTGATGACTCTGAGCTGCAAGAAGATTATTGCGGATTTGAAGAATCTTATTCGTTATTTCTTGGATCAACTCAGGTCCAGTGGTTTGTGCTTCACTGATTTCATGCCAACAAAAAGGAGCCATACCGATGCTCGAATGATAGCTATTATTGTATGAAAATTCAACTAATGGTAAATGAGTGTCCCAATTGCCCTTGAAGTCGATGACACATGCTCGCAACATGTCTTCAAGAATCTGTATGGTGCGCTCAGATTGTCCATCAGTTTGAGGGTGAAAGGCAGTGCTAAGATCTAAGCGTGTACCTAATGCTGATTGCACGGCTTGCCACGTTCTGAAGTAAAGTGTCCATCTCGATCCGAAATGATACTTAAAGGTACACCGTGTCGACTTACGATTTCATCAATATAGATACGAGCTAACTTCTCGTTTTTGCGGATCGGAATAAAATGAGCGGATTTGGTAAGACGATCGATGATAACCCAAATCATATCATGCCCATAGAGGTGCGAGGTAACCTGGTAATAAAATTCGTGGTTATATTTTCCCACTTCCAAACGGGTATTTCGGGTTGAACAAGTAATCTGAGGGTCGTTGATGTTCGGCTTTAACCTTCGAACATGTGAGGCACTTGGAGACAAAAATGGCGATATCCTTCTTATTGCCAGGCCACCAGTAAGAGTATCGTAGATCTTGATTCATCTTATCAGCATCTGGATGTATAGAATATCGTGTTCTGTGGGCCTCGTTCATGAGAAAAGTACGAAGATTGTCACGATCAGGTACCCAAATACGATTTAGATAGTAAAGGATACCATCGGACTTGGATTCCATTTGGTTTCAGCTCCACAAGATAATTCATCTGCACATCATTTTCCGTAACAGAAGTATGTTGAGCTGTGCGAATGCTGTTTTGAAGATTAGTTACGATTTGCGAACACAAAAGATGAATGGAGTTAGCATACTCTTTTCGACTAAGAGCATCAGCCACAACATTAGCTTTACCAGGATGATAACGGATTTCACAATCATAAACATTCAAGAGTTCGACTCGTCGTCGTTGCCTCATGTTTAACTCTTTTTTATTGAAGATATGTTGAAGGCTCTTGTGGTTAGTGTAAATCTCACACTTTGGTACCATAGAGATAATGTCTCCATATCTTTAGAGCGAACACGACTGCTCTGAGTTCTAGGTCGTGAGTGGTGTAATTCTTCTCGTGGACTTTGAGTTGCCTTGAGGCGTAGGCTATCACCTTTCCTCTTTGCATTAGACACACCCTAGTCCCTGCCCCGATGCGTCACAATAGACCACAAAGTCTTCAAACCGTTAGGGAGAGTGAAAATAAGTGCATCACAAAAATTTTGTTTCAAGGTTTGAAAAGCCTCTTCCTGCTTGGGCCCCCAAACGAAGGGTTTGCTCTTATGAGTCAAGGCTGTGAGTGGTAATGCATTATGAGAGAAGATTGTGATGAAACGTCGATAATAACCAGCTGATCCGAGAAATGATCTAACTTCAGTAGGAGTGCATGGAACTTGCCATTCTTACACTGCTTTAATTTTTGCAGGGTCGACATGAATCCCTTTGTCGTTGACGACGTGACCAAGAAATTGAACTTCTTTTAACCAGAATTCACATTTCGAAAACTTAGTGTAGAGCTTTTCGGTTTTCAAAAGTGTTAGGATGAGTCGAAGATGTCGTTCATGATCTGATTTGGTCATAGAAAAATAAGGATATCATCGATAAAGACTATGATGAAACGATCGAGGTACGGTTTGCACACCCTATTCATCAAATCCATGAAAACAGCAGGAGCATTGGTCAAACCAAAAGGCATGACCATGAATTCGTAGTGACCGTATCGAGTTCGTAAGGCAGTCTTCGGAATGTCTTCTTCACGTACTCTAAGCTGATGATAACCAGAACGAAAATCGATTTTCGAGAAACAGTGGCACCCTGAAGTTGATCTAGAAGGTTATCGATGCAAGGTAAAGGATAGCGGTTCTTGATGGTCAACTTGTTGAGCTCTCGATAGTCGATACACATTCAAAAAGTTCCATCCTTCTTCTTTACGAAAAGAACCGGCGCGCCCAAGGTGATGAGCTAGGACGTATGAATCCTTGTCAGTCAGCTCTTGCAGCTGGCTAGCTAACTCTTGCATTTCAGATGGGGCTAACGATATGGAGATTTTGCAACTGGTGTAGCACCGGGTACAAGATTGATTCGAACTTCAACTTCTCGCACAGGAGGAAGTCCTGAAACATCGGGAAAAACTTGAGGAAGTTCTTTAACAATCGGAATGTCTTCGAGTTTCTTCTCCTTACCCTCTTTCTTGACAATGTGCGCAAAATGCTATGTAGTCTTTGTGAAGGTATCTTCAAGCTTGAAGGCATGACATCAACTTGAGTCCTTTGGATGGGGTTTCACCAAAAATACGAAGAGTTTGACCGTCGGCGAGGGGAATTCGAATAAATTTTTTCTTAACAAACGACTTCAACGTGATGCTGACTAAGCCAGTCCATACTAATGATGAAGTCAAAACTACCCAATTTCATAGGAATAAGATCGATTGGAAAATCACGATCGTTAAGAGTAAGAGTGCAATCGCGAATGATAGAATCTAACGTAATGGGTTCACCGTCTGTACTTCCACTGTAAATGATTCGGCTAGACTAACGCGAGGTAAATCAAGAATAGATTCAAACTAAGCAATCTATCTGCACCAGTTTCAAAAAGTATTGATGCATAACTACCATTAATGAGAAATGTACCAATAACCACGTTCTAATCCGCTCTAGCCTGGTTGGCATTGATGTTAAAAGCTCTTCCTCGTGCTGGCGGATTAGCTTGATTGGCTTGGTTCACAGGATTAGCTTGGGCTTGAGCATTTATGATGTTGACTAAACGCGGACAGGTGTTCCGGAAATGTGTTGGATCACCGCAATTGAAACAAGCTCTGACGGTGGCATCATAGGGTAGTTGGGTTGGTAGAAGGGTTGAGTCATTGGTTGAGCAAATTGTAATAGTAGAGGTTGTTGGTAGGGAGCTTGGCCCACCACTTGGTTTTTTTTTTGGTTTGGGTCTTGAAAACGCGACGTTTGGTGTCTGTTGACATGCAGGGCACAACCGGTGCAGTGAAGACATGGGTTCTTGAGAGGGTGGTTATATTGACATCGGTTGCATTTTGGGTGAGGTCGTGTATACTGTTTCTTAAATGGGCGGTAGGAGGAACAACGTGTGTGATTGGAGCGGCGGCAATGGGTTGGTTGGTTTGGGTTGGCTAATTTGTTTGAGTGACGGCAAAATTCTTCCCATTTCGCTTTCTCTTGCCAGCGAATCGAGAAGAGGATCCAGTTTGGGTTGAGGTAGGGGTTTCAGCAGGTGTTTTATCTTTCTTCTTCTTGTCTTTGAAATCCCCGTTCCTGATGTGATTTTCAGTGAGCTCAGTAGCTAGCTCCATTCTGCTTCCAAAGTTGCAGGCGTAATACTCATCACAGAGTCTTGAATTTTGGAGGGAAAACCCCGAATGTAGTGCTCGATCAAATGGTAGAGAGGAGTGAACAAATTGGGAACCATTTGATTCAACTTGAGAAACCTTTTGTTGTAGGTTATATGGTCTCACCCTTCTGTTTCAAGAAATAGAACTCATCTTCTAACTTCTTAATTTCACTTCTTGGACAGAAGCGTCTGGTCATGATTCTCTTAATTCTTCCCAAGTTAGGGCTACCACGGCTTCGTCACCTCGTCTACGTTTCTCAGCATTCACCATGTGAGTGCTACCCCATATAGACGACCAGTAGCATAACGCACCTAATGGTCGTTGGGACAATCACAATTGAGGAAAGTACTCTCCATCTCTTCAAACCAACGAAGGAGAGCAGTGACCCCTTTAGTCCCTTCGTACTTTGAGGGTCACATGAGTTGAAGTGCTTGTAGGTGCACTTGGTGGTGTTGGTGGGAGGGTTGGCAGCATTTTGACCCTCTTGGTTGATTAGGTTGACAGGATTAGCGGCGAGGGCTTGTTGGACTTGAATTACAATGTCGGGAATTACGGTGGCCATTTGCTGGGCATATTTGAGCAGCCATGCGCTCGCCGGATCTTCCTGATCTCCTACCTCCTCGAGAGTGCCTAGAAGACATCTACAGGAAATACGTAACGAGATTATAAGTTTGACGTTTTGGTGTCATGTGCCGCATTTAGAAATTAACATCCACAAAATAATTTAGAAAAATAAATTCACTACATCCATTAGATGTCTTGGGCCTTGATCGTGTTTGGGCCCCCATATGTCCCCCATACTTGGCCTAGGTAGTCATGTGGGCCCCCATGACTACTGGGCTTTGTAGGGTTCACATTGGTTTTGGGCTGTTAACACTTGCACCACCTGAATTAAAATCGTAAAACATGATTGCAATGTATAAAGTTGGAGGGTGTCCAAGTGTAGACACAGTGACAACTCAAAGTGGGGTTAGTTCACACGACATTTGGTGTTACATGCTTTGGCCTAATAGGTCCTTCATACTCTCATCGTTAGTCTCCAGTAGGCAAACTGGTCCGTTATGGATTTATACGATGCCAATCCTAGACAGGACGTTTCGACTACCGGTACTTGTACCTTCCCAATTACTACATGCCCGTCGTAGAACTCACTTCGATGAGATTGAAAACTGAAAACATCACAACATTTTGAGAAACGAAACATGAAAATGTTCAAATATGTGGGAATTGAGTCGTGCATGATGCGATATATGTAAGCATGTTATATTAACAATATGTATATCACATTGAATATCACATAAAATCATACAGTAGTGGGAGTGCTTGCATGCATTTGTGTGTGAGATAAATGTAAAACAAGTAATATCATGAGTTTGCATATAACCAATCAACACGTAAGCAATTAAAATCTAATTGACTATAGTATAGGCTCTAAGGCTCTAATAACCTATCTTATATCCCTATAGTCAAAAGCTCTGATACCAATCTGTCACACCCTGACCCGCAGCGGATATGGTAGTCGGGGCATGATTGGGTTTTCATCAAAGCTCATGACATTTACTATAACAAAGTTTCATATTTATTAATTCAGATTAAAAGAAGAAATTCCAACAAACATAGAGCTTTATTTTTCTTCTAAGGCCCAATCCTATGTATTCCTTACTTCAACCTGTTCACCTGTATCATGTGTAAAAATAGAGATTTGGGTCAACAAAAGTTGGCAAGTGAATCCGCTTAAACATTTGAAAGAAATGATATGTTGATTAATTTAATAAAAATGTGCATAAACCAAATATGAGCAATCATATATGTAAATTATACACAAACCACATAATCATCTAGCAAATTACACGTGAGCACGATAAATGACAAGCTGTGAGATCAAGGCTCAATCAAACGTAGCCGATCTAATTAGGCAATGCGATGCTCTACCCATATGAAACGGGGAACTGATGGGCCTAATGTGAAAGCTTGACTGATATGAGAAAGCATAACCACATATAACAAAAACCAAATATCACATAGCACATTAGTTCATATAATGGTAGTAGCACAAGTGTTTGAATAAACGATATAAATAAACAACACATGATACACCCCAAAACATGAATAAAAAGGGGAAGTTTGTAAGAATTCACTCACAATGGGTGCATTTTGATTTGATAACGAGTGCGCACGATTTAAAGATTCCAACCGACGAGAAAACTAACCTAAATATCTACGTAATAGTTCGGTAAATATATTTCTTTTATTTAAAATTAGTATTTTTATTTAATGAAATTTACTAGGCTTTTTAGATACTTTTATGGTATTTGTTACTAAATTATGGTTAAAAGACTTATTTTATTAAATATTTTATAGTTTTTAGGTAAAAAATAAAGAAAAAGGGTAATTAAAAAAATATACCTATTAGCAGGTCGAACCGGGTCTAATTTGATTTATACGCAGCGTGTGGGACTCGAACGTGTGACCTCTCGTATACGTGCACTCTACCAATTGAGCTACGTGTCTAACCTGAACTATATCCGAATTTAATTATACATAAACACTTACTGAGTTCAACCATTTTCTGTTTAGTAATAAAAATGGTTTTATAATTTCTGGAATATGTAATGTACCGGACTCGAACCTACGACCATGGCTTCGTGTTGCACACAGCCCGACCAATTGGGCTATGTGACTAACCCGAAGGAAATGTGATTTTAATTAAATTTATATATTATCTGTGTGGTTTTATATTTTAGTTATAAAAAGGGTTGGTTTAATTAAGGAAATCAGTAACGTATCTGAGACTCGAACCCGGGACCATTACTTCAAATGCACACAGTCTACCGCTGGACTGTGTGTCTAACTCGGTATATTTATCAATTTTAATTCTATTTATACACAAAATCGACTTCATCTTCTTCATTTTATATATCCAGAACCATAACCCGACTGTTTAATCAGATAACTCTTATTGAGTCATTGATTTACTAGATAATAATAATACATCAAACAAAAAAAAGATTCAAGGATGAATATATCGAAACCGAGTGATCTCGGTGAAGTTCCGGCGACCAACGAATTTCCGAAGATGTGTCGATTAAAGAGCAGACTTTATAGGAAGTTCGTAGAAAGTATTTGCAGATGTGAGGATTTCTAAATGGATTCTAGGGTCACTATTTATAGACAAGAGCTGACTTGAGTTTTGGTTTTCGGTTTCAAAATATTTCGGTCAAAACTTTAAATGCCACCATGATTAAATAACTGAATTAACCATGATTGAGTATTAACACATGTTTGAAAAACAGTTTCTTCGGTTTAATTTGAAATTAATACGGAAATTGATGGTGGATTTGGGAGTTACAGCCGTTTACAGGCGGTTGTTTTGAAATGGTTTTAGAGTGTTGTTTCGATATAAGAGTTATTTGATTTAGGATTAATTCAAATATGTGTGTGTAGTGGAGTGGTGTATTGTGTGTGTTGGTTGGGTGGGGACCCGGTTTGATACCCGCGGTCTTCATTTTTTTTTATTTTTTTTTTATCATTTATATTTTATTTATTAACATTTATTATTTACCTTTTCATTTTATTTTTTGTTAAATACTAACAACATAACAAATTTTAAACCTTTAACATAAATGTGTAACGAACATCATACGTATGCTTGTATTTCAAAACGGAGCGGATTTTAGAACCCGTTTTACAACGAATGTTACAGGTGCCCCTCCAGTTGTTATTGTTACGAATTCTCTATATTTCTATTTCGTCTAACGTCATGCCCTTTCGTGAGTAATGACAATGGACGTTAACATGTGGACCATCATGAAGGTCCCTCCAATGTTGAAGGTATGTAGACAATAGCGACCTCTCTCTGACTGATCATTTGCTTTGAATGAAAGAACGCTAGGGTAACCATGCAAGACAATTTATTATTTCGGGGGCCCACGTAATAACAACTTGTAGTGCATGGGAATCCTGGTGGGATCTGCGGGTGAAGCTAATGATCACTATCTATTCGAAATTCCTAAGTTGTTCAAGTTTCTATCTAGTAGAACACTAACCGGGGTGGTTACTATAACACCCTATGAAACAGGGAGACCACACGTATTTATTTGCACTTAACATTCGATCTATATTACGACTCTGTTGAGACTAGCCATCTATACAAACAAAACTGTTTAGCCACCCAAGGAGGAATTTTCCTCAACATTCTAGAAATCTGGTACATGGGTTGGTTCTTTGGTGTCTATGACACCTTATCTTATTTATTGGAAAAGGTTACATTACACTTCGTCGCATGACATTTGTCTTATTCCAAGGGATGGTATGGCCTGAGTCATGCTGCAACTCCCTCATTGCATTCTATTCAGCATCCATGGAAATTATAGCAATCTTGTTGGAGCTCGTGGAGCTAAAGAGATATCAACGTATTCATCACACGGGTTGGTGCGATGAAGGATTTTCTACTTTGGACGATCGAGGTCCATGAAGTATGGAATACATGCCAAAAGGTTGGAGATGACCATTTGGTTTCTCCTCAACGAATTATTTCTTTTCCACTTAGACATATGGTCGATACACGCAAGAGGTACTACGCATTTTGGATTGTGGTTATTCACGTTATCATGGTTTCAAACATGTATGAACAATGCGATCTTGAGGTTTCCATGACCGATTGCATTCTTAATTCTTAGGCGCTTGGTGGACTATATCTATTTAAATATAAGTCTAGATCAGTTGAGATATTATGTATCAAAATAAACATGGCGCCGAGAACAAAATCTACGCCCAAAAGGGGTCAGTTAATCAATGCCCTACTATTAAGGTCGAACCAGAGTTTTCATGGAACAACATGAGCTTGCGGAAATTGCACAACATGAGGTTATTGAGTCAACACTAGCGATGGTACTGATGGTACCAGTAGTTCAAGTGGTTTTCAAATCTGTTTAACTCAGTCCATAACGTGCGGAATCCATTTTAGATTAGGTGACAAATATAACAAGATTACTTTTCAATCAATGTTTCATTAATCTCTTAAACATTTACAATCTGGAAACACTTTGACAGGGATTCGTCATATCGTTTGCAAAACTGTTACAGACTCAATGACCACACACACCTATTTATAGGACTTTCACTTCGTGTGAACTATAGCCTATCACCTTCGTACGAACTAAGATAATCTATCTTCGTACGAAGTAAAACAAACTAATTTCATACAAACTAAACAATATTATCTTCGTACGAAGGTAAACCATTAAAAAATCAAAATCTAATAGTTAAACCTATTAAAGACACCGACAAGACTCGTAGACGCAGGCAACAGACATATACATTAATAGTTGAGTCAACAATAGTACACTTTATAGCAGTTGGAAGTCCCAAGTACCAAGGAAAGGGGCATCTGATTCAAAACTAGGTATAACAACCTCTGGTGGGAATTCAATGATCTATTACCTTAGGTGATGAATTAAGATACAAAGAATTGACGGATAGAGTGTCCAAACTAGAATCTTCTGTGGCTGAGATAAAAGACATGATGAAGAGCTTGTTGTAAAACTCTACGCCCCCTCCAACAAATGCAGAGCTTGCAGAAAAAGTTTGGTTCCATGCCTAAGCTTATCTTGAATTACAAAAGCAATATGCAGATGACACCCACAACATACACATGGAAATGATCTAAAATATGGTGGAAGACAGGCTCAATGATACCCAAGCAGGGATTCAAGCCATAAAAGATCATCTTTTTCTGGCTATTGTCACTACTTCAACACCCAGGTATCCTATAAATGATGCCAAAAGGGGGAGTAATGATAACCTCAGGAAGCTTCCACCAGCAAACCTAGCCAAAAAGGCCAAAGTATCACAAACCACTAATCAACCAACTCAAACCACTGCTTAACCATCCCAAACTACTACACCCCAAACATATGTTGGCATTTCAAAATTATCAACAGATGTTACAAGACCACTCACCACATCATTACCACCTATCCCACAAACCAGAAAAAGAAAATTGATAACTTCACCTATCAAATCACCCATGAAATCATCCTACACCAAAACCACAACTTCATCACTCCCAATATCATTACCATTATCATCATCATCTTTTCAATCTTCAAACCTTCCAAGGTCAGCCAGTGTCACTGAATATATGGAAGTCAGGAAAAGGCAGTTAAAATAATGTTTTGGGGAAGAAACCAAGGGAAGGATGATAAACAAATCATGTAAATTTTGGCATAAGAATTTAGAAAAGTGATGCCTTACAAGGGTATGCCACAATGATCTGCAGAAACTTATCCCATGATCCCATAACTAATGCAGATCTTAAAAATTGGCTCAGGGAAGATTACCTTAATTACATCATGGAAAAGAAACCATATGATGTCCATTGGGAACAATTCACAGGATGGCCAACTGAATCCATACTAGATGAAATAGTGGCGATTGAAAGGTTGAAGCTATTTCCTAACATTAATCCTTCACCTCCAAACTAGAAAGATGCCAAGAAACCAAATGATAAAAAGGCTCTAAGGATCAAAAGAATGAAGGAAGAATTGGCTGCTGTAAAATAGGGTAGACAATGGCCATATAGAATGAGTCAATAACCCTTGAAAACTATAAAGAGCTAAAAATTAAAAGAGAAAAGGATCCCTCATTACCAAGAAAGCCAGAGCATGATCAACTAGACTTTCTTATAAAAACTTTGTTTGAACCTTCTTAGTTTCCATCAGCAAGAGCAATATATCAAGAGCTGCAACGGAACTTTTAAAAAGAAAATTTGAAAAGAAGAAGGAAGTCAGGAAAGAAGATAGTTGACACTATCATGGGAAGACCTGTCTCCCCAAACTAATCTGCAATAACTCTGGTCCAACAAATCCCCCTAGCCTCAAAAATTCTAAAATGGAAGTCAAACAAAGATACTCATGAATTGACTTTGCTCAGGGCCAATGGGGAGGTGCAAAAATTCTCAATGAAAAGTGCCTCAGGACCAAAACTTGAAGATCTGCAAGACCTGATAAGTCTTGCACTAGAAAGGGATTAGAAGACACTGTTTCTCTGAACTTTCAATTACAATTCAAAGGTTAGATAAGAGAACAGTTGATGAGAAATAAAAATTTATCAATAAACATATGTTTTGGCGTAATCAGTTCTAGGGGAGATTGTTAGACCTACAAAAGAACAGATGATATTCAATAGCCAAAACATGATAAGGAGATCAAAAAAATAAACAGTTGATGAAGCATTTCTCCTCCCAAAGATAGTGAATCTTGAACACATAAATCAGAGTATCTGTTAAAGATAAGCAAACATCTGTTCAAAGCCTTGGAACCGTTGTTTATAATAAGAAACAAGGTCGGTTGAAGATGTAAGGTTTGCTGAAGCAAAGCTCTGATGAAAAAGACCGAACATCTGTCTGGTCAAACAGATGTTTGGATCAAAGAAACAAAGGATAGTCTAAACAAAGGTTTCTCAATGTAACAGTACTTGCTTTGTATCAGTGTTTACATAGTTAGATCAATTATTTTATTTGCACAGATGTTAAACGTCTGTGGAATCTTTTTTATTAGGAACGTTAGATGTTAGTATCAGGGTGTCAGCCTATCATAAACAGATCTTTAGTACTTACTATAAATAATCTCACCTGTTAGAGATCTAATTTATCACTTCACACATCCTCTTTTGTATGAATAGTTTTGTAAGTGATCAGGCTGAGGGAAGATTGTAGAATTATTCTTTAAAACATTTGAATCTTGTGACTAATGAAAAACAGTCATTGATAATATCTCTCTACTTATGAAGTTTATTAGTTATTACAATCACTTTTGCTTCTTTTATCTTAATTAATTTATAAGTATGAAAGCAAGTCACTACCTAATTAATTACCAATTGTTTGTGAAGGATTAAGCGAACTGAATTAAATACAAGTGACATGTTATCTCTTAAAACCCATTTCTATCTATAATTATTTGAATAATTAGATGGTTATTGGTTTAGGTGTACAAAAATAAATATAAATAAATGAAAATAATTATTTAAATTAATCATTTAAGGCTTTAGGAAAATATTTCATTCAAAATGTATAAATAAGAATAGTTTAATGTGTAAAGTTTTTCATTTATTTAAATAGCTAATTTAATAAAAAAGTAGTTGTATGTTTAACAGAACACTTGTTAAATGTTTAATAAAAACTAACTAGAGAAAAGAAAGTAATTTTTTTAAAGCAAAGCCATTTTAATCCGTAATTGATTAAACTTTATGGAAGTAACTGATTGAAACAAATATAGATTTAGTATAGTTTTATAAAATAAATTGGTTATTTATTGTTCATCGAAGTTCCTATATGTCTAATTAGCAGTTTGCAAGTAATTATATCAAGATAGCATTGGTAAGTTGAAACGTGTTAGAATCTATCAACACGGATTGGTCGACTTATTATTTAATTATTTATTTGTTGAATTAATTTTCATTATTAAGAAGCAATAATATATATTAATCCATATCAAATCAATACCAATATATACAAAACAATCAGCAAAATCAAATAAATAATTGTTTTAGTCCACAAGTTAAATTGATTTATTGTAATCTTTGTGATGTGAAGTCCACAAGTTAAATTGATTTATTGTAATCTTTGTGATGTGATGAAAAGTAAAACGGTTGATAGTCTATATCACAAAAAATAGCAAAACAATAAAAGGGGTCATACAACAAAAAGAAAAAGAAAAAAGAAAACAAAAAGAACAATTTGCAAGTAATTATATCAAGTCAGCGTGGGTAAGTTGAAACGTGTTAGAATCAATCAATACGGACTGGTCGAATTATTATTTAATTATTTATTTGTTGAATTAATTTTCATTATTAAGAAGCGATAATATATTAATCCATATCATATCCATACCAATATATACAAAATAATCAGCAAAATGATTGTTTTAGTCCACAAGTTAAATTTAATTATTATAATCTTTGTGATGTGATGAAAGTAAAACGGTTGATGGGATATATTACAAAAAATAGCATAATAATAAAAGGGGTCATACAACAAAAAGAAAAACGAAAAAAATAAACAAAAAGAAGAGTTTGCAAGTAATTATATCAAGATAGCGTTGGTAAGTTGAAATGTGTTAGAATCTATCAACACGGATTGCTCAACTTATTATTTAATTATTTATTTGTTGAATTAATTTTCATTATTAAGAAGCAATAATATATATTAATCCATATCAAATTTATGCAAAAACAAAAAAATCAGCAAAATGATTGTTTTAGTCCACAAGTGAAATTGATTTATTATAATCTTTGTCATGCGATGAAAAGTAAAATGGTTGATGGTCTATATCACAAAAATTAACGACAAAAAGAAAAAAAAAAGAAAACAAAAAAAAGGAGCCCAGCGAAGAGAAGCATGCATAGCAGTGAGCAAACTCACAATTTCAAATATTTTCTTTTATTCGAAAAGTCTTTGTATTGCCCTGTAAATGTTCTCTATTCCCAAACGAGTTCGAATAAATCCTAATTCCTATAACCTTAGATTGATCATGCACACGAGTGTTATCAGTAATAACGAAAAGAAGGCGCAAGAAAACTTACTGATTGGAAGCACAAAAGATACGAGACCCTTGCCGAAGTTCCTGCAGGTCCGGCGAATTGCAGCGGGATTCAGCGCACAGGTTGGTGAGATTGTGAGGAGCAATGAGGATGTAAGGGTTCAGAATGAAGAGAGGAATGTATGTATATATATAACATCGAACCAACCAAATCACGATTTTTATATCATTTTGACATCCGAAAACTGAATATTCCATTCCGATAATGAGACGATTTGCCAGTTAATACGCATAGGAATTGGTTTGAATAATGACTAGATACATCATCTCTGAATTGGAAACAAGATTTCATTCATGTTACATAAGATTAACCTATTTTGCACGCCTGCTTTTGGCTTTTAGCTTTTAGTTAACCCATGTTTTTTTTTCTCACATATGTTTGAGGTGGTAACAGTTCATGATGATCAAGCTTCTATCACATACGATTCAAGGACTTATTCCCTTAGTTTAATGTTAAACCAAGTAATATGTTTGTTTTTGACAAGTTGTTTGGTTGTTTTGTTTGATTTGGTTGTTGAACATGAATTTGAATTAAGCTATTTTTAAACTTTATTTAGTGTCATGTGCTATTAAACAATCTATTTACATGACCCTTAATGTTTTCGTCGTCGGTTGGGGTGCTACACCTGAAACCCGATTTAACACGACACGATAAAACTCGAACACTGAAGAACCTAAACCTTGAAAGGGTCAGCCGTTGGGTTATATATTTAGCTTTCAAAACCCAACCCAAAACCCAAAAACCTGAGTAAAAAACCTGAAAAACACCCTTAGCAAATTCCCCCACCCCGGCGTTAGCAACTGGCATCCCATGCTATTATTTCTTCATTAAAAAGCATGCTTTTATTTAAAAAAATTAATGACTTTTATTTTCGTTACCCGCATCCCAATTAAAAAACCAGAACATAGCAACCCCCCCCCCCCTTTTGGGACTGGCATCCTATGTTATCATTTCTTCATTAAAAACATGTTTTTATTTAAATATGTAATGACTTTTATATTTTCGTTGAATGTTATAATTTCTTCATTAAATACATGTTTTTATTTAAATATGTAATAACTTTTATATTTTCGTTGAATATGAATGAAAGTGTGTATTTATGAACTATTTGCTAAATAGTAAATTCAAGAATGAGAGCCCCGGGTCTCGGGCTTTTCGGGCTAGACACTGTCTAGCTACAAACTATAAAGAGCAAAACTGTCACTAATGCGGGCTTTTTATTTAACCAAAAACTGGTTTTACTAAAATAGGTGTAAAATTTAAAAGGCTATGTGGCTAAGTGGGTGGAAGTCGCATCGAGTGGCAGATAACAGAGACGAAGAGATAAGCAAAATTGGGGTAACTAGGGGATTAATTTGAGTAGGAAAAACAAATAGCAAATAGTAAATATTAAAAGGGCTAATCAAAGGTAAAAATCCTAATCCCTGACTCACATTAAGGTACATACCTTTGTTTGTGGTTCAGGTATTCATAACCCCATCAAGATCTAATTTGCACACAACATTCGATAATCACACAAGTTTTAAATGAATGAGCAATATGTATATTTTTGTAGGATGCCCAATTAGGCATGAAAGCTCACTAGAAATGGGTGGGAATAAGTCTAGTTGTAAGGTTGTATGTAGGATCAACTTTTTGTACTTGCCATGCCTTAATATTTATTTTTATTATTTACTCCTCAAATGTGCTTTAATCACGTCCCTCGAAACCATATTCATAACACGAGGTTTAAAAAACAAGATTAGACATGTTTTATTAACTATTTTTGGATTTTAGAAAATTTTCTATTATTTTTGAAAAAAATGGGGTGTTAAAACTACAATTGTGCAGGGGTGTTTTTTAAACAGATTTGTGCAAGGGTCATTTGACAAGACATAAGTTTCATTTCTCTTCCCACATTTGAATTACAGTTGCCTCTCAATGTGCTCAAATGCATGAAAAATTAAAACAAGATGTAAAGTGCGGGTGGGAAAAAAGAGTTAAATGTTTGGTTGGTCCATGTGGTTTGGAAAATTGCAGACTTGGTCCTAGTGGTTCACTAATTACACACTTGGTCCTAATAGTTGTAATTTTCGCACTCGGGTGATCCTTATCACTAACCTATGTTAAGTTTTTCAGTTAAATACATGCAAAATTACTAACTTGCCCCTAAACAAATAAAAAAAAGAACTGAACCCCCTTTAGCTTCTTCATCCTCCCCCCCCCCCTCTCTTCTCTAAAACACACCACCCACCTCCACCGTCAGCCCATCACCACCCACCACCGCCACCTTCAACCCACCACCACCTCCTCCACCGCCTCCTTCAACCCATCACCACTACCTCCACCGTCAATCGACCACCACTAAAATACCTTAGAAACATTAAATTGAAAAAGTCAGATTATATGAAGATAAAAATAAAGTATGTAGCAACACACAACTTCTACAACACACCTCTGCAATATCAGTTGCGAACGATAAAACAGATTCTGAACACCGCAATACCTGCAAGCATGTCCCCCTTTCCGTGTGATAGTTGTGATCTAATCAGATATCTCGGATCAATGGCCTCTTTGGAACAATTGGGCCCGGCCCAAAATCAACATCTTCTGTTGGCGAGCATCCATGAACCATATCCGTCCAGGTAGGGTCTCGCGCAAAGAGGTATTTTAGTGGTGGTCGATTGACGGTGGAGGTGGTGGTGATGGGTTGAAGGACGCGGTTGAGGAGGTGGTGGTGGGTTGAGGTGGCGGTGGTGGTGGTGATGTGCTGACGGTGGAGGTGGGTGGTGGGTTTTAGAGAAAGAGAGAGAGGGGGGATAGGATGAAGAAGATAAATGGGGGTTCAGTTCTTTTTCTTTTTTTAGTTGTTAAGGGGCAAGTTAGTAATTTTGGACGTATTTAACTGGAAAACTTAACATAGGTTAGTGATAAGGACCACCTGAGTGCAAAAATTACAACTATTAGGACCAAGCGTGTAATTAGTGAACCACTGGGACCAAGTCTGCAATTTTCGCAAACCACAGGGACCAACCAAGCATTTAACTCGGAAAAAAACTAAAACTCTCTAGACTGCCGCTATGTCCAATGTGTGTGGTCGCTTACAGCCAGCCTCTACCGCCTCCACCGTGCCACGACGTCGCCGCCGCTTACGTGCACCCGCCATCTCGCATTGGTGTTTCAGATAATATTCGTTTTCGCGTGTGGAATCTAGTGGTGATTTTGGAAATTTTGATCAGGCTTACTAGCGGAGCCATTTGTCGCATCCATCATACGAGTTTTCGGTATTCGTTAAGGTACAATTCTAAATCCGCTATAGTTTTATCCATATTACTATTTGTTCACGCTTCGACATCCAACTTATAATAAAGTGTTGATATTGTTATTATTTAATTGTAAAATTGGATTTTATAAATTAAACTGATACCCAAGATTCCCATATTGTTGTTTAAATTGATCTAAAGTTTCATTTGTCAAAACTTTTGTTTGAAAAAAAGATCAAGCCTTTATCATTTGGATATGATTATGATTGCATGAATTGATCCCTAAAGACTTATGGTTGTGTTGGTTTGTTGTTATTGGTTATATTTAATATTTGTATTTAGAGTAAATTACAACCGGTGTCCTTTAACTAAAAAATTATAGGATATGTCCTTTATGTTACTGGTTTTTATCACATTATGTCCTTTAGACCTAGCCTAGTTAAGTTTTTTTGTTAAGTCTTACCATGTGCCGCTCACTTTAGGGCAACATAGTCTTTTCATCTTAATTGTATATTAAAAACAAAATAAATAAATCTCTTTCACCCCCATTTTTCTGTCGATTACTCCTTTTTTTCATTTAATCCAAACAAAAATATAATGCAAGGTTTGGAACTGGAATTACAAAATCAAAGTAAAATATTTAAAAATGAGTAGCCTTATCTCTTCATTACACCTGTAACAATCGAACAATATTTTGAAATTAATCTTTTTTTCTTATCAAACCAATCAAAAGAACTTACCATTAGAATGGCCGGCTCATATGCAAACAACCTCTGTTGAAAACTACGATAGTATTAATAGATAAAGCTACGATGATGTTGGAAGCTTACAATAAATTCATTGATGTCATTTTGTTCTAGTGCTTGTCGTATGTAGAAAAAATACCCATTGCAAGGTTTGATTCACATTCCTTTTTTCTCTAAGGTTTTTATAGAAGTTTTCAGAGACCTAGACAATAGCGATGAATTTTTAGATGAATATGAACAATGACGTTATGAGATGCAAGGGAGGAATCGAGATTCATGTTAAATTGAGATGAAAAGACCATGTTGCCCTCATGTGAGAGGCATATGGTAATACATAACCAAAAAATAACTAGGTTAGGGCTAAATGATATAACGCGCTAAAAACTGAAAACATAAAGGACAGAGCCTGTAATTTCTTTAGCTAAAGGACACCGGTTGTAATTTGATACAAATGTAAAGGACATCTGTTGTAATTTACTCTTGTATTTATTGGGTTCTTTGGAACCCTTTCTAATAGTTAGGGTTTTATTTTAAGTAGAAGTGTTGTATAATAAATTTGTAAAACCGGACGAGACAAAATATTGAAGACCGAAGATGGAAACGAACAAGACCAAGATGATGGAGATCTTAGACTAAGTGTGAGCAAGGCTAGGCTTGCTGTTGTTTGAACCCTTTTTAGACCGGTTCTGTTTTACGTTCATTGGCTTGAACCAAGTTGAACAAATTACCACTTGTGGCTCGATTCTATATTTTGTTTTTATGGTTGTGATTGTTTAGTGTGGATATTCTTTTACCAACAAAACTATTTTTCGCAATTATAAAACGACTAGATAATCTAAAATGAGTTCTAATTTAATTTGGAAAGGTAAATAATAAAAGGGGTCTTTTTATAAGATAAAACGTTTGGTTTTTAAATTAAAGTTGTTAATTTGGCAAAACCATAAATAAATAAATGTTTATTAATTTAAAATCAAGTTTCTGATCAATGGCTGATATAGTTTTAAATAGGAGTAAATTGCCATTTTAGTCTCCCTTGATTTGTCCTAAATTGTCATTTAGTCTAAATAGTTTTATTTTCTCGTATGGGTCCTTGACTTTTCCATATATTACCATTTTGATCATATTACCTAACCCTGTCTATAAATCCCAATTATAAAAAGAGGTATTTTTGGTATTTTCATTATAAACTTTTCAACTTGTCATTTTAGTTCAAACAACAAAGTATATAAACATCTTAAACCATTTTAAAATCCTATTTTCATCATCCACCCATTATTATTATTATGTTGTTGTTGTTATTTTTTATCATTATTACTATTACTATTAGTGTTATTATTGTTATTGTTATTATCATTGTTTTTATTATTATATTATGTTATTATTAGTATTATTGTTATTGTTATTAGTATTATTATTACTATTATTACTGTTGTTACTATTGTTACTGTATTATTATTATTATTATTATTATTATTATTACTACTACTACTGTTACTGTTACTGTTACTGTGGTTGTTGTTGTTTTCGTCGTCGCTGTTGTTATTGTCATCTGCACATCTTTTTACATCTTTTGTATAAATATTATTATTACACTTTCCTGTAATCAGTAAAGCCTAATACATCTAAAGAAAGGATAACAGTTTGAAGCATATTCAGACAATCAATGGCAGATGCATAGTTCACTCGAGTCGTCATCTGCTTTCACGATGGCAAGGCTTCATCAAACTAGATGACGACGACGACAGCGAAGAGGCGGGGGTGAATGTTACTTTTATGGATGGATCTGGTGGTGATAGGCCTCGTAAACACGACGGTTACCGCGGTGGAGGTCGTAGAGGTGGTGGCAATGGTTACAAGTACGACAGTGGTCCGCAAGTAGTAACAGCGGTGGTTTTCGCAGGGCGGCGACAATTCATACGACGGCTACAGAAGCGGCCAAGGTACCATTTTATTAAGTTGTGATGAACTGAGAGTAGAGATGGGCATAAAAACCGGTTCCGAACCCGAACCGGTAGAACCGAACTGGAACCGATTCCAGTTCCTACCCGACATTAAGTAGAACCGGTTCCGGGTTCAAAATACCCGTTGGTTCCAACCCGGTTCCACAATTTTACCATTTGAATCGGGTCGTACCCGGTTCCTACCCGTACCCGGTTCCTACCAGTACCCGGAAATTCAGTTCTAGAAGGAACCGGTTATACCTGTTAAAATGTTACCGTTGGAACCGGTTATTCCCGTTATAATGTTACCGTTGGAACCGGTTACACCCGTTATAATGTTCCCGTTGGAACCGGTTATAGCCGTTAAATGTTACCGTTGGAATCGGTTCCTGACCGTTGGAACCGATTCTATATATATTGTTTAGAAATCTATTGTTTAGCACACAATTTCTCATATCTATTCTTCTTGTTACATTTCTTTCTTGTTCTTTTTGACATTCTAATCAACAAATGGTTTCAAAGAGTTTAAAAAACGCAAATTCCCAATCCGTTAACAATGTTCCTCAAGATCAATCGGTTCCATATGTGGTTGGAACATTGTCTCATAATCGCAGTAAGGAAGTTTGGAGCAATTGGGAGTTGGTCGAGATGAGTGACCAATTAATTTTTTTATATATTGTAACCAATTAATTTGTTTTTTAATTTTAACCGATTATTGTTACTATTTTTATTTATCAATGTAACTAATAATAAAAATCAAACATAACAAACACAATAGAAAGAAACATTACACAAACTTTATTAAAACACCAACGGTAACATTTATCAGGAACCGGTAAGTAGGAAGGGGTTTATATAAAAAAAAACGATTTTTTAATCAGGAACCGGTTCCAACGGTAACATTTTATCAGGAACGGACGGATTCTGAACAGTAAAAGTCAGGTTTTGACTGTCAGGAATCGGTTCCCAACACTATCAGAAACCGGTTCCGCACCATACCCGGTTCCACACCATACCCGGTTCCATAATACCCGTACCCAGTTCTACACGGTTCCATATTTTTGGGTGTGAACCCGGGTAGGAACTGGACCCGGTTCCACACCATACCCGGTTCCAATGACATCCAAGCAGAACCGGGTCCGGGTTGGAACCGGTTCCGGGTTATAATAAAACCCGATTATGCCCATCTCTAACTGAGAGTGGGGTTAATTATGGATTTGAATAGGCTGACCTAGTGGGGAAAAGGTAGAAGACCATGGTTTTCCTTTGTTTAGGTCATCCTATTTGCCGTTTCTTCTTGGGGTTTTTAGAATTATGGGCAAATGGGATTGGGTTGTATAAAGTCGTTTAAAATGGTTAATGGCACTGGTTGGCGGTGGATGTTTGGTGATAGCGATGGTGATGGCGATGGCTGTGTGTGTGTTTATATATATAATATAGAATTATTAAAAAAGGGCAGATTGTAAACCTTTTTATTATAATGGCAAAAATACCTCTGGTTAAAACATGGGTAAAACAGGGGTTTTTAGGAGTTAAGCAATGTGATCAAAATGGCAACAAATGGGAAAAGTCAGGGACCTAAAGGAGAAATAAAACTATTTGGACTAAAATGGCAATTTGGGACAAACCTCAAGGACTAAAATGGCAATTTACTCTTTTAAATAGGGTATTTAAAATTTTATCGTGTCGAGAGTTGAAAGGAGTTTTAATTTAATCACAAACATAAATTAAAATGGATTAATAAAGTTGCACGACTTGCTTATGCTACAAGTTGTAAGTGCACCATTTTGATGATAGGTGCTGGATTGCCATATGAAGCTTGTCTAGGGTCTTTTTATGTTAAACTTGTAATGTGTTAAGTCTTTATTGTCCTAACCAAAATTGTATTTGTGAGGAATTCTGAATTTAAGTAATAAATTCGGAATGTATTGTTTTGTCTTGTCCGAATTTGTTGTTTATGGCTTTGTAAGTCCGAATTAGTCTAAATTCGGATATTGGTAGACTAAGTTTTCTGAGTTTGTGATTATGATCCGGAAGTCATGTGTACTGGATTTAGTCTTGTATATATATGGGAAAAGTATGCAATGACAAAAAGACTTTTTGGGAAAACTTTATATGCAAGATATCTTCCTAGAGAGAGAAACAAACCCTGCTTGTGTGCACTTTCACTATGTGTTATCGATTGTTGTCTAATATTGAATATTTAGTGTATTCACAGATTGGTTGATTCTCTCATCTTCTACTCCTTTGGTTACGAGACTTACAGAGCGGTACAACTCACGCGGTAGTTCCGCACATCGCGTGTGTGTTGAGCGATCCGGGTTCGTGTGTTCGAGGGGCATTAGGTGGCCTTACACAAGTCATCGCTATATTCTACCCTATTTGGTAATTAAAATGTAAAAGCTAAATCCCAATCGAAATCGATATTGTTATGCCATCTTAAAGTGGAAATACTCAAACCAATTATCGAAACCTTGTGTTAGTGATTACCATGCATTGGGATTATGGTTTTTAGGGAGAGCTTGAATCGCGATCCCAATGTCACATGAGATGGTTCCACACATTTTCACTAGAGTACCAATATCACTTGAAGTAGTTCCACGTGGGAATAGTTGGTTTAAACATACCATGTCCTGACACGTCGTGTCATGCGACCCCAAGCCTGAGAGTTGTGTGTGATATAATTGGTAATCGTTACCTACCCACGTAGTAGATATCGAGTGGACAGTGCTTAGCTATTCACTTTGTATTCATAAAACAGCATCTTACATGCTAATAAGAATTTTGGATTGTGTCACAAAATTAATTTGGTTTATTGAATCGAAGAGTGTGTGTTTTTTTATAAAACAGTTGAGCAAATATAAAAGCTCAAACAGACAGTTATAATAAACACGTCATCATAAATATGGATGGCAATGGGTCGGGTATCGGTAATCTCATACCCATACTTGGTTTAAAATCGTGTCTCATACCCGACCCAATACCCGCCGGGTATTTATCGGGTAATTGCCCGTCGGGCATCGGGATTCGGGTATGCCGATTAATCTATTAAAAGCTACCAATTGAGATTTTCAAATACAAAATTTATTACTATTGTAACTAGTGTATATTTTTTTATTAATATAACAACTATTATAAATTAAAATATACGTTACATATATGTAACTTTTATAATAAATAAATCATAACATTATAATTTTAGATAGCTTTATTTATATACTTCACAACACAAGAAACATAAATAATATTATCATATATATATATATATATATTCTAAAAGTTTTTTCCACATATTAAACCTACTAAAATAAGTCACTAATAGATAATTTCGGGTATATAGTTCGGGTAAACGGGTATGTGGCTTCGGGTAATCGGATCGGGTATCACCTAATCCCATACCCGATCCATACCCGTGATTTTTTTTAAACTAATCCCATAGTTGGCCCATTACTCATCGGTTTTGGGTATACCCATCGCCATCCCTAATCATAAACACAACTAGATTTGTGAATGTTACATCCGCCAAAAACGGATCTCCGAAACCCGACTTGGAAACCAGATCCTTCGGAGTAATATATATAATGACAATTTTGATAATTTTTATTATTTTTAATATTTTATTATTTTATTAACATCATATATCGCGTTTAATTAAAACCGGACTTAAAATGTTACAGTTAGTGTTCAGTTACAAATATATAAGTGAAACATTAGCCGAGTTAGTTTGATAAGTTAATTAAAGTTACAAGTTTAGGGGTTGTTTTGTAAGTAATTGAAACCTTGAAATAAAGGGAAATAAACTCACTAGGTTAGCTTACGAAAGTTAAATCAGTTAGCAGTTTATCTAAACCTGAGGGGTCTGAATGTAATTTATTGAAACTTGAAAAAATGCGAAATGGGTGGAGCCAAGGTTCGAACTTGGGTCTCCATGCGACTAAACAACAAATCGCACCTCACATAAACCACTCCAGCATTGATCTATTGTATATAAGCTCGTTGCGCATGGTATTACCTCAGTCCGAGCCCAACCCAACCATTTCCCCTTTCCTTTCACAAATCTGTGCAGCCCAAACCTCAAACCCGTTTATCAATTTAACTGACCTGATGGTTTCATGCATATCACACAATGATTTAACCCTGTTTTAAGTCAAATTGCTCGTCTTTATGGTGCTTGATGTTTATTACCACCCAGACATTTATAACAACAAAATAATAGATCTTATTAGTACAATCATTATCACCATTAATACATATCTTGAACATCATATGGGTTTTAAACTAATTCAAAACATTTGCTATCAACTCCTCTGTTCAATCCAAGCAAAACCCCACTGGTAATTCCTCGTAACTCAACCATGTAACACGGATTAATCAAGAACAAGATCGGGGCACGTAATTTCCAACCATGTCCTTTTTGCTTAAGTTTTCATGTTCTACAAAACCATACTATCCATTTGTGTGATAGAAGGGCAATTGAATTCGAATTTGATTATTGTTGAAACTAGGGTTTTTAGTATATAGATTTAGAGATTTTGAGCTTAGACTTGTGTGTTAATGAAATTGGAAATATGTTTTTGTTATATATATCATGTTAGAATAAATTGCGTAAGTTTTGGAAATTTTGGATAGTATATGGATTTATTATGGATTTTACATGTTTATGTTATTTAGATAATCAAATAAAAATACAAATTTATCAAAACTAAATTATATAAATATTGTTACTGATTTTTACAGAATATATATATATAAATATATATATATATATATATATATATATATATATATATATAAATTGTAGAACTTTTATAATTGTTGGTGGTATATTTTGTAATCAAGGATTTAAATAAAAAAATACAAGATAAATGTAAAGTCTGATTCATAAATTTGTTTGGCGAATTTCACTAGATTATCTAAATATTAGTACTTATAAAATATATTAACATATAGAAATAGAAATACATATTTATATATTATTTTGAATCATATGTATTTTATATATTTCAAGTCCCAAATAGGAGAACCCAGTTTTCTAGAATTACTAAATGTTTTCATTCTGTTAGTATTTTGTTTATCGATATTTTAGGGTGATTGTTGTTATTGTGAGATACTATCGACGTATCTACAACACTTGAAGTTGCATGTTAAATAATTTTAAAATAAAATGAATAAAATAATAAAACAAAATATTTTATTTGAATTTAGATCTATTCACCAACTTTATGTTGACCCAAAAAACCTTTTTTATGCATGATACAGGTAACCAGATAAGATAAAGTTGAAGATCAAGACATGTAGGGCATACCTTAGTTAAATAAACCGGATCTTGTTTTAAAGATTTATGACCTTGGCATTGTATGAATTATTTGAGATTACTATGGTATGTGAGACATTTTAATTTGGTCATGCTTTAAATATTAAACTTATAATAATTGTCATGAGCTATGGATAATTATCATGCTCCGACCAATAATCCGATGCGGGTTGGGGTATGACAAATTGGTATCAGACCAATGACTATACGGAATTAAGTTTAGGTTATTAGACCCTTAGATTATGTAACACCCCGACTGTAAGTCCCGAAATCGGATTTAACAGGTATCGTAAACCTAATCAGTTCTGGAAATAAAGATTAGGAAGAAGAACAATCTCTTGAATCAAAATCAACTTGCATACACCAGAATAGTGTCTGCTACAAGTTTTCAGTTACAACTCTCTAACCTCTAAACATTGACCTAATACAAATATTTATACTAATCACCAAGCCCAACAGTTACAACCCTAGGCCCATAAGGCACTAGGAAGCCCAATCCCTCCAAAAGCCCAAATGTAGCACGGATGTGTAAACCTTTACTAGTATAAGCCCAACAATCTCCCCCTAGGTTTACAACATTAGGCGTTTTAATCTTTAGGTTGCGCGTCCACTCCCAATCTTCCAGCAATAATTCCAGCCACAGCAGCTGTCCAATCTATAGCGCATGCCTCATATAGCTTTGCTGTTCGAATTTGGTGTGAAGCAAGAACCTGTATATCTTCATCGTGAAAGCTCACCAAATCAACCACATCGTTAACCCGAAACGCCTTCTCCTTTGTCACAATAGCCACACTTCCAACTTTGGGATCATATAGCCAGAAACTGAAATTCTTCAAAATTCCTCTCGAAAAAGTTGGAGCAACTGGTATAACAAGTTCCTTATCCGTTGGGGGCCACATCACCGACTTAAACCTCCTCCCGGTCCTCGCATCACGCACTCCCTTCGCAGCTCGCAAATACGGTTCAGCTGTTTTCATTGTCTTGAACCCATTCTTCACCTCCTGTTCCAATTTCTTGAAAAACCTCTAGCCTGGACCTCGTTCAGTAGTGTCATCGTCAGAGTATGAAGCTCGTAACAAATCAGTCAAACCGATCTTCGTCCACGTTTCAAACTGAGACTCCTTAGAGTAATATTCCCGAGTACCGTCCTGTCTAACAATGATCCACATCTTCTTTACATGGTCGTACATCCAGCTTAGCACCTTTGATTTGTTTCCAATCTTGCTATAGTAACTTGAGCCAAGTTCCATGACATATCATTCAGTCTGGTTAGAAGGATTTCAATTGAAAATTCTCATCAAGCGGATTAACATCAACGTTCTTCATCAACACCATCTGTTTCTTCTTTTGTGTCGTTGGACGCTTTTGACTGGCAGAATATTTCTTTCTCGGATCACGCAGATAGTCATCCAACCCAGCTTGTCGTTCGGAAGCCAACTGTTTTGTAGCTAACCGATCCGCTTCATTTTCCTCTGCTGCTCGTTATTCAGCTGCTCTATGCGGTGTTCTATGTTCATTGGATCATCAGTAGGGTCAGAAATTCTCGCCCAAACTTGTTCTCCAATTTAGCCTTCAAATCAAACACTAAAGTTATCAGCATAGTGACGTCCCCTTGCAGTTGATCTCATGTTTGGTCTCTCACGTCTAAACGTGTCTGCAATGACGCAATCTGAGCATCCTTAAGTATGACCTCCTGTTCTAATACAATCACCCGCTTCTTCAAATCCACAACATCAACTTCTACATCTTCATCATCACTGTCCAGACCACTAAACTCAAAAGCACGTTTTTTAGATCTTCGCGAGTATTCTGCACCATCATCCTCAGCACCACCTGTACCACTTCCACCCGCTCCAGATCCCTCAGCACCCACTGAACCTCCACCAAAATCCATCATTTGTAATACAGAGTCTGCTGGAATAGATACGACCGTGGAATGTGTAGCAATAGTTGTCGGTTCAGAAGAAATAGGAGTATTAACCATCTGAGCATCTGTAATAGATACAACAATTGAAGATAAAGTAGGAGTAGATGTCACTGGTGTAGATTCCTCAGTAGTACTAACAATGTGAACTTCGGAATGACTTGGTTGAACAATAGGCTCCGTCCACCGTCTCTTTATCAAAGGTACTTCGTCCTCTTCATCAGCCTCAACCACACCTACTGGAACGTCAACAGGGGGGATTACCAAAGGAAAATCACCCTGTCGTTCTTGAATTTCTTTCAGATGAGCAATTAGGGTTTCTAAGTTCTTCGAAGAAAGTTCTGGCAAGACCGGAGTCAGATTAGCATTAAACTCAGTAAGATTATCTAAGAACGCTTGATCCTCGTCTGTACCTCATCAGTGACCAGATCTTCAATCTCGACCTCTTTCTCTTTCGAAGGCACATCATGCTCTTCAGCAACAATAGCATTGACTGGTGTAGGAGCTGGGACATCCTGTCCGATCACTTCAGCAAACTTTCCAAACTTCTTTAATGGAAAACGACCAACAAAAACAATCTTCGATGTCGAATGATTCTTCTTCATTGTGCTAAAGATAGTCGGTCCCATTGGCTTCATATTTAGCAGATTTGCATCAGAAGCATCCTTGGCTAAGTCGGGATATCGAGCATCCAAAATCAGCTGTACGAAACGCGGATATAACAGAAATATCCTCTTCTTGGACTGCTCTAAATTCTTCTTCATATTTTCAAAAATATAACCTGAAAAGTTATATTTCCAGTCCATAATAAGAGCCACGATCGCGGAGGTTTGGGTTTGATTCGGTTGATCTAAGCCTCCCTTATTCTCAGAAATGCTCTACATGAACATGTGTACCAGCAATCTCCAATAAGCAGGAAACATTTTCTTTAGCAACGGTGGATATGAACCCTCATAACTCATCTCTTCAAAAATAGGCAACACTTTCTCCTTCGCGTACATAGTCGGTCATTTGTAGCATCTTCAAACTGCAAAACCTCTCGAACGTAGGCTTCATTTACTAAGATCTCCTTACCCTGTATCTGAGAACTAATATATGGTCTCCCATCAGCTCCTCTCAGGTGGAATCGAGCTCTCTTCCAAAACGAGTGCATTAGATCTCTGTATATAACCGGATTAGCACGAAGTGCATATCAATCTTGCACGCGTTTAGACCAACCATCATCGATTGAAACTCTTGGTAAAATTCCGCTGGTGGATCCGATAGGTATCCGCTTGATTATGGAACTGTTCCTCCACCAACATAACTGCATCAAAAGCCTCTTCTACCTTTTCTGTCAAAACAATAACCAGGTTAACTCAAATTTAACGCAACTAGCAGAAGTTAAAGGAGTTCATTAGGATAAAAGGTCAACACGAACTGGATGGTTCAAACAGATTTCAAAGGTTCAATTATTAAAAGGTTCAAATCACTTTGAGGGGTTCAATCACTTGGAAAGGTTCAAAAGAGCTCAAAGGTTCAAATCCTAGAATCCGGATTTACTAACAGGTCAACAGTAATCCGGATTGAACCTTTCATCAATCTGGATTAGCCAAGAGGTCAATAGTGATTCGGAGGAATCATCAATCCGGATTAGCAAGCAAATCAACAATATTTCGGATAAATCATCAATCCGGATGAAGGTTATCCGAGATGAAATCTGAGTTCATCAACTCGGTTGAATATCCACCCTGAATGACATCCGAAATACAAGTTTCTTTGAAGGTTAATCCGAAATGCTGTCTGAAATGCATGAAACTTGAAGATTATCATTAGATTTTATGATTTTAGAGCATTATTTACTTAATCTGGATGTAATTCGAGATGGAATCCGAAATGAGAATGAATAGTGAGAGATCAGAGAATATCAGAGATTTCAAAAAAATTATGAATAATCCAAAATGCATCTCTGATTCAGTTTAGTACTTTTCCGGAACGGGCTTGGGCCTAAAATCTTTTGGGCCCAACACAATCCAGAATCCGAATTCCCAAAGGATCCGGATTGGGCTTTTGTCAGGCCCAATCCAGAACATTGACAACTAAGTGGGCCTATCCGGAAGGTGCTTGAAAGCCCAATCAGGAACAGTAATAACTAAGTGGGCCTATCTGGAAGGTGCTTGAAAGCCTAATCCGGAACAGTAACTTGTGAACCCTAAATGTTCAATTTTTAAGACTTTCAGAAATTCTATTGGATTGGCCCAACTTCGAAACTTAGCAGACCAGTCCAATATCCCTTGACAGAAACCATCTAACCAAAAATTAGCAATTTGACTAACCAAGCATGCAACCACCTTTTACTAACTACAAAATAAGACATTTAAGCACAAACATAAACACAACATTGCTAAGGGATCAAATCGTTTCAAAGGTCGACTAAGGAACACTTTTCAGTGTGAGCTGGGTCAGACTAGTCTAACCAATTGCCAATATACTTGTCCATCTAAATCTAAAACTCAACCCTCCAGTTCTAGCTTCATGATATGCTTAAGGTAGTTTTATACTATGATACCCATGTGTCCCATACCATGACATACCCCCACGATCAAGGTAAGCACAACAATTCATCGTAGCAGGTGAGTATACTTAGATCATCCTTTATCTTTTACAATGTCAGTCTATTGGTGAACAGGTCAGTACTTTCGTACAGCAGAGTGACCAATAGTATCAGATGAGGGTTAGGCAAATACCTTATGTGGTACATAGGAACTTATGGAATTTTCTCATGAAGAGATTTCCGTTCTTTTAGGTTTTGGCCCTTTTATTTTGGCTCTTTTAAAAGATATCTTGACTGTGCCTAGGTCTGCATATAATCTGGATGCAACAGAAGGGCAGCCAAGATATCCCCGGATGACTCAACAGCATAAAGACCTGAAACCTCAGACGTTGGCCATCTATTAACACAGGATTTAAGACCATGAAATCATACACCAATAGTATGTAACCCACTGGAAACATAGTTCTTTATGTTTATATCATTTGGCTTACACTATCCGGTTGAGATATAGACCTATCAACATATCACCTTCGATCCAAGTCTTTTCCCGCTTCAACACCTTACATGTGTTAGTCAGACACTTTATCACGAAAAAGTATTTCATTTCCCGATCATTGCAAAAGTTGTTTTAAAATTTTTTTTTTGAATATTTCTCCCCCTAAATTTGTGCATATATATGAAAAAATTTACGAAGCAAACAAAAATGAATGAAAGACAATAAACGAAACGGAAAGGACAGAGGATGCTCAGTTAGAAAAACGGATCATTTTGAGAAGATCCACAAGCACTTGAAAACGCGCGTTGCTAATGGGTTTCGTGGACAAATCCGCCACGTTTGCATCAGTGTAGATTTGCTCAAGTTTAACGAGACCCTTTTCATAGCAATCACGGATAAAATGAACTTTGATATTTATGTGCTTGGTTTTGGAGTGAAAAACAGGGTTTTTTTTACGATTTGGATAGCGGCATCATTATCACAATAAATTGTTGTGTTTAGATAAGTGAAACCGTAATCCAAAGCTGGTGTTGCATCAATAAAACCTGGGAGCAGCAAGAAGATGCTGCGACATATTCTGCTTCCGCAGTAGAGAGTGAGACCGTCTGTTGCTTCTTGCATTGCCACAAGATTAAGCGGTCTCCCAAGAATTGACATCCAGCTGAAGTTGAGCGCATATCCCTATCTGTACCTCCAAGATTACTGTCAGAGAAAGCATATAGTTCAAATTCAGAATTTTTAGGATACCAGAGGCCCAGTGATGGTGCCGCTTTGAGGTACCTAAAAATTCTTTTAACATGTAAATGAGAGAGTTTAGGAGTAGCCTGATATCGAGCACACTAGCAAACGGCAAACATGATATCTGGCTGACTTGCAGTGAGATACATGAGTGAACCAATCATAGATCGGTACATGGTTTGATTAACAGGCGTTCCTTCAGCGTCTTCATTTAGCAAAGGCTGTTCTGTAATAGGTGAAGCCGTAGGCTTTGAGTCTGTAAGCTTGAATTTCGCAAGAACGTCATTGACATATTTTCCTTGATGAATCAAGATTCCTTGCGGGCTCTGATGAACTTGAAGTCCCAAAAACATAGTCATCTCCCCCCAGTGAGCTCATCTCAAATTTCTTCTTCATGATTTCTTCAAATTCTCGACACAAACCATCATTCGTAGAACCAAAAATGATATCATCAACATAAATTTGAACAAGAATAATGTCATTGTCAACACGCTTGATGAACAAAGTTTGATCAATGGTTCCCCGAGTATATCCATGAGCAAGCAAATGCTCTGTTAGAGTTGCGTACCATGCGCGAGGCGCTTGATGCAACGCATACAAAGCTTTGTCCAATTTATATGCATAATATGGCTTGTCAGGATCAGTAAAACCCGGTGGTTGTGCCACGTATATTTCCTCTTTCACCGTGCCATAGAGAAAAGCAGTCTGGACATCCATTTGATAGACAGTGAAATCCATGTAAGATGCATATGCCAAGAAAATGCGAATAGCCTCCAAGGGAGCGACCTGTGCATAAACCTCATCATAGTCTAATCCTTCAATCTGACGAAAACCCTGAACCACCAGTCGAGCTTTATTCCGAACAATGACTCCAGTGTCATCCTGTTTATTGCGAAATACCCAGCGAGTTCCAAGAGCACGTTTTCCTTGAGGAAGCTTCACCAATTGCCATACACCAAGCTTCTCAAATTGATTGAGTTCTTCATGCATAGCATCAACCCAACCTGGTTCTTGCAAGGCGACATCAATGCTTTTAGGTTCAATTTGTTAGATAAAGCAAGAATAAAGACAAGTATTGATATCCCCTGATTGACTGCGGGTTCGAACAACAGCAGTAACAGGACCAATAACATTTTCAATTGGATGATCGCGCTGTAGATGCTGCAGTATTGGTGTAGCAGGGATAAGAAGATCCGTTTGCAAGTTGGTAACACTCGCTGAAGCAACTCCAGGTGACTCCCCCTCATTAGTTGCACGAGTAGGAGTGTTGACTGATGAATCAACAGAACACTCTGGCGGTGTAGGTTCAGGAAACAGAGATGAACCCAAGACATCAGGAGGAGCAGACCCTTCAATTGTCGTAGGAGGCTCTGTGTTTGGAGCCTCAACTTCAGGGGAATCATCTTGAGGAGTCTGGTCAGATGCCGTTTGTTGATGTTCTGATACTGGTGAAGGAGTAGATAAGCTTCATTAAATCCAGGTGGATCCACACTCAGCTTCTTTAAAGTCTCATGCAGCTGTGCAGCATCGACATCGTCTTCGGGTGAGATGGGCATCGTTGGAAGTTCAGAAATTTTGACAAGGTGGAATAATCATACAGCCAGTCAGGACCAATGCATGTGTCCTTAGGATTTTCCTTCAGCCAACCCACATTGTAGGTTTCAACTACCATTTTCTTGATCTTATTATAGACACGATATGAAGTGTTTTTGGAATATCCAACGAAGATGCATGGATCCCCGCGTGATTCAAATTTCCCTTTAGCATCCATGAGCAGGAGAACACAAGGGCATCCGAACTTGCGGAATTGTTGACCGAAGGTTTGTGACCTTCAACCACTTCGTACAGAGTTTCATGTGTCGTTTGTTGATCAGGCATGATTCTGAATATAACAGGCGGTATTGATTGCTTCTGCCTAGAAAATAAGAGGTAGCTCGGATTCAACCAACATAGTACGTGCAACTTCAATTAGTGTTCGATTTCTTCAATCTGCAACCCCATTTTGTTGTGGAGTTCGGGCTGCACTAAACTGTTGGTTGATACCCTTGGAGGAGAAGAAAGAATTTAAGGTAACATTCTTAAACTCTGTTCCATTATCACAACGAATAGCCTTCATGGTGGTGTCTGTCTGGTTCTCCATAAGTGTGACGAACTGTTTAACTAACTCAAGGGTTTCACCTTTTTGTGCCAGAAAGAAAACCCAAGTGAATCGTGAGTAGTCATCAATAATGACCAGACAATATGCCTTCCCGCCAATGCTCAGAATATCTGTGGGACCAAAAAGATCCATATGAAGCAATTCTAAGACTTGAGATCTGGAAGGGGCAGTTTTAGATTTGTGCGGCTGTCGATGTTGTTTCCCAGGTGCACATGATTCACACTTTTCAACCTGCATAAAATCGTAAACTGGTAGATCTCTGACTAAACCACCTTTTGCAAGTCGATTTAAGTTCTTCATGTTGATGTGTCCTAGTCGACTATGCCATATCATTGCATCATGCTCAGCCGTCGACAAGAATAAGCAAGTGAGCTTGTCACAGGGAGCCTTGCTCATGTCGATGACATATGCATTTCCTTTTCGCACGGCATTTAGAAGAATCCAATCATCCGGAATAATGAGGCATGGTATCAGTACATAACACCCTTTCTTGGTAAAGAGAACATCTAAATGATTGTCACAGAGCTAAGACACACTCAAAAGACTATGCTTCAATTTTGGTACGTAGTTCACGTTCTTAAAGTTGAGAGTTCCGTTGCATACTGTTCCTCTCATAGTGATATTTCCGGTCTCACCACCTGCAAAGGAGACAAACCCGCCATCGAAAAACTGAATGTCATTCAATTGCAAGATGTCCCAGTCATGTGCCTGGAATAGCCACTGTCAATATACCAGAGTCTGACGAGAGTTCGCCAGAGCTGTTCCTGCACATTTCAACAGGTTTTAGTTAGAGGCTGCAACCTAGGCCATTGAAGATCTGGGCATGCCATTTGCATCAACATAAGTAGCCTCACGGAAAATTAAATTAGTTGAGTATGAGGTCGATGATGCTTTTGATTTGTTGGATATGGGGGCAGAAGACTGAATCTTGGTCAAGATCTTAGGCCTCTAGGTTAGCGAGTCAGACTTCTGCACAATCCTTGGAGTGCTAGAAGGATTCAGAAAACCTGAAGGTCTTGGAGATTTGTGAGTTTGTTTCTTGGCCTTGTTCCAGTCTTGATCAGAAGGCTTAGCCATAGCAAATTGCGCCTAATTTAGGCGATTTGGCATAGCTTTCTGATATTTTGAGTATAATGCTTTAAAAGGTGTAAAAGCCTTTTGACAATTTCGCGCAATATGCCCGGGATATCCACAGTTGAAACAGGTCTGCCTCTTCTGGAAGAAAATAGTTCATTCAGCTTGGGAAATTCTAGGCAATTTGTCTGCCAATTTCTTGCTTGCGGGCACTGACGGCTGGTGCACGTTGTAGATCTTGGCAGTTGCCTGCGCACAACCATCAGTACACTTGTTAGTTTTGTGATTTGAATTAGATAATTCAGAGTGTGTAGACTTAGGTGCACATTTAACTGATTTCTGTTCAACTGGTTGCTTAACAGATTCAGTTCCTCAAAGTGAAGAAGTGACTCAGCAGTTGCCTTTTCATTTGTCTGAGGTGCTTGTTTGTTTTTCTTCTTTTTGGATCGACGTGTTCTCTGTTTCTTATTTTTATTTTTCAAATCACTTTGCATGGAAAATTCTGCAGAGGAGACGGGTGGCTCAGCAATGACATCCTTTTCTGAACTTCCAGAAGATCAACTAGAAACATTACAAGTAGGAGGAATCTCTAAATTTTGAAAAGTTTGAGAGTCTGATTCAGATTCAGTTTCAAGATTTGTATCTGAATTAGCAGGAAGAGATTGCTCATCTTCTGTCAGTTCAGAATCAATCCATTGTTCTTCATTTGAAGAAGTTGAGTCTCCCGATTCTTCTAGAACCATGCCAAAGTCATTTTTCACAGGGTCAGTTGGTTGGTTGAATTTCTCACTGTCAACCCTGGGATTAGCATCAACAGACGGAATCTATGGAGAAGAACTTCTGGTCTCTTCAGTAGGAACTGAGAAACCGAATCATCTGTCGATGTTATACCTATAGCAAAATTCATGTTTTCATCTCAAACGTTATCACAGTTATTAGTAGCATTCAAAACATCATCATTAGATGAAAAACTAGAATTAAAACCATATGTGTTATCAACACAACCAACACTGTCTGAGAATTTAAATTGTTCAGCAAGAAATTGATTCAAAATGTTAAAAGCAGGTTTATAAAACTCATAATCAGCAGCCGAATTGTCTGAATTTGCTTTCAGACATTCTTCTTGATCACTATCTGTATCCTCAACTAATATTTCTTCTGCACATGAGGTAGAAACGTTAGTATCGTTCACTAAGTTAGTTTCAGTTTCAGAAGAATTTTCTCCTTTAGATTATGTGGAGGATGTAGCTGCCTCTTCCTTAGGCATCACTTTCTCTAAATCATCTGAACTACAAGATGGATGGTCACCAGATTCATGTGAAAGTGGTGTAGAAGTAACGAAAACATCATCCCTCTTGAGTTCAGTTGGCTTGGAGAACTTTGGGTAATAGGGCTTCCATGGTTTAGAAAGATAATCTAAAGGTTTACCATACATCATATTTTCTTCATTTTCTAGATCAGCCTCAAATTCAGGCATTCTTGTATAATTATGATTATATGGTGGAGGAGCCCTATTGTACCCAAAACCTTTTCTGTAATTTTTCTGGTAATTAAGCTGTAGATCACACAAGTCCTAGACCAGCTTGCTGGAAGTATCAAATTTTTTAATATTTATTTCATTTTCATGAAACTTCCCTGTCAAGGAATTTAGCTTGGCTAAGGCTGCTTGAAGTTCTACGTCCTTTTCAGCTAATTTTAGCTTATAGTTGTATACCCAACATTGTTGTTGGTTCAAGTCAAGCTTTAGTTGAGCTATATCTTGTTTTTGAGCTTCGACCTTTTCCATAAGAAGCTTGTTCTTATGTTTAAGGGCGATGTTCTGTGATGCAGCTTGCTGATATTCAACTACAAGAGTTGAATTATGGGCACGCATTTGTGATAATTTAAAACGACAACTATCAGAAAAGAGAATTCGAACGTTTCCAAAAGATCTGGTGTCTCAGTTGTCTGCGCCATCATGCAATGGTTGATGTTCTTAGAAAGGTTCAAAGTCTCCATCTGAGCTGCAGCATCTGCCCAGTTGAATCCCTCGTGCTGTTGTGCCACCAACGCTGTTGATTTCCCGCCAGAGCTGCTTGAGGGACTTGTAGTAGACTTTGAGGGAGACACTGGAATCAGCTGTCTGTCACTGCTGTGTATGTCTGCCACTCTGGATGACACATATCCAGATGGCGGCTTCTTGCACTCCCTTGCAAAATGTCCTGGCTCGTGACATCAGCAGCACCTGAGTTTATCTTTTGTGAGTCCAGTCTTCAGATTTGACAATGGTTGTCGCCCATACTTCTTTTGAAATTTGTTGACACGGAAGGCACCATTGCAAGATTCCAGGACACGTCAATCTCGTCCAGATCCTCCTCCATTATTTGATCTACTTCAGTTGGAAGAATAGATGGGGAGTCAGGTCACCTGCTAAAAAGGCATTCAAGCTGTTGATCATTGAAGTAGCTATGGCTAATTTCTCTTCATTTTCCTTAGTGAGAAAAGCGGAATTGGACGCAACTTGAGCAGGAGCGGGTGCTGGAGCAGCAGATTGAGGAATGCCGCCTTGTTGAGCTGCAGTTGGAATGGCAGGACTGAACAACATGTTAGGATACTGAGCATGGTACTGTGTCTGAACTTGGGCAGCAAAATCATAGTAGGAGTCTGAGACTGAAGACTGTAGACGTACCGAGTCTTCTGTGGTGTGGTAAGAGGACTGTACACCACGTTTGAGCTACCCGGTGTGTGAGAACTTCCTTGCAGAGGGCTATAAACCAGATTTTGTGACATTAATGTTGCCTTTTGCCCTGTAATTCCGGCGTCCATCAAACTACTTTGATGATTGATGTCTCTCTGCTTATTATCGATCTCACACGATTTAATAGTAGCTATCATTTCTGTGAGGGTGACATCATTCAGATTCTTTGTCTTTTGATCATTCCAAAATCAGCATCCCAACTCTTCGGTAATGAATTTAACAACTGTCTGTTCATAGCACTATTGGTAAGAGTAATCTTTGCTGATATCATCTAGGAAACGAGCTTTACATATCTCCGGATTTGGTTCTCAATGGTTTCCCCGTAAATGTGATTAAATGAGCTGAATGGTTGATTCAGCTGAATTACTCTGCTGGCTTTCGTATCCGCATTTCCCTCATAAAGATTTTGCAATTCACTCCATACTTCTTTAACGGTCTTGCAATTTCTGACCGCAATTGAAATGTCAGGTCCAAGTGCCATTGTCAATACAGCTAAAGCCTTTTCATCTTCCTCAATGATTTTCACATCTTCTGGAGTCCACAAGTGACTGGGATTTGGAATCTTTGTATCTGGATCTTGATCGGTACTGTAAACAATCGTTCGAGGACCATTCATAATGCACCTCCACACCCCAGGCTCTTTGGCCTTGCAATATTGCTCGAATCTGAACTTCCATTCATAGTACTTATCTCCGTCCGACAGACGGGGCACTTTAGTTGAAGTGCCAATCACTTGATCTAATTCCTGATGGAGGGCCAGAGTTTGTGATTGCAGTGCAACCAAAGTGGCATTGGTCAAATCTTGAGCTGTCATGTAACTGTTCATCATGGTTAACTTTATTAAAATTACCAAGTAAATTTAAATTAAGTTAATTTTGAATTTTGTAATGAACAATGATAAGAATATGTCCCAAACAGTGTCCGAAATGAGTCCGCAATAGACAACTCTGAGATATAGCAGAAATTAGTTCGAGATGATCAAATCTGAGATGGTTGAATCTGAGATGGTCAAATCCGTGATGGTTGAATCCGAGATGGTCAAATCAGAGATGGCCAGATCTGAAAACAATCCGAAATAGAAAAATCCGAAATGATAATCCGGAAAGCAGTGTGTATCCGAAATAAGAAATCTGGAATGATATTGGTCTGGAATGAAAGAAAATCCGGAATGAAAGCTGGTCCGAAATGAATCCGGAATCGGGAAGAATTCGGAATGAGACTGGATCCGGAATGAAATCAGTCCAGAATCTAGTCCTTATCTGAATGCAACAGCAGTCCGAATTCCCAGCAACAGATAACCACCAACAATGTTTTGGATCCGAAATAGTAGCAATCCGGATTGAACAGTAGTCAGGGATCAATCCGGGATGGATGATCTCCTTTGTATTCTTTGGGATCTTCAACAGTAGCAAATCCGAAATCCTTGAAGCTTCTTCGAGTTCTTCGGATCTTCAACAGTATCAAATCCGAAATCTTCAGACCTTCTTCGAGTTCTTCAGAACAGTAGCAATTCCGATCAAACACAACAATTCTTCGATTCTGAACAGTAAATCCGGGTTGAACAACAACAACTTTACTTCCGATCAGCTTTTCAATCTGCGATACCTGGAGCCTGTATTGTACAGCAGGCTCTGATACCAATTGTAAGTCCCGAAATCAGATCTAACAGGTATTGTAAATCTAATCGGTTGCGGAAATAAAGATTAGGAAGAAGAACAAAATCTTGAATCAAAATCAACTTGCATACACCAGAATAGTGTCTGATACAAGTTTTTAGTTACAACTCTCTAACCTCTAAACATTGACCTAATACAAATATTTATACTAATCACCAAGCCCAACAGTCACAACCCTAGGCCCATAAGGCACTAGGAAGCCAAAACCCTCCAAAAGCCCAAATGTAGCATTAATGTGTAAACCTTTACTAGTATAAGCCCAACACTGACCGCGTAAAACAACAAACCGCGGCGGAAACATCGGGGAGTCATGTCACATAACTATTGTTTCACAACACATGGTACATAAAGTTTTGTATTATTGAATTTACTTGTTTATATTGTCTTGGGAGAATGAAATCAAAGACATAACAATTGTCTTGCAAATTTTAAAGTCACTAAGGCCCAGTCCACCCTATATGAAGCATGCTCAAAGTCAAACATTATCTCGTGAAACATATGTGAAAAATAAAACATCAGCATAAAAATGCCTGTGAGTAACATAGGTTTTGTGATTAAGATTCATGGCTTTAAAAGTTAAAAGAAATATTCAACTATTACAAAAGTAGCTATGATCCTTCACAAAAATGTTTCTTTAATAAAATCATATGAAAATCAAATGATTTAAAAGAAACGATGCATGCTTAATTTAATAACCAAAATAACTCGTGCCTTGTATAAAATAAGTCATGTCTTGTATTTTGTTTGAAGTGGTTAAGATAACGCTACATTATGTAATATAATGAAATCACTTATATATAGGAAATACCGACGGCATATCCACCATGCTTTTATCATATTACACACGTCTCGTCATTTAAATCAGTTACCATGAGCCAACAATTGAGATGTCTTGTTTAAACCAATGTCATGTATAAACCAAATGTATTTTATAATCAATGTCTATGTATAAACCAATGTCTTGTATGGAAAACAAAAGTCTTGTTTAAACCATAAAATAAATGTCTTGTATAAAATAACCAAAATGTCTTGTCTTGTCAAAATGTCTTGTATAAAACAGGTGGTTTGAATTAACAAAGGTCTTGTTTAAACAAAAACTCTTGTCTTATAAATCAATTGCTTTTATTGTGTAGACACATATATATGGATTGTTGGCGAATACATTCAAGCCTTGTTGACTGTCGGAGAAACCCTTATAAAGTTCATTGGATTCTGTCATTCCCTAAAGTCACTTCCAAACAAACCTAGAAGCGGGAATGGGATTGTCAATCCTATGGTGCCATTACATACTATCGGTTGGTGTGATCAATGTTAATGAATGTATCATTGTATATTCAACGCACCAATATGTCTTGAACAATGTAAGCATGTCATGAAAATATTTTGAAATCATGTACTGGGCATACTAACTTAATATACCAAGCAAAAATGTCTTTGAAATCATGTACTAGGTATGCTAAGTCAACATACAAAGTAAAAAATGTCTTTGAAATCTTGTAGTATGTATGCTAAGTTAACATACGAAGCAAAATGTCTTTGAAATCATGTACTAGGTATGCTAAGTAAACATACGAAGCAAAAATGTCTTTGAAATCATGTACTAGGTATGCTAAGTCCACATACGAAGCAAAAATGTCTTTGAAATCATGTACTAGGTATGCTAAGTCAACATACGAAACAAAAATGTCTTTGAAATCATGTACTAGGTATGCTAAGTCAAAATATGAAGCAAAATGTCTTTGAAATCATGTACTATATGTACTAGATAAGCAACACGGATAATGTCATGAAAACAAGAAAGTAGTGATAGGCACATATGAATCACCCGAAAACATATGAAAATGTAAAATAGGGGGCTATGTACTCACTTGGCATTGCGTAAATGTCTTATTCAAATGATCAAACAAAGCTCAAGGATTGAAGAGTTCAAGTGTGTCCTGTTGTATCGGAATATTATGTTAGTGTGTCGAGACTTTAGTCGGAGGATTGGATAGAATGAGGTCTTATAAACCAAACGAGTGTTGGGACTCATATGACATGGTTTATAATACCTTACATTCTGATTTGGAAGTTTCTAAGTGCTTTGACCCGTTACGACTTGTTAAAATGGTTTACGCCACTTTAACGGGTCACAAGCATAACTATGGGTTTGGATGGTTAAATAAGTCCTATGATGAGTCTTATATGTCAAAACAAGTTTGATAATGTTATAATATAAATTTAGATGTCAAAACTATGGTCTTACATGTTTACATCTATTTTAGGTGCCAAAAGGGTGTTTTCGACATTTTAAAAGTACATAAAATCGACTCATCATATAACTAACCAAACTATATGACTATAAGATATAACCTCAGAGGGTTATTCCTTAAATTACTATGGTCATAAAATGCACTTGGTCGAATCATAAGATTGACCAAACGGGTCAGATTCAAAAGTCAAAGCGGTAATAAAACCGCTTGACTTACAACTAAGAAATAAGCACTAAACTTGAAATGACGAGTTAGACATGTTTGAACATGTCTAATAATGTTATAAAACTGATTTGGTGTCAAAACCTTAAGTTTTAATACCCAAAAACGTTATTGTCGTAAAATGCCTTTTTATACATTTTTTTTACTTTTAACTCGTAAAATTTTGACTCGTCGTCTAGCCTACTAAACGTGGTAATCAGAAGGTGCAATCGTAAGGGACTAATACCCTTACGATCACGTTTCATAGTTCAATTTGAACTTTGACTTGACCAAAATGGTCAGATTCGAAAGTCAAATAGGAAGCCAAACTGTTTGTCTTTTAGCTCAAAATAGCTAAAATAATGAAAGAACTAGGAAGAGTACTTACTTGTGTTGAAGAGCACTTTAAGAACTCAAGATAAGAGGCTTCAAAGGCTGGAAACAAGCTCCAAGAAGGATAGAAAGAAGAACTTTACACTTTGCTTTGAAGTGTTCTGAAGTGGTGTGAAAAAAAATGGATGAATCAAAGGGTATTTATAGTGTTTTAGGATCAAGGAGGTGATGAAAAATGTTACCAAGTGTGGATTAGTGCCCTAACATGTGTCAACACAAATCAAATGTGGCAAAATGAGTGCAAGGTGTCAAAAATTGGAAATAGGTGGCAAACTTGGTGATAAAGCAAAATTTTTTTGACAATTTTTGCCCTTGGATTTGTATTGTCAAGTTTTGTCATTTTAACCCCTCTTAACCTAATATTTAGGTTATATAAAGGCGTTAAGGCGTGTGTAACTTTGATTTTGTCCGGAAATATTGTGGATGTAGGTTCGTTCGATTGTACGGTTACGCATTTCGTAAATAAAGGATAAAACTTTATCAAACTCGAAAATGACCGAATTTGTGTAATGATTGACATTTTTTGCATTCTTACCAATAAATGCAATATTGTATTGAATAAAAATGTCCAGGATTGTATATGATTGATAAATATACATTCTCGCAAATAAAACACAAGATTTTATTAAATACGGAAATGTTTCGGAATTGTTCAATGACTAAAAATGTACAAATGTCACAGACTATAGGTACCTTATGTAAATATTTAAAGTATACATAAATTAAATTTCCTAATGTCACACACGTATGTTTGTGAATTCTTGATAGCTTCATCCTCTATCTATCTTTTGAATTTTCCTCATGATTGAGCTTGTTCTCAATCTTCAGAGATGGTAACTTATAGAGTGATGATATGAAGTTTGGAGAAGGAAGAGGTTCATCAGCAAACTGCTAAAGTCACCGTGAAGCTTCCAGTAATGTTGTCATGGATACCAGTTCTTTAGTAATGATTGCAGTTGAAGCTATAGTAGGTGTTAATGAATCCTCTGGATCATCTTGAAATACCCACTTCCTTTTCCTTGAAGATTGCACAGTTGGTTTTTCTGGAAGTGTTGGTTTACTTTGAACAACTAGTTTAACTTGAATTGTTGGTTTAGTGAAAACTACTGGTTTTGCATCAGGTTGTTTCCAGCAGTTTTAGTACCATATCATTCTTTTAAGGATCTTGAAATGGGAGGTTGAGATGGTGGAGTACCAGCAGTTTTTCCTACTCTAGTTGTTTGAGTTTTTCACTCCAGTTATTTGACCTAGACCAGCTGTTTGAGCTTAACTCTAGTCGTTTTTTTCCTTGGGTAGTTGAAACTACTGGTTGAGCTTGAGGAGGTTGCCTCTCTTTGGCACTTAAATTTTGCAAGTACCTTTTGGATATAGTTGGCCTCATTATCACCTTGACTATCTTGGTGATATTTCTGTCTATTCTTGAAGCTTTTTCCTTAGCTCTTTGTATTCCTATCTAATCCTTTTACTAGTGCAACACTTAATCTTCTTTGATCTCTTTTAAATTCTTATAATCTCGCATCATGATCAATATCACTAATATGTGGGCCTTTTTTCCACCATAGATGGTGACATTGCCTCATCGGCCATTTCCTTTGCAATTGTTGTTCCTATAACTATTATAACTTGTTTATTGTCTTTCTCCCCTTTTGGCATCAACAGTTTTCTATCTGTGCATAAAGTGGTGTAACCATGGTCGTGTAGCAGAAGTTCCAAACACTTTGGCATCAAAGTTGTTAAGTTAGTGAAGGAACATGGGTTCAAGGATATGTTCAAGGGCACTTTGGAGTTCCCCCTCTAACAATGATGAGGTGGCTATAACCTCACCAGCAGTTTGACTTTTTGTGGCTGGTGGCTTTTGATTAGTGAGGCTCTGTAGTATAGAAGTAAGCTCCTTTTGTGAGGAGGCTAGTTGTTGGGTACACTGTGGGTTCAACTGGACTTTAGCTTGGGGCATTTTGGTGACCAACTCCCTAAGTTTAGATACCGTAGCTCCCAACTATTCCATCAATTCTTAAAAGTGGTGGTTTTGGGTATCATCCAAATTAATGGACTCATCTGCTCCCCCACCAAAGGTGGTTGTATACGTAGGTGTTTGTGACTTTTTAGACACATGGACACTTCCTGATGCTCCTTGTTCTTTGTACTAGGGACTTCCAGCACTTTTTTCCTTCCAGTACCTTAGAGGTATGAGGATCTCAGCAGTTGTTGCCTACAAGGTGGTCTTAAGAATGTTTATATAGCCTTCTTATAATCCAGTGGGTTTAGAAATAGTAGAAGCCACCTCTTCGATCAGTAAAATAGGATCTACATGTGTAGGATGAGCCTCTTCATCATGTAGGTGAGTGCTAAAATCCTTTTGTACCAGGGCTTCGTTATATGGCTGCATCTCTATAATGTGTGGTTGAGGGCTTCATTATATGGCTACGTCTCTATAATGTGTGGTTGAGATGTGCCCATTTCATGCTACAAAGGAAGATTTTCCTCCATGGGTCTTCTATAAAAACTACTGGTTTGGCTAGTTGGAGGTTCTAGAGATTGTGGTGAAGAAGTAACCATAGCTCTGGCTAATTTTGTGTTTCAGCATGACACTCAAGGACCTCATCATCCTGAGTAGTTCTTTTCTTGGCTCTTTACGAGGTGGCGGCTTTGACTTTGGATTGAGAGGATTTAGAAGTCTTTTGTATAGAAACTTCTTCATCTTTTTAGTGAATTTTTTATGGGTTCCTTAGAGAGTTGGGTTTATCCCCTCGGTTAGCAGGAGTTAGGGATGAGCCCGATACCGATCGATACCGAAAATCCCCAAAAGTGGGTACCGGTACTGAACCTGTACCGAATATACCCTGTTTGGTACTGGTAATGGTTCGGTACCGGTATGGTATCATACCAGACCAGTACCAAATCGGTATCGAAAATGTACCGGTTTGGTAAATTCGATACCAGGTACCATTTGCTCATCCCTAGCAGGAGTAGTGGGGTCAAGGGTGAGTATCTCAATTGCTGGATGTGTAGGAATATTGCCTTGCATAGGCTCATCTTTGTCTTCATTTACATTTGGCCCAGTTTTGATCTTTCTCATCCTTGTAAGTGCTTAAGCCAATAGAGATTTGATAGGAAGAACATCATCCCTTTTATAGACTTCATCAGGTAATTCTTGTTGCAAGATTGCCATGGTGAGCCTGGGGTACATCAAAAATTTAGTTGTACAAGTGACATTTGAACAACGTTCTTTAAAAATTTGATTTGATAATTTAAAAACTGATATAGTCAAAATTGAGTAAGCATTGTTTTAAGTTAACTAAGGAACTTCATTCCACATACATGTGAGACGTTGTATGAGAGTTTGAAATAAGTATTTGAGACCAGCAGAAGAGTGTTTCTTCTCATGGGTGGATATTTTTTTGAGCCACAATACCCCTTCATAATAAACTCCACATCCATCACAGGTTTAGAAAACTTTTCAACCCCATCAACATTTCCAAGTTGGAGTTTGATTGTTAGTACTTCTAGGGTGATGGCTATGGTTTTTTTCGAACTGTTGTAGTAATTGTTGATACACTTTTGTGTCTGTCGCTTGTTCTTAGTTACGTCTGTAATTGTACGGTCTTTGTTTAATGTGTTTGAATAGTTTGGTCGTTTCGACCAAATCAAGATATCCTCCTATCTTGGTTTAGTACGATGATTAGTTTATCTGTGTAAAACAGTTGCATGTGTGCACACCATTAAGTCTTGTGTACGTCATGTTTGTTGGCACGTTCTCCGAAGAACACATCCAAGTACACTTGAGAGATGCTTCGTACGAGCAAGATGTTGCTCGTACGAGTAACATTCCATTCGTAAGAGTAGCTCATGTGACAAGCATCCTTCTTAATTCGTACGAGCCAGGTTGTGTTCGTACGAAGCCATGGGTCATTCGTACGATCATCTTTTGGAGAAGGTTCTTCGTGTCTTGTGGTGTTTCGTATGACCAGCAACATTCTTCGTACTGTTGCTAGGTGTTGGCACTATATAAACTGAACATGCACTCCTCTGTGTAAGGTTAGACGCAAAACATCAGTGAACAAGCTGGAGAGAGAGACACAAGAACATAGAGAGTATTTCATGAGTCTATATGAACATTGTTTGTATGTGTTTGTACTAGTTCTCCACTGTTAATAAAGATATTGAATCTTTCGTTATCCTGTGTTTCTTACTTTGCTTTGGTTTGCATACACACGAGGATTCCGCACTTGTATTTGTGTTGTATAAACATGGAAGTAGGTTAATCTTGATCCTCCAAGTGGACCTACAATTGTAATGATGGAACCCAAACAACCTCTAAACCACAACCATCAAATCCACAGCAGCTGAAACACCTTCGCGAAGATACTCCAGTTCAATCACAACCTACTACTTCATCAGTTCAACAATCCCAGTCCACAACTCATCAACAAAATACAAAACAAGGCATTTCGGTTATTCTCTGAAATGAAACAGGATGAGAAAGTGGATTTTCTATTTTCTCAGTTGCAGGCTGCGACAATTCAGATTAACAAGCATTCGGGTTTATGTCTTCAAATCAGAACACAATTGTCAAACAACAGTTGGAGATAAATTTTTTGAAAGAGACTGTTAGAAAACATGATTTTGAAATTGCACAGTTAAGAAAAGAAAATTGTAGGTCCACCTGAGGATCAAGTTAAACCTATTCCTTTGTTCATGCAACACAATACGAGTGCGGAATCCAAGTATGCATGCAAACCAAAGCAAAGTAAGAACACGAGGAAACCAAAGATTCACTATCTTGATTAAGAGATGAGAACAAGTACAAACATATACAGATAATACTCATAGACTCAACAAACTTCCTGTGTTTTTGTGTCTTCGTCTGCTCCAGAGATGTTAACTACTGAGCTCACCAACAAGTTGAACAACCAACAGCACCCTGACTGAGAGGTGCATGTCTGCTTATATAGTGTACATCTGGTCATTCGTACGAAGCATGTGACCAGACATACGGAACATTCTATTACCCACGAAGCACTTTCCAAAGAGGCTTGTACGAAGCCATTGTTCGTACAAACCATGTAAACCAACCTGTTTACAATGATTCCTTTGTACGGAGCATGTAGCTCGTACAGAGCATTCTAACTCGCATAGAATGCTTACTTTAGAGAACGTGTCACAAACATGACGTACACAAGACTCAACGGTATGCACACATGCACCCGTTTAACACAGACTAACTAAGATGTCATACGAAACCAAGATAGAAGGATATCTTGATGTGGTTGACACAACCAAATTTATACAGATACTTGAGCAAACACCGTACAAGTACAATGTAACTAAGAACAAGCGACAGACACAAACCTGGCTCTGATACCACTTGTAGGTCCACCTGAGGATCAAGTTAAACCTATTCCTTGTTCATGCAACACACATATGAGTGCGGAATCCAAGTATGCATGCAAACCAAAGCAAAGTAAGAACATGAGGAAACAAAGATTCACTATCTTGATTAAGAGATGAGAACAAATACAAACATATACAAACGATGCTCATACGACTCAACAAAATGCCTCAATTCTTGTGTCTTCGTCTGCTCAAGAGATGTTAACTGCTCAGCTCACCAACAAGTTGAACAACCAACAACACCCTGACTGAGAGGTGCATGTCTGCTTATATAGTGTCCATGCTGGTCATTCGTACCAAGCATGTTACCAGACATACGGAACATTCTATTACCCACGAAGCACTGCTCCAAAGAGGCTTGTATGAAGCAATTGGTTCGTAAAAAGTGAATGGTTCGTACGAACCATGTAAACCAACTTGTTTACAATGATCCTTCGTACGGAGCATGTGGCTTGTACAGAGCATGTGGCTCGTACGGAGCATTCTAACTCGCATCGAATACTTACTTTGGAGAACGTGTCACAGACATGACATACACAAGATCAACGCTATGCACACATGCACCCATTTCAACACAGACTAACTAAGATGTCATACGAAACCAAGATAGAAGGATATCTTGATTTGGTTGACACACCAAACTTATACAGACACTTGAGCAAAGAACGTACAATTATAATGTAACTAAGAACAAACGACAGACACAAACCTGGCTCTGATACCACTTGTAGGTCCACCTGAGGATCAATTAATTCTATTCCTTGTTCATGTAACACACATACGAGTGCGGAATCCAAGTATGCATGCAAACCAAAGCAAAGTAAGAAAACGAGGTAACCAAAGATTCACTATCTTGATTAAGAGATGAGAACAAGTACAAACATATACAAACAATGCTCATACGACTCAACAAAATGCCTCTGTTCTTGTGTCTTCATCTGCTCAAGAGATGCTAACTGCTCAGCTCACCAACAAGTTGAACAACCAACAACACCCTAACTGAGAGGTGCATGTCTTCTTATATAGTGTCCATGCTGGTCATTCGTACGAAGCATGTTACCAGACATAAGAACATTCTATTACCCACGAAGCACTGCTCCAAAGAGGCTTGTACGAAGCAATTGGTTTGTACAAAGCGAATGGTTCGTACGAACCATGTAAACCAACTTGTTTACAATGATTCCTTCGTACGGAGCATGTGGCTTGTACAGAGCATTCTAACTCCATAGAATGCTTACTTTGGAGAACGTGTCACAGACATGACGTACACAAAACTCAACGGTATGCACACATGCACCCATTTAACACAGACTAACTAAGATGTCGTACGAAACCAAGATAGAATGATATCTTGATGTGGTCGACACAACCAAACTTATACAGACACTTGAGCAAACACCGTACAAGTACAATGTAACTAAGAACAAGGACAGACATAAACCTGGCTCTGATACCACTTGTATGTCCACTTGAGGATCAAGTTAAACCTATTCCTTGTTCATGCAACACACATACGAGTGCGGAATCCAAGTATGCATGCAAACCAAAGCAAAGTAAGAAAACGAGGTAACCAAAGATTCATTATCTTGACAAAGAGATGAGAACAAGTACAAACCTATACAAACAATGCTCATACGACTCAACAAAATGCTTCTGTTCTTGTGTCTTCATCTGCTCAAGTGATGCTAACTGCTCAGCTCACCAATAAGTTGAACAACCAACGGCACCCTGACTGAGAGGTGCATGTCTGCTTATATAGTTTCCATGCTGGTCATTCGTACGAAGCATGTTACCAGACATATGAAACATTCTACTACTCACGAAGCACTGCTCCAAAGAGGCTTGTACGAAGCAATTGGTTCTTACGAAGAGAATGGTTCGTACGAACTGTGTAAATCAACTTGTTTACAATGATTCCTTCGTACGAAGCATGTGGCTCGTACGGAGCATTCTAACTAGTAAAGAATGCTTACTTTGGAGAACGTGTCACAGACATGACGTACACAAGACTCAATGGTATGCACACATGCACCCGTTTAACACAGACTAACTAAGATGTCGTACGAAACCAAGATAGAAGGATATCTTGATTTGGTCGACACAACCAAACTTATACAGACACTTGAGCAAAGACCGTACAATTACAATGTAACTAAGAACAAGCGACAGACACAAACTGTATCAACAAACTCCCCCTTGGATGTTGCTTGGTTTTCGGTCTTCGACCTTTGGTCTTCATACTTGAATGGCTTAGAGTATCAACAACTCCCCCTGAAGATCTGCTATCCATTAATAGAGCATCAGGTCTTCAAACTTTTCAGAAACATCAAATCTTTTTTTTTGTTTCTTCTTCTGACTTGTCAGTTCTCTTCGTTGCTGGTTATCGTTTATGTTCCTTTGTTCCATTATGTACTCAATAAATAGATATATAATTAGAACATAAATTTATCAGGGAATACACACGAAAAATTTATCATAAGTTTTCCGTATGAATGTATTTCCTGAATGAAGAAATACCAAACCATACGAATAACACTTAATTCGTATGAAGAGCAACTCATTTGAGTAAACAAAAGACCAAGTCAAACAACTAACTAGGTTATTCGTACGAGATACACACACTCGTATGAATTCCTGTTTTTCAAATCTGAGCTTCGCACATATCCACACAAATCACACAGTTATGTTTAGGAAAGGTGCTTTTGAACAGATTTTGGTTTTCTTTGATGGGTAACCTGTTGCAAGACCTTACTTTATGAAGTTGCGATATCAAATAAATGGTTTTCTGATGTAGCTTGGTAGAAAAACTTTTGAGTCTCAACTTTGGCTAATTTTAAAAAGAACTTAATCTAAAACATAGTAAACAAAGATAAAAACAATTACTAACACTAAAAATATATAAAAACAATCTTTTTCAGAGTTTCAAGGTAAAGGAATCATAACTAGCTTTTTAATCTTTGTAAAAAATGATATCGGTTTTAACTTCAAAATTAAACAGATAAATTCAACTATGATTATCGATATTGTTGTCCACGTAAGCTTGACTTATCAGATGTAATCATTATTAGGAGATATGATTAAGGTATGATTTATACTTACTAGCCGGTGTTCAACAACTTCACGACACATTCCCATATCAAGATATGCACGAGAGAAAATCTTACCGGTGAGTATACTGCTTTATCATCTGTTTTGATGTATATGATGTGAGATACTTATTTTGATTGAAAACAAGCCCTATGTGATTAAATCACTTATTGATGAGGAACTTGATCTTCATATGCATGCAAGGCACAAGAGTAAGTCCGTGAACAGGTTAGTACCATCGTACCAACAGAGAGACGAACTTAGCTCCCGCATAAAGCTGTGATATTTTATCACTTATTTTGGGGATGTGATATTTTTATTACTTATTTATGGTTGTATGCAATATGTACACGTATATATGGTATCATGGTAGTTCTAGACTTGCATCACCGTTATTTTTCGAATAGAAGATTCAACCATGATACCCAGATGATAAGTCAGCATAAAACCGTATATCTCAGAACCTCGGCACTCTACAAACGAAATTTCGGTACCAAGACCATATGCCAATGAATGGTTCCCACCTAACTTGTAGTCTATTAAGTTTATATCAACATGCACATTGTAGTCTGATTGTGAGCCTACTGATACATCATAAGACAAGTACTTATCAATCTTCTTTCTATGCTTTTGACCATTTCTGACAGATTTACCGGTGTATTTCATCATCTTCAATTTATCCAAGGAACTCATTTTTTATTTTTCTATTGTTTTTGTATTTTTCTAAATTTTCTCCCCCTTAAATATAGAAGGTAAATAAATAAAAGACATATTTTTGTATTTTCTTGAAAATTTCTCCCCCTAAAATATAAAACGGAAAATCTTTTTGTAGATTTTAGATTTTTAGAAAACTATGTATAAAAATGATTAGCCATGGTTGAGTTACTCGGGTTTCACCTTGATACCATTGACCAAAAGTAGATAATCAAAACGTGATTTATCAAAGGCTTTAGTAAAAAGGTCAGCACGTTGGTGATCAGTGTGGATTTTAACAACATTGATAAGTTTCTTTTCATAACAGTCTCATATGAAATGATACTTAATCTCAATGTGTTTTGTTTTGGAGTGCTGTACAAGATTCCAAGTGATCTGTAAAGCAGCTTCGTTATCAACAAAAATAGGAGTAGTTAGAAATTCAAAACCGTAGTCACGCATCTACCGTTGAATCCATAGAACCTGAGAGCAGCAACTAGTAGCTGAAATATACTCAGCCTCACATGTTGATGTAGCTATACAAGTCTTCTTCTTGCATTGCCATGTAACTAGACGATTTCCCAAGAACTGACATCCCGTTGTGTTCACTTTGCATCGATTTTGCAGCCGCCATGATCAGAATCACTGAATGCTGCAGATCAAATGTTATCATCCTTAGGGTACCATAGACCAGTGTTAGGGCGACCCTTCAAATAACGAAATACCTTTTCACAACCATCAAATGAGAAACCTTCGGACTAGACTGATAGCATGCCAGAAGACATGTTGGGTACATTATGTCGGGTCTTGAAGCAGTAAGATACATGAGAGATCCGATCATAGCACAGTAGAGAGATGGTTCCACATGTTCACCCATTCCGTCTGGAGTAATCCCATGATTCTGAGCTAATGGAGTTCCCAAGGGCTTTGAGTCGTCCATTTGAAATCGCTTGAGAATATCAACGTACTTGGTTTGATGGATAAAGATCCCTTCCCTTGATTGCTGAACCTGCAAACCTAAAAAGAAAGTCATTTTTTCCCATAGCGCTCATGTCGAACTTCTCCTGCATAACCTGTTCGAATTCTTTGCACATTCGTTCGTTGGTAGACCCAAAAATAATGTCGTCAATATAAACTTGCACTAGCAACAAATCCTCATTTCTTTCCTTGATGAAGAGAGTACAATCAATCAATCCACATCGAAAACCGTTCTTCAACAGATAGGTAGACAACGTTTCATACTAAGCCCTCGGAGCTTGATGAAGACCATATAACGCCTTGTTGAGAAGCCAAGCCTTGTCAGGATGGATTGGATCTTCAAAACCTGGCGGTTGCTCAACATATACTTCCTCTTCCACCACACCATGAAGAAATGCACTCTTCACATCCATCTGATAAACGGTGAACTTCTTGTAGGACGCATAAGCCAAGAAAATTCTTATGGCCTCAAGTCATGCAACTGGTGCATAAACTTCATTGTAATCAATACATTCGACCTGATTAAAGCCCTAGACAACCAATCGCGCTTTGTTTCTCACAAAAACACCTCGGTCATCCTTCTTGTACTTGTACACCCATCGTGTACCAATCTTCTTATAGCTGTCAAGCTGGTCAACCAATTTCCAGACGCCTAACTTCTGAAACTGCTAAAGTTCTTCCTGCATGGCTTCAACCCAAGAGTCTTCTTTCATTGCCTCCTTCCAAGATTTTTGTTCTACTTGGCACACATAACAGGCAAAAGACCAATCATTCTGCTCCCTTGATTCTCTGATTTCCGAATACAATCCAGCATTCTGGTTGTTTCGAAGCTGATTACGAGTCTGCACACCACTCTGGACATCTCCAATAATATTTATGCTGAGGATGGGTATTATGAATTCGAGTCTTTGGAACATCAGGAACTCGAGAGTTTATGCCAAATTGTTGATATTCAGATCAATAGTCAAATCGAGAGCTGGATTTGATGAGGATGTGGATGCATGACCTTCAGTCGTCCCTTGCGGTTGAATATATGACGTAACATCCGCACCAGAGGTAGCTTCATTTGCATCATGAAACTCATCTTCTTCTGATGAAACATTATAATCCGCAGCGTCTTCGAATTCCTCATTTTAAACAAGATTGTTAACCGAAGTCGACACTTCAGGTTTAACAATAATTGGTCGAACCAATGATGAGTCTACTGCAGAGTCACTTTCCAAAAGCATTTGAGCAATAGCAGAGGCGTCATCAAAAGTTGGTACATTAATGGAGTCAAACAGCCCATTATAGTCGAACATCCAAGGAGCACCCGGAGCTCTTACTGATTCTGTGTATCTCTGAAACAACCCATTTGAGCAGTAGCTTAACTTCAACCCATTCTTCTATCTTCTTCAACGACAAATTCCACACCCTGAAATTTGGAGTAGCATATCCAAGAAACCTTCGATAGCCTTCGGACCAAACATTCCATGTGGGTCGATCATAGTGCATGGAGCTTAAAAGGTTCTAAGAAAGAAACATCCGGTTTCCTTTTATGTAGCAACTCAAAACATGTCTTCCCATGTCTCTTCTCGTTAGAACTCTATTCATCGTGTAACATGCAGTAGCAACAACTTCTCCCCAAAATTGAACGGAAGTTCTGATTCTACTAACATAGTTCTTGCTGTTTCAATCAGAGTTCTATTCTTCCTCTCAGCGACACATTCTGTTGTAGAGTGTAGCGAGAACTGTACTCATGCAAAATGCCTTTTGAAGAACAATACTTATCCATAACTTGATTCTTGAATTCGGTGCCATTGTCGCTTCTGATTCTCCTTACCTTCAGATTATACAAATTTTCTAGCAGCGTCAGGAGATTCTTGAGGATATTAGGAACTTCACTCTTGTGTGACAACATATTTACCCATGAAAATCTGGAATAGTCATCAGTAACTACCAACAATAAGAATCACCAAATGTTGTCTTGTGTTTCATAGGTCCAAGTGGTCCATATGAAGACGTTCTGGTGGCATATTCACAGTGTTGATCTTCTTCACGGGATGAGATTTTCTCGCTTGCTTTCCCTCTGGCATGATACACAGACATCCTGAAGATGAAAATTCTTGACTGGTACACCATTCACTAGATTATTCTTCACCAAATAGTTCATTTTCCTCAGGTGAATGTGTCCCGTTCGTCTGTGCCAAGAGATTGATTCCTTCTCGGTGGCTTTGGAGACAAAACATGTAACTTGCACAGACGTTGTAATAGCTTAACTCATATCAAGAATATACAAGTTGTTAATTCTTGGAGCCGATAGGAGAATCCATTCCTTGGGGATCTTGAATCCAGGTTTCAGCACATAACAACCGGTATCATCAAAATGTACCGTGAACTTCTTGTCGCAGATGTGAGAAACACTAAGAAGATTGTGATCAATTTACCACACATAATTAATCTTATCAAAACTCACAACACCATTGGAGACCATTCCTTCTCCAGTGATGTATGCACCTTTATCACCAGCAAAAGCAACATAACCACCCCGAATGCTTTTCACATCATATAGGAGCCACAAGTGCCTTGATGCTCCACTGTCAACAATCCAATGACTGTTTACAGTTCCTCCTGGAACACCCTGCACATTCACAAACAAGATTAGTTTGAGATGGGGACCCAAGCCTTAGTAGTCTTGGGTCGTCCCTTATCATCAAGAAATGTGATCTCTATTTCTTGATGATTGTCAAACTGAGTTCCTCCTCTTGAACCACTACCGGTCTTCTGTTTCCAAGATCGTTGATTATTACCAGATTGACTATTATTTACAATTTTAACAGTTTCTGGTTTAATTAACTTTGTAGATCCTGGATTCTTTTAAGAAGAATCCATTTTTAAAGCTTTTTCAATTGCTTTTACTTGCTTACGTTTTTGTTTCTCTTTTTGATCTTTAATAATGCGTTTATCTTGTGTTGGAGAAACATATCTATGTTTGCAAGTTGGTTCGTGAGGGGTTCTTTTCACAAATCTTGGTTTGGCTGGATTTTTACAATCTTTTATAATGTGGCTAAACTCTCCACATTTGAAACATGTTCTCCTTTCAACAAACCTAGGAGATCGTGTTTCTTGGCTTGATGTTGAACTTGTGGGTCTTGAGGTACTGGGCTCATTTTCATTACATCCATCCATGTGTTAGGTGTAATTGTTTTGACTATTTCTTTTCAAAATCTTAACTTTCTTTACAAAATCTATATTAGATTTTCCTTGAAAAGTTTCGATTTAATCGATACCATTTGAACTCACAAATTTAACATTCTTAAGCTTTTTCTTGTAGCGAGAACCTTTTGCTTCAACCTTTGGTTGTGAAATGTTAGGCTTTTCAACTCGCTTCCATTGCTTTTCTATTGAAGCGGATAATGGTTGTGATTTGGTTGGCTTTTTCTTCTCTAAAACTTTGGTTGTTAATTTTTCAAACACCTGATCTATAGAGATTGGATTTACGTTTTTAATTGGAAAATCTTTGTTCGAATAGATTTTCTTATCTTATCTCCAACCAACGTATACAACACATCATCTGCTTCATCTGTCGACACTTCTGTCTTGACAGATTTCTTAGGAACAGTCTCTTGGATCTCAACAGATTCAGTGCTAGGAGTAGCAGAAAGTTCTACTCTTTTCCTTTCATCAAGAGGCTGATCCTGATCATCTTTTCTTGATTCATCATCTGATGTATCATTTTCCTCTTCATCAGATGTATTTGAACAACATCAGACGATGAACTTTCTGTCTTGCTTGGTTCTTGAGAGGAATTGTCTAGTTTGAACCCTAATCCTGCTGTAAATTCTTTAGGATTCAGAGGTACTGAGGGTTCAAAACGAGGCATCTCCTCTTCATCAGGCATTTTGGTATAGTTGTGTTTTATTGGGGTGGACACGACTTATACCCTATGCATTGAACATCTCCCTTTAGTTTTTGAATATCAATGACATGATCAAGCACATAACGGGAATTAGAGCAACTTTCCAATTTGAGCCTGATCGAATCATATTCACATTTGGCGATGACTAACTCTTTCTTAGTTTCTTCGAGGAGATTAATATAGTTGTTAATTCATGTCTGTTTATTCAAAACTGTTTTTGTCAATTCAGAAACGCTTTTTTAAGGGTTTCTATCACAGATTTGAATTCTTTTTCATTTCGAGTTAGCGCCAAATTCGCCTCTTTTCACTTTGATAGTTCAACAACTAAATTTTGATTATGACTGTTGACTGTTTCATACCTTATTTTCAATTCAACACAGTCATTGCAAACTGTAGGAGGATCAAAATTTACCTGACTTGTAGAACCTGCAACATTTGCCATAAAGACAGTGTGATGAGGAAATGTTGCACCACTGTAGAGAGTGTCTCTGTCTCCTTCCCTGCAGCTTCTTCTTTCCTCGTCATACCCATCTTTTCACACTTCATCATCTCAACTTCACTCAGCAACTTGCTAACCTCAGCATCACTCTCGTTTCTGATATTAGAATCAGATCCATAACCACCTGAACTTGAACACTCTTCATCAGAACTACCGGCATACCCAGAAGTATCATCATTATCTGGAGTATTAAGGCTGTGAACATGCTTGATTTGATCGACGATCTTCGCATAGCATGCAGTTCTTCCGTTGTTCTCAGTTCCCAACTGAACTGACCAATCGCATCCTTCATCAGATTGAACTACCAAAGCTCTATGGGTGTTTGAAGGTCCGGATTGATTGGTACAGTTAGAGTTGCCAACAACTACCATTCTTCTCTCATTGTTGAATTGAGCTATGTTGGGTGGTTGAGACTGATTTTGAAAGGGGTTGTGATTTCCTTCCTTGCTGGGTCTTGTGCATTCCCGTTTGAAGTGACCTCTTTCTCCGCAGTTGAAGTAAGTAACGCAATTTTATCAAAGCCGTATTTTGTATCCTTTTTGCTCTTAAACTGGTTCTTCCTGTTCTCCGCATGTAATCTTTCGCTCTTTTCATAGCACTTGCAAATGCCCACTTGATATCCATCAGCTCCATTTCATCTTGGTCAATTTGTTGGTAGTCTTCGTTTGTCAAATTATATTTCCTATTTGACCTACAACTAAACCACAATAAGCACTAACGTGGTGTTTAGAAGTTCCATATGTTCCTGTGCAACATCTACGCTGACTTTAGAAAGATGAACATGTCAAGTTTGACAGTGTTGGGATTTGCAGATTGACAATTGTTTCCATAGAAAGCTTGTTGAGGAGCTTGCTGTGGAGCTTGATGTGATTAATCTCTTAGCTGTGGTAGGAAGGCTTTCGGATCAAATGCTTGTCCATAAGCTTGAGTACTTGAGCCCGCAGACTGACTTGATTGAACATGTTGTGGTAGGAAGGGGTTCACGTTTGACACAAACGCGGTTTGCATCTTCGGTTGCTGGCTTGAGTTTGTACCTGCATTAATACCTCCGAAGTACATCTCAGGGTTTTGTGGAACGATGAGTCGTTGTGCCTTCCGGAGTTCTTCTTCATTCTTGTTCTCCAGTTTCTGCACAAATTCATAAATACTAATTGAGTCCAAAACACCTGTATGTTTTAATAAGTCAATAAATTGACCCCATTTCGGTGGTAAAGCATCATCAAATCGCATCACAATTTCTTGTGGTGCTGCTAACACTTTGTAAGAGTACATCTCGCTGAGCAGATGATAAAACCGTGTGGTCATATCATTCAACGTTTCATTTCCATAAACATGAAACCTTCAAACTCCTTCTTGAGTAAATCATGCCAAATTTTCCTGGTGGCAGCATTACCTTCTCCTCTTGCTTCCAAAGTATCCCACAGATTTTTCGTGGTTGTACAGTACACAAACTGATGATAAATGTCTTTATGAAGAGCTTGTGTGAGGATAGCAAACGCCTTCTTCTCTAGATCATACGCCTTCTTGTCACTCTCGTCTAGATTGGCTAAGGAGGTTGGATTTGATCTGGCTTCTTCAAGTGATTCTTTATAGGGTATAGTAAAACACGTCCATAATTCTTTTTTCTGTCTAAGAACATACGTATGAAAACAACTTTTCCACGAAGGATAATTGTTCATGTGGTTTAGCTTCGGCGGATGGTTATTACTCCTTGTTTCACTTTCGCTCATTAATAGAGTTTGGATGCTTTGATTCGTATTCGCAACACATGCCCACTGATTTGCAGGGATCATAGCTGTATGTTGAGGCATCAAAGACTTAACCCATGATGTTGTGGAGCTTTGTGAAGACTCCTAGTTTGAGCTTGAACTACTCCAATCCCACTGATTAAAACTCATTATATTTTCTTGATTATGAAAATTGAAAGGTTTAAAGTTTGAAAATAAAAGTTCCCTCTTAAAAATTCACAATTTTGAAAATATTTGAAAAGCACACAGCTTTGAAAATCTGAAATACGAAAAAAACAATAACGAAGATTATTCGTACGAACCAATGTTTCATATGGATAAGTGTTCTTCGTACGAGCAACTTGCTTCGTACGGATAAGTGTTCTTCGTACGTGCAACTTTCTTCGTACGGATGAGCTCCTTCGTGCGAACCAACTTGTTCGTGCGGATGAATTTTTTGGTGAATTTCTTCTACAAATGTGTTCAACTTGAACAAAGAAAATTTTATTGAAAACTTTCTAGATATAACAGATTTTAACCAAGTTTTAAGTTAGTTATCTATTCAAAACTTAAGTTTTCTGTTGGGAGTTCAAGAACACTTCAAGAAACCTTCAAACTAGCTCAGACACAACACTAAGCTTGGTTTTGAACAAGGAAGAGAGCCAGAGCTCTGATACCACTTGTAGGCCCACCTGAGGATCAAGTTAAACCTATTCCTTGTTCATGCAACACATATACGAGTGCGGAATCCAAGTATGCATGCAAACCAAAGCAAAGTAGGAACACGAGGTAACCAAAGATTCACTATCTTGATTAAGAGATGAGAACAAGTACAAACATATACAAACAATGCTCATACGACTCAACAAACTGCCTGTGTTCTTGTGTCTTCGTCTGCTCCAGAGATGCTAACTGCTTAGCTCACCAACAAGTTGAACAACCAACAACACCCTGACTGAGAGGTGCATGTCTGCTTATATAGTGTCCATGCTGGTCATTCGTACGAAGCATGTTACGAGACATACGGAACATTCTATTACCCACGAAGCACTGCTCCAAAGAGGCTTGTACGAAGCGAATGGTTCGTACGAACTGTGTAAACCAACTTGTTTACAGTGATTCCTTCGTACGGAGCATGTGGCTCGTACGGAGCATTCTAACTCACATAGAATGCTTACTTTGGAGAACGTGTCACAGACATGACGTACACAAGACTCAACGGTATGCACACATGCACCCGTTTAACACAGACTAACTAAGATGTTGTGTGAAACCAAGATAGAAGGATATCTTGATTTGGTCAACACAACCAAACTTATATAGACACTTAAGCAAAGACCGTAACAATTACAATGTAACTAAGAACAAGCGACAGACACAAAACTGTATCAACAAAAATGAGCGACTGAAGGCTTCAGATGCTGAAAGGGCAACACAGCTACAACAGATAAGAGCAGCTGATAACTCTCGGGGATTGAGACAAATTGGATTGAAAGAATGTAGTGCGAATGTTCAACGATCTACCGAAACATTAACTGCTAAGCATAATGACTTAAGAGACAGGTATCATTCTCGTAATGCTACACTAGTTGAAGGCTTTAATGGTATAAAGACGTGTTCGAAATGAGTAGAAAGCGAGTGAACATTCTGTAGAATGAAAGAAGCAAAGCACAGAGATTAAACGTAAACGTGATCAGGATAGTAAAGACCCTGGCAATCCTGATGCTTCAGCCTCATCCTCGCAACCAAAAGTTTCTACTTCAACTCCAGTGGTAGAGTCTAATGTATAGCAGATCTTGACCGATCCAGTTGCCTCCAATAACATTCCAGAGGAAACATGAAAGGTTCGATGTTTCTGGAAACGTTTTGAAGCCTTGTTTATCAATCAACATCGGATTGAAGATCTTCAGGGGAAGTTTGTTGATACAACAGGCAATTTAGAATGAAGACCGAAGACCAAGCAACAGCCAAGGGGGAGTTTGTTGATACACTTTTGTGTCTGTCGCTTGTTCTTAGTTACATCTGTAATTGTACGGTCTTTGTTTAATGTGTCTGAATAGTTTGGTCATCCTGACCAAATCAAGATATCCTCCTATCTTGGTTTAGTACGACGATTAGTTTATCTGTATAAAATAGTTGCATGTGTGCACACTGTTAAGTCTTGTGTACGTCATGTTTGTTGACACGTTCTCCGAAGAACACATCCAAGTACGATTGAGAGATGCTTCGTACGAGCAAGATGTTGCTCGTACGAGTAACATTCCATTAGTACGAGTAGCTCATGTGACAAGCATCCTGCTTGATTCGTACGAGCCAGGTTTTGTTTGTACGAAGCCATGGGTCATTCATACGAGCATCTTTTGGAGAAGGTTCTTCGTGTCTTGTGGTGTTTCGTATGACCAACAACATTCTTCGTACTGTTGCTAGGTGTTAGCACTATATAAACCGACATGCACTCCTCTGTGTAAGGTTAGACGTGAGAAATCAGTGAACAAGCTAGAGAGAGACACAAGAACACAAAGAGTATTTCATGAGTCTGTATGAACATTGTTTGTATGTGTTTGTACTAGTTCTCTACTGTTAATCAAGATATTAAATCTTATCTTATGTTTCTTACTTTGCTTTGGTTTGCATACATACGAGGATTCCACACTCGTATTTGTGTTGTATAAACAGGGAAGTAGGTTAATCTTGATCCTCCAAGTGGACCTACAGTAATGGCCAACACTTTTCCTTTGTCATCAAGGGTGAGCTTTGTAGTTGACCATAATTCAACAAGAGTGGTTTTGTAAATATGTGGGTTAACTGTAAGTGAATGGTGAAACGGTTATTTTACAATAAGATCTATGATGTAGTATTGGAGTGATCTTTCTCCTTGGTAAGATAAGGAAGAAGGTTATAAGTTGGACGGAAAGCTAACTTGGCTAAGATAAGATGAATTTGAGGATGAGAGTTCAGAAAGTAAAATTGAGAGTTAGGGCTTGTAATTGATCAACAAACAAATTTAGGAGTGGTAAAAGTGATCCTTATCTCTGAGAGAGCATTTATAGGATTTGTGTAACAGTTAGGAGAACTGCTGGAATATCCCAACAGTCTTAGGTTAAATGATGAAATAGCAGCAGTTTCCACGTCACCATTTTTTTAATATTCAATTTTGGAAAAACGTTTTTAAACACTCATCATTGTTATTTATGAATTTTATTATTTATTATTATTATTGTTATTATTTTTATTATTATTATATTATATATATATATATATATATATATGGAAAAGTAAATACGTGCTGTTTGACATGTAAGCTTACACGCTAAACCTATCGAAACTAAGAAAATTCATAAAAAAACTTAAACCTTTTATTTCTTAAACATGGTAATATCCTTAAAAAAACTTAAACCTACAAAAGTACGTACATCCTCCCCATGCTAAACTTGTTTCACATTCTTCATCCCCAGTAAATCACCATGCCTCCCCATTAATCAATTAGCTTCATCTCCTCATACAATCTCTACTTTCAATTAATCGACCAGGTATCCAGTTAATTAAATACACATTTAACTAATCATGTATTCAATTAATCGATTTCCATGTTGTTGCTATAAAATACTTTAGAATTGATTTAGTACCGATGATGGTTATTTGTTGAACCTACAAGAAAACAGATGATATTCAAAAGCCAAAACATGACAATGAGATCAAGAAAGAAACAGGTGATGAAGCATTTCTCCTCCCAAAGATAATGAATCTTAGACACCTAAATCAGAGCATCTGTTGGAGATAAGTAAACATCTGTTCAAAGCCTTGGAACCGTTGTTCATGAAGAAACAAGGTTTGTTCAAGTCCGAAAGTTTGTTGAAGCAAAGGTCTGATGAAGAAGACCAAACATTTTTCCAAATAAATGTTTAGAACAAAGCAACAGAGGATAGCATAGCAGATTTTTCCAATGTAATAGTATTAGCTTTCTGATAGTGTTTTAGCTAGTTAGATCAGTTGTTTGATTTGCACAGATGTTTGCAACATCTATGGACTCTTTTCTTTTAGGAATGTTAAAAGATGTCACTATTAGGGTGATGTCAGCCAATCACAAAAAAAGCTTTCATACTTAGTATAAATAGATCTCACATGTTAGAAATCTATTTTATCACTTCACACATTCTCCTTTGTACGAATAGTTTTGTGAGTCACTAGGCTGAGGGGGGTTGTAGAATCATTTTGTAATACATTTGAATCATTATTTAAAAATAGTGTTGATGGTATCTTCCTACTTGTGAATTTCACTATTTATCTGTGTTAATTTAAAGGTATCAAACTTAGATCCTAACAATGGGTGTCAGGCTGTTTACTTAAGTGTAGAGCTTGTTTACTTTAAACTTGATTTCACAATCTGTTCAATATACAAAGATCAACTCAAAAAGATCCATTACTGTTTGTAGCTTAGAGTTGAAAAGTATAATACTCAAAAGTGTTTATCACATAAGATCAAAAGAGAATTGCACTTAATAAACAGAGTTATGGCATAAAAGGTTGGGACCTTGGTTTTAAAAAGCGACAGGCGCACATAAGTGATGGGGTCTAAAAATGAGGCCGAAGAGCAAAACTGGTGGACTTTTTCATACCCGAGGCGCAAGAAGATAATATAAAATTTTTATATATATGACATAGGTTTTTAGTATCCCTTATCCAAAATATAGTTATAAATAAGGTTTATATAGCACATTACTTACATGTACAAGCCAAAAAAACCTATTGTACAACACTTTCATGCATAAAAACAACATAAAAACACCCAAAATACATAAGGCACGCGCCTCAGACCTTAAAAAACCCAAAAATGTGATTTTCTTGTGCTTTGTGGAAAATGCGCCCCTCAAGTGCCCTGAGGCGCTGAGACCTGCGCCTTAGTGAGACAATTCAATATTCCTACAACACCAGATAAAATGGGGTTGTTGAAAGAAAAACAGAACCCTATTTGAAGTTGCTAGAACTATACTTGCAGATTCTGGCCTTGCATTATCATTTTGGGGAGAGGCTGTGAATATTGCATGCTATGTTCAAATCCAAGTTTTAATAAACCCTAGGCATCAAAAAATTGCATATGAGATTCTCTTAAAAATATAACCATTAATCTCATTTTTTATAAAAATCTTTAGTTACCCATGCTTTATATTGAATCTCAAAGATTCAATCTCAAAAATTTGCAGCCCAAGTGGATTGTGGATATTTCTTAGGATATTCTTCTACAACAAGGCCTACAAAGTGTTTAACACAAGGACCATGACTATAAAAGAAACCTTGAATGTAAAGTTCAATGAACTTTCCTCATTAAAAATCCCTAAAATCCAGCATAAATTTTTAACTTCAATAAATTCAATTTTGAAGAAGTAACTGCAAAGGATGAGGTTGATGTAGGTAAACCAAAGGCAACACAACAAAATTACAGATTTGACATTGAGATGCCATCTCAATACAAAGTCTATTCTGATCCACAAAGTTCATCTGCACAAAACAACAGTCAGTCCATAACAATGGAACCATTGTTGACCAAAATTAACCTCAAACCACTGATTATGCATGCGGTCAAACCACTGATTATGCATGCAGTCAAACCACTGATCTATCCTCTACAACAAATTCCCCACTTGGGCCAATCCCACCACCATTCCAAACCACTATTGACCATACCATAATGGCAATAGAGGTTTCACTAGAAAATTCCCAATTATGCCCCTCACCACAAAACTCCATCATTCTAAACACTGGAAACACTATCTTCTACAGATCCCATCCACCAGAACAAGTCATTGGAGACATCAATGCAAGAATGCTCATATGAAGCCGAACTTCAAGTGTTTGCCTATTTGTTAGCTTTCTATCATTAATCCAACCTATCAACTACCAAGAGGCGTTGAAAGACAATAGTTGGGTGAATGCCATGCAAGAATAGCTTCTTCAGTTTAAAAGACAACAAGTATGGGAACTTGTTCCATTACCAAAGGGCACATATCTAATTGGTACAAAATGGGTGTTTAAATATAAAACTGATGATAGAGGCATTGTTATCAAAAACAAAGTCAGGCTTGTGGTTCAAGGTAGTAAAAAAGAAGAAGGAATTTAATATGATGAAACCTTTTCTCCTGTAGCAAGATTGGAAGCTATATGACTCTTCTTGGCCTTTATTGTCAACATCAACATGAAGGCAGATGGATATAAAGTGTGCTTTTCTCTACAGAATAATCCAAGAAGAGGTCCATGTGTATCAACCACTAGGATTTGAAGGCACATTCCATCCTGATTATGTATACAGGCTAAACAAAACTTTGTATGGACTAAAACAAGCACCACGAGCCTAGTATAATACTATATCCACTTTTCTCTCATCCAATGAATTCAATTGAGGAAAATTGACAAAACTCTATTTCTAAAATGGAAAGGGAAAGATCTGTTAATTGTACAATATATGTGGATGATATTATTTTTTGATCCACGTGTGATAAACTGTGTGATGAATTCAGAAAATTGATGACAACTCAATTTGAGATGAGTGCCCTGGGGGACTTACAATGTTTTCTTGGTCTTCAAGTAGAAAAACTTGAAAATGGAACTTTCATTCATCAAAACAATTATGTCAAAACTCTTTTGAAATTTTTTTTATGAATGATTGTAAACCATATGCCACCCCCATGAGTCAAGCAAACCATTAATATCTGATGAAAAAGATGACTTGATATATTAGACACTTTAAGATGTATAATAGGGTCTTTAATGTACTTAACTACATAAAGACCTGATATCATGTTTGCAACCTGTGTCTGTGCAAGATATGAAGCATCACCTAGAAAGTCAATTTTAGTAGCTGTAAAAAGGATATTCAGATACCTCAAAGGTGCTCTCACACTTGGTACCTAGTATTCAGCTAATGTAAATATTGAGCTTTCAGGTTATTTAGAAAGTGACTTTGTTGGGTGTCACAAAACAAGGAAGTCAACTTCAGGAGGTTGCCAATTCCTAGGAAATGCCTTGGTTTCATGGCAAAGCAAAAAGAAAATAATAGTCTCTAACTCTATAGTAGAGGCAGAGTACATAACTGCTACAAGCTGCACTACACAAATCCTTTTGGCTTCAAAATCAACTACTTGATTTTTGTATAACTGCTTTAAAGAAACCACTAAAACTGGATAGTCAAGCAGCTGAAAACATAATAAAGAATGTCTCATTAAAAACAATGCACATTGACATTCGTCTTCTCTTTGTAAGAGATTGTTACGAAAAGGGTTTGATTTCACTTCATCATGTTCCCACTGAAGATCAATTAGCAAATGCACTATTCACAAAAGTATTGGATACATCTACTTTTGAAACTTGATCTCCAAAATTGGGATGCTAAATAAACACTAACCAAAAGGTTTAGTCAATTGAATAAAACCATTAAAATGTTGTTTTGAATAAAGAAAATCAAATTTTGTGATTTAAAACCTTGAAAAATTACTTAAAAATCACCAAAAGCAAAACTATGTTCAAAGGAGTGTAACATCTGTTTCAGTGGTTCAAAACTCTATTTAACCTTTGTTAACCACTGTTTGAGACAAAGAACCACTGATTCACTACCCATTGTTTGACTATAAAAGTCAAAAAAATCCACTGTTTCTAAAAAAATACCATTGTTTTCTTTAAAACTCTGTTTTATCCAACAGAGATTTCAAACATGGGTTTCCATCCATCTATTGACCTAAAGTCAAACAAATGTACCAACCACTGATTTTATCATCCAAGCATTTGTTGGGACCCAACAGAGTTTTCAAAATAGACCTTTAAAAACAAAACCTCTCTTTCTTCATCAAAGGGTCTTGATAATGCTTTGCCTTAACAAATAAAAGTCTGCCACGTCACTAAAAAAGGTAACCTTGGCCACGTCATCACCACTACTGAAAATCCTATAAAACAATAAACCAAACATATTTTATCCTCACTAGGGCGATAAACTCTGAAATCTCAAACTTTCCTCTCTTCAAACAATCAAAACATCATCTACTTATAGATTTTCTATAAGATTCTCTCTCTTCATCATTCAAAAGAATTATCCATTCAACGGATACTTCAAAAGATCTTAATGTCACAATGGCTTTAAACTTGAAACCACCCCATAATTATCTCCCATGCCTTGTGAAATCTTTTGCAAACACATAGTTTCACTCAATCATCAATCTTATCATTCATCAAAATATCATAACGTTTTCATCGCTAATGAACCCATCCATCAGGAAAATCTTCAAGATCTTTGGGCGAATTCAGATGTCTTGCTTCATGATGAAAAGCCCTTCACCATCATTTAAAAAATAAATGGTGTTAATGTCCAGATCACACAAGAATTGATCTCAACTACCTTCGCCCTAAATGATGAGACAGGTAATGAAACTCTTTCCAAAACTGATCTCATAATGAATTCATAGAGGGGTATGATGCACAAATGGCATGGGGAACAATTTTTAAACCCAATTCCCACCTGCAATGAAATTTTTCTTCCATACCCTACTCATATGTCTTTCACCAAAAACCACATCTTACAATTAAATTTTTTTAATAACACAGTATTTAGAATATGCTATTTTAACAAATGCAAATTATAAGCTATCCAAAACTTTGTTTCTTGATATGGCTGCAAATGTAAAAGCCAAGAAAGAGTGCAAACCTAAAGCCTTTATCTTGTACCCTAGACTTTTAAGTTGTATTTTACAAAGGGTATTGACACAAAACATTTTTGCACGGGGTGAAGCCCTACATATCAAAAGTTTTTCAAATGAAACACTCACCTGCATGATGACTAGGGTCAAGAAATGTGGGTGAAGAAAATATTAGAAAACCAAACAGGATGTTACAACATCTGTTGCTGAGCCCACTGCTCCTAGGTGACCACAACGCACAACCCAATATTGTGGAACACACACTAGCTATTTCCAAAAGGACCACTACTATCCAAAAGCCCAAATCCAAACGAAAAACAACAAAAATGGTAGCTCTAGAGGATGAGCTGCCAGAGGAACCTGCTATATCACAAAAGCAAAAAAAATGGGTTGTTACATCCTCACAACAAAAGCAAACATCTCAGCCTGTCCAAACTCCTCACATATCCTGACAAATGGATTTTGTTGTAAGCACAGGGGACCCACATCAAGAGTGAGATTACTCAATTGAGCATTTCTTCTCAAGCCCCTCTCCTAGGGATGATTCTTTTCATAGACCCAGCACCACCCACCACACTTGTATTGTCTACCATACAACCATTACTTGATGCAATTGATAAAACTATCTTGTAGAAACCTAGTTCCCCACAACAACAAATCATAGAGAGTTTACCTGTGAGAGGGGATCGGCTCTCCTCTTGTGTGCACCGGACCGATTCGACTCAGCTAACAGAGGCAGAATTCATTGCTAGAAAGTTAGACAAACAAACAATCAAGTATACTGCTTAAACGTCTTTACTTCGTATATTAATAAACGTGAAAGCTTTCAGACAAGTAAACAAATGGGATGGCTTCCCGTGGTCATACACCAACTCCTTTTGACACAACACTCAAGCTCCACTATTTATAGGCCAACATGGCTCGCACAAGGAGTGAGTATTGCTGGTAGGCTGGTGCGAGTATGCACAAGGAGTGACAAGATGTCACTCGTACGAATCACTTTGATCACTTGTACGAGTCATACAAAATATATAAATATGACATTCTAATCCTTGTCACTCGTAGACACGAGTCCACTACAATACATAGAATATGACATTTTCTAAGCCCTATTTACACAACTGACATATCCTAGACGTAGGCAATAGACATTATGCACCGACATTACCCCCATCAAGTGACTAGGGCAAGTTTAGGAATCATTGCTAGCCCACAGATAGAGGAAGGTGATATCTCTTGTGTCCCAAGGGACACTTGAAGATTTTTCAAGTGAGCCAGCTACTACAACTATAGAATTGACGGATAGATTGTCCAAGTTAGAATCTTCTGATGGCTGAGAAAAAATACATGATGAAGATCTTGGTACAAAACTTTAAGCCTCCTCCAACAAATGCAAAACTTGTAGAAAAAGTTTGGTTACATGCCCAAGCTTATCTTCAATTCCAAAAGCAATCTGTAGATGCCACCCAAAACATCCCACATGGAAATGATCAGAAATATGGTTGAAGCCATATTAAATGATACATAAGTAGAAAATCCATAAAAGATAATCTTCTCCAAGCTACTGGCACCACTTCAACACCTAAGTATCCTGCAGATGGTCATACCCCAAAACCCAGGATAAACTGATCGGTATCCTCATTGCACAACAGAACTATTAAATGTAAAATAAGACTTAATAAAGCAAAGTGCTTTTAAAATACAACGTATTCTACATAAGGTTGCTTTATGCATAGTGAACACCATTCTATAATAGTCTAATAGTTTTCTAGGGTTTCCCAAACCTAATGATCCTTCTATTCCAACCGTTCCATTGCCTGAAGCTATAACCTGAGAAGACATGCTTAAAAATGTCAACATAAAGTTGGTGAGTGCACATGTTTTGTTAATAAAATATTATATCTTTTTCCTTTGAGAAATTAACTTTGACAAACATTTCTTTGGAAAAAATGTAAAACTTAGAATGATTCCTTTGTATTCATGTGAGACATTCCTTTTAGAAATCAAATTTGTGAGACATTTCGTTGGAAAAATCATAAAAATTTGAAATGATTCATCGGAATTCATGTGAGACATTCCTTTAAATATTTGGTATAAAATCCGGACAAACTTGTTAGTATGAGTTTTATTTGAAAAGTATGACAATTTAAGATAACATATAAGACTATCGTCTACTAGCAAGGAACTACAACAAGGACACTACCAAGAGCCCATAATCAAACAAAAACTTGATTTCCCTTAAAACTATTTGTTTACTCGTCTTTAACTTTCATGTTTATTAATATACGAAGTAAAGACGTTTAAGCAGTATATTTGATTGTTTGTTTATCCAACTCACTAGCAATGAATTCCGTCTCTGTTAGCTGAGTCAAATCGGTTTGGTGCTCACAAGAGGAGAGCCGATCCCCTCTCACAAGCTTTCCTTCTCCAACAATTCTCTCACCTTGATTTCCAGCAACCCCAGATAGCCTCCACGAATAGATTTTACATTGGCCAGCATTCTTGTCATGTGATGAGAAGCTCCACTATCCATAATCCACTTTGATATAATTGACTTCGGGAGCCTCTGCACATGCAAATAAGTAATTACTTAAAGAGGAAACCCAAGCCTACTTGTTCTTGGGTGGATTTGGAATATCAAATTTTGGAACTTTGAATTTGACATCTTGTTTAGCTGGAATAGGTGTTTTCATTTCTACTGAAGATGGTTTGAATTTTGCTACCCAAGTTTGTGTTTTCCGAACTGCCTTTTTGAAATAGAATTTTGAATCCTATTGATGATTCTTGGTAGACGTTTCAACAAACTCAAATCTTGAATTATGTTGAATCGTTGATGTCACATTTTTATTGGATTCATTGTTTCTTTTTAAAATTTGTTTCGGTACAAACTTGGGTGCTTTTTGCTTTACATCTTTTGTAGATCTGCTTGAGTTAGAAACAGGTTTTTGATTTCTTTTAGAACATTGTCGTGCAATATGCCCGATATTGTTACATTTGTAGCATGTCCTGCTGTCATTTCTAACAGAGGAATCCAAATCCTGTTTTCTATTCTCCCTTTCCTTCTTAAATTATGCATTAGATTATTTACCAATGCTCTCTTTCTCCTTTTTAGTGGTTGTCCCATAGACAAAATCAATTTTCTTAGCAAAGTTTAACTTTTGAAACTTGTTGTTCTTTCTTGGATTTTGAAAACCCAACCCTGCTCTCCTGTTTTCAGGATAGTCCATATCCTTCTGATGGTGGTTTCTGTGCTTTGATTTAGAATAAAATGATGCATCTCGTTTTTCTAAATCAAAATGAGTGACTTCAACAAGCTTGAAAAACTTATCAACCAGATCAAGAGTAACATTCTGAATTGGGAAATCTTCATCGGAATATAGTTTATCAGATCCGTTCATTTTATACATGACTACATTTGGATCTTTGTTTAAAGTACTTTCTGATGATTCAACATCCAATTCAGATTTGTCCGACTCATCTTTCAAAACATTTTCAACCACAGTGTTAACCACTTCAGATTCATAGACATTTTCTGCTTTAGTGTATGTTACATCAATGTTCGCAGGCAGCTTGTTTTTCTGTTCAGTTTTCAATTTTAATTGAGCCCCTTTCTCACTCCTGATGGTTTCTTACTTGCATAGCTATTCCATAAGGGCGGTGGAACACGCTCATAACTTACACCTTTATGGTCATCAGTTTTAAGGTCTTCCTTGTTTTCAATTTTTGGAAGAATGTGATCAATGACGTACGAACTTGTAGAATAACTGATTAACAACTTGTTAACCCGTTCTGTTTCGATTTTCATTTTTTTTTCAAATTCACTTTTTAGCTCGGCAATTGTATTTAAATGAATATTGATGGCCATTTGTTTGTCCATTACAGTTGCCTTGAGCATCGAAAGTGTCTTGTCATTTTCTTTGATCACTTGTTCAAACTATTTAATGGTTTTGCTTAATTTGTCATAAGCTTCTTTTGTTGAGTTATAATCACATGACAAATTATCTGTATGACATTTCAGCTCTTTGTGTCTTGTTCTTATTCAGCACACTCAATGCATGGTTCTTTGCACTCCATGCAAGGTGTTTCTTTTACTGACCCATTTATTGACATGTTTGCCGATTTGACTCTAGCTTCCTGAGCTTCCTCAGTAACTACCTCATTCAAGTTAGCCATAAGAGCTTTGTCGGTGATGTCAGTCCGATTTTCGAAAGTCAACTCTTTGGTCACATCAATCATCTCTTCTACTCCAGGCATTTTTTCTTCTTCACAAGATGGTCGATAGCTGGAGTCGAAATAACCTAAAGTTTAAAGAATGTCATTAGCAAAAGATGTTTAAATGCACTATTTAACTTTTCCTCTTCCTCAAATGAAGTTCCATAGAATTCTTCAGGTTCTTCATCAAAGGATGCCTCTGCATATTCTTCTTCCATTATATCTGCAAAATTTTTAGTACACAAACTTTCGAAAACACTTATTAGATTGACAAAAATACGATATTTAAGAAAAACTCCTTAAAATGTTCTTTGTGCGAATGAACAACTACTTGTGTGAATCAGGTGGTTCGTGCGAGCAGGATACTCGTGCGAATCAGTGGTTCGTACGAGCAGGATACTCGTGCGAAAGAAGGAGTTACTCGTGCGAGTGACTTATTCGTGCGAATCACTCACTCGTGCGAACGACTATTTTGTAACTTGTAAACTTTAAGAAAACTTGTTTTACTTGCTCGTACGAGTGGTAAATTCGTATAGATGGCCGTTCGTACGGGTTGTCCCTCTACTTGTACGGGTTGGACAGGTCACCAAACGAATGATTTCGGTAATTTTTGACATGATTTAGCTTGATTTTAGATCTGTAAGTTTCAATGATTTTTTAATGTAGATTTTAACGTGTGATACTAAAAATCTAGTCCAATTCGTCTGAATTCGTCTAGATCTAAGATCTGTATGAAAAAGAGTAGATGCAGAAAATCTTCAGTTGTTGAATCTGGTCTGCAACTGCTGAAACTGTTGGTTGTCTGCTGAAACTTGATGTTTGTCCTCAAATCAGGCTTAAGGCTCTGATACCACTTATGGGAGGGGATCGGCTCTCCTCTTGTGAGCATCGGACCGATACGATTCAGCTAACAGAGGTGAAATTCATTGCTAGCGAGTTGGACAAACAAACAATCAAGTATACTGCTTAAACGTCTTTACTTTGTATATAAATAAACGTGAAAGTTATAGACGAGTAAACAAATGAACAAGGCTTCCCCTGTGGTCACACACCAACCCCTTTTGACACAGCACTCAAGCTCCACTATTTGGAGGCCAACATGGCTCGCACAAGGAGTGAGTATTGCTGGTAGGCTAGTGCAAGTGGTGCCTCGTACGAGTGACAAGATCCACTATGGTCACTCTACGAGTCATACAAAATATATAAATATGACATTCTAAGCCTTATCACTCATACGAGCTACATCAATACGTAAAATATGACATTTTATAAGTACTATTCACACAACTGGCATATCCTAGACGTAGGCAATAGACATTATGCACCAACATTACCCCATCAAGTGACTAGGGCAAGTTTAGGAATCATTGCTAGCCCACAGGCAGAGGAGGTGATATCTCTTGTGTCCCAAGGGACACTTGAAGATTTTTCAAGTGAGGCAGCTACTACAATTATAGAAATGACGGACAGATTGTCCAAGTTAGAATCTTCTGTGGCTGGAGAAAAAAATACATGATGAAGATCTTGGTACAAAACTTTAAGCCTCCTCCAACAAATGCAGAAGTTGTAGAAAAAGTTTGGTTACATGCCCAAGCTTATCTTCAACTCCAAAAGCAATTTGCAAATGCCACCCAAAACATCCACATGGAAATGATTAGAAATATGGTTGAAGCCAGATTGTATGATACACAAGCAGAAAATCCATAAAAGATCATCTTCTCCAAGCTACTGGCACCACTTCAACGCCCAGGTATCCTGCAGATTGTCCACCCCCAAAAACCGGGATAAACTGATCGGTATCTTCATTGCACAACAGAAGTATTAAATGTAAAATAATACTTAATAAATAAAGTTCTTCTAAAATACAAGGTATTCTACAAAAGGTTGCTTTATGCATAGTGAACGCCATTCTATAATAGTCTAATAGTGTTCTAGGGCTTCCCAAACCCTAATGATCCTTCTATTCCAACCGTTCCATTGCCTGAAGCTATAACCTGAGAAGACATGCTTAAAAATGTCAACATAAAGTTGGTGAGTGCACAGGTTTTGATAATAAAATTTGTATATCTTTTTCCTTTTAGAAATTAACTTTGATAAACATTTCTTTGGAAAAACTATAGAACTCAGAAATGATTCCTTAGTATTCATGTGAGACATTCCTTTTAGAAATCAACTTTGTGAGACATTTCGTTGGAAAAATCATAAAACTTTGAAATAGTTCCTCGGAATTCACGTGAGACATTCCTTTAAATATTTGGTATAAAATCCTGATAAACTTGTTAGTATGAGTTTTATTTGAAAAGTATGACAATTTAAGATAACACATAAGACTATCGTCTACTAGCAAGGAACTACGACAAGGACACTACCAATAGCCCATAATCAAACAAAAACTTGAGTTCCCCTAAAACTATTTCAAATATATATTCCCTTGTCTAGGAAACCAGGGCGACAAGTCGCGAGAGTGGGTTGTCAAACCCGATAGATCTACCAATACAATCTGAGGTCTAATGGTTAATGATTATGGATGCAAAGGGGCCTCCATGTATTGAATCTGTGGATATATACTACAATTACTCAAGGTCACAATCAGCAGTATTATTTACATGTCATGTGACGGGTGGACCATGGGATAACCCTTATGTGATCTAAATACGATGGGAATTGTATATTTAAGTGTATTATTGTAAGGGATTGGATACTATGGTTTATCTGTTATGTCAGGTACAAGTGGTGAAAAAGACAGAAAGAAAGAAGCTTGTTGAAAGGCGGAAACAGACGGAGAGATGAAGGAATTAAAGACAAACAAAGGAGGTGGAACTTGCCTCTACCCAAGCTTAAGGTACCCACCGTAAGCTACGATAGGTACTGATGGCGTAAGGAATCAGCATAAGGCAGAAGGTCCACAATGTAGCAACTTCATAGCCACCATAAGCTACGTGGCCACTGTAGCATTAATGGTGGAGGCAGACGCATAATTCCCCATTTCTTTTAAAATAATCTTTTGTGGTGACTTTAGGGTACCCTTTTCATTATCTTCATTTTAGAACTTATTGAAGGCGAAAATTAGGTTTCAAACATTATTTGGGGTGTTTCAATCATTTGTATTTCATCATCGATCTTTTTGAACAAGGATTGGAAGTTATGATGATCAACGAAACGATGTGCAACTAGTTTTTTTATGTTTTTCCCCGGAAAGGTTTTCTAATGAATGTTTTATCATTTTTATGTTATTTTTGGGATAGTAATTTGATTGTTTGATTATATTGCTATGGTGATTGTGTGTTAGTTTAGTAATTGTTCGTATTGTTGAATTACTTATTCTGAACCATTAGTTCTTGGTGCCATAGGCAATCAAGATTTATTGGGAGGGATTTGGGGTTAGCTATATGTAACTGATCATTGGGTGACAATCTTGCATTTTCATAATCCAAGCACTTGGTGCACTTTTATCACAATCAAACACATTTTCATGAACTATGTCTATGTAGTTCTCCCAAATTGAACTTTGAAATTGACATCCGTAGAAAACCTGAAACCGGGGGAAAACATTCCTTCTCATTTCTGAATCACATCGTGCTAAGAGATAATTTAGTTAAGTTTAGTTTTATAAACCAAATAACCAAATCTTTGAGATTTATTTTCTACAATTTAGTTTTAATTTAGTAATTCATGAACTACCTAATAAACTCATTTTCCACAAACTCCCTGTGTCCAATACCCATTTACCACTAGCTATTTAGTGTATTGGTTTATTTTTTAGTGAGACTTTGACATCACGTCAAATTTTGGCGCTGTTGTCGGGGAGTGGTGCGCAACTTGTGTTATCATTAGTAGTTTTGTTTGTTATTTTCGAGTTTACGCTGGTTGTGTTAGTGTGTAGGTACTTACAGGTGTATGCATACTAGAGGCTCTCACAAGACATCACCTCTAGCTTTTGATCCTGAAATTGAACTGACGCTTAGATGGAATCGAGTTTTACTTCTGGAGAACAAGATTGTTGGGTCTCCTACTACACCAAAAAGCACAATGGATCCACCAACTCCCACAACGGGTCAAACGGTACCAACCACTCCTACTCCAATTCCTACAATAGTTTCTACATCTTTGAGTGAGGTGAAACCCACTAACACCACAATTCCCATGAGCCACAACATACGTTTAGTTACCAACCATCATCAATTGTTCCACCATTTAGTCATTTTTCCCAACTTCCTTTCCAGCCACCTCCTTTCCAACAAAACCCACCCATAGTCAATACCAACCCGACCCTCAACAACCACTACAACAAAATTTCAACATCAACAACCTCCATATTTACAATCAATGGGGACACGACGATATGGGTATGACGATTATTTTGAGGGTGAATTCGAGGGGTATGAAGAGGAAGGATAGATACATCACGAGGGTGATGGAACTTAAGGGGGATTTGTTTATGTGCAAAGGAAACAATTGGAACCTGTTCAAGAGTTTGTTAGACCGCAACCGCAAATGCCACAACAAAGACAACAATTCCAAAGGCAAATGCCCCAACAACAAGTGCTTCAACCACTACCCTAACCATATGCACCCAAAAGGAAAATGCTAAGACAAGCGGGTCAACAACCAAGAGTGCCATTGGGTGTTCCGAGAAGACATAACCGGAGGTAGTAAGGGGAATTGAGGCTCACTTTAGATCGTTATTACTAATAACACGTCTCCGGTGGTGATTCCTCAAAAACACGAAGGAAGAACATTTGAAGTTAGAACCAACCACTCCAAAGTTTACCAAAGTATAAGAGGTTTGCCACGGAAGAACCATATTTTCATTTGGAGGCTTATGATTTTATTTGCAAAACTATTGGAGGGCAAGGATTTTCATCGTTGATGTTAAATTGGTGGTCTTCCAATTTTCTTTGGAGATAAGGCGAAAAGATGATTTTATACGTTGCCTTCCGCCTCGATTTATACTTGGGCTGAAATGCAACAAAGATTCCGCAGGGGTTTTCACGGCTCAAAAGACTAACGATGCAAGATGTAGTCTAAGAAGCTTCCAAAATAATCGGGAGAGATGTTTCTTGAGGCGTTCGAGAAGTTTAACATGATTAAAAATTGTCCTCATCATGGTATTGAGCTTTGGGAGTTGTTGAACGCCTTTCATGAGTGGTAAAATCGGAGGATGCTCGTGACTTGATGTCTATGACTAACGGTATATTTGGTACCAATTATGAGCAAGATGATTGGCATTTTGGAACAAATGTTAGTCACATCAAAGAGGAAGGCTCAATCTTCTAGAAGAGTAAGGTCGGTTATCGTGAGACCGCAAGTTCATGTCGTGGATTATGGGGGAGTTTAGGCCACCAATCAGGTATATGATGTTTGTTCTAGCTGTAATGAATAGGGTCATGCAGCGGATAGCTATTTTGGAATTCAAGAGCAAATTAAGGAGGTGAATGCAATTCAAGGCTAAATGGGAGGTGGTAGGAACTTTAACATGAATTCGAACACCTACCACCCTGGTTTGAGAAATCACCCAAATTCTGTCATGGAAATCCGGCGAATCAAGCCAATCCCAATTTCCAAGGAAATCAAGGAAACTATGTTCCTCACCAACAATTTAATAATCAAGGTACTTATCTCGGCGGGAAACACTCAAGGTTTTCAAAGGCAATTTCAGCAACCGGGTAATGAACAAGGTGGGTCATTGGGTTAAGTTGTTCGAGTGCGAACGAAGTCATGGATATGCTTAGAGTGATAACAAGACATGCAGAGGAGAAATAAAATGGATGAGGCTCGCTTGCAAAAATATGAAATTCGCGACAAGGCCATCCAATCTTTGACCACCCAAGTGGGTCAACTTGCAACCGAAGTGACGGACTTGAAGAAAAAAAGGTCAATTGTCGAGTGATACCAAGGTAAATCCCTCTCATAATTCTTCTCGTAATATTCCTATTAATCATGTTAGCATTTTGAGAAGTGGTAAAGAATATAAAACCAACCCATCACCAGATTTAGTTATGGCATGGTAGAGGATATTACGAGGCGCAAAGTGATGAGGAAGAATCCTCAGCCACTAATGTTCAGAAAAAAAAACCCAATTTTGAAAAAATAATAATTGAAAAACCGGGTTTGAATGAATTATTGAATGATAAAGACAAGGGAGTGGGGTCAAGTCAAATCCCATTTCCTTTGGCTTTACTTGACTGAGTAAAAAGAATATTATTTCAAAAAGGGGTCCTCCAAAGGAAGCAATGTGGGAGGTATTTAAACAAGTAAAGGTTAATCTTCCACTACTTGAGGCAATTAAACAAGTACCCGAGTACTCTAAATTTTTAAAAGAATTGTGTACCTAGACGAGGCAACAAAAAGTGCCAAAGCATGTTGATTAACTGAAAGGGTAAGTGCGGTTTTGAAAGGGGATCTTGCTCCAAGATCCGGGAACCCCAACTTAATAACATACAAGTTGGTGATTTTCAAAAGTCAAGGGCGTTATTAGATCTTGGAGCCGGAGTAAGTATTTTACCAATAAGATTTTGGTCCATTGAAACGGGTCGAGACAAAGGTTGTTTTAGCCGATCACAAGCTTCTCCAAGGGATTGTGTGGGATGTGATAATAAAAGTGGAAGAATTTTAGTATCCCATTGACTTTTTGGTCTTGGACTACTCATCGGTTGACCCTATTCAACAACAAAATGTCAATTTGGGTCGACCATTTTTAACACCACTCATGCCATTATTGATTGTCGATATGGTATGGTTAACATGGCATTTGGAAATAGAAAAACGCGTTTAAATGTTTTTACTAATATTTCTAACTCTTTGGCTGGTGATGAAGTTTCATGGCAGATTTAGTTGACAGGATGAGTATGAGGAGATGCTGTGGAAATTTGTGTTTGTGATGTTTCTGAATAGGTACATGTATGTGCTTTGAGGGTGGAAGAGAAAAAGCAAGAGACTTGGTGGTACTAGAGGGGCGACCACCATGGACCCACCAAGTTGAAAGTTTACCGGCTGAAATCAACTCGGACACGAAGCCTTCTTGGAATGCCCACCACAAGTTGAGTTGAAAGACTTGCCAAGCCATCTGAAGTATGCCTTTTTGGGGGACGATGAGACATTACTAGTCATCATTGCTTCCAATCTGGACAGGCTCAAGAGCAAGGTCTTTTAAATGTATTGAAGACTCATAAGGCGGCTATAGGATGGACGATTGCTGACTTGAAAGGCATTAATCCGTCTGCAGTTATACACAGGATCATCACTACTAAAGAAGCAAAGCCAACCCGAGAGACACAAAGAAGATTGAATCTCAATTTGCAGGAAGTTGTTATAAAAGAGGTCATCAATTGGTTGGATGCATGGATTATTTACTCCATTTCGGACAGTAAATGGGTGAGTTCTACACATGTAGTACCAAAGAAAGCCGGTATACAGGTAATCAAAGATAAAAATGGTGAACAAATTGCCACCTAACCGGTCACCGGGTGGTGAGTGTGCATCGATTATAGAAAATTGAATGCCATTACCTCCAAAGACCATTTTCCGTTACCTTTTTGACCAAATCATTGAAAAACTTTCTGGTAAAAAATACTATTGTTTTTTGGATGGGTACGCGGATTATAACCAAATTGCTATCCATCTGGATGACCAACACAAGACCACATTCACATGTCCTTATGGAACTTTTACCTTAAGGCGAATGCCCTTTGGATTGTGTAATGCCCCAACCACTTTTCAACGTTGTATGATGAGTATTTTTAGGACATGGTCGGGGATTCGCTTGAAGTATTCATGGATGACTTTTCCATTTTTGGTCTAACTTTTGAGTCTTATCTTGATGAATTAGAAAAAGTTTTGAAAAGATGTGTTGAGACAAACTTGGTGTTAAGTTGGGAAAAAGTCATGTCATGGTACAAGATTGTATTGCGTTGGGTCATATCCTTCCAGATAGGGGAATGGAGGTAGACAAGGCAAAAATAAGGGTAATTTTTGTCACACCCCCATGTTATCCTTTCGCATCAGAGCCGGGGCGTGAACCGAATGGCATCTTCATCTCACAGCGGAAGCAGACGTGATGGCTAAGATTTCTAGTAAATGAACGCCCCCTAAATACTCGAATCCCCATGGTTCTCCTATTCCAACCGTGCCATACTTGTAATCATAACTGAGAAAGAACATGCGAAAATCAACATAAAGTTGGCGAGTTCATAATTTGTCTATTTTTGTTTCAAATGAGTCATAAAACATTTGAAAGTTTTGCATTTGAAAAACCGGTTTGTGGGATCATAGTTTCCCAAAGCATTTGAAATGTCATGTTTGTTTAACAATATTGAAATTAGTCTGTGCTGTTTGTAAACCGATGCATATAACTGTTATATTTGTAAACCGGTTAAAAAAAATGTTTTCCGTCATGTCTGTAAACTGATATTGAAATGTTTTCTAATGTATTTGTAAAACTTCTCTAACTGTCAACGTCTGCGTTGCGTTATCATTTGAGAGTTCATATATAAAAATGTGGTATGTAAAGCGTCAATGAACTTGATGATCATTAATGTTTTGCAAGGACACTAATATGTGTGCCGACATAGGAAGTACTCAACCATAGACGATTTCTTCCGGTCCACCCGGCTGGGACAACAAAAGCACTACATGCGGCCACACAAGGACCCATGTTGCTACACCTAATAAATCTACCACTCTTGTTCCTTGATCTTATAAAAGATTAATGGCACTTAAGAGAAAGCCTTGTCGCACATGATCTAATATTCCATTCCATAGCTAAACCATACCACGAAAACATGTATTTCCCCCCGAAAGTTATAAACCGAAAACATTAAAAGATAAGGGGAACATGACCTTACAGAGTCTTTGTGCCTCCCACAAGTGAGAATGGCCTAGCCTGTTTGAGTCTAAAAGCAGGACTAACCAGTCCTCTTATTTGTATGCAAGACACCAAGTCCCGTTGTAGGACAATCCCGTCCCTAGTCATGAAACTCATGCACGTTTTGAAAATACACGAGTGTTTTGTAAAACCGGTATGTTGAGCATAAACTTTTTGTAAACCATTTGGGTGTATTGAAACCATTCGCAACGTGGTTTAGAAATACGAATTTTCGTCGTCGAAATTTTGTGTACTTTTGCAAAACTTGCATGTCTTTCCACCCCCGAAAACATTTATAAAAATGTAAAACTAAAAAAGTGGGGGTTATGAACTCACCTGGATAATCCAGAGCAAAGCTAGCTTAATGTGATTTCGTAGTGTTGTCTCCATACTTGACTTGCTAGCATGCAATCTAAGGCATTCCTAAAACAGAATAACTTGTAAGTTTCTAAGAACGACGTAGCTATACTACGTGATACCGAGCTCTACCAAATCGTTACTCATACGATTCTATGAATGTGTTATTAAGTTAACTCGGTTAACCAACCTATGGTTTTCTTAGAAACGATTCTGTTTTCGAGTGATTTGAAATATATGTTTACTTATAAACCTAAATATATTTCATGAAATCGTATTTAGTCGTCATGTAAGTCGACGGATGATAGTACGACTCTTCGTAGTTTGGTAAGGTATATTATATATATACTCAAAATATATCCGTATAGATAATAAGTTTCGTATTCGCGCAACAGTCTTGCAGTATCGTGTCGCACTACGTTTAGGCGTTTGAACAATATATTATTGTTATAAAATCCTTCGAGAGTAGTCGTAAGGTTCGTGTCGTCGACGTTTAAAATAAATATAACTATATTTATTTTATAAAAGTATTCAAAATCTCGACGTTCGAATATATATAACTATATTCGTGTTATTTGATTTCCGGATTCTGTCATTTGAAATAATAGCGCCTTGTATTTGTCTTGTAAAAGCGTTCAGAAACATTGACGTTCGAAATAAATATAAATAATATACTTATTTTATATCGTGGTTCGAATAATTCATCGATGTTTGAAACCTAGTTTCCGAGTTTCGACTTTGAATTAAACATAAGTAATTATTGTTTATCTTGTAGTCGATTGCCAAACTTTTGTTATCTTGAAATCGCGCTCGTTGAAATGTTGTCGGCTCGAGTTTTGAATGTTTAATTTAGCGTCGTCAAATAAATATATACCTATATATATTTTATAATAACCATTTGAATCAGACGTTTAATCTTTGAAATGTGTCTGTTTTCGTATTACTTATTTTTACAAAAATCGGGCAGAGTTTCCTCTGTTTTCGGATGATCCCGAAAACACAAGTTGTCAAATTTATTTATCAAAACACAATCTACAATGTTCGCAAACAATATATATAATTTCTCGACATGTTTCAAATATAATTTTCGCCGATTTATAATTTCCGATTTATATTATAATAACGACGTCGGTTTTGATTTTTAACTAATAACTTTAAAAGAGTTACGCAGTCGGTCTTTTGTTATTTTTAAACTTGACGATAGGTAATTGTTAACGGGTCGTTTGAGCTCGGTTGCGCACTAGTTAATATTAATATTATATAAAATAATATAAATAAATTTCGCGTCGTAATTATTTTTTACTGAGTCTTGGGTTGACCCTTAACTGAGTTGACCATGTTGACTGGTTGAACTGTGTTTGACCAGCAGTTGACCACGGTTGACCGGCAGTTGACCGGGTTTGACCTAACCCAAAACTAAATCGAGGCAACAAAAATGACCCAAAACTGTCCCTTGACCAGTTTTGAACCATACGGACCTTGAACCGAGCCCGAGAGTATCCCGAACTTTAATTTTCACCCGAGACAAAAGTGTTTCGTATGGACTCTACGGGTTACAAGGATCCCAAAAATATATTTTTCGTTGAAAACGGATGCCCAAAACCTTGCCAGAACCATGCCAGAAGTAGGAATTTTGCTCGAGAATAAAATTCACGAAAACTTGCAGAAAGGTCTCTAACCACCCGATCTAAACATCCATGAAGTGAAAAATCCAAAAAAGATTCGCCGTAGTTTGGCCGGAATGTCGCCGGAGTTGCTCCCGAGCGCAAACGGCTTCGAATTTGTTAAAACCAACATCACCACGCGATCCGGAACGTCGAAGATAGTCAAATAGTTTACTCTTGGCCGTAAAATGGTCGCCGGCAAAACCTCCATCGCCGCCGTGGCCGGCGAGCCGCTACTCGCCGGACTTGGTGACGGAAATGTGTTCTAGAGAGAGAGAGTAGAGAGAGTTTTAGAGTTAGAGAGAGAGTGTGTAGGTGAAGAATGAGGGTGTGTGTGTATTTTGGTTTATATAGGTTGATTTGTGGCTTGGGCTTTTATGTGGATTGGGCCCAAGACCAATTTCTTGTGTTTTGAGCGGTCCGATAGCATTTCTGAAGCCCGTTTTCTCACCCGAACTCCATGGAACGTCGTATAACATTGTTTGAAGATAAAAATAGGGCCGGCGTTCGATATTAATAGCGTGGGTTCGTCGGTTTCATAAAATGTGTAAAATGCTCCGGTTGTCATTTCTTGTCCGTTTTTCGATCCGTTTTCAACTATGAATAATAAAATTGATTACGAAGCTAAGTATATCATAACATATTAATATCGAGGCGTAACTCGAGTCCGTTGCTTCCGTTTTATTGTCGGTGCGTTCCTGCGGACGCGTTTTTCGTTCACTTAAGCGTTTTGTGACGTTCGAAAGCATGATAATTCATCAAAACCCAATTCTTACGCATAAATTATATCTGTAAAATTCATATTTTGTCGGTGTTATCTGTATTTTGTCTGGTTTCAGTTCGTTATCGTTTGACGTTCATCAGTTTTCCCGCAAATCACCATTCGCGTACCAAAAAGTCGGATAGACGTTCCTAGGCATTCCAAAAGCTTGATTGAGTTAATTTACGTCTAATTACGCTAATTATAATGGTATTACTGTTTATTATGCGTTTAATTACAACCGGAAAATGCCGGTTGTCACATTCTCCCTTGTTATAAAAATTTCGTCCTCGAAATTTAAGTTATGTTATCTCCTTAGATTTTTGTCATGAGTGGATAGGTATTAATACTACCCAGGTAAATGACCATGTAATCGCATCAGATTGTCTGGATTATGTGAATACAATGATTTACTACAACAACATGAACCCATGGTTCAACTGAATTTGTTTTTAAGAATCGATGCCAAGTGAACTAAACGTAATGACATAGTCACCAATGTGACTGAGTTTACATGGGTAATAATTGAGAATTCTCAACAATTAGATTTTCAAGATGTTCACAATCTGTAAATGAATTTCATAAATAATAGGAATTTCTACCAACGGAAACTAGTGTTGGTTGTTGGATCGTGAGACTTAGAATCAACAAGCTCAACTGAATAAAAACATGAAGATGATTTGCTAACTTTTGGAACCATAAGTTGACACTATTGATTTGCAAGGATACACCGAATTACAACCGAAGTTAGTGTATCGTTGTCTTAATATAGAGTTGCATTAAGACCACTTTCAATGATTAGCCAAGCTATAAGTTTATACCGACGCCACAAGGCGTCATAGCCATTGAAGTAATTCAATAATGGCGGTGATCGAACAAATTCACCGATGTTTACAACGAAAAGTTCAATCAAGTAAGTCTGAATATTTGTTCCAAATAAATCCCATAGGATTTTCAACTGAAAATGAAAGAACAAATAAATAAAATTTTTCGGTCGCTAGTGGAAGAACAATAAATATCCCAAAATTTTCGTACCGATATTGAAAGAACCGTTACGAGGTACATGAAATAGACCATAAATTTGTGTACCATCTTCTTAATACACGATTTATTAAGAACGTTTTAAGAAAATGATCCAACAAGGGATTTAAAAATGAATAAATAATCAAGTAATTAAATCCGTACATGAGTGGTGAAAGCGATGCCAGCGCAAGCTTCAATTAGTGTAACGCCACCACAAGGTGTCGTAACCAATAAATGACTTAACAAGGGTGCAGACTGAACCAGTCTGCTATGGTTCGAAAAAGATGAATTGCTTGTCGATATTACTTTAATATGACGGCCTCAATTTGTCATATGAAATCCTTGAATTGAATTTGTATACCGTGAGCAAGTTCAAACAATTGAACATGGTTTGACACAATCCAACAATAAATACATGATTCGACCAAGAAGTTTCAGTAAAGTTACTATGAAAACCCATGTATGCAACTTGGAAAGAAAATGAATTTCAAGAAATTCGTTGACTCGATATCAAGGAGTCAATACTTGCAATAAAGCAGGTCATCTACATCACAAAGCAAAAATTTGAATATAGCGAACCAACCTTTGAACGACTGATGAAATGGCCATTCGAAAATGAAAACCCTGATGGTCTCTACGTATCAAGTTAACCACATGCGTAACAAACAAAGCATGCGTATCATGTAATTTGTCAAGAAATGACGCAAATAGGTGTTCGCTAACAAGGAAAAATTCCATGATACAATGACCGTTATGAGGAGTAGAGGTGTGCAAACCTACTCAATTATGCAAAGTTGAAATTTTCAACAAAGGAATTCGAGGTTTTACCTAGTATTTCATGTGATGACTTATTGTTTCGTGACATTACCACCGAATGTCGAACATGGCGTAGTCGTCGTTAATAAAGTAGGGGGAATGTGATGACATGTGAACCAATTGTTGTGATTACCATTGTAATAAGTACCGACTGTAATGTATTCTCGTTTGAACGTAATTCAGCGTTTTTCATGTCGCTTACAGGACCACGTGTAGATTGTCGCATTCTGGTCGGTAGTTCTCCCGCTGACGGGACTAGCATCGTTTCGTAATGTCATGATTCCTCAAGGTCGCGCCTTGAAAGTTGTATGTATGTACTTCAACATCTGTTATCATGTCATTTAACTTTCACGTATGCCTAGGTGTAAATATAAATAATAATAGCGACAATATATGTAATGTGTTTGCCCGAGTTAATAATCGTGGTTCCTACGTAATGGCCTTTAATGGATATTGACATAAGCTTTCCAAAGGACTTAAATGCATGTTGTCAAAACTCTCAAAGTTTTGCCTACGGTATGTAATGTTTTCGTGTATCATGTGTCAAACATATGATTAAATCATAACGTTGACTTATTGTTTCGGCCACGGTTGGAACCCATATTCGAGTCCTAGGCGTTCTGTATGTATTCAAGTCTTATTGCTCTAATGTCCCCAAAGGAACATGAGGTTAAAGCCTAGGTATCTCCATAGGAACCTGATTCGCTGAAACCTATGGCTCTGTTACTACTCTGTTATCAGAGCCAGGTTTGATACCTAATTCGCAAAAAACCTATAGCTCTGAAACCAATCTATCACACCCCCATGTTATCCTTTCGCATCAGACCCGGGGCGTGAACCGAATGTCATCTTCATCGCACAGCGGAAGCAGACGTGATGGCTAAGATTTCTAGTAAATGAACGCCCCCTAATAACTCGAATCCCCATGGGTTCTCCTATTCCAACCGTTCATAACCTGAGAAAGAACATGCGAAAAATCAACATAAAGTTGGCGAGTTCATAGTTTGTCTGTTTTTGTTTCAAATGAGTCATAAAAACATTTGAAAGTTTTGCATTCGAAAAACCGGTTTGTGGGATCATAGTTTCCAAAGCATTTGAAATGTCATGTCTGTTTAACAGTATAGAAATTAGTCTGTGCTGTTTATAAACCGATGCATATAACTGTTATATTTGTAAACCGGTAAAAAACAATTTTCTGGCATGTATGTAAACTGATATTGAAATGTTTTCTAATGTATTTGTAAAACTTGTCTAACTGTCAACGTCTGGTTGCGTTATCATTTGAGAGTTCATATATAAAAATGTGGTATCTAAAGCGTCAATGAACTTGATGATCATTAATGTTTTGCAAGGACATTGATATGTGTGCCGACATAGGAAGTACTCAACCCTAGACGATTTCTTCCGGCCCACCCGGCTGGGACAACAAAAGCACTACATGCGGCCACACAAGGACCCATGAGTAGGCTCGCTACACCCGATAGATCTACCACTCTTGTTCCTCGATCTTATAAAAGATTAATGGCACTTAAGAGAAAGCCTTGTCGCACACGATCTAATATTCCATACCATAGCTAAACCATACTATCGAAAACATGTATTTCCCCCTGAGAGTTATAAACCGAAAACATTTAAAAGAAAAGGGGAACATGAACTCACAGAGTCTTTGTGCCTCGCACAAGTGAGAATGGGCCTAGCTCGTTTGAGTCTAAAATCAGGACCAACCAGTCCTTTTATTTGTATGCAGGACTCCAAGTCCCATTGTAACTAGACAATCCCGTCCCTAGTCATGAAACTCATGCACGTTTGTAAAATACGCGAGTGTTTTGTAAAACCGGTATATTGAGCATTAACTTTTCGTAAACCATTTGGATTTATGAAACCATTCGCAACATGGTTTAGAAATACGACTTTTCATCATCGAAATTTTGTGTACTTTTGCAAAACTTGCATGTCTTTCCACCCCCGAAAACATTTATAAAAATGTAAAACTGTAAAAAGTGGGGGTTATAAACTCACCTGGATAATCCAGTTCAAAGCTAGCTTAATGTGATTTTCGTAGTGTTGTCTCCACAACTTGACTTGCTAGCATGTGATCTAAGGCATACGTAAAACGGAATAACTTGTAAGTTTCTAAGAACGATGTAACTATACAACGTGATACCAAGCTCTACCGAATCGTTACTCATACGATTCTATGAATGTGTTATTAACTTAACTCGGTTAACCAACCTATGGTTTTTTAGAAACGATTTTGTTTTCGAGTGATTTAAAATATATGTTTACTTATAAACCTAAATATCTTTCATGAAATCGTATTTAGTCGTCATGTACGTCGACAGATGATAGTACAACTCTTCGTAGTTTCGTAAGGTATATTATATATATACTCGAAAATACATCCGTATAGATAATACGTTTCGTATTCGCGCAACAGTCTTGCGGTATAGTGTCGCGCTACGTTTAGGCGTTTGAACAATATATTATTGTTATAAGATCCTTCGAGAGTATTCGTAAGGTTCGCGTCGTCGACGTTTGAAATAAATATAACTATATTTATTTTATAAAAGTATTCAAAATCTCGACGTTCGAATATATATAACTATATTCGATTTTGGATTCTGTCGGTTGAAATAATACGCGCCTTGTATTTGTCTTGTAAAAGCGTTCAGAAACATTGACGTTCGAAATAAATATAAACAATATACTTATTTTATATCATCGTTCAAATAATTCATCGATGTTTGAAACCTAGTTTCGATTTCGACTTGAATTAACATAAGAAATTATTGTTTATCTTGTAGTTGATTGCGAAACTTTTGTTATCTTGAAATTGCGCTCGTTGAAATGTTGTCGGCTCGAGTTTTGAATGTTTTAATTAGCGTCGTCAAATAAATATATACCTGTATTTATTTTATAATAACCATTTGAAATCGGGCGTTTTATCTTTGAAATGTGTCGCGTTTTCGCATACTTATTTTTACAAAAATCGGGCAGAGTTTCCTATGTTTTCGGACGATCCCGACAACACAAGTTGTCGATTTATTTATCAAAACACAATCTGCAATGTACGCAAACAATATATATAATTTCTCGACGTGTTTCGAATATAATTTTCACCGATTTATAATTTCCGATTTATATTATAATAACGACGTCGGTTTGATTTTTAACTAATAACTTTATACGAGTTACGCAGTCGATTTATTGTTATTTTTAAACATTGACGATATGTAATTGTTAACGGGTCGGTTTGAGCTCGGTTGGGCACTAGTTAATACTAATATTTATATAAAATAATAAAAATAAATTTCGCGTCGTAATTAATTTTTACCGAGTCTTGGGTTGACCCGTTGACTGAGTTGACTGCGTTGACAGCAGTTGACCAGTTGACCACGGTTGACGGCGGTGACCGGTTTGACCGAACCCAAAACTGAACCTAGGCACCAAAAATGACCCAAAACTGTCCCTTGACCAGTTTTGACCCGTGTTGACCACGTTGAACCGAGCCCAAGAGTGTCCCGAACTTTAATTTTCACCCGAGATGAAAGTGTTTTGTATGGACTCTACGGGTTACAAGGAACCCAAAAATATATTTTTCGTTGAAAACGGATGCCGGAACCTTGCCAGAAGTCGGAATTTCGCTCAAGAATAAAATTTTAGGAAAACTTGGAGAAAGGTCTCTAACCACCCGATCTAAACATCCATGAAGTGAAAAATCCAAAAAAGATTCATCGGAGTTTGGCCGGAATGTCACTGGAGTTGCTCCCGAGCCTAAGCGGCTTCGAATCTGCTAAAACCAACATCACCACGCGATCCGGAACGTCGAAGATAGTCGAAAAAGTGTACTCTTGGCCGGAAAATGGTCGCCGAAAAATGGTTGCCGGAAAATGGTCGCCGGAAAGTTCACCGGAAAACCTCCATCGCCGCCGTCGGCGGTGGCTCCGCCGTGGCCGGCTGCCGCTACTCGCCGGACTTCAGTGCCGGAAATGTGTTCTAGAGGGAGAGAGTAGAGAGAGTTTTAGAGTTAGAGAGAGAGTGTGTAGGTGAAGAATGAGGGTGTGTGTGTGTATTTTGGTTTATATAGGTATGTTTTGTGGGCTTGGGCTTTTATGTGGACTGGGCCCAAGACCCATTTCTTGTGTTTTGAGCGGTCCGATAGCATTTCTGAAGCCCGTTTTCTCACCCGAACTCCATGGAACGTCGTATAATATTGTTTTAAGATAAAAAAATTAATGTGTAAAAATAGGGTCGGCGTTCGATATTAATAGCGTGCGTTCGTCGGTTTCGTTAAAATGCGTAAAATGCTCCGGTTGTCGTTTCTTGTCCGTTTTTGAACCGTTTTCGACTACGAATAATAAAATTCGATTAAGAAGCTAAGTATATCATAATATATTAATATCAGGCGTAACTCGAGTCTGTTGCTTCCGATTTGTTGTCGGTGCGTTCCTGCGGACGCGTTTTTCGTTCACTTAAGCCTTTTGTGATGTTCGAAAGCATGATAATTCATAAAACCAATTCTTACGCATAAATTATATCTATAAAATTCGTATTTGTCAGCGTTATCAGTATTTGTCTGTGTCATCGTTACCGTTTGACGTTCATCATTTTCTCGCAAATCACCATTCGCGTACCAAAAAGTTGGATAGACATTCCTAGGCATTCCAAAAGCCTGATCAAGTTAATTTATGTCTAATTACGGTAATTATAATGGTATTACTGTTCGTTATGCGCGTAATTACAACCGGAAAAGGCTGGTTGTCACAGTTTTATCTTTTAACATCTTTGTTGATAAAAGATGTTCCGTTTGATTTTACTAATAAGTGTTTGCAAGCTGTTAACATTTCAAGGAACAATTGGTGAAAGCTCCCATATTGCAACCACTGGATTGGACGAAGTCGTTCGAGATTATGTGTTATGCTAATAGCACCATTGGAGCAGTTTTGAGTCAAAGGGTTGACAAGAAGCCGGTGATTTATTATGCGAGTAAGACACTATCCAAGGTGCAACTTAATTACACCACCACAAAAAATGAATTTCTTGCGGTGGTGTATGCCTTGGATAAATTTTGGTCTTACATTTGGGGGAGCAAGGTAATCGTGTTTTTAGATCATAGTGCAGTTTGATTTGATGGAGAGGAAAGATACTAAACCGCGTTTGATTCGTTGGGTATTGTTGTTGCAAAAGTTTGATTTAGAGATCCGAGATAAGAAAGGTTGTGAAAATGTAGTGGCAGATCATTTATCTCGGATTCCGTTGGAAGGTATTGATAACATGATTGAAATCAATGAAATTTTCCGACGAGCACTTGTTAGCCATGTCCACCGCACCGTGGTATACCCATTATGTAAATTATTTAGCCACGGGTGCGATTCCGAGTCATTGGACAAAGAAAAGAAGACAACAGTTCATGGTCCAGTGAAGCAATATATTTGGATGAACCGGATCTTTTCAAAATCGGAGTAGATCAAGTTATCCTGCGTTATATAGCCGACACCAGGTATTGGAGGAATTGACCCATGCTCATGCGTCAGCTTGTCGGAGTCACTTTAGTGGCCAGAAGACAAGATATCGGGTCTTTACATGTTGGTTTTATTGGCCCACAATTTTAAAAGATGCATGTGTGTATGCCCGATATTGCTTAAATTTCCAAAAGGTAGGGACTATCTCAAAAAGGGATGCAATGCCGTTGCAACCCATTTTGGTGGTAGAGATCTTTGATGTGTGCGGTATTGATTTATGGTCCTTTTCCAAGTTTGAATGGATATTTATACATCTTGGTAGTGGTAGACTATGTTTTGAAATGGGTCGAAGCAATAGCTACAAGGACCAATGATCATGCGGTGGTATGTAAGTGTGTTCAATCCAACATCTTTGCTGGATTTGGGATTCCACGGGTGATTATTAGTGATGGTGGATCACATTTCAAAACTTCAATTTTGGGATGTTGTTAAAAAGATATAATGTGAATCACCGGATTGCTACCCCATACCACCCGCAAAAGAGCGGGCAAGTTGAAGTATCTAATAGAAAAATCAAGGAGATATTGATGAAGACGGTGCGGGTTGATAGAAAGGATTGGTAGGGAAAGTTGGATAATGCATTATGGGCATATCGAACAGCTTACAAGACTCCTATTGGTACAACTCCTTTTGGTTGGTATACATAAAGGGGTGTCATTTGCCAATGGTGTAACTCATCGTGCAATATGGGTGATCAAGAGTGTGAATGTGGACTATAATGAAGCTGGTGGATTAAGGAAGCTACAATTAAGTAAGCTAGAGGAAATTCGGGATGAAGCGTATGAGTGTGCATCCGCTTACAAGAATAAACTGAAAAAAGGTCCATGATGCAAACTTGTGGAAAAGGACATTTGAAGTGGGTCAAAAAGTGTGGTTGTACAACTCAAGGCTTAAGTTTTTCCGGGAAAACTCAAAAGCAAAAGGATGGGGCCTTATGTGATTAAGCGAGTGGGTCGGTTTGGTGATGTGGAAATTGAAGACTTCAAGATCAAATGAAAAAAGTAGTGAACGGGTATCAGCTTAAACAGTATTTGGAAGGCAAAGATATCAACATGCTCGAGGTTGATGAAGTGGGTTATCTTCTACTCCCATCGGATGAGGTGATCAATTGAGAGGCCCAGGTTTGTGTTATGTACTTGTAGTTTTAGTTAGTTTAGTTTAGTTTTGCTTGGAAATTTTATCATTCTCGTCGTCCTGGAGTGTGTTTGACCCAAGTGTGGGGAAATTCTTGTGATTTTTTCTCTAGCACGGTGTTGGGACAAAACGGGTTTTTCATGGGGGTAGGGTAATTTTTTATAGTTTAAAATTTTAAATTTAAATTAAAAAATTTGGACTTGAAATGCCAGAGGCCACTGTAGCTTACGGTGCCACCATAGCTTACGGTGGCCCCTAGGAAAATAAAGACTTTACGCCATGATCTTACTGTCTTACGGTGACTATTACGGTGCTAGAAGCCACCGTAAGCTGCGGTGCCATAGCTTACGGTAGGTTCTAGCGACTGGGCTCCGTTTTAATAAAAAAATGAAAAACTCAATTTTTCCTAACCACACATACGGGTTTAGCCTCTTTTCACCACATATCTTCTTCTCCTTCTCTATTCATACTCCCAAATAAAAACCCTAACTCTCATACTTAATCCCTTTGCATGTTCCCAAAACTCAATGGAATCTTGTGATTTTTAGGTCAATGTTGACTAAAATTTCATGAGGATTCCAGTTTAGTGCTTCAATTTTGAAGAATTCCTCGTTTAGGCTATCAATTTTGGACATTTTTCCCAAAATTTTTAGGTGAAGTGTGTTTTTGGGTAATCTTGAAGTTTTTGTTGTTCTCTCACTCTACAAAGAAAAGGTATGTGAATTCTTCTCATATTTGAGGTGCATTGCAGAATTGTAAGTAATTTATGCTATGATTCTTGCACACTTGCTTGTAGTCGTTTGAATTTATGAGTTTTGTATGGGTTATGGTTGTGGATGTTAGGGAATGCGATAGAAGCACAATGTAGGGCATAATTTTGTTAATCTAGTCAAAATAATGCATAATTTTTTACACAAAATGAATATCATGTGTTTTCTTACATCTACAATCATAGTTTCAAGCAAGTGTGGGGATATTTTGGGTAATGAGAAGGATTTAACTTGTGTATTGTATTGTTTATTTGTTGTGTTTTGTAGATGGGTCGTAAAGGGAAAGGTACAGCTGGGTCTTCTAGTAACCTGGAAGACCAACCTAAATGAAGGAGGTTGGTATTACAACAAGATTTGCAGGAAGAAGAACAACAAGAGCAACAACAACAAGAAGAAGAGGTGGTTTATGTTAAACCAAAGTGGACATCCGGTGTATTGTCAGACCAACCAGAAAGATGGCAACTGGAATTATTCCATAGTAAAATGAACTCGTTGACTAACAGGAAAGAGGGGTTCATCTACGAGAAAGAAGTTCGGGAGAAAGATTTTGGTCCGTTTGAGGTTACTAACAAGTTCAAGGCATTGTGTTGGGAGGAGGCCTTGAAGTGTTATGATAACGATGAAAATATTTATTTGCCGATGAAATTCAAGAATGGATGGCCACATTGAAATGCCCGCATAAAAAGCCGTCGCAAATGAAGTTATTTGGAAAGGTGAATGGTATTGAGGTGGAGATGTCGTTTGATACATTGACGCAAATAACAAGATTCGGCAGCAAGCTGACAAACAAATACATGTTTCCAAGTTTAGATGATTTCTACTTTCTGAGAAGCACCTAATGTGATACTCAATGGTTGAAGCTTTATTCTTCCCAAAACGAGGCACGTGAAGCTTCTTAGGAAAAATTGAAGAATCAAGGCAAAGCTGATGTTAGTGATTCGTTTGCACAATGTCATTCCAAGACGGGGTGACAAGGTTGAGGTTCGCTATCTGGAGGTACCCATTCTTTACACTTTGTTAAATGGAGCACCCCTTATCCTATATTGTTACTTGGTACTAAACAATATATGGATAAGCTAGAATAGTGTGGGAAGGAAGACCATACCTCATTATCGACTGATAACGGCTCTGTTGAAGATGTATGGTGCTATTGGTGCGGATGATATGGGTGATGTTAAGAAGCATAAGCCATTCAACTTGAAAACATTGGGGGTTGGTTGGGAATACAAAGAGACGGAGATCTACCACAAGTTGAAGAGCGCAAGGCAAAAATGGAGGGCATCGAAAGCCGATGCAAGACCATTGTTACCAGGTGAGGTGGATGAACTGGATAGCGACAATGAAGAACCCTAAAGTGGGGACGATGATTATAAAGATGATTTGAATGTAGTGGTGATGGAAATGGAAGAGGTTGTGTTAAGCCGGGGTGCGCGACCAAAAGGGCCACCTCATTTCGCTTATGCGAGGTAGCACCTTTTGATTACGTGGATCAGCAGTTTGACCCAATTGGGCTCATCAGGGAACCCTACGTGAGGTGGTGATCAACACTCGACCGCCTCAGTTTTATCATTGGGCCGGAACAATGCAAGCATCATTCGATCATTAGACGTTTATGGGGACAAGCATTGAGCGGGTGTTAAAATAAGGGTTTGATCGACAAGAGCAATGGAACCGTGCCCATGCATACGCATTCGAGCAAGAAATGAATAATAGGTATATAGATGACAGAAACCGGTGTGTGTGCACGATGCTTGGCATGTGGGTCAGTCGGTTGTGGCTAACCCGCCAATTGGGATTACACTACCTTGCCACCATATGATGGTAGTGTCTGTACCCTAAGCCGCCATTGCATCATTCCATGTGAACCCGCATCAAGACCAAGTCATGCATGAAGTCATCCAACAACCTGAAGGAGGTGAAGGTAGTAGTAGCGGGCAAGGTGCATTCGGTTTTGGAGAGTTCTCGGACGTCATGACGTCTATCTTTGGACCACCTCAGCCATGGTACTATGAGTCAGGTTGTATCTTATCCCATCTTGTATAGTTTGTTCATATTTCTTTCTTGTGGTTTGGGTGGATAGGTGGAGTTGTGAGGTTGTGATGATTAAGGGTTGAGAAAGTTAGGGGTGTTTTGAGTTTAAAGTATAAATATTTTGTAAAAAAAAGAGAAAACCATGAAAAAAAAAAAAATGTGTTTTGTAGCGCTCATTCCTTCCAAAGCCATACATTAGGGACAATGTATCCCAAGTGTGGGGATGAGGGAAATTTTTGAAAAATTTAAAACAGGCAAGTGTCGTCTGAATTGAACACTTAGCATTGTACCCGCATGACATATCGGCAACCCTTTATCCTTTCATGGTGAGTATTTGGGCCACACATTTATATGGTTAAAAATTCTTTCTTCGATTGAGAGTGGCGATGTGTGGTAGTGCATTAGAACTTGTGCATTAGATGCGTTCTGAGGCCATAGTTTAGCATGTTTGTGAAAGTGATAAAGGCATTTAGGTAGCCTCGTCGCAATGTCTGCGAATGTGGGAACTTGGGGGGTTGGGAGTCATACATTATACATATGAGCATGGTAGCGTGAGGGGGGGGGGGGTTTGGTCCATTAGTAGCCATTTTTGAGCTTATTGCCTATCATTTGATAACATGTGCCTACCTCTAAAAATTTTTACCCATTTGAGAAATCCCTGCCAATTAGTTAGTTCATGTTTAGTGTTTCTTTGATTGCATGTTCGTTAGTTATTGCAAAAAAATCAGAAATGAGAAGGAATGTTTTAGCAGTTTGAAAGAAAAGAAAAGAAACAAAAAAGAGATGCAAGATGTTGTGGTTAGTTAGTTGTGTTTGTTAGACGTAATAAATAGGCCGGGTCGGATCATTGCACTACTTTACATATATTCCCTCATTCCATACCTTAGCACTTAGCCTCGTTACAGCCTTTAAGTCCTTTTGATTCACATGCATGCTTAAGCGTTTATCTAGGCGAAGGTTCATTTTTGTGCAAGCTTATTATTGTAAGTCACACGTATGCTTTGAGTGTATTCTAGCACATGGTTGCTAGCCACCATATCCCACCAAGAAGAGTGATATTGTGAGGGGTTTGTTGTGTGGGTAACAATGGGAAGTTTGTAAGAGATGATAGGTATTTGCTTGGTTTGGATTGCTTTGTTATGTGAATTGATTCTGTGGTTTCTCATGGCGGTTTGTTTGAATTAGTTGCTTGGGGGCAAGCAACAAGTAAGTGTGGGGATGTGACGGGTGGACCATGGGACAACCCTTAAGTGATCTAAATATGATGGAATTGCATATTAAGTGTATTATTGTAAGGGATTAGATAACCATGGTTTATCTGTTATATTAGGTACAAGTGGTGAAAAAGACAGAAAGAAAGAAGCTTGTTAAAAGGTGGAAGCGGATTGGAGAGATGAAGGAATTTAAAGACAAACAAAGATAGTTGGAACTGGCTCTATCGTAGCTTAAGGGACCCACCGTAAGATACGGGGTACTGACGGAGTAAGAAGTCAGCGTAAGGCAGAAGGTCCACACCGTAGAACATTCATAGTGTAACACCTCATAAATGTCGTGTCCAATAATATAGTGACAGTGTCATTACTTTTATATTAAGTCTAATAAGGACTAATAAGGACTAAAGGTGTCGACATGCTCAAACTAAGCCTCTGAGTGACCCTCTGGTGTCAACATGCATAAAATAAGCCTCTGAGTGACCCTCTGGTGTCACATGCTAATAACCTCTGAGACCCTTTGTCAACATGCATAAACCAAGCCTTTGAGTGACCATTAGTGTCAACATGCTTAAACGAAGCCTCTTAGTGCCCATTAGTATCAACATGCTTAAACTGAGCCTCTGAGTGACCATTAGTGTCAACATGCTTACATTGAGCCTCTAAGTGACCCTTTACATGTCCTAACTCTCATATGAGCCACTTGTTGGAGAGAGGGATTGATGATGTAAATATGTAAAGGTTGAACAATGGAGGGGTTAAAAGTGTCAACATGTTAATTTACACCTCTGGTGACCTTTTAACAACTAAGAGCTTGACAAAGTCAGGGCATACTCCCGGGTACGCTAAATATTGGCTACGGAGGGCTAATTATGCTTATAAAGGTGTTTTAGAAGTTTAATAAGTTGAGGGGCTAAATGTGACAAAGTTTGAAAGTTACCATGGATCGCTCGCGGGCCGCGAGAGACATAGGCCTGGTCTCTCGCTGGCCGCCAGAGGCCTGTATCTGCAGATTTTTGCTTGGCACCCACACATGTTGCCAAAAACCATTTGATTTGAAACCATGGAGTTTCAAACTGCTATGCTACGTTTTAGGACACTTGTAGGCTTCCTCTAACACTTGCTAACACCTGGCATCACCTCCTTCAAGCTCTCCAACTATAAATAGGTGCAATGGTTCATCACTTGAACTTGCACCTTTCTCATAAATAATTCTATCTCCTCCTCTGGAAGTTCCTAACTGAAAGGAGCATCCAACTTAGTTCTATTTTATCCTAGAATCACTTGTAAGTGTTCCTTTCTCTTGCATTTTCATTTTAAGGCTTTTTATAGCCAAAAGTCAAGCGTCTATCGAAAATGCTTTGACTTTTGGTTAAGACCATTATGGTCCAGCCATTGTTCGTAACGAACATGACTAAGTGATCGTAATAAGGTAGGAGTTAATCCCTATAAGGCCACCTCCTAAAGATCACGTTTACTAGACCAATTGACGGGTTAAAGTTTTATTATTAAAAAGTCAAACAGGCCAGTTTTTAAAAATAATATAATCTGAGCTTATATATGTTATGAAACATGTTTTGACAGTTAAACAAGCTGTTAATAATTTTTAGAACATGTGAGAACATGTTCGACTCGTCAATTTTAGTTCTAGGGTCGGTTCACAACCGAAAGTCGCAAAGTTTGAATTCTGCTTTGACTTTCGATTCTAACACGATTTAGATTAGTTAGCTATTGTCTAAGGTTGCATTATGATCTAATACAATGTAGCATAACCCCGAGGTTATATTACATGATCATAATCAGAATCTGAGTTTATGCACAAGTTCTGTTATTATGCCAATTTTGACTAAAATGCCCTTTTAACATAAAATAAGGCTTTAATCAATAACGAACTTGAAAATAAATTCCCTACTGATGTAATATCATTAAGATTATTTGGGATGTCAAGTCAGTTTATATACTGAGTTTACATACAAGTCCATGCATTATGTCGACAAATAACGATAAAGACCTTATGGCGCATAAAATGGTTTTAATCATACTTTTTATACCAAAACTTTTTATCTACTGATGTGCTATATAAATAACATATCTAAAACATATAAACCTAGTCTTAGCATCAGTTTTCATAAACTGCACACAAATCGTCATTTTTCGACATAAACGTCGTTTCGGCGCATAATATGGTTTTAAACCATATTTATCAACCAAGACTAGTTACCTACTGATTTTAAACTTATTTAAAGTGTTTTTACAGTAGGTACATAATATAAACTAAGAATCCCAAATAAATTACAAAACAATATGTAAAATGACCAAAATGCCCCTACAGTGCATAGATTGGTCATAAATGATAAATTACACATATGATCAATACCTTACTGATATTATATCATAAATTAAATATTTTTCGAGATTACTTATGATCATAAAAATATATTCAAGTTCCTTTTATACAATATATAATTACCAAAACACCATTATGAGGCGTAATTTCATTTTTTAAAACCTTAACGAGCATGTAAGTTGATATCCTACTGATATTACAACTTATTTAAAGTATAATGGCGTATAGAACTTGTCCATGACTTATCCGGTTACCCGATATCGCTTATATGCGCACTATTAAGTATATGTAACTAGTTTACGGAAATTAACCGAAACGGGTTTAACCTTATCATTTTAAGTCTCAAAATCCAGAATGCTTATGGATTACCAATTATACAACTCATAGTAATTGTTGGGTTTTAAACTACATTCTATCCGGTCATCGCTTAATCTAGCGTATTATACCGTTTTGATCTTGTACGCTAGTTGGTCTAAGTCTATGACTTAAATTAAGACCGTTAGCATTTTAATTGGTTGCTTATGCCATAATCCAGACTAGAGCCTTCCAGTAAATGCTATCTGCACTTATTTTTTTTTGAATACGGCTGAGATATTAAATCTTGCATTTTTAAATCAAGACTAGCTCAGGTAAATACTCTTGACTTATTTCCCTATACGGGCTTGGGTTACGGTAAACTATTACTGCTTGGTCAGAAATGGGATCAATCGAATGCCGGATTATGGCTAGTAAATCTGCATATTCTGTTTTGATTAGTTTTGTTTGATAACTTAAACATTGGGGGTTAACGACCGTGTCATGGATATCCTTGGCTCATTACATTAGATAATGGCCACGACCAAAGCACGGGGTGTAGGCATACACCTGACAGATGCAAAAAGCTAATTTTTTTTTCCCAGTAGTTGGGGATAACTCTTTGTGGGTTCATAAATGGTGCGTACGTTAATCATGTCTCGGTCTCTGTACTTGGCCCCATATGTATGGACAAACATGTAAAGCTGTTAACAAGGTTGCAAGGCTGACTTTCCCAAATTATAAAAGATTTTTTGTGCCCTGTGCACTTAAATCCATTTTTGAAATGTTTTCAAAACGAGTCAGTTGTGTGTATTTACCAGCAAAGCTGACGTATTTACAAAAGACTAAGCTGCAGGTACAAAACGAAATAGGCTGGAAGCTGCTTGGTAGTGATATAAGAGAATCTTGCATATCCTTAGATCTGCCCAAAGTCTGTTACACGCTTTTTGTTTATTTTACGATCCGCCTATGGATCTTTCATTACAAGTCGTTTGTATATTATTTTTTGTACTTTGAACATTGGGTTTTTAATAGTAATTTAAACTCCAAGACTTCGCTGTGTTGTGTTTAATTGACTATACATGATATTAACTTACTTCAAAATATTCCCCACCCGGGCCCACCAATGTTTGATTGGAAATAAGGAGTGTGACACCTAGTCACTCTAGCTTACGGTGGAGGCAGATGCAGAATTCCCCATTTCTTTTAAAATAAACTTTTGTGGTGACTTTGAGTAACCTTTTCATTATCTTCGTTTTAGAACTTGTTGGAGGCAAAAATTAGGTTTCAAAACATTATTTGTGGTGTTTCAATCATTTGTATTTAATCTTCGATCTTTATGAACAAGCAATTGGAAGTTATGATGATCAACCGAATAATGTGCGGCTAGTTTTCTATATTTTTTCCCTGGATTGTAAGGTTTTCTAATTGAATGTTTTATCATTGTTTATGTTATTTTTGCGATAGTAATTTGATCGTTTAATTATATTGCTATGGTGATCGTGTGTTGGTTTAGTAATTGTTCGTATTGTTGAATTTCTTATTCTGAACCATCAGTTCTTGGTGCCATAGGCAATCAAGATTTATTGGGAGGAACTTAAGGTTAGCTAGATGTAACTGATCATCTGGTGACAATCTTTTGTTTTCATAATCCAAGCACTTGGTGCACTTTTATCACGATCAAACACATTTTCATGAACGTGTCTAGTAGTTCTCCCAAATTAAACTTTGAAATTGACATTCGTAGAAAACTTGAAACCAGGGGAAAACATTCCTTCTCATTTCTAAATCACATCGTGCTAAGTGATAATTTAGTTAAGTTTAGTTTTATAAACCATACAACCAAAACTTTGAGATTAATTTTCTACAATTTAGTTTAATTTAGTAATTCATGAACTACTTAGTAAACACACATTTTCCACAAACTCCTTGTGTTGGTTACCCATTTACCACTAGCTATTTAGTGTAATTGGTTTATTTTTGAGTGAGACTTCGACATCACGTCAACATACTAAATAAAAAATATATAACTTATCTTAAATGGAAAACATCATTTAAAAGGGGTCATGAGAGCACAAGGAAAATTTATAAAGTTTGTAAAGTAAGCATGCTTCTCCCCGAATATATAAAACCAGAAAGTAAAAAGGGAGTTGTGACTCACTAGGATTCCGTGCAAATGTTAGCAATTAAAATTAAATCCAACAAGGATGTTCACATACATGTGTCATAACGTGTATAAGACACTATGATCTAATAGTGTGTCTACTTGCAAGTTGATCACCCACCTTGTTAGACTCACTGAGATGTCTATCCTTATGAAAAATGTTTAACTTAACAAACTGTTGGTGATGAGTTATTCGAGTGTTTCTGTTATGTATTAACACACAATATATAATCACACACAATTTCACATAACAACAGGATCTTATCCGAAACCTTGATTAAAATCAATGTTAACGTCAATCATATGTCATATTTATTTCTTCAAATAAATATTTATATTTTCATAACATTATCATCTAACGTGTATATATAACAACTATATCGGTCACACCCCAACCGATGGCGGAATCATCGGGGCGGACGAATTAGATTGCTCAAGACTTCATAACACTAAATGTGACCAATATTTAATAAATAAAATTTCATTTCATTGCTAATGATTCAAGTACATGAATTGGAAAAAAATTTCTACAAATATTGCATGATTAATCTATAAACATGAATTTAAAGTTTGGTGCGTTTCTAGTCCTTCCTATCAAGTTCCATTCGTCGTCATCATCATATAATTCCTGCAATACGTATTTAAGTATAGTTCTACAAAAGTATTGGCGAGCATACAAGTTTGAGTACTAGCATATATGCAAAGAAGGTTTGAAAAATCCACATGACAAAGATAGTTAACTAATTAATGTAGCAAGGCATGCAATTATACAAGTCAACCCAAAGTTTAACGCAAGCGTAATCTTATCGTCGCAATGATAAGACCGTAATGAATGAATGACTTAGCATGACCTCAAGAATACGGGCGATGCGTTACTCCTATAGCGCTATACATGTTAAGGGGAGGCTTTAAACAAAGATTATGACAAGTAAATCACATAAGAATGTTCCAATAATACAAATCAAGTATCATGTATTTAAGCATCTATGATTGGATTGTTTGTGTTTGCATAAAGTATAAGTGATTGCGTGTGTTTAATAGTATAACATATTGCACCCAAAACTGTAAAAGCAAAAGGGGTCATGTATACTGACAATTTTGCAAAGCTTTCCGATTATCTGTGAGTGATGAGTTGTTTGAGAATGGGGAATCGAGTGTATAAGGTCATTCGGGGGTTTATGGAGTGGTTGAATTCGGAATTTAGAATTTAAGTACAAAAAGTATGTATACACAAAATAATTATCTAGTCTTAAAACACTCTTTTTGACACTATAAATCCCGTATGGGTTGATGTGATTTCATGGGTCAAGATACCCATTAGAATCGTTAACGAGAGGTTCAAGACTTAGATAATATAACCTATTACCATGACAAGTAACCATGTTGATCATCGTCAAGGATTCGGTTATGTATATATCTATCGTATAGTTTATGTAATAATTCTAAGCTAAGTCTATCAAGGATATCATAGATTGTCATATAAGTCATGCATGGAGGTAGGAGGATAACCATCCTTTAAACTCATTGTAAGATTCACCAATACACCAATCATCATAAGGATGATTCGGATGCTCATGAATGAAAAGGAATGTGCAATAATTACTAGAAATGAAAGCAGAATTTTTTAATCCTACTTTAGACCTCAAATGTGGTGAGGTTTCAGCTTAGTTTGCCAAGGCAAGCTTGTGAAAACCTTCCTAGAGGTTATCCAAGTAGAAAGAAATAAGAAAATAAGAAGAAAAGTGAGCTAAAACTCACTTAGAATGGTTGCAACTTTCTACCAAATCTTGGAAATTAGAGAGTAACCAAGAAGATTTGAGTGTTTGGAGTGTGTTTAGAAGTGTATGGAGGCTTATATTTATAAATGGGGATTAGGGTTTGGGAGTTAATGAAGGTGGAAGATGATTGGAGGAGAAAGGAGGTGGACAAGAGTGAAATATGATTGACTTTAAAAAGGTGAAAGGTGATTGGAAGAGAAAGGAGGTGGAGAAGTGTGAAATATGGTTGGCGTAAAAAAGGTGGAAGGTGATTGGAGGAGAAAAGAGGTGGAGAATCTTTTGGTTTCGTTCACTTTGAGTCCTTGCACTTTGTAACTAGTTTATTTTATGTGTTTTTCTTGTATTTTAGCTTGTTTTTAGGTATCCAAAGTGTATTTTAAGTCTGCTATCGGTTTTAGCTATTAGAGTATTATAAGTCACGTTATTAGTATATATATTAAATATTAAATATAACACTATAATATAATAATATATATATATATATAATATATATTTCCATTATGATTAACGCCTCAAATTGTGATATACGATTGTAAGGTTTCTAAAAATAGAATGCGAATATGAACTTTCTAAAAATAGAAATAAGGAAATACGAGGCGTTACAATCTCCCCTACTTAGGAAATTTTGTCCCGAAATTTATTCAAGAGGAAGACTTTTGGAAAAAGTCATTTTGATTAAAACGTTTGGCTACAATCGAAATTTGAAACTTAAAGTCTACATGGGGTTTATGTATAAGAGAGTTGAAATGTATGGACATTGCGTGAGATAAAAAGCAAGGTTTGTAAAAGTAATTCATTTGACTAAGGCGTTTTGAGGCTTCAAACGTAAGTGAGTGCAAGAATAAGTAAGTAAGACGTGTATGTGTGTGTAGTGCAAAGCGAGTTTGAACAACAATTGGGAGAAAATGTTTTAAAAGGAGGTGACCTAAAAAGTTCTTTTTTTGTGTAAGTAAGGATGTAGTTTGACAAAATGTGTGGCCCGCATCCGTAGGTTGTAGGAAAATTTTTCATCGGTTCAAATGCGTATTAGTAAAATCACACATAGAAAAAAATGTTTATAAGGTAGAAGCTAGGATGGCAGGTAGTTATGGTTTCAAAAGATTTTAGCGGTAGTAGGCTGTCTAGTTGAAGTTTAAGCGTAATAAAGAACGAAAGGTATATAAAAGTATTTTTACTGACTCGAACTCGGGGGATGTTTGTAAACATAGATAAATTGTTTAGGCCGATTTACTGAAAATAAAGTTTGGATGAAATGTTAATGGCAGGAATAGGGAATATTCGTGGTATGAGAGCGAATGAACGATTCGATAGGTGTAAGCGAGGGGTAAGAATGGTGTGGATATTGAATGAAATATGAACACAAAAGTTGTGAGATGCTAGTGATAGTTGTAGCGGTTAAAGCTAACGATTTTGAGAATGAAGCTTTGTCAAGGATAATCGAGTACCAAGCATTTTGAAGTTGGGTCACCAAAGTTTGTTATAAATCAAATGTATTTAACAAGGTCCGGGAAATCACCGAATTTCTCATGGCACGTTTTACAAAAGTTTGGTAACATGGCAGGGACACTTATATATAGGAAGTACCAGCGATGTATCCACCATGTTCACACCATGTTACGTCCGTTTCGCTATTTGGTGTCATGTTACATTCCGTGTTGCGATACACAGTAGAACCCACTATGTTTTCATGCGCCTACCAATATGATCCCGCGATTATTTTGGTTTGTGCATGATCGCATAGTTTGTACTAGTAGTGTACGGGCCAGGTTACATTTTAGTATTACAAGCAATATGTGTGTGTAAGATAGCGTATAAAAATTAAGTATGTAAGCATGATTGTATATATGTATGTATGAGTGTGTCGAACGTAGGCGAAACCACTCGGGTTATTCCTGCATATAGATTTCAAGTATGACTACCAAGTAGCGCGAATGTATAAATTTTGAGTATGATTAAGACAAATACGATATAACATTAGCATGTAATATCGAGCATATAGGTGGAATAATATTGTTATGTAATATCGACTGCATAAAAAAACGTGTAAGGCAATATGCATGTGTATGGTTGCTTGAGTCAAAACATTGAGTTGGTTGAAATAAAATAAGTCGGGTTTGTCGGGAATGAATGACCAAAATTGTGAATTTCGATTGAATATTGAGAAAGTATTAGTCTTTGATGTAAGATGTGGTTTGTAAAAAAACAAAAATGCTTCTTTTGTTTAAAAATTTGTATTTGCATACGTCGTAGGTTATCCGATCTTATGAATTTTTTCTTCCCATGTGTTCAGATTTAGATTTGCGTATTAGCGATTTTTGAAAAGGTTGTAAATAGTAGCTTGTTTATTTTTATATTGATACAAGGAAAGTTGTGTTTTGAAAATTTTCGTGGAGAACTTGGGTTTAGAAAAGTATTTAGCAAAGTGGACCGTATGTGAGAGAAAGTTTTCGTTGGTTTCTTGTTGGAAATAAAATGTCTGTAGAATGGTAGTATAAAGTGAGTGTTTTTTGTGATTGGACAAGCTATGAAAATCGAGGGCAGGAGGTTCGTTCGACCCTCTAAGTTGATGGTAACATTTCATAAAGTTTTTTAAAATTGTGAAAGAAACGTTTAAAGTATCATTAGGAGTTTCGTGTATGTAATTTACGTAAATAAATTGTAGGGTGAGAAATCATTTGGATAAAATTATAAGGTTCGAGGTTTATGCATAAATGAGAAAATTGAAACAATGATAAAAGGTTTGAGTATAAGTTTTGATCTAGTGTTTGTTACAAGATACTCGAGTTGTGTATTTGATCTTCCATTGAGGTGTGGACATCACTCCTGTCTCAAGGACAAGATTCCTTCGAGAAATGGGCTGAGTCAAACCGTCAAGGTAAGGGAATCATTCCAATTTTGATGATAAGACTTCCATTTTTTGGGAATGCGAGTAGTATTTATCTTGTGGGTGACGTTTTTGAAATCGTATTTATAAATTGTGACAAATGGCCAATAATCGGTAATTCCGTACAATCTAATCACTATTTGTATTACATATTCTCATGCATTTTATCGTAATTTGATTTCGTAATAGAGTTGTACGTCATATCGCAAGTATTAGGACAAGTAAATCAGATCATAACAGATACTGGTTTCCGTTACGACGCGAAACAAGTCGAACAATGCCCTAAAAATGTTGGGCGCACTATTCGCGGTTGCACGATTGAGGTCAGCAAGACCGCTTAAAACAAAACAAAACAATGAATAACGGCATGCTAATGCCTAAATGAGTCCATATACGTATGAAAACACTAATGTGGGAACACATATTTCAAAAATACATAACTTTCCGGTACAACGAATAAATTACAAAATTGTCCGTTTCGACCAAAAAGGTTACAAATTCAGTTTGTCCGCAACATTAATTCAGTATTTTCCGGATTCCAGAATTATAACAAAACAATGTTGAACATCCTAAAACAATATGAGAATAGCATAAATACATAAAAGACATCGTTTCTGGTCATACGGCAAACAGTGCACAACTTGACCGGAAAGCGACCGATTGTCAAACCGACGAAAATTTTAATGGCCGATAGCCTCATACATTCGTCTAGAGAACTAGTTAAGTTTCATTTGGGACTTGAAATCCTTTCAACTACTTTGAGGTCACGGAAACATAACCTCCGGAAATGTTCGACGGCAAAATATATAAGTGCCGATATAGAGCGAACAATTCAACGGAAAGCTTTTCGGCCATCCTAACTTAACATATATTCGGCTAATGAACTAGTTAAGCATACTTCTAGGTCAGAAGTGTCCTAAATAAACGCCATGGCACTTATGGTGATCGAAAACCAAAGTTTCTGGTACAAAATAATAAAGTTCGTATACTAGCCGATATCGTACCGATGAGCGAACTAGTAACGTTTTCGTTATCCAAAACTAATACCAATTAGTCAAGAGGACTAATTAACATTGATTAACACCCTAAACCCTAATTACTTGCTAATGATACAAGATCAACCCCATCATACTTAAGCTAATTACCTAGATATCTAACAATGTAGCACATGTTATAAAAAATAATTACACTTAACCCCCCCCCTATTATGGCGGATTCAAGTGTGTCCCACACCCACTTGATTTGTGTTGAAAAAATAGATTAGAAGCTTGTGTGAGATGTTGTTGTGACCTTTGAAAGATAGCAAATATATACTAGACTAAACACCATTCTTTCCATCATTTCTTACTTCAAAAAAATTGAAACAAGCCTTCCTTTGGTCTCTGTCTCCCACAGCTCATTACCACCACCACAAACCTCCATATTTCCATCATTAAACACTCCATTTTATACACTTTAAAGCCATTTCAAGATCACCTAAGGTGGTTGCAAGGATGGAGGGTCATTAGGGTTTTCTTGGAGCTTCATCTTCTTCTAAATCTTCACTAATCTTGTGCAACGTTGTAAGATAATTTTTCATCATATTTAAGCTTCTTGGAGATAATTTAAGAAAGTACTTGTTGATCATCTTGAAAGTAAAGAAAAATACAACTTGAAAACCCTAAACCTCACCTTAATAATAACACTAAATATAGTTTATTATGTGTTGATTATATGTATTAGTGTTAACTAGTTAGCATGATGATGATGATTATGTTAAAGTAAGGTATTTAAAGTGCATGATCTTGTATGAATAACAATATAAATGATGATTTAAACATGGTGATGTTTAAATCTAGAAAAGATCATCAACCTCATGATCCATGAAGATTACTACAACTTAAAAATGATTTACTACACATGTGTGATTTTTATAAGAAATAAACACCATAACTTAAGTTATAATCATCTTAAAAAGTGTAGTAAACAAAGGAGGTTAAAGTGGAAATAATGATTTGAAGATGTAACTAAAAACAAAGGTTCTAATAAATATATAAAGATCTCATTGTTTATAAGAAAACTAGTAAGAATACATTTACAAAGATCATGGAAAATGAGGATGCATAAGTTGTAAATAAAGCATATAAAGTGATATGTAATCTTGATTGTCGATTAATCCTGATTATGGGTTTAAACTTGACTTAAATACATTTTTTGAAACGTGGAAAACGCCATAGTTTAGGGGAAACTATGGCGAAATTTTCTAAAAATCTAACCGTGTTTAAAGAATAATCAACGGGGTGATTAACGGGACTAAACGCGATTAGTGACCTAAACCCTCATTTGGGAAGTTTTAATGACAAGGGTTAAACCCTAACCTTCCAAGAGTTTAACAAGTGTGTATATATATATATATATATACAAGTTAAAATTAAGTATTTATTACATATATATATACTTGTGGGAATAAAAATATATATATATACATATTTTGTCACCAAAAGTTTATGTGTAAATACATGTGTATGTATCTAGAAGTTTAGGGTATATACCAAAAAATACCCAACTTATACAAATACTTCAAACACTTGAAGGATTACCAAGTGTAGATAACATAAAGCACATACACTTTTACAATATGTCGAAACAATGATCGGACGAACGGAGTAAGGCGGGGATGGGCGAATGTACACGATACACCCGTCATCGACCAACGAACAAATCGCCAACATGAAGAGTTACTACGACGTTGGACGATTTTAGACGCGAAAAGGTATATATATTAAATGACAATGACGCCATGTCTAAAATAATATATTTTAGACAGTTAACTATATATATATATATATATGTATATATATATATATATATATATATATATATAACATATCAAAATCCGGAAAGTTAAAATGTATAACAATTACTAAGTGATTTTATAAAAGTATATAAATATACTTAAAGGTCTATACTTAGTAAATATTAATAAGTGTAAGATTTATAACATTTGGACTCTCGAAAATAAATTGGGCTAGGCCCGTTATGTAAAAGACATGGGCAAGGCCCAATTACACAAAACATGTAATAACATGGACTAAGCCCAAAGGCATAAAATACATGGGCTTGGCCCAAACATATAATACATGGGGTAGGCCCAAACATATAATTTCATTGGCTAGGCCTAAACACATAAAGACATGGGCTAGGCCAATGACATAAATTACATGGCTGGGCCCAATCACATAAAGACATGGGCTGCCCAATGACATAATTACATGGCCCAATCATATAAGCATGCTAGGCCCAATGATATATGTATGGACTAGGCCCAATGACACGTGTGCAAGGCACGAGGACATGTGAAGGGTGAGGCCCGTTCACACACGATCTAAGAATAACAACACATATACATTTTAGAAATATATGTATAAAAATAATTAATCGATCAAATGACCTACCAACACTATGATAACACTAAAGTTGTTCTAATGTGATAAATATATACACAACAAAAATTCAAGATGAGCAACTGGTACGAGGTCTAACAAGACCTAGGTGTCTAATGAAGTTAATACACATGTAGGTTAGACACGTGTACCGACACCAAACTTTGATAAGTACGACGTACGAACGCAAAGCTGTGAGTTCATGTCCCAACTTTCAATTATTTCAAAGTTTTATTTTAAAACTATCGAGGGGAAATACATGTCATAACAAACAATATGTTAGCTATGAGTTTAGATGATAACACGATCAAATGTGTGTAAGTAGGATGATAACAATAGTAACCATTAATCACATAGTGACCAAGGTGCAAAAGATATAGATCTATTGAGTTTGAGACGCGCTCCACTCCTGGGTGGTAAACCTTTTGCAGTGCTTTTGTGATCCCAATGATGTCAAAGTTGTCTCGGTTTAGTTACTTACTTATGGCACATATGTCAGGGTGCTAGCGACACATTGATAGATCTTTAAACTCCATGATTGCTAATAACATAATCAAATTTCATTACTGGATTACATGGATGACATTTAATACGAAAATATTAACTACATGAACTCACCAAATTTTGTTGACTTTTTAAAAATTACAAGTATTTCAGGACACAAGGCATGAGCTGTTGATACATATCGGGATACGAGAAATGACAAGATAACAAATTTCATCTTTAGGAGGATTTGCCTCTTATATCCCAACCTCGTATGGGTCTATAGGGGTCAAAACCTCATTATGCATTTACCTCGAAAACAATATTTTATTTTAAAGTAATGTATGTCAAACTATGTCTCTGATGAAGTGAAAACTATGAAATTACTTTTGGTAACTTATAAATGGTGGAATGAAATATTTATATCAGTATGAGAAGTGGTGATTAATATAAAAATATATCATAAGTAATAATAAATTACTAACATGTATATATATGCATTGTACGTATTATCTGCCAGGTCTATGTCTTTTTCGTCGAGCTACGAGGAGGATCCGATGGAGTACGTGTCGATGATTGTTGGTGCATAATGTCTATTGCCTACGTCTAGGATATGTTGGTTATGTATATAGGCTTAGAATGTCAAATTCTATATGTTAATGTATGATTTATATATTTTGTACATTGCTTGTACGAGTTACACCATGTCACTCATATGAGGCACCACTCACACGAGTCAAACACACCTCTCTCTTGTGTGAGTCATGTTGACCTATGAATAGATGAGCTTGAGTGTTGTGTTAGATATCTGTTGGTGTGTGACTATGGCGAAGCCCTGACAAACGGTTTACTCGTTCTGTAACGTTCACGTTTATCAATACGAATCAAAGCTTTAAGCAGTATATCTTTCTTGTTTGTTTGTCCAACTCACTAACAATGAATTCCGCCTCTGTTAGTTGAGTCAGATCAGTCTGATGCTCATTAGAGGAGAGTCAATCCCTTTTCACAAGTGGTATCAGAGCCTTGAGGCCTGATTTGAGGACAAACAACAAGTTTTAGTAGACAACCAACAATTTCAACAGTTTCAGATCTAGATTCAACCATTAAGTTTCCTACATCTACACTTTCTCATACAGATCTCAGATTTGGACGAATTCATGGACAAATTGGACTAGGATTTTAGTATTACACGTTAAATCAATTCTAACAATTTCTTGAAAATTTTAGATCTAAAATCGAACTAAATCATGTTGAAAATTGTAAAAGTCATCCATTTGGTGACCTAAGCTGACTCGTACGAGTAGAGAGACAACTCGTACGAACGACCATCTGTCAAATTAGACGCTCGTACGAACAAGTAAACAAATTTTCTTAAAATCTACAAGTTACAAACTTCATTCGCATGAGCAAGTAACTTGCATGAAGAAGTCATTTGCACGAGTACTTTTAATTCGCACAAGCATTTCGCTCGCACGAATCCTTGACTCGCATGAGTATATTACTCGCACGACCATTTGAGTAGCATGAGCAGCTCTGTCATTCGCACGAAGAACATTTTTAAGAATTTTTTCTTAAATTTCGTATTTCTAGTCATTCTAACCATTGTTTTTTCGAAAGTGTGTTTCTGAAATCTTGTAGAAAAAATGGAAGAAGAATTTTACAATGCTTTTGCTACTTCAAAAGTTTCAACCACCGCAACTCAGAATATGAATCTTGAAAATGACATGGGCACGATGACAAAGCCTCCGAAGCAGATGAATCTTGAAGACTATGATAGCTGGAGTGAAAGATTTATGAACATCAAGATCCGATTGGAGAGAATGGTCTTGAAAAAACGTTAGCTCAACTCTCGGAATTCGAAAGGGAAAAGTTCATTAACGAGAAGAAGATGATGAACATCTTGCAACAAGCAATCAAGGAAGACATCTTGGCGCTTCTACAGCATGATGATGATGCTCAATCTCTATGGAATGTTCTATGGTTGAAATTCCAAGGAAGCGCTCAGTTACGAAAGGGGAAGAGAGCGTTATTAAGTAAAGAATTCGATATCTTTACTTTAATCAAGGGAGAGACAGTAAAACAATTGATTAAACGATACTGTCACTTGGTAGTCCAAATGAAGCACATGGGAATTGTGAAAACCAATGAAGAATTGGTCGATAAGCTGGCAGACTCTTTACCTCAAGGAGAATGGTCAACTTACTTGACTATTTTAAATAATGGCACCGAGTATGGTAATTTCTCATTACCAAGATTTATTGAAAGATTGGAAGGGCACAAACTCGAGATGCAAAAAATGGCTAAGAGCAAAGGCGCCCAAATGCAACAAGATACAAATATGTATTACAAGGGTAGTCTTGCCGTGCAGATAGAGTCTCCAAAAAATCAAACTGCCTTCAGCGCTTTCAACACACCAAGTCCACAGTCAAGTCAAGCCAGTGGATTTCAATCTTTTGCGTATGTCAACCCAAATATGCCTCTAGGCCCACAATCATCCCATAGTTCAAGCAATTCATAGAATCACCAGAACAATCAATCTAATCCCAATCAAGGGGTTCTACAATGCAATATTGCTGTTGATTTCCAAAATGCTTAGAACTTCGACGAGAACACCGCAAAGCAACATATGTCATTACTTTCCTCGGTACTTGAATCATACGAAAGTTTAGTAGCAGGAAAAATTGGAAATTCCAAAATGATGAGAGAGGATTATGATCAGATTGATCTGGTTGAGAGGGAATTGATTGACATCAAATGGTGTTTGGCTTCCATCATCAGAAGAGGGCAACATTTCATGGGGATTACCAGAAAAGACAATTTGGGAGGACTTGATGGGAAACTTGGCTTCAATAAGTCCAAGGTTACATGCTTCAAATGTCGAGAGAAGGGGCATTTCAAACGAGAATGTCCAAATAAAGAAGTCCAGGGCCATCAGAACCCTTTTGCTGACGATTATTACAAGAAAGCCATTTATCATCGTCTTCAACCCAAAACAAGAATGGTGCATATCAAAGATGGATCGTCAAACTCCAAAGACAAAGCTCTAGTCGTCACTCAAGAGGAAGATGGTTTCAATTGGAACACGTACATCACGAAGAACGAAAGTTTGGCATTGGTAGCAGAAATCATTGAAGAACCTGAAGAAACTGAAGAATATGCAGAGGCATTTTTTATGAAGCTCTTGAAGAATATTACAACACATCGTCAGAAGAAGAGGAATTGTTAAATAATGCATTTAAACATCTCTTGCCTAATGACATTCTTACAACTTTTGCAGGTTATTATGAGCCAAGCCATCGATCGTCTTATGAAGAAGAGAAGAAACCTGAAATAGAAGAGAGGATTGAAGTGACGTTGGAAAATCTGAATGACAAGGCCAACAAAGTTTTTAGGCGAATGTGAATGAGGTAAACGTGCCTATAAATGAGTCTGTGAAAGAAGCACCTTGCATGAACTGCAAAGAGCCATGTAGTGAGTGTGCTGAAAAAGAAACACAATACAATGAGCTGAAATGCTATACAGATAATTTGTCATGTGATTATAATTCAACAAAAGAAGCTGATGACATATTAAGCAAATCTGTTAAACAACTTGAAACGGTGATCAGAGAAAATGACGGAACACTTTCAATTCTCAAGGCAACTGTAATGGACAAACAAATGGCCATTAATATTCATTTGAATACAATTGTCCAGCTACATAGTGAACTTGAAAAAATGAAAATAGAAACAGAACGGGTTAACAAGTTGTTAATAAGTTATTCTACAAGTTCATACGTCATTGATCACATTCTTTCAAAAATTGAAAACAACAAAGATAATCAAATTGATGAAAACAAAGGTGCAAGTTATGATCGTGTTCAACCACCCATGTGGAATAGTTATGCAAGTAAAAAACCATCAGGGGAGGAAAAGGCACTCAATTTAAAATTGAAAACTCAAAAGACAAATGAGTTGCCTACAAACATTGATGTAACTTACACAAAACAAGAAAATGAATGTGATTCTGATGTGGTTAATATTGTGGTTGAAAATGTTCTGAAGAATGAATCTGACAAATCCGAATTGGATGGTGAATCAGTAGAAAATAGTTTAAATAATGATCCAAACGTCATCGTATACAAAATGCATGGATCTGATAAACTATATTCCAATGAGGATTTTTCGATTTAGAATGTCAATCTGGATCGTGTTGAAAGTTGTTTAAGCTTGTTGTGGTGAGCTATTCTTATTTAGAAAAACAAGATGCATCATTTTATTATAAATCAAAATGTGTTAACAAACCCTACCATCAAAAACAGAGATTATCCTGAAAACATGAGAGTTAGGTTGGGTTTTCAAAAGCAAAGAACGAATAACAAGTTTCAAAAGTTGAATTTTACAAAGAAAATCAATTTATGGGACAACTACAGAAAGGGAAAAAGAGATCATTGGTGAACAATCCAATAATAAATTCAAGAAAGAAAAAGAGAGTAGAAAACGGGCTTTGGATTCCCATGCTAGAAAAGACACCAGGATGTGCTACAAGTGTTACAATGTTGGGCATATTGCACGACAATGTTCCCAAAGAAATCCAAAACATGTTTCCAACTCCAACAGATCTACCAAAGATGTGAAACAAAAAGCACCCATGGTTGTACCAAAACAAATTTTTAAAAGAAACAATGAATCCCATAAAAATGTAAAATCAACGATTCAACTAAATTCTAAATTTGAAATTGGTGAAACTTCTACCAAGAATCGTCAAAAGGATTCAAATTTTATTCTAAAAGGGCAAATTTGAAAACACAAACCTAGGTTGCAAAAGTCAAATCATCTAAAGTAGAACTGAAACCACCTGTTCCAACTAAAACAGAGATCAAACAACATGTCAAGATCAAAGTTGGTCCGGAATTTGATATTCCAAACCCACCCAAGACCAAGCAGGCTTGGGTTTCTCTGCTTAAATAGTTTCTTCCTCATGTGTGCAGGGCCTCCCAAGGTCTATGATGTCAAAATGGATTATGGATAGTGGAGCTTCCCGACCATGACTGGGATGCTTGCGTTGTTACACGACGTCAAAGCTATCCGGGGAGGTTACATTAGTTTTGCTGGAACTCAGGGTGGAAGAATTGTAGGAGAAGGTATTCTTACGAATGGAGTGGTTTCCTTTGACAAGGTGAACTACATTGCAAAGCTGGAGAAAAATATACTAAGTATTTCGTAAATTTGTGACAAAAAGTTGACAACACACTTCAATGACAAAGAATGCTTAATTATCAAGCCGGGATTCAAAATTCCTGAGGAGTGGATCCTCATGCGCGCTCCAAGAGAGAATGATCTTTATGTCTAAGACATGAGCGTCGCATCCACTACATCTAAGAATGTTCAGTGCTTCGTTCCTAAAGCGACCGAGAAGGAGTCAATCTTGTGGCATCGGGAGATGGGCACATTCACTTCAGAAAGATGAATTACTTGGTGCACAACGACCTAATGGAGGGTGTTAATCTGAAGAATTTTCATTTATGTGATGATTGTCTGAGCCCTAAAAAGGGGAAACAGCATAAGAAATCACACCCAAGAAAGCTTTTAAATTATATTAACTACCACTAGAAAGGCTTCATATGGATCTTTTTGGGCCAGTAAATGTGAAAAGCATTTCTGGAGATCTATATTGCCTGGTCGTGACAGATGATTTTTCAAGATTCTCATGGGTTTTCTTTCTGGAGAGTAAAGATGAAACGTTTGAAAGTCTTATGATTCTTTTCAGGAAAATCAAAAACCTGTATCACTTGCCTACCAAGAGAATCCTCAGTGACAATGGTACTGAGTTCAAAAACAAGAGGATGCTCGAATTCTGCAACGAAAAGGGGATTCCTCACGAATTCAGCGCTCCCTATACTCCTCAACAAAATGGAGTAGCTGAACGTAAGAATCGCACACTGATCGAGACTGCTAGAACCATGCTCGTCGATTCAAAACTTCCAATTAGTTTCTGGAGTGAAGCAGTCGCATCTGCGTGTTACACCCTCAATCGTGTGTTGACAGTGAAGCCTCACAACAAGACCTATTTTGAGCTGCTAAACCATCGGAAGCCTGACCTCGCATTTTTAGAGCCTTTTCGATCACGGTGTACAGTTCTGGACCCGGATGGTAAATTTGGAGCCAAATCCTTGGAAGGATTTTTCGTCGGTTATGCTAGTCACAAAAGCGTGTCTTCTTGCCGAGTCTGAACCAGGTTATTCTTGCGCAGCATGTTGATTGTCAATGATATACTACGCCAACACAGAAACTTGGGGATCCATGGATGTTCAACTACAAAGGTTTGTGGAATTCATTTGACCTACCAGAAGTTCCATCAGAAGAAGAACTTGTTATGCTCTTTCAACAGCATCAAATTTATAATCAAGAGCAAGTTTCTAGACCGTTGGTGATTTCCCCGTCACTTCCTGTCTCTAACATTTCTGATGTAGGTCCGAGCAATACTCTTCAAGAATCAATCTTTGTACCAGTCCTAAACACTATTGAATCATCTGCCCATCAACTGATTAATGACGAATTTGATCGTGAACCAACTTTTGATGATGGAGGATCCAGTGCCGATGAAGGATCTGAACATATTGAAAGCTTTCTAAATTCCAAGGCTGGTCAATCCAATTTCAGGAATGAAGCTACATCGTCTGGATCGGTTGTTGATGAAGTAATCACGAATTTGCTAAGTTAAGTAGATGTTCCGAGTGAAGTATGCCAAGGACACTATCTTATCATCCATCAGAGAATATCATTGGCATCTTACAAACTGGAGTGAAAACACGCAATCAGATCAACAAGGATCTAAGTTGCTTTTACACTAGTATTGCTCCACTTCAAACCACACTTTCTTACAGTTGTTTTGTTTCGCAGGTTGAACCAGGAAACAGGAGGCACGAATTGAAAGAAGAAAGTTGGGTGGATCCAATGCAGGAAGAGTTGCTTCAATTCTAGAAACTTGGTGTCTGGAAGCTTGTTGACCTACTGGATCATCACAAAAAGATTAATACTCGATGGGTCTTCAAGTGCAAAAGAGATGACAGAGGTATTATGTCAGAAACAAAGCTTGGCTCATGGTCCAGGGCTTTCACCAGCAAGAAGGGATAGACTACACTGAAGTCTATGCCCCAATCGCTCGTCTTGAAGCTATTCGCATATTCTTGGCCTTTGCTTCTTGGAAAGGTTTCAAGGTGTATCAAATGGATGTCACAACTGCTTTCCTTTACGGTAAAGTCAAAGAGGAGGTGTATTTCGGCCAACCACTGGGGTTTATTGATTTGCACACCTCTTTCAATGGGCAAGGTACTATTACAAGTTTTGAGCTGTTATAATGCTGAAATTGGACCAAAAGGACATAAAACGTAGATTTAGGATAATCGGACCCGTAAAATATAAAATTGAACTCAAAATCGTTAAAATCGGCCCTTTTAGCCTATAAATTAATTTTCAATTTTTTAAAATCTACATGTTTCAAGTTCGGTTTGATAAGGTGTTATTTGGTGCGATTTGTAACTCGTACGAATCATCACTCGTACGAGCAAAGATTTCTAATGTCTGTTTATCATATTAACTCGTACGAGTGATCGTTCGTACGAGTAGGACGTTAAACGTTTATATCTTTGTGGCTCATACGAAGCATCACTCATACGAAGAAGTTCTACTCAAAACTCTTAAAATTTGTCAAGTATATTATTGATTCGTACGAAGAAGTGGCTCGTACGAGTGGGGTTTTGACTTAGACGTATCTTTTATGTCTAAGTATATAACTCGGACGAATAGGTGACTCGTACGAGTGATTAAGAGTTGAAATTTTTGAAATTTGTCTAAGTGTTTGAAATGTTTATGTCTGCAGATCAAGAAGTCTTCGTTTTCACCGTTTCACAACATCTGTTGTCTTCTCGATGAGACTATTCCTGAAATTGCGGCATATAGAGAAGTACTAGATTTTTTAAGTCTACTTCCTATTACCAAGGCGCTCACTGATCGTCACACGGCTTACCGTTCTTACGTCAAATATTTTTGGAATGCCATGAATTCAATGAAGAAGAGAACACGATTTTGTCTGCATTAAGGATTGATAATGAAGATATTCAAGTAAAAATCACTGAAGACTTGATCCGAATGGTGTTAGAGTTTAAAGATCACGAAGAAGACCCAACTGGTTTCTCAGAATACATGGTTAAGGGGTGTTTCTATCGGATGGGTTATGCAGGATTCATTTACGGAGCTCCTTTTAAGAAGGAAACTCTTAGTGCTCCGTTCCGTTATATCGCACACTGTGTTATTCATGCCCTCAGTCACAGAAAGGGCGGTTTATGATTTGATTGATTATCAGATATACATGATTACAACACTTATTCTGAACTTGCCCTACAACTTCTCAAGACTGATCTTCTCACAAATGGTCCATAATATACAACGCGAGAAGTTTTTTCAATATCCGCGTTTTGTTCAGATGTTGCTCGATCACTTACATCCAAATTTAAAGAAGAAAAAATATGATGTTTTAAAGCTTGAACATATGGATGTGTCAACACTGAAAAAGATGAATCTGCATCTTAAAGCCTTCCCAAATGCCAAGCCTATATTCGGGGCTATTCTTGACAAAGATTATGTGGCGCCACAAAAGGGGAAGTGGAGAAAAGATGATAGTGGAGATGAGGATGAGGAGTTAGAGGCGTTAAACGGTTTTGTTGCAAAGAGAAGCATGTGGTTCTCTAAAGAAGATAAGAAGGGGGTAAGGGGATGAAAAGAAAGCAAACGTCCACATCTTCCTCCAATGCCCCTAAAAAGAAGCAACATGCATCTGACAGCACGAGGTTGGTCGACGACTCAGAGCCGGAAGAAAATGTTGAAACTTTGGCTGTTGATATTGAACGAGAAGTGTTCGGGGTTCAGGAAGGAATAGTTGAAGAGGCATCCTCCTCGAGCACTGATCAAGAGGATAGGATTGCTGGAGAGAGAGAAAGAGCTAAAGAAAGAGAACTTGAACGTTTGGCTGAACTTCAACGTAAAGCAGAAGAGAAGAAACGAAAAGCAACAGGGGAAGATGATACAACTTATGTACCTTCGGGTTCCGACAGCGATACCCCTATTCGCAAATCTTCTAAGAGATCTTCTAAACGTCTTAAGAGGCCAGCGTTAGAAGCACAGATTCTCCAAAAGACAAATCTATAAGAAAGGTGCAGAAAAAGGTTGATGAAGCAGTGAATGACGAACCGACTCCTCAACCAACTCCACAACCACCACCATCTCCACCACCACAACCTACACCTCAAGCTCAACCTTCTTAATCTCAACCCTAGTTCTTCACAGGAACCATACTTGAAGATCAATTTGACTTCGAATTTGGTGATATACCAGGGGGAGAAGAATTTTATGCAGATATGTTCAATGGCACACGGATTGAAGAGTTGGAAAACCAAGTTATGTTGAACAGTGTAAATATCGTTGGACTTCAAGAACAATTTAAATGGCTAAAAGAAGAAAACCAGCATCTTGAGGCTATCTTAGCCAGTAGCGTGTCAGGGAATAAAAGACTGAGGAACCGAATGGAAGAATATAATGAAGAATGCCTCAGCAATCAACGGAGAATGAACTTATTCGAGAAGATTCTTACAAAGAAACTTGGAATTAACTTAGCTGCAGAAATAGATGAGATTGAAAGAGCAGAGGCTAGAGAAAGGTTTGTTGAAAATTATCAAACGCTCAGGGGAAAGGTAAAGCGAAGGTTGGTGAAGAACCTATGATTGATATAACTAAGCTAGAAGCTGAATCTGTGCCAGTATCTTCTGAAGTGGTGGTGTGTGCAAACACAAAGAAGTTTGTTTTGATTTTAAAGCCAAAGGATGTTGATATTGACATGAGAATCTTTTAGCTAAACATCAAGAATGACTCAATAAGAGAACGTTGGAGAAAGAAATAGAAGCAGAGGTAGATGAATTTGTTGAGAATCCTGAGAAGGAAAATGAAGACTTGGACGATATCGATGATGTATTTTCTAATAAGTCTGATGATGATGATAGTGAAGGTGGTGATGATGACAATTTGGGTGGTTCGGATATCTTTGTAACAGAATCTAATTTGAATGATGATATCGATTTTTCTGTGTACTCGGATGATTCTGCAAATCAAGTGGAAGTAGGTAAAGATCAGCGAAAGTATGAATGCTCGAAGGATTCTAAGCAGGCAGGAATCCTCACAGTGAATGACATGTCATTTGTTCCTGTCGTGCCTAAACCAAAGATATTATATTTGGAGCATGATGTTGAAGAGGGAGAGTTTGTCCATAGTTACACAAAAGAAGAAATAGCAAATATGTTGGGCGTGATGAAGAAACATTTGAGTTCCATTTCGAAGAAGAGCTTAACCACATCAGTGCTTTCGAGCTTCTGGATTATGTCTTCGAACATGTTTCTGACGCACATGAGTATGATAAAGTTGTCGTGGAGGATGATTCTGATGAAGATGATGCAAATATTGCCGACGAGGGTACAGATGACTCCCCAACTTTCAGTGAATTGTTTGCAACCGAGAATGATGATCTTCTGACGCGCAAAGTTGAAGAGGTTGTCAAACAAGGAACGGTTCCGCAACAAATGTCTGTAGGAGAAATTGTAGAAATGAGGAAACGTTGGTTTAAAGAAGTACCAGCTGAACGTAAATTCAAACGTCACTTAGCATTTTTTACACGTGATGCTGACATTTCTCTAGGGGATATTATAAGTTGGGATGGATCGAAGAGCTTAATGTTTATGCAATTAAAAGGGAGTATGGGATCCAGTACTTTTGATACTTAAGCGACATAAAGACCCTGCCGTTCTGGGATATCAAAGAGCTTGTTCAAACTAAGATGATTAATTTGAAAATGAAATTCATGACCAGCGGCTGTGGAAATTGATAAAGTTTGATGCTACACATGGTTTTATTCACTAGAAGCCACATATCCCTAAAAGAATCATGAAGATTGATCCAATAACGAGAGAAAAGGATGTTACGTTGATAGTGAAGAGGATGAAAGTTATTAAAAATATGACTCGAATCAAGATGGAACAAATTTCTTCAAGATCTTCAAATGGTGGCACTATGATTCAAGTACTAGTGAAGCCGTTATTTATGTCCATCCAGATGATGATTCTTGGAAGATTACCGAGGAATTATCCGAAGCCGTCATAGTACACAAACGCATATATGGTCTATGGCGTGGCATTCGAGTACTAGACCCAATGTGGCTAGTAAATGTTCGAAGAAGGATATTGAATGCTTGTTTTATAGCAAGATTAGTTTTGAAGAGAAAGACAAAGAGCAAGCTCTCCAGTTCCAGAAGATTGTTAATTGTAGGTCCCCTAGTCCGTATGGATTTTGACAGAATCGTCTATCTAATCTAGAGTGCGGAATCCCCTGGATCAGATTTCATAGAAAACACAAGAACACGAACACGAATTCCTTTAAACAGTCTTCTATTGATTATCCAACACTATTGTTTACAATCAATTCAAGACTCTCTAGAAATCTCTCAGCCACTCTCTTGAGATTTCTTCCAACTGACTTCTGTCTTCTATAAAACCCTAATGCATAACATGTATATATACTACATGTTTACATACTAGGCTTTGGACTTGGGCTAGGCCATTCTCCAAGCCTATTACAACTCTAAACAAGCTAAACACAAATACTAAGCCCAATACAAAATATCCAAAGACTAACTATTAAACTATTAAGTTGTTGTCACCAATATGCACCAACAGACTCCCCCTTGACAACAGCTTCATAGTGTAACTTTGTCTTCAAACAACTTGTGATCTTTTTAGTCTTTGGATAACTTCAGCTACATGTAGATTCTGACAACAACAGACTCCCCCTAAGCTGATGCATCCAATCACCAAAACTTCATTCGTTGTAGATTAGCAAGCTAGCATTCTCTGGTTAAGCTCTTATATCCAAATTCCTCTATATCTCCCTTTGCAATGTAGTAGAAGGATCCTACCATGCACCTTCGCATATTCTGCACTCCATTCTTAAAATGTACTTTACTTGAGTTCTGCATTTCATTTTGATAACTACATCAATCTGTTTAGAAACACAAGCAAGTAACTCGAAAAACCATTAGTCCTTTTTTACATTAAAGCTAAACCAATATTTTATCTTATCATGCAAAAACAAACTTATCAATTCAAATTGGGAGACTTTAAAAACAAATATTTTTGTATTTTTATATTTTCTGAAAACAAATAACTAACAAGAAAACAAACACTCTGTTTTTGTGAGAATCACCATTAAGAAGATCATATCAGCACTATCAAACTGTTTTCACACTATCTGATTATTTTATATGCAATATTCATGAATAGCAGTTCAAGACGATTACCAGTATTGTTTGCCCACTTAAACAAAATACATGAACATTTCAAGTTCCTCTACCTCATGATCTGTTTAGATAATTTATAATGATATACTAGTGTGTCCCACTTCAGGACATACCCCCGCGATCAAGGTAAACACAAAAATTCATCGTAGTAGGTGAGTATACCGAAATTCATCCTTTTGAATTACAAGTTAGATAATTGTTGATCAGGTCAATACTTCCGTACAGCAAAGAGACCAATATCCAACGAGGGTTAGGACAAATACCAAATTTTGGTACGAATAATGCAATTTGCACATTTGAATGACTCTCTAGGAGAGCTTCTTCAATATTTGGGATTTGGCATTTTTGCTCTTTTAAGATATCCTGGTTGTGCCTAGGTCAGCATATATCTGGATGCAGCAGAAGGACGACCTTGATACCCTGGATGAAATAACGATATAAAGACCTAAAACCTCAGATTTTGGCAATCTATCAACACAAGATTTAAGGTTAAAAAACCATACGCCACTGATATGTTCCCCACTCATACACAGTTTATTTTATATTTATATCACAAAGGTAAGTTGATTATTTCATGCCTTTTGCCTACTGGTACATCATATGATGAAGTTGCTATCACACTTAAGCAATTTTCTTTTAAATTTAATGTGACAGTCTAACTTGCTGATGTACTATCATCTCTTCTTTTTCACACAGTGAAAAACTCATTTTTGATTTTCTATTTTTTATGTTTTTTATTTTTGAAAATCAGTAAATTATTTACACAACTATTTTTATGGAAAAATTTAAACTCGTCAACTTACTCCCCCTAAACACACGCCCTAACTAAAACTCTTTTTGACTTAGGGAAATTTCTCCCCCTAAATTTTTGTTTTTACGGAGCAAAGTTTTTAAAAATAGAAATTTAAACACAAACAAACTCCCACTTCAACCTGACAAGTAGGTTTTTCACTTTTAGTAAACCAGTGTCTAACATAGAGGTAAATAATTTGTTACCATGTGTAACCTATTATTCACCTCAGATGATTTACAAGAATAACCACTGTTGAACACATCAAAGTCCTTCTTGGTCATCCTGCACACACTCAACAACTTAGTTAGACTGAGGTACCCAAGCCTTAAAGGTCTTGGGTCATCCAGATTCAGCAACCACTGGAACATCAATCCAATATCCATCACTCCGTACTGGTGTCTTGGAAGTCTTCCTAGCTGTTGAACAAGATTTATAATTTCAACGAGACCTTTGATCACGAGAATTCCAATTAACTCTCTGATTTTCCGACCTTTGGAAATTATTATCTCGAAACCTTCTTCTCCCATTATCATAATCTGATCTTTGAAAATTTTGGATTAATTTGAACATTCGAGTTACTAAAACCCCTATATTCGTTTCTTCTTTGAAAGTTTTGATTACCAGAAGTTTGTATCAATTTTGATATCCAAAATTTTTACTTTGAAAAGAATTTGATTGACCCTTATTGTGATATGATGTAGGAGAAGAGTTTCTAGAACCAACAAATCTTCTTGATGTTGAAGGTTTAGGTTGAAATCTAGGTTGATTTGTCTGAAAATTGGATTTAACATTTTTATTTAAACCAACCTGATTTCCATCTTTAACCTCAACCTCAGCCTCTGCTTTCTTACGCTTTTTAAAAGGACAACAACTAGCCACATGTCCTTTGTTGTGACATTTAAAACAGGATATCTTCTTAAAAGTTTTCTTTCTGTTAGATCCCTTTTTAAATGTTTTGACAGTTTTGTCTTCAATATCCACATCCACTTTATGAGGTGTACTGTTTGACCTAACTGATTCTTTCAAAGAACCTGGACTATCTGGTATGTCAACAGTTATCGGATCCACTACAGCTGGTGTAGTAGGCACAAAATCTGTTAGCTCTTCTTCATTTGGTAAAAAGGAGTAATCCTGATCCTTAGAAGATGGAGCTTTACTAAACCTACTCCTGTTTATCACTACTCCTTTTCAAACTTTTCTGAATTTTAGTCCTGGCTAACAGGATTATCCAAATTTGTCTAACTTTCCATGAAGTTCAACAATTTTGGCCTGTGCACTTTTCAGAAAGCTTGTTAGTCTTATCCTTCACAATTTCACGAGCCAAATCAATGATCTGTAAGAGTTCATTGACTTTGCTGGTCAAACTGATGATTTCATATTCATTTGAATTGAGTGTATTTAAAAAATTTGACTCCCTTTTACTCAAAAGAACATTTACTCTCTCAGTTTTTCGAATTCAACTAACAGAATTTTGTTTTGCTCCGATAATTTGTCAACTTTACCCTCTAGTTCAGTGCAATTATGACAAGTATGACTTACAGATTGAAATTGTACATGTACCTCTGCTGTAAGCTCATCTGTATCATCCATGCACACTGTAGCTTTTGCATCCTTGAGTTCCATTCTCTCCTTCTCAGCTTCCTTCTTCTCTTCCATCTTAGTACTTCTTCACCAATCTTCACAGCTGCAGTCTTAGTCACACATGTACTTTGTCTTTAAGTACTCTGAAAACGTTTTTCTAAAGCTTCCCGCAGCTCTCTAGACGATCCATACCTATTACAAATGTTTTTCATATCAAATGGCAAGGACATCGTTATCGCTGCGAAAGTCTTCTTCTCAGCATCATACATCTGTTTCTCAGAGTCTTCCATCTTATCATATGAAAGTACTATTATTCTTCCATTTACTCGACGTGTGGGAGCAATTCAATCATACAGCTCCACATCTTAGAATCTTCACATTGAACAAATGCCTCAAACTTCTCTTTCCAGTCTAGATATTGTGTAGCATTAATCAACTTTGGGCAGTTATTAACACCCTCACTCATATTGTTCATTCTGACCATCTTCACCATGCAGTGTATCAGTTTAAATGGATTTTGGTATACCTGTATCAAAACCTAAATCTAACCTCTCTTCTGGTCCTTCTTCGTGTTTTACTTTTAACCGTACAGTTAAAAACGTTCAAAAATTTCTCCAAAAAGTGTGGTTACCAAATTGTATCGTTAAACTCGTCTCGATGATACGAATCCAATGATATATATTGTCCGATAGTGATTTTGGGATTTTTCGTGCCTTTTTTTTGCCCTAAAAAATCACACGACTTTAACCGTGTAACCGGTTTGTTAAGATTGTTTACGGATCAACTTCTATGTTTGAAAACATTTAACTCTGGTTATGTCAGCTTGTTAACTTTCCACATTTTTATGTCTAACTCAGAACAGTGTAAATCCGAAATGGAAACTCTGATTAACAATCTGAGATGAAAATCTGGAACATTAATCCGAAATGATGATCCGGAATAGTGATCCGAGATGAAATCCGGAATGCACTATTCTTATCCGAAATGGGAATCCGGAATGAACTACTCTGATCGGAGATGGAATCCGGAATAGTGCTCAATCCGAGATGGAATCCGGAATGCACTTCTGATCCGAAATTCAATCCGAAATAACTTCTGATTCCGAATTTCAGTCCGAAATGGAATCCGAAATGGCCTTTTCTGATCCGAATTGCACTGTTTTCCAGATCCGAAATGCAGATTCTGGTCCAAAATTCAAGTCTACAATCCGAATTACTATGCTTTTCAATCCGGAATGCAAGTCTTCAATCCGGAATGCCTGCTGCCAATCCGAAATCACTGCAGAAAATTCGAAATACCTGCAAAAACCCTAAAACAGCCGTCAAAAACTCCAAAACAACCTCCAAAAACGCAGATTTTTCTACTGTTACGATTCTGAACCGAGCAATAATCAAGAGCCGAATGCTCTGATACCAATTGTAGGTCCCCTAGTCCGTATGGATTTTGACAGAATCGTCTATCTAATCTAGAGTGCGGAATCCCCTGGATCAGATTTCATAGAAAACACAAGAACACGAACACGAATTCCTTTAAGCAGTCTTCTATTGATTATCCAACACTATATGTTTACAATCAATTCAAGACTCTCTAGAAATCTCTCAGCCACTCTCTTGAGATTTCTTCCAACTGACTTCTATCTTCTATAAAACCCTAATGCATAACATGTATATATACTACATGTTTACATACTAGGCTTTAGACTTGGGCTAGGCCATTCTCCAAGCCTATTACAACTCTAAACAAGCTAAACACAAATACTAAGCCCAATACAAAATATCCAAAGACTAACTATTAAACTATTAAGTTGTTGTCACCAATATGCACCAACATTAATGTTTGTTTTGCTAATGATATACACTCAGGAACAGCATGGAACACTTCTTGGAGGAAGCTGGAAGAAATAGAGAAACGAAAGAAAGAGAAGAATGATGGAAGAATTGCTGAGCGAATGCGAATTGCTTCGCTAAGGAGCTTTAGGTTTGGCAACACATGTAATCAGCCTCCTCCTACAGACCAAACACTGATATCCTCTGAGGAGCGTTGCAGGCCACCGAAACATTTCTTTGGTCGTTAATTGTCAGATCTTTGGAGATTTTTTAAAGACTATCCAAGACTGCGGCAACATCCAAGGGGGAGTTTGTTGTGCATAATGTCTATTGCCTACGTCTAGGATATGTTGGTTATGTATATAGGGCTTAGAATGTTAAATATTATAAGTTAATGTATGATTTATATGTTTTGTACATGGCTCGTACGAGTGAGCTTAGTGGCTCGTACGAGTGACCCCCTGTCACTCGTATGAGGCACCACTCGAACGAATCGAACACACCACTCTCCTGTACGAGTCATGTTGACCTATAAATAGAGGAGCTTGAATGTTGTGTTAGATGTCTGTTGGTGTGTGACTACGGTGAAGCCCTGTCAAACTGTTTACTCGTTATGTAACCGTTCACGTTTATCAATACGAATCAAGGTAGTATATCTTTCTTGTTTGTTTGTCCAACTCGCTAACAATGAATTCCGCCTCTGTTAGCTGAGTCAGATCAGTCCGGTGCTCATTAGAGGAGAGCCGATCCCCTCTCACAATGATGGATACGACTCTGACGCTAAGGCCATACCCCATGAGGACGGAGCCGACCACGAGGTCCCTGACGACGAGGACCATGACGATTTTCAGCTGTTTTCTCTCGTTGACATTATGGAGGACGATGCCCCTCAGGGAGATGACGTGTTGGCCATTTCGCAGCCTCAACATGATGTTATTGTTTATGGTCATCTGGAGGAAGAACACGCGATAGTACACTTGGCCATACCACTAGCCAGGGTTCCTCCAGTCATCGACCTAGATGATGATGATGATGAGGATGATGATGATGATGACATCCCGGTGTTCCACGTCGACCATATGGAGGATGAGCTCGGAGAAGGCAAGGTACTCGACGACATAGCCATACTTGAGATACCATCCCTAGTCATATCAGTTGTCGATATCTCATCATTCTCAGCGCCACCGAGAATGAGCATGTGGTGGATGATGCCTCTTCCGCCGCCCAGATTCATCCATACCGATGCACTCACCCCCTGCAACCTCACATGTCTGTGTTATCTCTTTTCCTACTAGTACCCCTACTCACAGCCCGCTCCATATACTAGACCCGCTCCATATACTAGACCCGCTCCATGTTCTGGACCCGCACAACACTAGTCATTGAGCGGTACACCACGTTTCCCTGAGCAGCTACCCCCGTTTTTCTAAGAGAGGTCCACTTATCACCCTATATACAATCCATTTGCAGTTGGGCCCTCTCACATGGCTGGACCTTCATTCTCAGCTAGACCACCTCCCATGTTTATCACCCACCCCATATCACCTACTGCCGATATGCCTATCCCTATACCCCCACCAGGCATGAGCCCGTCTGACCCCTACCATCCCTTTCACCTCCCTCCGACTCCTATGAGGAGAGGGTGAATCACACAACCTTCAGCTCTCCTTGATCTTTTGGAGGATCTAGGAGCTAGAGACCAACGGGCTGCTCATACCCTGCCAGAGCCACACCCCAATTACCATCATCACCACTACCACCCCCACCATCATACCCACCATCACCACTACCACTATCACCACCACTGACCCCACCCTTCTACTGTCCATTTCACCACTTGTCATTCCCATCTAAGGCGCGAGTGCGTGAGTTAGAGCATTTCCAGACTGTCGCCACTAGGCGCATTTCTGCCTAGAAGAGGAGGTGGCTTACCATCACGGTTTGCTCCATCGATCACCATCCCCACCACCCCCTCCACCGCAGTAGTATGTTTATGATTATCTTTTGGGGAGCAGACTTGCTTTTGAGATCCAGCTCATGAAGACTCAGATTTGAAGATCCCGACTTTTGAAGACAACTTGAAGACGTGAAGAAACAATGTAGAAGGAAATCTTACTTTTGTAATGTAAAACTTGTACTGACTAGGGTTACGTATCCCTAAGTCCTTTAAATCTTCATGAACAAAATGTAACAAGTTGTCATTGTATAAAAGTGTATTTTCTTTATTTCACATTGTATCTCTTTTATGTTATGGTTGTTAGTATTATGATATGGTGATTTTATGGTTGATGTATTATGTTGTGGTGATATTGCAATTGATGTCTTATGATGTGGTGACTATCTACACGATGAGTACGTGATTATGGTGATGATTGGTGTGCGTATGTCATATACATATATTTTTTTCTTACTTATTGTATATCCGATGTGTTTATACATATATGTTTGACAAGAATAATATATATATATATATATATATATGTATATATGTATGTATGTATGTATGTATGTATGTATGTATGTATGTATGTATGTATGTATGCATGTATGTATGTATATGTATTATTAAAAATTCGGCTAATTGTGAGCGACATTTTTTACTAGAAGACGATGCCACCCCGCCGAAGGAGTTCCAACACTAACACGCTACCGACAACACAAGAGGAGTTAGACGAACGTATTTCTTAGGCAATCGCGTAGTACCAAGCTACCGCTCTGAATATAATGGTGGCACCGGAGGTTCAACCGAAGGCAACCCTCCAACTAGTAATACTCGGTTATTCGTAAAACCGCACGATGCTCTCATTTCTTCTATTTGTGCTTTTGGTTACTCATACTTAAATGGTGTATCCAATGATTTCAGGTTGCACTTACAAGCAGTTCCTAGACTGCAAACCTCTAAATTATGACGGCTAAAGGTGTCGCTGCCTTCGTACGTTGGACTGAGAAGACTCACTCGGTTATTCGGATGAGCAAGTGCCTTGCTGAACAAAGAGTAACTTATGTTACTAGACTCTTCATAGATGGAGCATTATCTTGGTGGAAACTCCAGGTTCAAACTAAGGGCGACGATGCTGCATACGCCCTGACTTGGGAGGAACTTAAGGAAATGATGAGGAAGAAGTATTGCTCTAGCTCAGAAATTCAGAAGTTGGAAACGGAGTTCTGGAATCTAAAGATGGTTGATTCAGATATTGCCGGGTACACGCAGCGATTTCATGATTTGTCTCGAGTGGTGCCATACATGGTGGAAACCGAATTTAAGAGGATTGAGAGGTACATCTGGGGACTTGCCCCCGAAATTCTAAGTCTGGTTACCTCCTCAAAACCCACTGAAATTGGTGAAGCAATTGATTTAGCTGTCAGCCTTACTGAGGAGGCTGTACGTCAAGGAATGGCTACCTAAGAGTGGTGTGAACAAAAAGGAAAGTACTGAAGAGACTAATGGACTCCAATAAAAGAAAATTCTCCATTTCAAGAAAGGCTCACATGGTAATAATAAAAGTAACAAGAAGCAAGCCACGAAAGAAGTCAAAGGAATGAAGGCATATGTTACCACTACTAGAAACACTACTGTTAAGAAGTCTTATAGTTGGGGTGCACCGAAATGCCCCAAATGCCCCTTCACTACTATGGGGAATGCCGAGGTCCCAAATGCGGCAAATGTGCTAGGTTTGAGCATTGTACCGATGCGTGCCGGGGGACAAATGCCAAAGATTAAGCTTGTTTTGGATGCGGAGACAAAGGACATTTCAAGAAAGATTGCCATAAATAAAACCAAGCTCGGGGAAGAGCTTTCGTGATTGGAGCTAAGGATGCTCGCCAGAACCCGAATGTGGTCACCGGTACGTTTACTATCAATGATCAGTTCGGTCTATTCTTTTTTATATCGGGCAGATTTTAGTTTTATTTCTAAAGAATTTAGAGATATACTTGAGGTAGAGTCGAGTAAATTAGATGTTCCTACTCGATTGAACTAGCTAATGGGAAATTGGTAGAGTCGGGAGAATTATAAAGAAATGTACCTTAGAATTGGGTGAACAGAAGTTCGATATAGATTTATTACCAGTTCAACTAGGTCGTTTTTGTCGTTATTGGTACGGATTGGCTATCCGATAACCGAGCTGAAGTCATAGGTCACGAGAAAATCATTTGCATCATCCTACCGACGGAGAACATTTGATGATTCACGGTGAGAAGCATGACACGCCACTACGAATCATAAATTGCATGAAAGCTCAAAAATGTTTGAGGAAAGGATGCATCGCCTTTCTTGCCCACGTGGTGGATAAAAAGGTCGAGGAGCGCCAGTGGAGGACATACCGTTAGTAAAGGAATACCCCAAGGTCTTTCCGGAAGACTTGCGGGACTACCTCCAGAACGACAAGTCAAGTTCCGTATTGATTTAGTGCCAGAGCTGCACCTGTGGCGAACGCCCCATATCAACTAGCGACTTCAGAGATGCAGGTTTTATCTACTCAGCTTCAAGAGTTGCTTGACAAAGGTTTCGTAAGACCGAGTTTCTCGCCTTGGGGAGCTCCGGTGCTGTTTGTGAAAAAGTAGGACGAACCTTTCGGATATGCATCGACTACCGAGAACTAAACAGTTAACTATCAAGAACAGGTACCCCTGAGGATCGATGATCTTTTTGATCAATTGTAAGGGTCGAGTTTTTACTCAAAGATTGATTTAAGATCCGAGTATCATTAGTGTAGGTCCCCTAGTCCATATGGATCTTCATAGAATCGTCTATCTAATCTAGAGTGCGGAATCCCCTAGATCAGATTTCACAGAAACAAGAACACGAACAAGAACAATTTCCTTCAAACTGTCTTCTATTGATTATCTAACACAAAGTGTTTACAATTAATTCAAGACTCTTCTCTCTCTCTCAAATCTCTCTGAACAGCTAAACCAGTCAACACAGCAATAGAACCAGCAACCTAAACCCTAATCACAACCTCCCTTTATATAGAGACAAGTTATGCTCATAGGCTAGGGTTTCCTACATGGACTGCTAATGGGTTTAAAGCCCAATTCGCCTACCATGCACTATTTAGTGTCTAGTTCAGCCCAATTAGCTCTAATTAACTATTACAAAACTAAACGCGCAAACTGTTTATCATTTTACTAATTACAAGATATCCAAAGACCAAATCTAAGTTGTTGTCACAAATATGCACCAACAAACTACCCCTTGACAATAGCTTTATAAAATAACTTAGTCTTCAGTCTTCTTGCAATCTTTAACTTCTTTGAAAAACATTGGTCTTTAGATAGCTTCAGCCTTAATAGCTTCTATCAGCAACAGACTCCCCCTAAGCTGATGTATCCAATCACCAAATCTTCTACATCGTTAGCATTTGAGTAAACTCTAGTTTAGTACTTGTAAAGCAATCTTCAAAACTCTTCAACTTTGTCTGCAATGTAGAAAGGAGGTCTACCATGCATCCAAGCAAACTCCTCTTCACCAAACTTCTCAGCAACACACTGCTACAATCTGTATACTATAAAACAAACATCTCGAGAAACCAAAAGAATTTTTCAATACAAGTTAAACAAATTGTTATTATTCAAGAGATAGTAAAACTGTATCACAGATTAAGCACTTCTCAACTCAAACAATACACTCAACATTTTAAGCACACATAATCTGCAAGATCGTAAAAAGTTTTGAACTCATCTTCTAACATCGTCTCCCCCTATCGGTAACAACTCCTCCCCCGAACAACCAATATCCGTACAATAAGAATTATCAAGAAAATGAAATCTTTTTGGATTTTTATATTTTCTAAAAGCAAATATATAATGAAATAATAAACACTCTGTTTTTGTGAGTATCACCGTTAAGAAGATCATATCAGCAACATCAAACTGTTTTCACACTATCTGATTATTCTATATGTAACATTCATGAAAAGCAGTTCAAGACGATTACCAGTATTGTTTATCCACTTAAACAAAATACATGAACATTTCAAGTACCATTACCTCGTGATATGGTAGTTAATTTATACTGATATACTAGTGTGTCCACTGCAGTACATACCCCCGCGATCAAGGTATGCACTAAAATTATCGTAGTAGGTGAGTATACCGAAATTCATCCTTTTGAATTTTCAACGTAAGATAATTGGTGATCAAGTCAGTACTTTTATACAACAAAGAGACCAATATCCAACGAGGGTTAGGGCAAATACCAAATTTTGGTACTAATAATGCAATTTGCACATATGAATGACTCTCTAGAAGAGCTTCTTCAATTTTTGGGATTTGGCATTTAGCTCTTTTAAGATACCCTGGTTGTGTCTAGGTCAGCATATATCTGGGTGCAGCAGAAGGACAACCTTGATACCCCGGATGAAATAACAATATAAAGAACTAAAACCTCAGATTTTGGAAATCTATCAATACAAGATTTAAGGTTATAAAACCATATGCCACTGATATGTGACCCACTCATACACAGTTCATTATATTTGTATCACAAAGGTAAGTTGAATATTTCATGCCTTTTGCCTACTGGTACATCATATGATGAAGCTGCTCTCACACTTAAGCAATTTTGTTTTAAGTTCAGTGTGACAGTCTAACTTGCTGATGTACTATCATTTCTTCTTTTTCACACAGTGAAAAACTCATTTAGATTTTCTATTTGTTTTTTATGTTTTTTATTTTTGAAAAGCAGTAAATTATTTACAAACTATTTTTATGGAAAATGGTTATTCAGGATTCCTCATCTCGTTGAGTTCGACTAAATGTTCAAAACGAGCCCTGTCAAACGCATTTGGTAAAGATCTGCCAGGTTATCTAGTGTGTCGACTGGATGCAGTGCAATCAATTTCTTTTCAGCACAATCTCGTATAAAATGATGACGAATGTTAATATGTTTTGTGCGACTATGTTTTACGGGATTGTTAGTGATTGAAATAGTGGCATTATTGTCTATCATAATAGGAGTATGAGTGAAATTCAAACCGTAATCGCGCATCTGCTGTTGGATCCAGAGAACCTGAGAGCAACAGCTACCCGCAGCAATATATTCAGCTTCACACGTCGAGGTAGACACGCAAGACTGCTGGTTGCATTGCCATGAAACGAGCCTCCCTCCTAAGAATTGACAACAACCTATGGTAGACTTTCTTGTAGATTTGCATCCTCCAAAGTCCGAATCAGTGAAAGCTACAAACTTCAGATCACTAGCAGCTGGATACCATAACCCAAGTTTAGGTTTCCCCTTCAAGTAACGAAGAATCCCTTCACGCTTTCATGCGAGACTCCTTTGGATTCGCTTGATATCTAGCACAAAGACACACTGTGAACATGATGTCGTGTCTTGAAAGCAGTCATGTACATTAGAGAACCAATCATTGCCATGTACTAAGTTGGATCAACATCCTCCACACTCTCATGATCTGGACCAAGATTGTGATTCTCACATTTTGAAATGAGACAAAATGTCATAACATACTATGTCTGATGAATAAACATCCTATCCTTCTTCTGTTCAACTTCTAAACCCAAAAAGTAGGATAGTTCACCCATCACACTCATCTCAAACTTGCTCTTCATTACCTCCTCGAAATCATGACACATGTTCTCATCAGATGACCCAAAAATGATATCATCTACGTACCTGTACCAGCAGAAAGTATTCTTCTTCCTTTTGATGAAAAGTGTACTGTCAATCTGTCCTCTTTCGAAACCATGTTTTAATAGATGTGTTGACAGTGTCTCATACCACGACCTAGGTGCCTGATGCAATCCATACAATGCCTTATCAATTCGATAGACTCGATCTGGATAATCTGGATCAGTAAACCCATCTGGCTGTGAGACATACACCACTTCTTGGACTTTCCCGTAAAGAAACGCACTCTTCACGTCAAGTTGGTAAATTTGAATCCCTTGAATGAAGCAAAAGCTAGGAACAAACGAATTGCTTCCAACCTTGCTAGTGGTGCAAACACTTCATTGTAATCAATCCCTTCTTGCTGATTAAACCCTTTTACCACCAACCCAACCTTATTCCTTATCCCGACCCCTCGGTCGTCTTTCTTGCACTTGAACACCCACTTAGTGCCTATTTCCTTTCTCCTACAGGCAAGTTAACTAGCTCCCAAACCTTCAACTTCTTGAACTGAGCTAGTTCCTCTTGCATAGCTTCAACCCAACAATTGTCTTTTAGAGCCATATGAACATTCTTCGGCTCTTCTTGTGCAAAAAGCAGCTATACAAACATTCATGAATCAACCCAGTCTTCTGAATCGAGATAAACAAACAGGAACCTTCGAGCACGCCTCTTCTTGTCTGAACACCTGCAGCAACATCACCAATGATGTTTTCAACTGGATGATCTCTGGTACACGTGTGGTAGCAATGGTGTCAACACCCAGATTATCTCCCAGATTAGATCCAACCTCCCCCTGAATGTTAGCATTAGCAAACAATTAGTGAAATCCTCCCCCTGAATAGGTTCAACTCACTATCACTAGAGTCCTCTGGAGCTGCACTGAAGAAGTTTCTGGAGCATTTGTCATCGATACACTCGATCTAGGCATGAAGTCAACTCTCCATCTTCACTGATCACAGTATGGATCACTTGAACTCATCTGCATTGGAAAAATTAGGAATATTAAATGATTTAAAAACACTGTCATAATCATATAATATAGGAGGACCACTCGTTGATTGTTGAGGTGAATAACTAGTGATTTCCATGTTAAACACTACCTCAATTTTACCAGTTTTTAGATTAAAACCCTTTTATTTGGTGTTCCAGGCATATATCCTAGAAAGTAACCTCATCAGCTACCTCACCAAATTTTTGCTTATCTTTGTTTCGCAAATGGTGCAGGGTAATCCAAATGGTTCAAAGCCTTTTAAGTTTGGTTTTCGGTTAAACAATAGTTGGTGACATGTTTTGTTAAACTGTTTAACCATCCAAAACTTTGTTCAGTATCATAGCAAGCCATGTTCACAGCTTCTCCCCAGAAAAGAACTGGAAGCTTTGAATCAGATAGCATAGTCCTTGCGGCTTCAATAAACGTCCTGTTCTTCCTCTCAGCGACTCCATTCTGTTGAGGTGTATAAGGAGCAGAATATTGATGTTCAATTCCCTTGCGAAGATAATAGAGATCCGGAACTTGATTCTTGAACTCCGTGCCATTATCACTCCTTATCCTCTTGATTCGTGCATCATGGACATTTTCCAATTTTGTAAAAAGATCTATCAGCATCTCCGCTGTCTCATCTTTTGTACCTAAAAAGAAAAGCCATGAATATCATGAGTAATCTTGACAACCAAACAATAGTACTTTCCACCTATGCTCCTTACGTTCACTGGACCGAATAGATCCATATGAAGTAATTCATAAGGGGCATCTATGGAATTTACTGTTTTAGACTTGTGAGGTTTCTTATGTTGTTTTCCTTTTGGCATGGAAGACATTTATCTTCCATTTGAAACCTCTGCACTAGCACCCCTTCCACTAAACCATTTTTAATAATATAATTCATTTTTCGGTAGTGGATGGGGCCATGCATCTATGCCACAACAATGACTCAGCCTCATATGCTTTTGATAGTAAACACCCACCACAATGGAAGAATCCTTAGCACCCATGTCCATGACATAAGTGTCATTCTCCTTGGCGCTCTCATCACTATCCAGTTATCCGGTATCACCAACCCAAGTTTCAACTACAAAAGCTTCAAACTTTGTAAAGTGGACCGAGTGACCCTTGTCGCAGACTTGAGACACGTTCATAAGATTATGCTTCAGCTGCTCAACATAATTCACTTTTCCAATGTGATCTTCCCGTTGGTCACTTTTCCTCGACCAGTAATGTGCCCTCCTTTAGCACCTGCAAAATTCACATAACCACCATCTATATTCTCAAACTCAGTCAACAACCTCGCATCCCCCGTCATGTGCCTGGAGCAGCCATTATCAACATACCACAAGTTGATAATCCTCCTTAGCAGCTCCTGCACCACCCAACAAAATTAGTTAGATTGGGGGACCCAAGCCTTTATGGTCTCTGGTCTTCTAGCTTCATCAACTACGGGAACATCCATCCAATATCCATCACTCCTAACAGGAGTCTTGGATCTTAGACCTGTTAATGGAAATGGTTTTTGATTTCCACTAGGTCTGTGGTCCTGAGGTTTCCTAACCACGTTTGGACTTTATGACCTTTGGAAATTATGATTTTGGTTCCATGAATTTTGATGATGATAATTTCTAAAGCCATCGTTATAAAAATTTCGACTACCAACATTTTGGTATCGATTTTGATATTGACCTTAACTTCTGAAATTATTTGTTTGACCATTAAAGTTATTCATTCTCGGTGAACTACTTCTAGGTTTTTCATATCTGCCTGCTGTAGATGTTGGCTGAAATCTTTGTTTATTTCTTTGAAAGCGAGGAACTTGGTTGAGAAGCATGACAAGCCACAACGAATCATAAATTGCATGAAAGCTCAAAAATGATTGAGGAAAGGATGCATCGCCTTTCTTGCCCACTTGGTGGATAATAAGGTCGAGGAGCGCAAGGGGGAGGACATACCAGTAGTAAAGGAATACTCCAAGGTCTTTCTAGAAGACTTGCCATGACTACCTCCACAACAACAAGTCGAGTTCCGTATTGATTTAGTGCCAGGAGCTGCGCCTGTGGCGAAAGCCCCATATCGACTAGCGCCTTCGGAGATGCAAGAATTATCTACTCAACTTCAAGAGTTGCTAGACAAAGGTTTCCTAAGACCGAGTTTCTCGCCTTGGGGAACTCCGATCCTGTTTGTTAAAAAGAAGGACGGAACCTTCCGAATGTGTATTGACTACCGAGAACTAAACAAGTTAGCCATCAAGAACAGGTCCCCATTACCGAGGATCGATGATCTATTCGATCAATTGTAAGTGTCGAGTTTTTACTCACATATTGATTTAAGATCCGGGTATCATCAGTTGAGAATCCAAGAGGAAAGCATTCCTAAGACGGCGTTTAGGACTCGCTATGGTCTATGAGTTCCTTCTAATGCCTTATGGTCTAATAAACGCCCCTGTGGTATTTATGGATTTGATTAATCGGGTATGTAAGCCATACCTTGACAAGTTCGTGATTGTTTTAATCGATGATATACTGATATACCCGCGAACCGAGGAAGAACACGAACTACACTTGAGAACTATACTTGAGTTGGTAACGAAAGAGCAATTATATTCCAAGTTCTCAAAATGCGAATTTTGGATTCGCGAAGCGCAGTTTCTAGGTCACGTGGTGAACGAGAACGGGATACTTGTGGACCCCTCGAAGATCAAGGCTATAAAGAATTGGACCACGCCAAGAATCCCCACGGTAATACGACAATTTCTAGGCTTAGCAGGATATTATAGGAGGTTCATTGAGAACTTCTCAAAGGTTGCTCAACCACTAACCTCGCTTACACAAAAGGATAAAAAGTTTGACTAGGGAGAAAAACAAGAATCGGCATTTCAAGTATTAAAAGAGAAATTACGTAAGGTGCCAATATTATCACTCCCAGACGGTACCGATGATTTTGTGGTGTATTGTGATGCATCGCATCAAGGCTTGGGTTGCGTGTTAATGCAACGTGAAAAGTCATCGCGTACGAGTCACGTCAGTTGAAAGTTCACAAAAAGAATTATACCACGCATGACCTAGAACCAGGCATAGTGATATTTGCTTTAAAAATATGGAGTCATTATTTATAGGGCACTAAGTGTACCATATTCACAAATCATAAAAGCCTTCAACATATATTCAACCAAAAGGAACTAAATATGCGCCAACGACGTGGCTGGAACTGTTGAACGATTATGACTGTGAGATCAAGTATCACCCGGGTAAGGCAAATGTTGTAGCAGATGCTTTGAGCAGGAAGGAACGAGTCAAAACTTTATGGGTACGAACTTTAGATATGGTGATCCATACAAAGTTTACAGCTCAAGTGCACGATGCACAACAAGAAGCTCTAAAACCAGAAAACATTTAAGTAGAACCATTACGGGGAATGGAGAAACCAATGGAACCGAACAAGGATGGAACTTTATATTTCATGGGAAGGATCTGGATTCCCTATTTTGGCGATCTGCAAGACTTGGTGCTGGATGAAGCACACAAGTCCAAATACTCGATACACCTAGGATCTGATAAAATGTATCAGGAGTTAAAGGAGTATTATTGGTGGCCTAATCTCAAGGGAGATATTGCGACCTATGTTGGGAAATGACTAACTTATGCAAAAGTCAAGGCCGAATACCAAAAACCATCTAGTTTATTACAATAACCTGAGATCCCTGTTTGGAAGTGGGAACAAATCTCAATGGATTTTATTACAAAACTACCACGGACCTCTCGAGGTCATGACATGATCTGGGTTGTCATTGATCGGTTAACCAAATCAGCTCACTTCTTACCCATCCGTGAGAAAGACAGTACCGCGAAGTTAGCTGAATTGTATCTTAACGAAATCATGGCACGTCATGGAGTGCCAATCTTGATAATCGCTGATAGAGATGCTCACTTTGTGTCACGGATCTGGCAATCATTTCAAACTTCATTTGATTCTCGCTTAAATTTAAGCACAGCTTTTCGCCCGCAAACCGGTGGTCAAAGCGAGCAAACCATCTAAATGTTGGAAGACATGCTTCGGGCCTGTGTGATGGATTTAGGTGAAACTGGGATACTCATTTACCATTGGTAGAGTTTTCCTAAAATAACAGTTATCACACCAGTATCAAGGTCGCGCCATTCGAAGCACTTTACGGACGAAAGTGCCAATCTCCGCTATGCTGGGCGTAAGTCGGTGACAAACAACTCATTGGTCCCGAACTGGTCCAAGAGACCACAGAAAAGATATTCAAATTCCGCGAGCATATCAAAGCGGACATGGATAGACAGAAGAGCTACGCAGATCGGAGACGCAAACCATTATCCTTCGAGGTTGGAGACAAAGTGTTACTAAAAGTCTCGCCTTGGAAGGGCGTAGCTAGATTCGGGAAGCGCGAAAAACTGAACCCAAGATACATTGGGCCTTTCGAAATTCTAGCAAAGGTCGGTCCAATGGCTTACAAGTTGAAACAGCTAGATGAACTCAACAATGTACACGACACCTTTCAGGTGTCTAATCTAAAGAAAAGCCCGACAAATGACACAGTTATCATCCTAGTGGATGAGATTCATATTGATGACAAACTCCAATTTACCGAGGAACCCGTTGAAGTCATGGACTGGAAAGTTCAAAAGATGAGGAGAAGTCAAATCAAACTGGTAAAAGTTCGCTGTAACTCACGTCCCAGTCCCGAGTACACATGAGAACGTGAAGATCAAATCAAGACAAAGTACATCCACCTGTTCAAGAAGACTCCTTAAAGGATGCCTCAAAGTGAATTTCGGGACAAAATTCTTTTTTAAAGGGGGAGTATGTGACAAAGGGCAAATAACCGGTAATTCCGTACAATCTAATCACTATTTGTATTACATAATCTCATGCATTTTATTGTAATTTGATTTCGTAACTGAGTCGTACGTCATATCGCAAGTATTAAGATAAGTAAATCAGATCATAACATATACTGGTTTCTGTTATGATGCGAAACAAATCGAACAATGCCCTAAAAGTGTTGGTAGAAAGTGTTGGGCGCACTATTCGCGGTTGCACGATTGAGGTCAGCAAGACCGCTAAAAGGAAACAGAACAATGAATAACGGCATGCTAATGCCCTAAATGAGTCCATATACATATGAAAACACTAATGTGGGAACACATATTTCAAAAATACATAACTTTCAGGTACAACGCCTAAATTACAAAATTGTCCATTTCGACTAAAAAGGTGACAAATTCAGTTTGTCCGCAACATTAATTCGGAAATTTTTGGATTCCAGAATAATAACAAAACAATGTTGAACACCCTAAAACAATGTGAGAATAGAATAAATACAAAAAAGACATCATTTCAGGTCATCCGGCAAATAGTGCACAAATTGACCGAAAAGCGACCGATTGTCGAACCGACGAAAATTTTAATGGCTGATAGCCTCATACATTTGTCTAGAGAACTAGTTAAGTTTCATTTGGGACTCGAAGTCCTTTCAACTACTTTGAGGTCGCAGAAACACAACTTTCAGGAATGTTCGACGGCAAAATATATAAGTGCTGATATCAAGCGAACAATTAAACGGAAAGCTTTTCGGCCATCCTAACTCAACATATATTCGGCTAGCGAACTAGTTAACAATATTCCTAGGTCGGAAGTGTCCTAAATAAACATCATGGCACTTATGGTGGTCGAAAACCAAAGCTTCCGGTACAAAATAATAAAGTTCGTATATTAGCCGATATCGTACCGATGAGCGAACTAGTGACGTTTTTGTTATCCAAAACTAATACCAATTAGCCAAGAGGACTAATTAACATTGATTAACACACTAAACCCTAATTACTTGCTAGTGATACAAGATCAACCCCTAAGCATCATACTAAAGCTAATTACCTAAATATCTAACAATGTAGAACATGTTATAAAAAAATAATTACACTTAACCCCCCCATTTTGGCGGATTCAAGTGGGTCCCACACCCACTTGATTTGTGTTGAAAAAATGAGATTAGAAGCATGGTGTGAGATATTGTTGTGATCTTTGAAAGATAGCAAATATATACTAGACAAAACACCATTTTTTCCATCATTTATTACTTCAAAAAAATTGAAACAAGCCTTTCCTTGGTCTCTCTCCCCCATAGCTCACTACTACCACCATAAACCTCCATATTTCCACAATTAAACATTGCATTTCATACACATTAAAGTCATTACAAGATCACCCAAGGTGCTTGCAAGGATGGAGGGTCATTAGGGTTTTCTTGGAGCTTCATCTTCTTTTAAATATTCTCTAATCTTGTGCAACTTTGTAAGATAATTTTTCATCATATTTATGCTTCTTATAATGAATAGTTTAAGAAAGTACTTGTTGATCATCTTGAAAGTAAAGAAATATACAACTTAAAAACCCTCAACCTCACCTTAATAACACTAAATATAGTTTATTTTGTGTTGATTATATGTATTAGTGTTAACTAGTTAGCATGATGATGATGATTATGTTAAAGTAAGGTATTTAAAGTGGATGATCTTGTATGAATAATAATAATGATGATGATTTAAACATGGTGATATTTAAATCTAAACAAGATCATCAACCTCATGATCCATGAAGATTACTATAACTTAAAAATGATTTCCTACACATGTGTGATTTTTATAAGAAATAAACACCATGATTTAAGTTATAATCATCTTAAAACGTGTAGTAAACAAAGGAGGTTAAAGTGGAAATAATGATTTGAAGATGTAACTAAAAAATGGTGTCTTAAAGGTTCTAATAAATATATAAAGATCTCATTGTTTTTAAGAAAAGTAGTAAGAATATATCTACAATGATCATGGAAAATTAGGATGCATAAGTTGTAAATAAAGCATAATAAAGTGATATGTAATCTTGAGTTGATGATTAATCTTGATTATGGGTTTAAACCTTTTTGGAAACGTGGAAAACGCCATAGTTTAGGGGAAACTATGGCGAAATTTTCTAAAAATCTAATCGCGTTTAAAGAATAATTAACAGGGTGATTAACGGGACTAAATGCGATTAGTGACCTAAACCGTCATTAGGGACGTTCTAGTGACAAGGGTTAAACCCTAACCTTCCAAGAGTTTAACAAGTGTGTGGGTGTATATATATACAAGTTAAAAGTAAGTATTTGTTACATATATATATATATATACTTGTGGGAATAAAAACATATACATACATATTTTGTCACCAAAAGTTTATGTGTAAATACATGTGTATGTATGTGTACGTATCTAGAAGTTTAGGGTATATACCACAAAATACCCAACTTATACAAATAATTCAAACACTTGAAGGATTACCAAGTGTAGATAACATAAAGCACATACACTTTTACAATATGTCGAAACAATGATCGGATGAACGGAGTAATGCCGACGATGGGCGAATGTACACGATACACCGCCGCGTCGTCGACCACAAAACAAATCGCCAACATGAAGAGTTACTACGACGTTGGACGATTTTCAACGCGAAAAGGTATATATTAATCGACAATAACGCTATGTCTAAAATAATATATTTTAGACACCTAACGTGTATATATATATATATATGTATATATATTAACGCTTTCAAAATCCTGAAAGTTAAAATGTATAAGAATTACTAGGTGATTTTATAAAAGTATATAAATATACTAAAAAGTCTATACTTAGTAAAAATTAATAAGTGTAAGATTTATAACATTTGGACTCTTGAAAATAAATTGGGTTAGGCCCATTATATAAAAGACATGGGCAAAGCCCAATTACACAAAACACGTAATAACATGGGCTAAGCCCAAAGGCATAAAATACATGGGCTAAGCCCAAAGGCATAAAATACATGGTCTAGGCCCAAACATATAATACATGGGCTAGACCCAAACATATAATTTCATGGACTATGCCCAAACACATAAATTACATGGGGTAGGCTCAATCACATAAAGACATGGGCTAGGACAATGACATAAATTACATGGGCTGGGCCTAATCACATAAAGACATGTGCTAGGCCCAATGACATAAATTACATGGGCTAGTCCCAATCATATGAAGACATGGGCTAGGCCCAGGGACACGCGTGCAAGGCACGAGGACATGTGAATGGCGAGGCCCGTTCACACATGATCTAAGAATAACAACACATATATATTTTAGAAATATATGTAAAAAAATTAATTAATCGAACAAACAAACTACCAACACTATGATAACGTTAAAAGTTGTTCTAATGTGATAAATATATACACAACAAAAATTCAAGATGAACAACTAGTACGAGGTCCAACGAGACCTAGGTATCCAATGAAGTTAATACACATGTAGGTTACACACCAAACTTTGATAAGTACGACGTACGGAACGCAAAGTTATGAGTTCATGTCTCTCCTTTCAATTATTTCAAAGTTTTGTTTTAAAACTATCGAGGGGAAATACATGTCATAACAAACACTGTGTTAAATATGGATTTAGATGATAATCAAATGTGCATAAGTAGGATGATGAAAATAGTAACCATTAATCATAGTGACCAAGGTACAAAAGATATAGATCTATTGAGTTTGAGGTTCACTCCACTCCTGGGTGGTAAACCTTTAGGAATGCTTTTGTGATCCCAATGATGTCAAAGTTGTCTCGGTTTGGTTGCTTACTTATGGTACATATGTCAGGGTGCTCGCGACACACTGATAGATCCTTAAACTCCATGATTGCTAATAACATACTCAGGTTTCATTACTGGATTACAAGGATGACATTTTAAAGGAAAACGTTAACTACATGAACTCGCCAACTTTTGTTGACTTTTTAAAAATTACATGTATTTCAGGACACAAGGCATGAGCTGTTGATACATATCGGGATACGGGAAATGACAAGACAATGAATTCCATCTTTTGGAGGATTTGCCTCTTTGATCCCAACCTTGTATGCGTATATAGGGGTCAAAACCTCATTATGCATTTACCTCGAAAATAATATTTTATTTTAAAGTAATGTATGTCAAACTATGTCTCTGATGACGAAGTGAAAACTATGAAATTCCTTTTGGTAACTTACAAATGTTGGAATGAAATATTTATATCAGTACGGCATCGTTGTTGGTTTATACTTGTTTACTTGATTGGATGCAATGATTACCTCATAATCACACGTTTGCGCTTCCGCCACGACCAGGGTGTGACATAAATAGTGTGTAAGGTACATGAAAAGTATAAGTATGATATGTGAGTAATTATTGTGAAAATAATTTGAATTTTGAAAGAAAGGGATGTTGGGTTACGTTATGCATATAATTGATATAATATAATGATGGTTTTGACTAAAACTTGGATTGTTCCGAAACGAAACCTTGATGACCAAAGTGATCGAAAGCTCTTTTGAGTTTGGGAAGCATGCTTTGGCCTAATAGGTAAAATATTCTCGCCAAAATTTCAGTTAACAGGATTCACCCTTCCAGTTACTACATGTCCTTAGTCAATTGAAAGCTCGCTAGGCTTTGGCGGGATTCGAAAATCTAGGAATGGTACTAGTTACCAAGGTGCGGGTATCACCCCTAACTTGACAACGTCATTCCCTAAGTGTGGTTGATACTTATCAACGAGGTAAGAACTTAAATCCAACTTGTTGGTAAGGGTCCACTAGAATAAGCATGGCGAAATTTCATCAGGGTGAGGATGTCACTCCTAACTTGATGTATAATTTCATGGAATCGAGAATGCGGATTGAGAGTCTTTCACTAAAGTGAGGGTTTCACTCCTATTTTTATGAAGTCGTCTCGTTTGATAATGCGAGTGTGTTCACGTGCTCATGTGTGCATGGTAAATCGTTGTAGGAAAGACATACGAAATTTTAAGACAAAAGATGAGACAGAAGCAAATAGGGAGAATTTGAGTATATGAAGCATGAAATCAAGAATGGTCAAGTATGGGTACTTAGACTATACACTAGGTCAAATCATGACATTTTTTCTAATTCCATATTGTTACGGCCCTGATATCAATCTGTCACACCCTGTGAGTGACGAGCTGTTTGAGAATGGGGAATCGAGGGTATAAGGTCCTTCGGGGTTATGGAGTGGTTGAATTCGGAATCTAGAATTTAAGTACAAAAAGTGTGTATACACAAAGTAATTATCTAGTCTTAAAACACTCTTTTTGACACTATAAATCTCGTATGGGTTTATATGATTTCATGGGTCAAGATACCCATTAGAATCGTTAAAGAGAGGTTCAAGACTTAGATAATATAACCTATTACCATGACAAGTAACCATGTTGATCATCGTCAAGGATTCGTTTATGTATATATATTTATTGTATAGTTTCTATAATATTTCTAAGCTAAGTCTATCAAGGATATTATAGATTGTCATATAAGTCATGCATGGAGGTACGGGATAACCATCCTTTAACCTCATTGTAAGATTCACTAATACACAAATCATCACAAGGATGATTCGGATGGTCATGAATGAAAAGGAATAATTACTATAAATGAAAGCAGAATTTTTAATCCTACTTTGGACCTCAAATGTGGTGAGGTTTCACCTTAGTTTGCCAAGGCAAGCTTGTGAAAATCTTCCTAGATGTTATCCAAGTTGAAAGAAAGAAGAAAATAAGAAGAAAAGTGAGCTAAAACTCACTTAGAATGGTTGCAACTTTCTACCAAATCTTGGAAATTAGAGAGTAACCAAGAAGATTTGAGAGTGATTTGAGTGTTTGGAGTGTGTTTAGGAGTGTATGGAGGCTTGTATTTATAAGTGGGGATTAGGGTTTGGGAGTTAATAAAGGTGGAAGGTGATTGGAGGAGAAAGGAGGTGGAGAAGGGTGCAATATGATTGGCTTAAAAAAATGTGGAAGGTGATTGGAGGAGAAAGGAGGTGGAGAATCTTTTGGTTTTGTTCACTTTAAGTCCTTGCACTTTGTAACTAGGTTATTTTATGCCGTTTTCTTGTATTTTAGCTTATTTTTAGGTATCCAAAGTGTATTTTAAGTCTCGGTTTTGAGTATAAACACGTATTTAAGTATTGATTATGTATATAACACAAACATGAAATGTAACACGTATATATATATATATATATATAATGAATTTCCATTATGATTCACGCCTCAAATTATGATAACGGAGATGGAGTACGATTGTAAGGTTTCAAAAATAGAATGGGTATACAAACTTTCTAAAAGATAGAAATACGGGGCGTTACAATATCATCCATCACATGAATCACATATATATATATATTTTACCAAGTTAGGCATATTGATATGTATATTCATACGATCGTCTATAAACCATTTTCGAGTGGTTAACCGAATAGCCCTATATTCGACCAACTAGAATTTGTAATTAAATAATATTTATTCTATGACTTTATGTATATATATTTTTAAGATTTCAGGATCCGGCGGTTCTAGACGGAAGTTTGGGTAAAATACAACTAATTTGGAAGTAGGTGAAAATCCAGGATCTGGTGGTTCTAGACGGAAGTATGGGCATAATATCACTAATTCGGTAGAAAGTTATTAAGAAAGGAGTAGAAATTAGAAGTCGCGAAAGCTTCATTCATTCATACCGAAAGAGTACAACTTGTCAAGCTGGAAAAATCCTGGAGAAATTTCGCCAGTGTTTCCCCTCTGAGAACTCCAAAACTTACAAAACAATGAACACACGACACTATTTATACACATTTTACCTTCGTGTGAGATAAGGAAATTACCTTCGTGCGAAGGTAGCTTACCTTCGTACGAAGATAACAATTACCTTCGTATGAAGTGACATATATGTACCTCTCACGTTTGTACTTGGGTCGTGTGTTCGTATCTAATCTATATAATATTCAACACACGCTCTATCTAGCCTACTCGTACAGTGACGACATAAAGTGCATAAACAATTTCCCCCTTGGACGTCACTGTCCAAGCTTGATCTTGATCTTGAAATATGAGAGCCATGTTTGAATATTCTGCAACTTCAATCAAGGTATTTGTCTATGTCGTAGAACGTGTCAACAAATTCCCCCTTGATTGATGATTCGGGTTTGCATTATCAACATTACATTCCCCCTAAAACAATTTCTCTAGTTCAAGTTCTTGTTTGCACGGTTTCCAACCTCCTCTGATTTGCTTAATCGAAATTTTTTCTTGAATAATCACTAACTCGAATTAATCAATGCAGCTTCTCCGTTTCAACATTGACCACATCTGCGTTCGGCTTAGCGCACTCCTCCTATGCTCGATCCTCTAATCTTCAAAACCCAATCGACAATTGATGAAAACTTCGAATGACCACAATGATAAACTTCAATCAATGAATATCTGTAAAAATCTGAAATCTCAATTTTCATAATCACATTTAAGCATACTCCTGAAAGATTGATTAGCAAATCGGTAATCTTCTCAATTAGGAAATCTTCATCAGAATCAAATCATTTGATAACACACAGTAATCTTCTCTTCTTCGTTCAAGATCAAACATGTAATCTTCGTCTTTCATAACAATCTCAAATGTATAGTCTATTTCGTGAGCAATCGGTACAATGCTTTGTCTGAAAAACCCGTATATCATCTTCTTTAGTCATGAATTACAAGCATATAGCTTTCCTCGTTAGTCCGGTGAACTGGATCAACCAAACATCATCATGTCCTGGCGGTTAGTCCTGCAAACAATTCATTTGCCTTGCAGATTTAAATTGGATACTTTGGTCTATCACAGAGCTATCCCATGAACACTCTCTGATAACTACTCAGTCGTGTGTGCTAACTGGCTTGTACGAGGACTCAAGCATCAACGTGACCACAACTACAAAATCAGATAAACAACTCCTCCAAGACTCAGTTATGCACCCCACTTTTATGAAAAGTAGACATCAACTTGATCTCCTCACTAAGGAATTCTGACTACACTTTGATCTCATACAGAAAAATCCAACATACTTTACATCTAAAGATAATCTGCAATCAGAAAACCACCCGAATACTATTACATAGTCACGAAGTATGTCGGAAGCTTCATATATACGTGAAATTTTATTCCCCCTCATTTTTGCAAATTCTGACGTACCAAATTTTTTCACTAAAATTCCCCCTCAAATATGGAAAATTCAGTATTCAACAAATGCGGAATCTATGTTAAGGTCCATTGATAGTCACTATACCAAATGATCATCATTGTGCACCAGTATCCGTGACTACCCCGTTCTCTTAAACATTTTGCGATCGTGTCATCAAATATATACTCTAAAACTCCAGACGGTGTCCCCAACATCCCGTATTCGTCATTAAAATCTCGAAAAAAGTTCTATCACCAAATTTTTTCTAGACACTCATCTCGCTAATACGATCAACAAAATTTTTCCATGCCTTTCGCACGAGGGTGACTACCTTCGTGTGAAGGTAATCTATCTTCTGTGAAGTGGCGCCTCTCTTCGTGCGAAGGTAACTATCTCCGTGCGAAGTGAGTACCTTCGTGCGAAGATAAATCCATGATGAACACGTTTTTTAATCCAAAATCTTTATTTCTTTGAATTTCGCGATGATTCTTCCACAGATCTGGTCGAAAATGATTTTCAAACAATCCTTTAAGTTCAATTTTACTTTTTATCCGTGGATTGTTCATTTATTTGATGTTTTATGTCTAAAACCCTCTAAGTCCATAAATGTCCATAATTCATGAGCGTAGGTGATTCAATCGACGATTAGTTCGATTAAATCGGTACCGTAGCTCTGATACCAACTGAGAGTCCAAGATCCGGTGGTTCTAGAAGGAAGTTTGGGCATAATATCACTAATTCGGTAGAATGTTATTAAGAAAGGAGTAGAAATCAGAATATGCGGAAGCTTCATTCATTCATACCGAAAGAGTATACATCTTGTCAAGCTGGCAAAATCTTGGAGAAATTTCGCTAGCGTTTCCCCTCTGGGAACACACGACACTATCTATAGACACGTTTTACCTTCGTGCGAAGTGAGGAAATTACCTTCGTACAAAGTGAGCCATCGCTTCATACGAAGTGACATATATGTACCTCTCACGTTCGTATATAGGTCGTGTGTTTGTATCTAATCTATACAATATTCAACACACGCTCTATCTAGCCTATTTGTATAGTGACGGACACAAAATGCATCAACAGAAGGTTATTAAGAATGGAGTAGAAGCAGAATAATAATCATAAATTATAAGCTTCCATTCATACCGAATGAGTATACATCTTGACAAGCTGGCGAAATCAGCGTTTCCCCTTTGGGAACTCCAAAACTTGACAAACTATGAACACACGACACTATTTATAGACAATTACCCTCATGTGAACTGAGCATATTTAACTTCGTTCGAAGTGAATCACCTTCGTACGAAGTGACTCGTCTACCTTTGTATGAAGTGACCTCTAAACACCTCTTCGTTCGCACTTAAGTCATGTGTTCGTATCTAAGCTATACAATATTCAACACATGCTCTATCTAGCCTATTCCATAGTGGCGGACACACGGAACATGCACCAACAATTTTTCATCAAAATAGGTTTTAAGTCTAGAATGTATAAAATTATATAAATATCCATAATTTGATCGTTTTCAAGTAAAGTTATCGATAGTCGTTTGGTAACATTCCGGGTTATGATTAAACAACTAATACACCAAGACTTTGAAACACATGTTTTATATCAAGAATACATTCTAAGTCCAGAATGTATAAAGTTTAATAACAAAACATCAAAAGCTTGGATATCGATGAAAATACAATTTTTCACATAAAATGGTAGATTTTTCAATAGACTATACTTATATGTTTGGAAACTTTAGTGTGTTAAAATAATGTTTCTGGACACTAAATAACCAAGCCTTGTTTTTAATATCATAACATCATTAATTAACACAAATTCAACATGTAACATATTCATGTCCTGAAATCACTAAACCTAGCACATTTCATGCGATTTCAAACACTTTAATTTATCAGCTTTGCAAATTTTAAGGTGTTATCATATCTATCATTACATGTAACAAAAAGAAACATTTTGGACCTGTTTGTTGATCATAAAATGAACTTAAATTTGCTGCTCTAAAACAGATTCATAAAATCATTTAGTTACACGTCGAAACTTACCCGAAAAGCACCAACACAAGCACACACCGATTCAATCACCCGTACAAATTGTACACCCAATATAAATTTTAATCAACTTAATTTCCACACAAAATATGGTATAAATTTTGTTTCAAAATAGTTTTCAAAATCACACTTTTATTGTCGAAAACTTAGCCAAGAAGCACACGTTTATGCACCGAAAGTTATTACAAACATCCAATTAATTTACTAAACAATCATGTACTTTAAATTATAAATTTTCCACATAAAATATATTATGTTTTTCTGTTCTTAACCAGATTTAAACATGTACTCATTTTTCATGTCAAAAACTTCCATTGTTTGGCTTTTAAGCCTAAAAAAACATCAATTAAACACACCCAATTGTCATGAACACTTAGACACTTTAAGACTTGAAATTTAGGCTTTTTGTATCATCATAAAACTACCATATTTCCAGACCTAGGTTATTCATCTTAAATCATGTTTAAAACACATTTCTAACAACATTTGATACCGAAACAACATCCGAACTTTACGAAATCTCCAAAATTCTTGTAAAAAATTTATGATGAAATTATATTAATCATAAATCTTTATCAAAAACTTCCTAAATTCAGTTCATAAATATACTTTACTTGCATGCATAAATCCCTAATTTTTACACACATTTAGGGCACCAAAATGCACCCAATAAATCATCAAATAACACACATATGATCATCAACTTTTATGGACCATTTTATTACCAAAAATATGATTAAAATGCAGTTTATACTCTGTTTTAACAAAGTCATCACATGCATGTTCATCATCATCAAAATAATACATATTTAAACAATCTTTCAAGCAACAAACTCACACCCACGTATTCATAATTATGTACAACTTATATATATATACACACACACACACTTACAAGACTCCATTTTAAACCCATTTCATGTATAAATCCAGCTGTTTTAGGGAACCATTTCAAAACATTTCATTAGGTGATTCATCTTGCACATAAACATGAAATAACAAAAGAATGGATTAGAGATTACCACTAGCACTAGGCTGGGGAAGATGAACATGAATTTATTTAGGTTTTTACTTTGGGTTTGGAGGTGTAAGCTCCATGTTTTGCTCTTAGCTATCCATAATGCCTCAAAACATATTGATTCTAAGCTTGCATGTGTGGTTTTGCTAAAAGAGAACGAAAATGGGTTTGGTGTTCTTAGAGCCATAGGTTCATTAGGAGAGAGAGCTTCGTTATAAGGGCTTATGGTTCTGGAAATTTTCATGAAAGTGAAGAAAATTGAAGTCCAAGGATATAGCAAAAAAATCACTGAATTCTCATATGTGTAGCCCTTTGAAAGATCACAATTAAAAAAGATAGCACAGTAGCTTCGTTTCTGGGCAGATGTATTTTATGAGTAGTTTGGATGTTGAAAAATCAATAGAATTTAGTGAAATCAGTGGGAATGGTTTTAGGTTAGATAAAACTTTACTCAAGAAAAAGAATCACTCGAAAAGACGAAGAATTGAGTGAGATATGGCCTTGCAAAGTTGGGTACACGAATCTGCCAGATTCGGGAACAGGAACACAATGTGTTTTTCAAATGAAATGCAAGAGGTTTGTCTGAACAATGGAGGGTTTTGCATCTTAATAATTGTCATACAAGTCCCAAGGACATGCAAAGGTGCCTTACAACTAATAGCAATCAAAGACAAAAGAAAGTGGGCGTGGCTACCATATTCAGCTGAAACTAGGTAAAAAGGGCTGGTCCTTGTTGTGTTGTTTCTCCACAAGTGCCTTGGAGTCTTCCTTGGGTAATAGGAGTGTCATTAGGTGAAATCTTGGCTTAATTAGTGTGTTTTAGGTAGTTCCTAAGTTTCTAATCTTGTTTAAAACATTAGGCATTGTGAATTAAATAATTAATTACACATAATCTAATGTTAATTAGGATTCAAGGATGTTAATTAGTGAAGCAATAAAAACAAAATGCAAAAAGCGAGCAATAAAACGTTAATTTATCAAGTTACGGGTTTTCATACAATATTGCACCAAATCACACAATAATGCCAATAATTTTATGTTCCAGGCATACTTACTAGAACAGTTCTAGTTATTAAAATTCACCGGGTGATTACCAACATTCGTTTCTTATATTAATAAAGCGTAATAGGGCAAAAACTATTATCTATTGAATGCAAACCTATGCATTTATATGGGTCTTGCTAGACTTCTATAAACTAAATTTAATGCCCAATAAGACTAAATGTGTTAATTGGTGCTAAACATGATTGATTAGGCATACGGGTTAATGCGATTAATTTTCGGGTGTCACATTCTCCCCTTGTTGAAAGAATTTCGTCCAGAAATTCAGTTCGAGTCGTCTGCAAGGGAGTCTTCTCTAAATGGGGAGAAAGTATAATCACTCGATTATGCCGTATAATTAGGATGCTTGTACTCTTGTTCGTATGAGTAGTCACTAGCCGTTTCTAAGGTCTAATAAAAAGTTAGAAAGAAACGACTATCTCTTTAGGAGAGATGAAAGTTGACATAGGATGTGTCGCCATGATCTTTTTCATGAATGACTTCATCGACTTTCCATCTTTAGGGTCCCCTGGAGGAGTAGGAATAATGTGGCTAAGTCAAAAGGTCGTTTATTACCACTTAACGTCTGGATTAACTTAGCAAAAAGGTGTCAGAGAAGTCAACAGCTTTCCGAAACTGTCAATGTAAGTCAAAATGTACCAAAACAGGTGTACGTCCCAACACATGGTCCTACCAGACCAAAGAAAACGATTGAAATACAAGGATGAGTATCGTTGAGTAGTAGAACAATGGATTCAACTATCAAGGTGGTTGGAGAATCAGGTACCACAAAATTACAACAATTCGAGAAGATAACATAAACTAGGCCAAACATAGAAATCAATAATAAGAACGGAAAGGGTAATACTATATGTTATTGACACCAATATTCGTTAACCCGAAGAGTCAGAACACGTCAAGCGACATCTCATCAAGGCACGAGATGGGTTTCTAATAGCGCACAGAAATCCAATCTAATGAGGAAGCAATCTACCTATTAATAATTAAGATAAAATATACAAGACGCGGTCTCGTCACTAGGGCATGACTAACCACAAAAGGTTATGAAAGACTTACCTAGTAGTTTACAAACACTAAACAGATATTAACGAATATCGTTGGAAATCCGGATTGCATAAAGATGCACATCTACGGATCGATGATGTGACATTGTACATTTTTAGTCATTCAACAATTCCGGAACATTTTTGTACTTAAAAAAATCTAGTATTTTATTTGCGAGAATATATATTTATAAATCATTATACAATCTCAGACATTTTTATTCAATAAAATCTTGCATTTCATTGGTAAGAATGCAAAAATGTCAACCATTGCACAAATTCGGTCATTTTCGTGTTCGATAAAGTTTTATACTTTATTTACGAAACATGTAACCATACAATCAAACGAACCGACATCGGACAAAATCCAAGTTACACATGCCTTAACGCCTTTATATAACCTAAATATTATGTTAAGAGGTGTTAAAAATGACAAAACGCAACAATACAAGTCCAGGGGCCAAAATTGTCAAAAAATAGTTTGCTTCATCACCAGTTTGGCCACCTATCTCCAATTTTTGACACCTTACACTGATTTTTGCCACACTTAATTTGGTGTTAAGACATGTTAGGAAACTAATCCACACTTGGTAACACTTGTCATCACCTCCTTGATCCTAAAGCACTATAAATACCCTTTGATTCATCCATTTTTTTCACACCACTTCAAAACACTTCAAAGAAAAGTGTGAAGTTCTTCTTTCTATCCTTCTTGGAGCTTGTTTCCAGCCTTTGGAAGCCTCCTGTCTTGAGTTTTGAAAGTGTTCTTCAACACAAGTAAGTACTCTTCCTAGTTCTTTCATTATTTTAGCTATTTTGAGCTAAAAGTCAAACAGTTTTGCTTCCTGTTTGACTTTCGATTCTGACCATTTTGGTCAAGTCAAAGTTCAAATTGAACTTTGCAAATGATTGTAATCACGAAGGTTTAATCCCTTGCGATTGCACCTTCTGAGTACTACGTTTAGTAGGCGAGATGACGAGTCAAAGTAACGAGTTTAAAGTAAAAAAAATGTATAAAAATGCATTTTACAACCAAAAAATTTTGGGTATTAAAACATAAGGTTTTGACACCAAATCAGTTTTTGACATTATTAGACATGTTCAAAAATGTCTAACTCGTCATTTCTAGTTTAGTTCTTATTTCTTAGTCGTGAGTCGAGAGGTTTTACTACCGCTTTAACTTTCGAATCTGACCCATTTCATCAATCTTAGGATTCGACCAAGCGCATTTTTATGACCATAATAATTTAGGGAATAACCCTCGAGGTTATACCTTATAGTCATATAGTTTGGTTAGTTATATGATGAGTCGATTTTATTTACTTTTTAAAATGTCGAAAACACCCTTTTGGCGCATAAAATGGTTTTAAACATGAAATGCCATAGTTTTGACATCTAAACTGATATTACAACATAATCAAACTTGTTTTAACAGATAAGACTCATCATAGGACTTATTTAACCATCAAAACCCTTAGTTACGCTTGTGACCCGTTAAAGTGGTGTAAACCATGTTAACAAGTCGTAACGAGTCAAAGCACTTAGAAACTCTTCCAAATCAGAATGTAAGGTATTATAAACCATATCATACGATTCCCAACACTCGTTTGGTTTATAAGACCTCATTCTATCCAATCCTTCGACTAAAGTCTCGACACACTAACATAGTATTCCAATACATTAGGACACACTTGAACTTTACAATCCTTGAGCTTTGTTTGATCATTTGAACAAGACATTTATGCAATCCCAAGTGAGTACATAGCCCGTCTTTTACGTTTTCAAATGTTTTAGGTGATTCATATGTTCCTATCACTACTTCTTGTTTTCATGACATTATACATGTTTTGTTTATCTAGTACATATAGTACATGATTTGAAAGACATTTTACTTCATACGTTGACTTAGCATACCTAGTACACGATTTCAAAGACATTTTTGCTTCGTATGTTGTGTTAGCATACCTAGTACACGATTTCAAAGACATTTTTTCTTTGTATGTTGACTTAGCATACCTAGTACATGATTTCAAAGACATTTTGCTTCGTATATTGACTTAGCATACCTAGTACACGATTTCAAAGACATTTTTGACTTTCTGTGTTGACTTAGCATACCTAGTACATGATTTCAAAGACATTTTTGCTTGGTATATTGACTTAGTATGCCAAGTACATGATTTCAAAACATTTTCATGACATGCTTACATTGTTCAAGACATATTGGTGGGTTGAATATACGATGATACATTCATTAACATTGATCACGCCGACCGTAGTATGTAATGGTACCATAGGATTGACAATCTCGTTCCCGCTTCCTGGGTTTGTTTGGAAGTGACTTTAGGGAATGATAGAATCCGATGAACATTTGTCTTTATAAAGGGGTTTATCCGACAGTCAACAAGGCTATTCGCCAACAATCCATATATATTTGTCCACACAATAAAACAAATTGGTTTATAAGACAAGAGCTTTTGTTTAAACTAGACCTTTGTTTATTCAAAACACCTGCTTATACAAGACATTTTGACAAGACAAGACATTTTGGTTATTTTATACAAGACATTTATTTTATGGTTTAAACAGGACTTTTGTTTGCATAAAAGACATTAGTTTATACGTAAGACATTTGTTATAAAAGACATTTGATTTATACCTGGCATTGTTTATACATGACATTGGTTTAAACAAGACATCTCAATTGTTGGCTCATGGTAAGTGATTTAAATGACGAGACGTGTGTAATATGATAAAAGCATGGTGGATACGCCGCTGGTACTTCCTATATATAAGTGCTTACATTATATTACATAACGTAGCGTTATCTAAACCACTTCAAACAAAATACAAGACATGACATGTGTTTATACAAGGCACGAGTTATTTTGGTTATTAAGTTAACCATGCATCATTTCTTTTAAATCATTTGATTTTCATATGATTTCATACAAGAAACATTTTTGTAAAGGATCATGGCTACTTTTGTAATAGTTGAACACTTCTTTTAACTTTCAAAGCCATTAATCTTCATCACAAAACCTATGTTACTCACAGGTATATTTTATGTTGACATTTTATTTTAACATATGTTTCATGAGCTAATCTTTGACTTTGAGCATGCTTCACACAGGGCGGGACTTGGGCCTTAGTGACTTTAAAATTTGCAAGATAATTGTTATGTTTTTTATTTCATTCTCCCAAGACATGTAAACAATTAAATTCAATAATACAAAACTTTATTCCCATGTGTTGTGAAACAATAGTTCTGTGACATGACTCCCCGACGTTTCTCCATGGTTTGTTGTTTTATCGCGGTCGGGGTGTTACAGAAATGATTGGCATCAGAGCTCATGGTTATAGGAAATTAGGTTATTAGTAATATTTTGACCTAGACTATAACCTTCCTAGGTCCCTAACACAAGTTATCTTGTGTTTAGATCTTAAAACAATACCATCACTTATCCTTAGTTGATTACCAAAACAAATTCACAAGTTACAAATTCATTTTGAAAATCAATCATCTATCCCTAGATGATTTGTTCTTAGGCTTCATGCCTTCAAAGTTTTCAAAATCTCATCAAAGTTTGGGTTTTAATAATGTGAACACGTGCAATCTGGAAGGGTGGATGCCTGTACCCTGAGTTTTCTATCCCGCATTATCGGACCAGTCACTCTTACCTTGGAACTCTTGGGGTGAGTGTCCACTTATAGGCTAAAGGATGTCTTCGCGATACATTATAAAGACTCATTTACTTTGATTAGTCACTATGTGTCATTTCTTTGTTTTAGGTATAAACAGATGATCACAATCCTTATGTTTCGTCGACATTTTTAATATTTCCGTTTGACTATTCAATATCAATCTCACTCGTTTTCTCTCATATTTCCTTCTCTTTTAGAATGCCTCCTCATCAAAATGCTGCTTAGGACGCCGATATGGCGGCAATGATAGCTCAGTAGATAGCTGTTGTGCTACCAAATCTTGTGACTCAATTAAACTAAGCCAACAATAACAACACCAATGCACCTATTTCGTGCAACTTTAAAAATTTAATTCGGCTAAACCACTCAGATTTAGTGGTTCTAAGGGAGCTACGGGCTCCTACAGTGGTTTAAGAGTCTTGAGAGCACATTCCGTCATGTTCAATGTCCGAATGAGCGCAAAGTAGAACTTGCTTCGAGTGTATTCCAAAAGAGGGCGCTCACGTGGTGGAATGGAGTGGTGAGAGATAGGAGTGCTGATGTTGCAATGGCTCATACGTGGGAAGAGCTTCGAGCTCTTATGATGAAGGAATTCTGCCCAGCCACGAGCAAGATGAAGAATTCTGCGCCCGGCAAGAGCACTGAGAACGATTCCACGACCTAAAATAGGATAGTGGAGAACATCGTGCCTACACTGACCGTTATGAGGAGCTAAGTTTGTTATGTCCTGCTATGGTCACGCCCTCGGATAAGGCTATTGAAAAGTACATTGATGGCCTTCCTGGTCCAGTTCAGGATATATCACTGGTAGTAACCCTGCTACAGTCAGACAGGCTATCGAGTTGGCTGCAACCCTGACTGACTCGCAAGTCAAGAAGGGTAAACTTTTTCGCAAAGGCAACAAGAAGCAATCTACCAAGACTGCACAAGGGAAACAAAGGGAAACAAGGCCAAAACCTCCAAGAAGTCTAGGAAGCGTAAAGCTTCCAAGAATTTAGTTGTTGTTACACAACCCAACCAAGTTGCTCCTAATCAACTAGCACAGCCTCCCACTAAGAGACAATATGTCGGCACTACACCTCTGTGCAACAAGTGTGGTATCACCAACCCCATCTACCATGTCGTCATTGTACCAATTGTGGATGATCTGGCTATCTGGCCCACACTTGTCGTTTTGCTCCTGCCCCGAATTAAGTGGTTTGAAATCCTATTCAACCACAAACCAATCCTGCACGACCCTACTACCCACCTGATCCTGCTACAATTGTGGTGATCTTACTCACTACCGAAACAACTGCCCGAAGCTAGTTAATGCAAATCCAGCCTGGGGACGAGCATTTAACATAAATGCTAATGAGGCTTGTGCTGACAATGACGTGGTTAATGGTACATTCCTTGTCATAATCAGCCTGCTTCTATTCTTTTTGATTCGGGTGCCGATAGGAGTTTTGTATCCTAAGATTTTGAGCCTTATCTTTCAACACCACGAACCAAACTAGGAAACCCCTTAACAGTGGAGATAGCTAGTGGTGGACCTCTTGTACTTGATTCTGTTATTCATAATTGCCAATTGAACCTCAATAACCATGTTTTTTCCATTGACCTCACACCAATGCAACTTGGGAGTTTTGACGTCATAGCAGGAATGGACTGGTTAACCAAACACCATGCTGAAGTGATCTGTTTTGATAAGATTGTTCACATCCCTCTTTTGTCTGGTGAAATCCTAGAAGTTCGTGGAGAGAAACCCTCTCATAGCCTTAAACTCAAGACATGTACCCAAGCCCAAAAATACCTATGAAATAATTATGTAGCCTTTTGGCACATATCGTAGAGGAGAAAAGCAAGGGTAAGAGTATTCAAGACATCCCGAGATTTTCTTGAGGTGTTTCCTGAAGAACTACCTTGTTTACCCCCAGCACGTCAAGTCAAGTTTCGTATAGACCTTGTACCTGGTGCCAACCAAATTGCTAGATCCCCTTACTGTCTTGCGCCGTCTAAAATGCAAGAGTTTTCAAAACAACTCCAACAACTTTCAGAAAAAGGATTTATCGTCCGAGCTTTTCACCTTGGGGCACTCCTGTCATATTCGTGAAAAAGAAGGATGGATCCTTTCGCATGTGCATCAATTATCGTGAGCTCAACAAACTCATGATTAAAACTCGATATCCCCTACCTTTTATTGATGATCTTTTTTATCAACTACACAGTGCTACATGTTTCTCCAAGGTTGATCTGCGTTCTGGGTATCATCAACTTCGTGTACTCGATGAAGATATTCCCAAAACTGCTTTTCGCACTCGATACGGCCATTACGAGTTCACTATCATGCCTTTGGTTTGATAAATGCTCCTGCCGTCTTCATGGACTTAATGAATAGGGTTTGTAAACATTATTTAGACAAGTTCATCATTGTTTCATTGACGACATTTTGATTTATTCGAAATCCCGAGCCGATCAAACGTCATCTTCTTCTAACGAGGGAACTCCTAAAGAAAGAACAACTTTATGCTAAATTCTCCAAGTGTGAATTTTGGCTGAAGGAAGTTCAATTTTTGGGACACGTTGTCAACGAACAAGATATACATGTAGATCTCACCAAAATCGATGCGATTAAGGATTGGAGTACACCTACTACTCCTACCGAAGTTCATTCATTTCTCGGTCTAGCTGGCTATTACTCCCGCTTTATCGCAAACTTCTCCAAGATTAATAAACCTTTTGAGTGGGGACCCAAATAAGGTGAAGCGTTTTAGACCTTGAAACAAAAGCTTTGTGATGCTCCTATTTTATCCTTACCCAATGGCAATGACAACTTTGTCGTATATTGTGACACATCGAATCTAGGTCTTGGTTGTGTTCTAATGCAAAAAGACAAAGTAAAAGCCTATGCATCAAGATAATTGAAAATCCACGAAGAACTACACAACTCATGTTCTTGAGTTAGGTGCCGTTGTTTTCTTTCTCAAAATTTGGAGACATTACCTCTATGGTACAAAATGTGTGATTTTCACTGACCACAAAAGTCTCCAACATATTCTTAATTAGAAAGAACTGAGCATGAGACAACGACATTGGGTTGAACTTCTAAACGACTATGACTGCGAGATTCGCTACCATCCTCGTAAGGCGAATGTCGTAGCTGATGCTCTTAGTCGTAAAGAACGTGCCAAGCTACATTGTGTTCAAGTCCGATCTAATATCCAGACACGTATTTTTGAAGCCCAACGGACTTCTGTAACCCAAGGTTTGTTGAAAAATGAACTACTCCATCATCTCTAGCTTCAGCTTGAAACAAAAGATAATGGGTTACTTTACTACATGAACTGTTTATGGGTTCCAAGCCAACACAATCTCCGCACCCTATTGATGAACGAGGCTCACAAATCTCGTTATTCAATTCACCCTGGTGTAGACAAAATGTACAAGGATCATCGTACCCAATATTGGTGGCAGGGTATGAAGAAGGATATTGCCTTATACGTATCCAAATGCCTAACTTGTTTTAAAGTAAAGGTAGAACATCAATATCCATCTGGTTTGCTTGAGCAACCAGAAATTCTAGTTTGGAAATGGGAAAATATTGCTATGGATCTAATCACCAAACTACCACATACATCTAGAGGTCATGATGCCATTTGGGCAGTCATTGATTGTTTAACAAAGTCAGCACACTTTTTGCCAATTCGTGAGGATCAATCTGCTGACAAACTTGCGAAGATCTACGTTGATGAGATAGTATCTCGACATGGTGTTCCTTTGAACATCATATCGGACCGGGATGCTCGATTCTCATCTCACTTTTGGAAGACCATGCAATCTACCATGGGAACCAAACTGAACTTGAGCACTGCTTATCATCCTCAGACGGATGGACAATCCAAAGGACGATCCAAACATTAGAGGATATGCTTAGAGCTTGTGTGATCGACTTTGGTGGTAGTTGGGATTCGCATCTACCTTTGATCGTATTCTCCTACAACAATAGCTATCACTCCAGCATTAACATGGCTCCTTTCGAAGCTCTATACGGTTGAAAATGCCGTTCACCTGTCTGCTCGAATGAGGTTGGTGAAGCTCAGCTCACTAGACCAGAACTCATTCTAGAGACTACAGACAAAGTCAAGAAAATACGCGATAACCTTTTGACAGCTAGAAGCCGTCAAAAGAATTATGCCGATCAGCGATGCAAGCTCTTGGAATTCCTAGTTGGTGATCACGTCCTTATCAAGGTATCCCCTTGGAAAGGTGTCATTAGATTTAGAAAGAAAGGAAAACCTGCACCTCGATATGTGGGACCATTTAAGATCTTTGAGAGGATCGGAAAGGTGGGCTACAAACTTGATCTACCTTCTAAGCTTGGGAGTGTTCATCCAACTTTCCACGTGTCCAATTTGAAAAAGTGTTTGGCTGATGAAAACCTCCACATCCCTCTTGATGAAATTCGCATTGATAACACAATGCACTTTGTCAAGAAAGTTGTGGAAATATTGGACCGTGAAGTCAGGAAACTCAAACACAAACGCATACCAATTGTTAAAGTTCGCTGGGAGTCCAAACGTGGCCAAGTTTACCTGGGAACAAGAGGATAAAATGAAGGAAAAATACCCACATCTTTTCTCACAAGTTTCCTCTAATTGAATTTCGGGATGAAATTTCCTAAAGTAGGGGAGACTATACATTTGTACATTTTTAGTCATTGAACAATTTTGGAACATTTTCGTATTTAATAAAATCTTGTGTTTTATTTGCGAGAATGTATATTTATTAATCATTATACAATCCCGGAAATTTTTATTCAATAAAATCTTGCATAGAATGCCAAAATGTCAATCATTGCAAAAATTGATCATTTTCGTGTTCGATAAAGTTTTATACTTTATTTATGAAACATGTAACGTACAATCAATGAACTGACATCCATGACATTTCCGGACAAAATCCAAGTTACACATGCCTTAACGCCTTTATATAACCTAAATATTAGTTTAAGAGGGGTTAAAAATAATAAAACACAACAATACAAGTCCAGGGGCCAAAATTGTCAAAAGAAAGTTTGCTTCATCACCAAGTTTGGCCACCTATCTCCATTTTTTGACACCTTGCACTCATTTTTCCACACTTAATTTGGTGTTAAGACATGTTAGGAAACTAATCCACACTTGGTAACACTTGTCATCACCTCCTTGATCCTAAAACACTATAAATACCCTTTGATTCATCCATTTTTTTTCACACCACTTCAAAACACTTCAAAGAAAAGTGTGAAGTTCTTCTTTCTATCCTTCTTGGAGCTTGTTTCCAGCCTTTGGAAGCCTCCTGTCTTGAGTTTCGAAAGTGTTCTTCAACAAAAGTAAGTACTCTTCCTAGTTCTTTCATTATTTTAGCTATTTTGAGCTAAAAGTCAAAAGATTTGCTTCCTGTTTGACTTTCAGTTCTGACCATTTTGGTCATGTCAAAGTTCAAATTGAACTTTGCAGAATAATTGTAATCACGAAGGTGTTAATCCCTTGCGATTGCACCTTCTGATTACCACGTTTAGTAGGCGAGATGACGAGTCAAAGTTTTACGAGTTAAAAGTAAAAAAATTTATAAAATGCATTTTACAACCAAAATATTTTAGGTATTAAAAACTTAAGGTTTTGACGCCAAATCAGTTTTATGACATTATTAGACATGTTCAAACATGTCTAACTCGTCATTTCTAGTTTAGTTCTTATTTCTTAGTCGTAAGTCGAGCGGTTTTACTACCGCTTTGACTTTCGAATCTGACCCGTTTGATCAATCTTAGGATTCGACCAAGCACATTTTTATGACCATAATAATTTAGGAAATAACCTCTGAGGTTATACCTTATAGTCCTATAGTTTGGTTAGTTATATGATGAGTCGATTTTATTTACTTTTTAAAATGCCGAAAACACCCTTTTAGTGCATAAAATGGTTTTAAACATGTAGGCCATAGTTTTGACATCTAAACTGATATTATAACATAATCAAACTTGTTTTGACAGATAAGACTCATCATAGGACTTATTTAACCATCAAAACCCTTAGTTACGCTTGCGACCCTTAAAGTGGCGTAAACCATGTTAACAAGTTGTAACTAGTCAAAGCACTTAGAAACTCTTCCAAATCAAATGTAAGGTATTATAAACCATATCATATGAGTCCCAACACTCGTTCTATCCAATCCTCCTATTAAAGTCTCGACACACTAACATAGTATTCCGATACATTAGGACACACTTGAACTCTTCAATCCTTGAGCTTTGTTTGAACATTTAAACAAGACATTTACGCAATCCCAAGTTAGTACATAGCCCCCTCTTTTACGTTTTCAAATGTTTTGGGGTGATTCATATGTGTCTTTCACTACTTTCTTGTTTTCATGACATTATACATGTTTTTCTTATTTAGTACATATAGTACATGATTTCAAAGACATTTTGCTTCATATTTTGACTTAGCATACCTAGTACACGATTTCAAGACATTGCTTCGTAGTTGACTTAGCATACTAGTACATGATTTCAAAGACATTTTTGCTTCATATGTTGACTTAGCATGCCTAGTACATGATTTCAAAGACATTTTTACTTTGTATGTTGACTTAGCATACCTAGTACATGTTTTCAAAGACATTTTTGTTTGGTATATTGACTTAGTATGCCAAGTACATGATTTCAAAACATTTTCATGACATGCTTACATTGTTCAAGACATATTGGTGCGTTGAATATACAATGATACATTCATTAACATGATCATGCCGACCGGTAGTATGTAATGGTACCACAGGATTGATAATCTCGTTCCCGCTTCCTAGGTTTATTTGGAAGTGACTTTAGGGAATGATAGAATCTGATGAACATTTGTTAAACCTTAGTCTTTATAAGGGTTTATCCGACAGTCAACAAAGCTTGAATGTATTCGACAACAATCCATATATATGTGTCCGCACAATAAAAGCAATTGATTTAAAAGACAAGAGTTTTTGTTTAAACTAGACCTTTGTTTATTCAAAACACCTGCTTTATACAAGATATTTTGATAAGAGAGACATTTTGGTTATTTTATACAAACATTTATTTTAAGGTTTAAACAAGACTTTTGTTTGCCATAAAAGACATTGCTTTATACATAGACATTTGTTTATAAATAACATTTGGTTTACACAAGACATTGGTTTATACATATACATTTGTTTATAAAAGACATTTGGTTTATACATTACATTGGTTTAAATAAGACATCTCAATTATTGGCTCATGGTAAGTGATTTAAATGGCAAGACGTGTGTAATATGATAAAAGCATGGTGGATACGTCGCTGGTACTTCCTATATATAAGTGCTTACATTATATTACATAACATAGCGTTATCTAAACCACTTCAAACAAAATACAAGACAAGACATGTGTTTTATACAAGGCACGAGTTATTTTGGTTATTAAGTTAACCATGCATCATTTCTTTTAAATCATTTGATTTTCATATCGGTTCATACAAGAAACATTTTTGTAAAGGATCATGGCTACTTTTGTAATAGTTGAACACTTCTTTTAACTTTCAAAGCCATGAATCTTCATCACAAAACCTATGTTACTCACAGATATTTTTATGTTGACATTTTATTTTAACATATGTTTCATGAGCTAATCTTTGACTTTGAGCATGCTTCACACAGGGCGGGACTTGGGCCTTATTGAATTTAAAATTTGCAAGATAATTGTTATGTTTTTTATTTCATTCTCCCAAGACAATGTAACAATTAAATTCAATAATAGAAAACTTTATGTACCATGTGTTGTGAAACAATAGTTCTGTGACATGACTCCCCGACATTTCCGCCGCAGTTTGCTGTTTTACGCGGTCGGAGTGTTACAGATGATTGGGATTGGATTTGAGACTAGTTAGCCTAAGAATGCTAACATGTCAATGAAGGGTATATATCAACATGGGTAGGGTTATCCATTAACTCTAAAGGATTTATTCGAAACAGGGAGGTATATATTTGAGTATAGGGTACCTCATAAAAAAAAATTCACACATGCTTGGTAGAATTACTGTTAATTTTATTCTAAAAAATATAACGTATGTATAAAATGAAAGTTTTGTCCTTTTAAAACTAGTAAAATATAGTAAATATATTTAAATGAGTAGAAACGTCGACGAGTACCCATAAAATATCTTAGCATAACTTGGGGTTTTAGTGTTAAAATAACTTTGTCACTATTCAAAACAAATTTTTGAAAAATCATCTACAGTTTTCTTGAATTCCAAGATTCCAAATCTTATTTTGTAAATCACTAGCAAAACGTTTATCTATTTATATTGCATTCACAAAAATTCTGTACTAAGGTTAAAACAAATAACTAAACAAAATGAATCGACGTAAGAATCCGATTCATGAACAATGGGGAAATACCAAGGGAAGGCATTTAGTTCAATTGGATTCAATGAGGGATTATTTAGCGACTACCGCTACGATAGGAAATGGGTTCCATTCTCGCAGCAATTATAATCACTAGCCTAGTTGTAAATAGAAATTTAGAACCTCCAACCAAACGACATACCTATTGAGAAAATGGTAAGACTACAAAAAGGCAGTCAACCACTTGAAGGAACTTCACCGCAAACAACAAGGGCAAATTACCACATTGTGGGGCGTTGTCGCAATCGCTCTAGTTAGCGTTCTATCATTTAGGGGATCAAGTCTCCATAAACAACTTGAGACTTTAGAATAGGTTGTGACCATTAGCTCGACTCAGAGTCCATTAAGATTCTCATGCACTGCAAATTATGATTACGTGTGCACCCGTAATAATAACTTACCTTGCATGATCCTCTGAGCATCCTCCTATTCTGAGCTTTTAATCAACTAAAAAAGAATCACTCAACAGGGCATCATTGAGATAGCTTTGTTTGGGTGCGTCCTCACATGTAGGAAGTCACTTTGGACATCGAGAGAATAGTCTTCCAATCACTTGGGCTCGGTAATTAGAAACATTCCAGCGAGCTGCTAAATAGGCGTTCCCTACTTGTTAGTGAGAGTGACTGGTGCAGATGCAGGGACTAGTAGATCACAAACAGTGGCGATGTGACGATCGGATACCATGGAGTGTCGAGAAACACACAGATACAAGTAGAGACTGAGGATGAAAATTTTGTGACAACAATTATTCATACGGAAACGTGAGGCATATCATGCAATGTGGATGCATATGCAAATGCACTAACTATGTTCATGCAATGAGATAAATAATTATATAGCACATATTTTGTTACAACGTTATAATATAATTATTATAATTTGAAATCATTATAATTTTGTAATGTACTCTAGAGACCTGGTTGTCCATCATACATCATTCTACTTCAATGTTTCCATACCTTCGTTGTAGGACTTTTGTGTTGGTCTTTGAGAGTGCTCTCGTTAAATTCATTTATGCTCGTGTACTGCTTCATTAAGATTATGTTATAAAAAAGGAAAAAAGAAATAAAACTCAATATCTATTAGCTGTATCCAATCACACAAAGTCACTGGTCATATTGGATTTTTTTAGCACTACTGATACAAATGCTTTTAGTTAATTCGTTTTGAAGATGTTGGCAGCGTTAAAAGGGCAACACCCTCTTTGCGTGGTCCAATGAAGTCTCCTTGGTGGGTCGAACGGGAAGAGCTCTTGGCGTCAGTATTGACCAGGAAAATGATTATGTTAGGTAAGAGCCTGGAGACCGGTTTTGATCAATTTGGTTTATGAAAACTATGAACCAAAACCCAAGTAATGTCAATACCACCACAATGAGCCTATGTAGGCACCTTGTATGTGACTTCTTAGAGTAAACAAGTGGGTTTACTTTCAAACGATAAGCATTGGTTTGAAGAAAAACGAAAATGGTTGTAACAAAGTGTTTTGAGAATGTTGGGGGGGTGGCATGAAATGACTACAAAATACATAAAACCATGGTATGATAATATGATAAGTCTAAAGCTCATTCATAATTGTTGTAATAAGGGACCATTCATCTCATATGTGGTTGTCTACCCACATTAGAAGCTATACACTTTATAAAGTATTTATAGCAAAAACCTTTTGTCTTGTTGGCATGAGCCTTTTGGAGTATTGAGGATGACAAAATAAATAAAAACAAAATATGAGATTTTTTAAAAGTAATTCTAGTGGGGTTGCAAAGAGTATACACATGAGCCTAGTATGCATCTTGTATACAACTAGTTAAGAGCATTTATCAATGAGAATATCAAATCAAACCAATAACCATTGAAAATGCACTATGATGACATAATCTCTAAATAAGCATCAATACGGATATGATAAAATGGTATTCGTGTTTATAGTTTTCTTGATATCTACAAAACCACGCACATGCATATTAATCGAGGCGACTAGGATTAATTTGGAGATACTCAAGTTCGATCTTGGTGTGGTTAGTTAGTATAGGTTTCGATGTAATTTAGGGAAGTAGGATTAATTTATTGTTAAAAAAACGTTCAAATGAGGAATAAAGACATATGATCAATACTTTAGTGGTTCGTGCTTCTCGAAGCCAAGAATTACTTCATTAGTAAGTTTACCAATAACCACATTGTTTGAAAATACAATCCATAATATTTTCTTATTAAGTCTACCAATGTTATTCCTTTGGTACACTCACAATTTTTTAGTACATGGTCGTAAATGAATTAAATCGAACCGAACAAAATGTAGTCTTGTTGATAATCGTACGTTTATCATTAAACGTGTCACGAACAAATAATTCTTGTTCTTGTTAGTTCATTAAGTTATTGAGCTTGTTCATGAAAGGTTCCCAACACAAACAAACAAATGCCATTTAAAAAACATTTTTAATCTTGAAAATTAGACATAATCATCTTGTTAATAAACATAATTATTCTCAAATAAAGACACAAGTTAGACATAATAAGAATAACATAATTATCACAAAAGAATGTTTCGAGTATCCAAGTTTCAAATGACTTAAAATAAACAAAACAAAATAAACGACCATGAATAAACATGTTACCAAATGTTTATGAACACAACTTTGTTCGTGTTTGTTCATTTAATTAATTGAAAAAAAAATTCTTATTCATGTTTGTTCTTCCAACGAACTTTCGGTGTAAACAATTTGCTGAACGTTTGATACATTTACGGCTAGGGCTGCAAACGAACCAAACGTTCGGCGAACAATTCGTGAACCATTTGGTGGGAAGTTCGTTTGTGTTCTTTCGTTTATTAAACAAACAAACGCGAACAAGAAATTTCGTTTGTTTATTTAAATGAACAAACATGAACAGATATTGCATTCGTTTGTTTATGTTCGTGAGCATTTGATAACGTGTTCGCTTGTGTTCGATAACGTGTTCGCTTGTGTTCGATAGTTCATTAGTGTTTTTAGTTTTTATATTTATTTAAATATATCAAAATTCTGACAAATAATCTAATAAGTGTATTATATATTTTGTTCATGAACGATTGTTTGTGTTCGTTTGTTTCTATTTGTGTTTATGAATATTAGTTTGTGCTCATTTGTGTTCGTCAACGTTCGTTGCCTAAAATTAACAAACGAACACGAACAAGTTCATTTCCTTAACAAACGAACACAAACATAAAATCTCATTTGATAAGTGTTCGTGAACGGTTCGCGAACACATATATTTTTAACAAACAAACACAAACAAAGTCTTATTTATGTTCGTTGTTCATTTGGATCCCTGTTTACAGCCATAGTAATTACCTATGATTGCAAATAACAAAACTATATGGGCCTAAAGTGCAACTTACTTGTTCTCCAAGTTCCAACAACAAAACCCTCCTTTTCAGTACATAACTTGATCTCGTTTTCAAGAACATTCATAAATTCCGAATCTTTGCTCTGTACTTTCGTCTTCTCCTACGTTGTCCTCTGCCTTTTGATCCACATAAACCTCGTACATCAACGAACAACACCCCTCAATCTCTCTTAAAGATACCCAAATCAGGTAATACTCCGATCCCCATCTGAGAATCATTCTAATAATGTTTTAATCACTTGAATTAGACCCTTGATTTGAGTTTTTAGTTACGTTAAATTCGATATTGGTTCTTTGTTTCTCACTTATTATGCATTGTGATTTCGAGTGATAGATCAACTGTAGTAATCTTGTGAGATCTAGTTTTGGTTTCAGTAGTTTTCAGTTTGGTGCTGGTTGTTTGGAAAGTGTGGATATTGTTTGATCTGGTACCTGGGCTTTGTTTAGGTTTGGTTTTTCTTTATTAGTGTTTGGTCATTATTGGCAACCATTGTAGTTGCGTTGAACGATAATCAACAAATTATTCTTACGGAAAAACATGTGTGAGGGGCTTGAATGTTTGATTCTAGAATTTGAATATGAAGTCGAAGATTTAACACGTGGTAACAGAGGCGCTAGGTGCATTTGAGGTGCAAACGGTGAGCCTTGGGCCAAGGCACATGGCGGTTATAAAGAGAGGGCTTTTTAACATGGTGCACAATATAATAAAATGACAGGTTTTAAGTGATTCTAGTCTTCTAGACATGTTTTCGGCTAGTTTAGGGCTAGTTTAGGTCGGTTCCAGGCCATTGTTTCAGATTTGCGTGGAACGTTTTTTCCAGAATTTGGCTGGAATGTGCCCATGTGAGGTTTCATATACGAAAGACACTTTTGCTGCGCTGGGATGCGCGTCGTAGGCTCGTAGCTGTGGCGCCTTTGGCGTCTTTGAGTACTATGGATTAACTGGGGTTGTTACACAAACAAATAAATATACCCGATATAATCCTACTCATATCAGAGTTATCAGTAGGATCTGGGGAAGGTATGATGGGGCAAATCTTTTTTAAAATCATTTTTTTTATTAACATGGATGTTGGTAATCAGTAAAACTTAAAGTTCTAAGGATTAAATATGTTTGTGGCATTGATCTGATTGTTTGTTATATTTGTTTATGGTTTCGTTTACCATATATGTTTTACAGATGGCAATGCAAGCAGAAAATCCTGCTGGTGTTCTTCCGAGTGCTCAAGTTGTTGGCAATGCATTCGTGGAGCAGTACTACCATATTCTCCATCAGTCTCCTGAATTAGTTCATAAGTTTTATCAGGATTCAAGCATCTTAAGCAGGCCAGACGCAAACGGCCTGATGAGTTCCGTGACAACTATGCAAGTGAGTTCCTTCTGTTTTTAACTCGTTTTGAGGAGATATTCAACTGTCAAGTCATGTTCTATTCTTTTGTCACCCTTACGTTTTATACACTTGGTCCTTTATCATAGAATTTACAAATAAACCTTATCTAGATTATATTCTACATATATAAATCCCAAAATTACCATGTTATAGAAAGATTATAACTTAGAACAAAAAGTTTAAAAGCTTTGTTCTTTCTAACTGATTAAACCAGGCGATTGATGAGAAGATCCAGTCCCTTGATTACAAGAACTATAAGGCAGAGATTAAAACGGCAGATGCACAAGATTCACATCAGTCGGGGGTAATCGTTCTAGTGACCGGATGCTTAACTGGGAAAGACAACGTCAAAAGGAAATTTGCGCAAACGTTCTTTCTTGCTCCACAAGAAAAGGGCTACTTTGTTCAAAATGATGTATTTAGGTATGTTGATGAGAGTGAACCACTGGAGAAAACTTCATCTGTTGAGAATATTGTAGACAGCGCTCCAGCAGATCTAGCCGTAAAAAGTTCAGGTGCGTGTCAAGTACTTCAGGTGATGTGATTAATATCTAAAGGTGGCCAAATGGGCCAGTCAAAACGGTAGTGGCTTAGCTTAACACCTTGTGGTCCTGAAATTGTAATGCTTTGCAACTAATTATTGTTTCAAATATGGTTACAAAAACTGTATAATTTTAATTAACTGACGTTTTGAATAAAGCAATATAGGAGGTTAAGCATCAAAAATACTTTTTGGGCGACCTTTGACCCGTTTTCTCTCGAGCTACATTTTTTTTATATCATAGCACGTAAAGAACCAACAATTATTATTCTCTTGAACGGGGAAAATTAGGTCTAAGGCGTACTTGCATGTATCTTTATGTTGTCAGAGGTGACTCATGTTTCAGATGATAACCCCACAAATGAGACCGCAACAAACATGGCAACCGAAGATCTTAATATCAGGCCAGAAGTTTGTGACCCTGAGGATAAAGAAGGATCAGGGTCGGGTCTTGAGGAAGAAGTTGCGGATGAACCTGCTCCAGTTCAGAAAAGCCCAAACGTAACGAGTCCTGTTCAGAAACCAGATTCTTCTGCAACCCTAGATGAGAAGAAATCATATGCTTCAATTGTGGGTTTATGCTTGTTAAATAGTCTAATTTCACTCTTTTCTTTTAAATTCTTTCGTTCAGTTTATTGATTTAACGGAGTTCACAGGTGAGGGTAACCAAGATTTCTGGATCATCGGGTACTGGTCATGGTCAAACGGGCAGTTTAAGGTGGGCCCCTGCTAACACTGATCAACACAAATCTAGGCCCGCAAAGCCTTCTCCAGAACCAGAAACATTAGTCCCTGTGGTCGTTAATGGTCCTGAAAGCAACAACGTTAATGATGATGGTAACAAACTTATTATATTTCTAATCTTTTGATTTTTGTGATCGTGTGAATAGAACCATTGATTTAGTTTCAGTATATCCAAAAGTTATTTAAGCTTGTGAGATTCGGAATCTAAGTAGTAATGTTGATTGACTGGATTAACCAGAAGGTCACTCCATATATGTACGGAATTTACCAATGAATGCAACTGTCGCACAACTGGAAGAGGAATTTAAAAAGTTTGGGCCCATAAAAAGCAACGGTATCCAAGTCAGAAGTAATAAGGTTTGCTTCCGTACCGTCACGTCTTTCATCGCGATGAAGTTTTGTAGTTTCTTGTATGTAACCCGTCTTCTTGTTTTCAGCAACAGGGATTCTGTTTCGGATTTGTGGAATTCGAGTCATTGGATTCCATGCATAATGCTATCAAGGTATGATACCCTGCAAGTATTCTGTCACTCTTTCTCCTTGACATGAGTTTCTGTTAATATATACTTGAGTTTCTGTTAATATTGCTTACGATTCGAAATTAACTTGCTTCCAGGCACCTTCCATCACAATCGGAAACCGTCAGGTGGTAGTTGAAGAAAAGAGAACTACAACCCGAGGTATCCATGAGTTCCTTTACGTTGTTTTTATCCAAAATATCCGATTCATCACCCATCTAAACGAGTCCATGCTACATTGGTTTCTCAGTTGGCGGCAGTGGTGGTGGAAGAGGGCGCTACTCCTCCGCAAGAGGTGGTGGTTTCAGGGGTCGCGGTGGTTACTTTGGAGGCCGAAGTTTTGGCAGAAATGAGTTTAGATACCAAGGCGAGTTTCCCAACCGTTCGAAGGGTCCAACAGGACGAAATTCAGAGGTCTATCAACGAGTTGACCAGAACAATGGCGGCCGATACATTCATCAACCAAATAAAGAATCCAATTCCACACAGTAATCACAAGCAATGAGGCCTCCAATCAAAATTTTGACGATAAATTTAGATTTGTTGTTTATTTTATTTTCAAGTTGCACAAAATTTAACCTTTTTATAGACTATGGTGTTTGATTTGGATCTTTATAGCACCCTTTTTGCTAAAAGTAGAATTATTTTTTTACAGGGTTAAATATTATAAAAGTCAAATCTATTCTTTGAAAGAAAGACAAAAATAGCGACTTGTTATTTAACGAGTCACGATTTGATGAAAGTGTGTAAAATGCTGACAAATTTTATCCTATTCAATTATATACATTTCTGCGTGATAGAATAATTGACAAGATAATTTCACATAAAATAAGGGTTTACATGACATGGGGAATTACATATATCCCCTGCATGATATGCACGAGCTAATAAAAGGTCATTTAAATCGTCTACGTATGTGTAACGAGTGTGCCAGTAGTCTATCCTTATCTTTGATTTTACATATGCATGTATGGCTGAGGTTATTGTAAAAAGAATGTGTTTTGTAGGAAGGAATCTGCATCTTTGGATCTATCTAATGGTAGAGATCATAATTGCAAAAGTATAATTAGTGTTTCCCATTAAATTAATTTTTTTTTAGATTAAGGGCATAAAAGTAAATTTTGTAGGAAGTGTAGAAAGAAAATCTATAACCTTTGATCTATCTAATGGTTGAGATCATAATTACAAAATTGTAAATAGTGTTTATCATTAACTATTAATTTTCATGATTAAGGATATAAAGGTAAATTTTATAGGAAGTGTAGGAAGAAATTTACACCCGAAAAAAAAATTCAAGGGTATCCCTATTGTTTTACCTAGAGTCGTCCTTAAGAATTCAAGAGCCCGGTGTAGCTAGTGAAATGGGCCCTTGTAATTTTTTTACCTAGGGAGGTCGTTCTTGAGAATTAAAGAGCCCTTAGGGACCTGAGCCGCGAGCAAAAACTGGCACACACAACACACACATATATATTATATATATATATATATAGTGAAAGGTTTAAATACAAAAGACTTTTAACATGTGATGGTATGCAATCACCAATATATATATATATATATATATTGAAAGGTTTAAATACAAAAGACTTTTAACATCTGATGGTACGTGATCACCAATATAACATGCGTAATAATGCAACTAATGTGTGTAATTATAATTAGGGTTAACCAAACTCATGCGTAGTTATGTATTGTAACGTGCGTAATTTTGCATTATAATGTGCGTATTGTAAAAATGAAGTCACGTACCGTCGCACTTTAAGGGGTTAGTGTACGTTCACATTCCCCTATATATATTATAATTACTTGGCTAAAGAGCTATGTATTACACTGGTTGAATAAAAAAAATATTAATAATTAGCAATAAGATTTAGAAATTATAATATGATACTTTGATATAAGATATAACTAAAATTAGGTAGTAATTAGGTATAGATGTGTGAAACTAATTTTGAAAATAAATTAACTCTTTATAATCCATACTTAATATAGAGTGTCGATCACTAATAAAGTGAGAGAACGAAAACTATTTAATCATAATATTCAAAATAGAATTTATTTTTATATTCTATATCATACGTTAATTATATTTTTTTATTATTGGGTGCACCAAACACATCAAGAACATAATTTTATATAAAACTTTAAATGTTATTTAGAAATTTTATAGATAATATTTAGTTTGTAATAAACTAACAATACTAACTAACAAATAAAGAAACAAAAATGATTAATAAACTAAATCTAATACTTAATAAAATGATAAATAAACAAACAAATAAATAAAACCTTTAAAAAGCAATTAAAAAACAAACAGAAAAGCAAAACAAACGTCTACTATAACAAATTAATATTGACTTTATATTAATATAAGTTAGGCTACGGTATGGAAGCTACCAGTATCGAAGAGGGTAGTCTTTGGAGGATGACTCTCCTTGTCAGGGTCGTGTAGGATGGATGTGAGGATGTGGCTATATATATATATATATATATATATATAGGGGAAGGTTTATTTGAGAAAAAATTATTGTGAGAAGAAAAGAATAAATGGTAAAACATTAAATAGTTTATAACTCATCTCATTAATTATGTTATCTCTCATTAATAAAACAAAAACATTATATCCTACACATTTCAAAATTTATCCTAGATATATCTTATGTTTATCGGAATTTACCCTACACACATGTAAAAATACCCTACACGTTTCAAAGTTTATCATACACATACTAAAATTTATCCTACACATGTCGAAAATTGTCCTTCACCATAAATTATTTTATCTTTAAAAATATATATTAAAAAAATGAGTTACAAGTTTAATTAATTAGCTAATTAATGACAATTATAGATTTACACATATGCCCTTTTTCATAATATTAAATACACACATTAAATGAAGCAAATGAAGAATTTCTATTGGTTTAAAAGTTAATTCTTTTATTCTTACAAATTTTTTCTTCTCATTTAAACTCTCCACTATATATATGTTTGTATGTATGTATGTATGTATATATAGGTGTGTGTAGAGAAGAAGATAGAGAGAACCAGCAACAACATCTTGGGGAAGACATTCACGACACCAATGCAACCTCGGAAATAGTATTGAGGGGCATCACCAGGCCAGGCCGGACCTGGACGACCCCACACCGAGCAACCTTATGACTTGCAAGACTTGCTTTTGGTTTATGTTTCCAATGTTATATTAAAATAATAATAACATCATCTTCTTTAACGTTAAAAATGGTGCCGCTGCAAGTCTTTTTACTTCGATCGGAAAATTTTGTTGACCGGAAGTTTTTGTTTCATCTCAAATTATCTAAACGGCATTTAGGGGTATCTTAATATTTGTTTAGGGTATCCCCAATACATAAAACAGAGATTAAAAAAGAAAAATTATACTTCGCGAAGAAAGTTGAGGGATAGCCCGTGCAAGCCCTGGATCCCACGTAGATCCGTCTTTGTATCTAATAGTTGAGATCATAATTGCAAAATTGTAAATAGTGTTTACTATTAAACTAATTAATTTTCAAGATTAATGGTAGAAAGATAAATTTAGCATGTTTTAAATTTAAAAACTCCCTTGCAATGCACATACAAGTTCCTTCCGTCTTTTTTAAACATCAATAGCTTTTTATATTTAATTTTTTTAAATTACACTGTAATAATGAACATTTTATATTTTAATGCGAGTAAATATTGCTATACTTATATAAAGAAAAAAATACATTTCGATCGGATGTTTTAATCCATAGTGTTTTTTCTATATTCATACAATGGTGTTTTAATTGTATTGTGATTGTGGTGTTTTAAACAAATGAAAACATTGCATGTGATTCAAGTAATGATGTTTTTACATCTGGAATGATTATATTGCTATTCAAGTCATTGTATTTTAAGATCTGAATAGCAATACAATCATCCCCAGATGGTATTAAAACACCATGACTTAAATATCAATACAATCATTCCAGGTGTTAAAAAATCATGACTGTATTACTATTCAAGTCTTGGTGTTTTTGGAATATGTATGGTGTTTTATACCTGTAAAATAACTCCTAAAGCGGTTACAATCTTTCCAAGAAATTTATCTTCTAAAATAAAACCTAAAGCAGCTACAATCTATTTTATAATTAAATTGGTTTTTGAAGTTAATTACCATATTATCCTTAATCCATAAAATTAAATAATGGTACGCGTCATCTCCATAATATTTATTACATTTCTCACAAACGTCACCCTTTTTACAGAATCTTATGAATAGTAATACTACTATATATTAAAGGGTAAGTTATACTTTTCGCCTATATGTTTCTATTGAATTGCAATAGATACCCTTTAACTTCAATAATTACATTAACAATCATTTATTTGTAAAACCCATTATACCCTACGTCCTTTGGCCCTAACCAAGGCTTTACCTTCGACAATTGATCACCCCATTAATTCAACATAGCGATTTACATGAAATACATTTGATTGCTAAGTATGTTCTTATTGTATTTTAAAACTGAAACTCTCTATTTACATTTCATTAAATTGTAAAAGATGTAAAAATGTTTGGGTTAAAAATAAAAAAAACTGACAATAAAAATAAAAATAAAAATAACAAATAACAAATAACTCAAATATTTTTAACAATGCATCAAATAGTCGTATCAAAGCTTCAAGTGTTTGGTATTAAACAAGTTTAATTCAAGATTTCGGATAGTTAATTATACAATAAACATATTCAAAAACTTTAATATATTAAAATTCACCTTAAATAAGAATATGTAAGTTATATTTTTTTCCACACTTTTTACAATAATGCTTTCATTTTATTTACTATTTTCTAAACAATTAGATATGTCAAAACAGCAAATATACATTTAAACATTATATTTCACATTAAATTCTGTTTTCATTCACTAAATACTATATTGTAAAATCACTTTCAACACATATCCAAACACCACTTTAGCATATTTATGCTAATTTTATCCCTAAAAATCTGCAAATTCAAGTATCCAAACAATATACAACAAGATCACCTATAAAATCACACATATATACATACACAACTTTAACTTGACTTTTGCAAATTAGACACAAAATTTGAAGCTGCAAAAGCAGCAGAACCACCAACAACACAAACAAGAGCAACAACCACTTGTAGCCCAATCTCCCAAGGATACACCAAAAGTGGGCCCAACCCGAGTAGAGCCAAACTTAAGGTCAGCATAGCCGATGGTGTTGACGGGTCAGTGGCAGCTGATAGGACCCCGAGCTCTTCGGCTTTGGAAAGCAACCGAGTTTTTCTATTGAAGATAATGAAAAACCAGCCTTTTCTGCAGATGTAAGTAAACCGGCTTTTTCGGCCTTTGTTAGCAGTCTCAGTTTCTCAACATTTGTTAGCAGTTTGATATTTGATGTGGTGGTTGATCTTTTGGTTGCACCCATCATTGTTGCAGCCTGTGAGTTATGTGATACGAGGAAAGGAGACAGTTAGAGTGTGTCAGGTTGGTAACATTTTGATGCATTGTCTGGTACACATAAAAGATCGCATACTTTGCTCCATTATCGCTCAAGATCCATCATTTCTTCTGTTTAAAGCTTGGCTGGTTTTCTTGATGAGAAGTAGGCTTGGTTTTTTACAACTTAGTGGCGCTAAACAGTTAATGAAATGAAGAATCTAGTGTATTAAATAAACGGGTCATGTTCAGTTTAACCCGTTTAATTAAACAGGTCAGAGATCGACCCGATAACCTGTTTATGACCCCGTTTGACCATTTTTTTTCAACCCATCAACCCAATTAACACATTTACTAACTTAAATACTATCCGTTTGACATGTTTAGATAAATGGGTTAAACGGGCGTATTTAACTTGACCTGTTTAACGAATTAACCCGTTTAATTAAACATGTCGACTCGCCAACATGTTTAATTAAAGAGATCGAACCGCAACTTGTTTAACCATTTATTCAACCCATCAACCTAGCTAACATGTTTATAACTTGATTATTACCCAATTGTCACATTCAGATAAATGAATTAAACGGGTCGTGTTTGGGTTAACTAGGTTAACCCGTTTATTTTAACAGGTCGACTCGCCAACCTGTTTAATCAAAGAGATCGACTAAAGTTCATTTGAATCATTTGTACAACCTTTTAACATGTTTACAACTTGATTACCATCCATTTAACACATTTAGATAAATGGGTTAAATAACACGGTTACATAATTTTAAATCCTTTAGACATATAACATGGGTCATGTTTGGATTGAACATTTAACCCCTAACCCAACACGATTAACACATGTTACATGTTACCTCTGTAACAAGGGTACTAACACTATCAAACCCATATTCTCAAATCCCAAAACAAACCCCCCGTAATTACATTTATCCTATTCTTATCCACAAGTGAAGTTAATCAAGTTATATATATGACTGATATAACTTTCAAGAATCTTAGACCAAACCTAACATGTCATAGGTTCAAATCTTTCTGTCCTATTAAAGAAACACAGACAAAAGTGGAATCTACAATATTCATAACCTGCATTGAAAATTCACACAAGTAAACAAAGACTAACCTTAGTATACCCAAAGGTCTTTGTAGCAGATGTAAGAGGCTCCTGGGTGGCCATTGATGGAACCAAAATTGTCATATTTCTCCTTATGAGTTTTTCTTTTTTAATTATTTTGATGATGTTTGCTCTTTAGGCCAGTTTAGGGTACCCTTTGAGCTGATTTGAGTGATACAGAAAGAAACTACAGGGTTCTTGGATTGGAGTTGTCCACGTGTCATTATGTCATTGGTAACATTTGTCACCAAACTTCAAGATTTCTCACCATCCATGGATATCTTTATCTTGAATAATTGCTCCCCACTTGTAGCATTTGTCACCAAACGTACATGCCCATCTTTCTAATATCATATTCATAAGTCAGGATGTACCTTTTGAGTTTTGACAACTTATGTGATATGCCCACTTTCAAAATGACTATAGTAAGTACCTTTGATTTCATTTACACTAGGTTACTTGACCTTGCGTTGCGGCGGTACATTACCAGAAGCATTGGATTGGTATCGGTTCGGTTTGTTAAAGTATTGATACGATACATGCACTCCATATAGAAAGCAACACGTGTTTTACGTTGACCGAAAAGATAAAAACGAACACGTGTACCTACACCGACGGTGTTCAAACGATATCGATTGGTTCAAATTACCACAGTATTGATATCGATATTCATTTATCGTCACATACAGAGTCGCATTAGTGAAAAATTATTTAAACCATAAAAATGAATACAGGTCGTACCGATGTTGTTTGGTACAATACGATATCTACACGCTGTCAGTTTACGAAAAACAAAACAATAAAAATAAATACTAGTACTAAAATCGATTTTGTTCGTCCAGTTTCAGCTCGATTCACTACGGTAGTGGCATAATATCTGTTATCCGACAAGAAACCATAAAAATGAGTACAGGTACCGGTAATGATGTTGCTCAGTTAGGCTTGTTACGTTATGATAACACTATGGTGCCAGTTCATCAAAAGTAAAAAAACATTAAAAATAAATATCGATGTCATTACAAATGTTGTTTTGTCGTTTCGGTTCTTTGGTATGTTAACAACCCAATGGCCGTTATCAATAATTTTTTTATCATGATGGTGACAAAATATAAACACAAAACGCAAATTATTAGAAAAAAAGCAACATAAATGATGACTAAAATATTTTAAAAAGTAAATAAGTACATCAAAATAACAAACTACAATTCAACAACAGTTTTGGTTTGGTTTGATACAACAATGACACGATATCTATTTTTAATAAAACTCTATCGCAATATCGGAAAAAAATATAGTTGCGTACTTAAAATTTTAAAAATATTAAAATATTAGATAACAAGTTATTACAAAAATATTACATTGAATGATGAATAAAATATTTCAAAAAAGAAATAAATGGTTGGAAAATAGATATAAAGAGTTAATAAACAATCTAAAATATTAAAATGTAAGATCACTATTGATCATGAATTTCAATTCATAGTATAAAAGTATAAATGGTATAGACTAAATTTTCATTTTAATACATATGATTTGGTTAGATTTATTACTTCAGTTCAAAATGTTTTATTTATTTGTGTTCCCAATACTTGTATTTTTTTTCATTTTCGTCCAATCTACTAACATTATCTAAAAACCAATGTTTACTCAAGAGCATTTTTGTTACTTTACGCGTTTGTTTATTTTTCTACTTTTAATTAAAAATCATAAATTAAAATATTCATATTAATTATTATTAAGTAAATATGAATTAACTATATATTAATTTACAAATACACTTTCTCTCACAAAAACAATATTCAATTTTCTTTTGTGTTTAATCCTTTAAATTTTCAACATTTCATGTTTAACTTCTTTTCTTTTCTCTTCAACACTTTAACTTTTCAACCTTTCATGTTTAACTATTAGGGTCTGTCTGGTATAGGGTAATTGAATGTATGAGTGAATAGAATGGACGGGGTAATGGAATGGACGAGGGAATGCAATGGATTATTACCATTCCATGTCTTGTTTGGTTACCATGTGGGAATGGAATAAATTATCATTGTGTATTGTTTGTAGGCAAGAAAAACGAAGGAATAAAATCAGCGATGAATAGTTGTAACATTCTACAATTATTATATTATTCGTTTCCGTTTTTTTCGTATTCAACCATTGTAATCCGAGATTTATGATCATAATGGAATTCATTTTATTTTATTTTATTTTATCAATAATTGTTCAATCAAACATAGGTGTTATTCATATAATTATCAAGAAACGATTAAATCATTCAAAAATCAACTTATGTTGTGTAAATTCGATATTCGAGACTCAACCAATCAACTATTGTGTCATACTATATTTATAAATTATGTTGGAAACTCAAATTTATACAAATAACAAAAAAAAAGAAATGCATAAAACAAATAAGCCCATGACATTAGGCCCAAAAACAAAAAACAAATATATTAATGGGCTAATTTTCAACTTTCCATATTTCTTTCACCACCTTAAACCCTAATCTCTTCCCTATAAATACATACTCATTCCAACACTTTTCTTTGTCATTTTTCAAAGAATTCTTCTTCCATCTTGAAAGTGAGTTCCATCTCCTTTCACCTCCTTCTATTCTTCTTGTTTTTTTCTCTTGTTTTTTTGTGTTTTCATACTTCCCAACTTGGAGAAATCCTTTATGGAATGTCACTCAATGTTTGCCATGGTAAAAAAAGATGGTGCACCACCAAAATAAGGACCAATCTTGGGTTTATTTCTATAACCAACATTTCATTATTGTATGTCATTTATATTTTATACATGACCAACCAAGATCATCACCTAAGTTGATGATTCTTGGTGTAACAAAGGGGTACAATGGATGACAATTTATCCTACATCTATAACATGGTTATTACATTACTAACTCATTACTAATTACTATTATATTATCTAACTTATAATTATTATTCATGCCTAACCTACATAACATTATTAACTCACATATCATTTGTAAGTCCCAAACGGATCAAACAAGTATCGCTATCCTAATCAATTACGGAAATTATGATCAGGATGAAGAACAACTTGAATAACTTGAATATAACAACTTGCATACACCAGAGGATGTCAGATACAAGTTTTTGTGATCAACTCTCTAACCCCTATCAAGTGACCTAACACCTCTATTTATAGACATGACCAAGCCCAAAAATACAACCCTAGGCCCACTTGGCACTAGGAAGCCTAAACTAACCCAAAAGCCCAAATACAATATAAATGAATAAACCTTTAAGCTCCAAGCCCAACAATCTCCCCATAGGTTTCTTCATTTATCCTTCGGCGCGTCATCCACTCCCAAATGTCCAGCAATAATTCTAGCAACTGCAGCCGTCCAATCTTTGGCACACGCCTCATATAGCTCAGCAGTACGTATTTGATGAGAAGTTAAAACTTGTAAATCTTCATCATGGAAGCTGACCAGATCTACAACATCATTCACCCTGAAAGCCTTCTCTTTCGTCACTATCGCAACACTTTCGAACTTTGGATCGTATAACCAGAAGTTAAAGTTTATCAAAATTCCTCTTGGAAAGGTAGGAGCAACAGGAATCACCAACTCTTTATCTGTAGGAGGTCACATCACAGATTTGAATCGTTTGCCTGTGTGTGCATCACGAACTCCTTTGGCTGCTCTCAGATACGGTTCGGCAGTCTTCATACTCTTAAAACAAGTCCAAACCTCCCGTTCAAGTTTCTTAAAGAACCTCCAACCTGGTCCACGCGCTGTCATATCGTCGTCAGTGTACGAGCTCGTTAACAAATCTGTCAGTGCGACCTTAGTCCAAGTCTCAAACAGTGACTCTTTCGAATAATATTCTCTCGTTCCATCTTGGCATACAATGATCCACATGTTCTTGATATGGTCATACATCCAACTCAGCACTTTAGACTTGTTGCCCACCTTACTATAATAGCTCGACCCCAACTCCATTAGTATCTATCCGATTGATTTGTAGGATCTTTCAGCTGGAAGTTTTCGTCTAGAGGATTCACGTTCACATTCTTCATCAATACCATCTGCTTCTTCCTCGGATCTGTAGCGCGTTTCTGACTAGCAGTGAACTTCTTTCGGGATCATTCAAGTAATCATCAATACCAGCTTGACGTTTGGCTGCTAATTGCTCAGCCGCCAACCTCTGCTCATCGGTTTCTTCAGCCATACGTTGTTGTGCCGCACGATGACGGGTTTCAACATTCATAGGATCATCGGTCGAATCGCTAAACTCTCTGCCAAACTTGTTCTCTAACTTGCCCCTCAAATCAAAAAACATCACATCCCCCTGCAGCTGTTCGATAGTTTGCTCTCGAACATCCAAACGATTCTGCAGGGAGGCAATCTGGCATCCTTTAACATGGCCTCCTGTTCCAGTACCACAACCCGTTTCTTTAACTCAACGACATCCACCTCAGTATCATCATCATCACTGTCTAAACCCTAACTCAAACGCCCGCTTCTCAGATCTGCGTATATAATCGTCATCAATATCATCAGAATGACCAGCACCACTACCACCCGCTTCTGAACCTCATGCGCCCGATGAACTGCCTCCAAATTCCATCATTTGTAACGTTTGTGGCAGCAGGAATCGATACAACTGTAGACTGTGCAATGACAGGAATTGTGGGCTGTGTAGAAACAATAGGCGTGTTAACCATCAGAGTACAAGCAACCGATTATGTAACAATAACCTCAGCAGCAGTGCTCTCGACAGTAATAGATGTAATCAACTCAGAAGCAACAACTGTAACAGCAACTGGAGCCTCAGATGTACTCGTTGAAATGTTCGGCTCAGTTCTGCGTCTCTTGATCAACGGAACTTCATCTTCTTCGTCATCTTCATTAGGCTGAACAGTAGTAGCAACGGCAGATGGAATGTCAAGCGGGGGATCACCTTGTTTCTCTTGAATGTCCTTCAGTTGAGCAATCAGAGCAGCTAGATTCTCAGATGATAACTCTGGTAGAACAGGAGTTAATGTAGCATTGAATGCCTCAATATCATCCAGAAAGGCTTGTCCAACATCGTCTTCATCATCTGTAACCAAATCCTCGACTTCTATGTCTTTTTGCTTTGCCGGTATATCATGTTCCTCGGCTACAATCGCATTTACCGGAGGAGGAGGTGGTGGAGCATGCAGACCTATAACTTCAGAAAACTTGCCAAACTTCTTCAGAGGGAACCTACCTACAAATACCGTCTTCGAAGTATAATGATTCATCTTCATAGTTGCAAAAATGGTAGGCCCCATTGGCTTCATATTCAGCAAATTCGCGTCTGTAGCATCCTTAGCTAAATCGGGGTAACGAGCATCGAGAATCAGTTGGATAAACCGTGGATATAACAGAAACATCCGTTTCTTGGACTGCTCTAATATTTTCCTCATATTTTCGAAGATATAACCAGAGTAGTTATACTTCCAGTCCATAACCAATGAAACGATCGCAGAAGTCTGAGCCTGATTAGGCTGATCCAGTCCACCTTCGTTCTCCGACACACATTGCATAAACATGTGTATAAGTGGTCTCCTGTATGCCGGAAACATCTTCTTTAGCAATGGCGGATAAGAACCTTCGTAGCCCATCTCCATCAATACCGGCAACACCTTTTCCTTGACATATGTGGTTGGATCACCGTAAGTATCTATTAGCTGTAGCACTTCCCTCACACAAGCCTCATTAACTACAATCTCCCGCCCCTGAATCTGTGATCGTATGAAAGGTCTACCATCTTTACCTCTTGGTTGTATCCGCGCTCTTTTCTAGAACGAGTGAACCAAATCTTTGTATATCACTGGATTTGCACGAAGAGCGTAGGCAATCTGACAACTGTTAAGCCCCACAATCATTGCCTGAAACTCCTGACAATACTCAGTTGGTGGATCTGAAAGATATCCAGCCTGATTGTGAAACTGTTCTTCAACCAGCATCATGGCATCGAAAGCTTCTTCCACCATGTCTGTCAAAAATCAACCGAGTTAGAAACCAACTAACAGAAGCAAATTGAGTAAACTAATCTAACTGAGTTAACTAAGTTAACTGAGTTAACTGAGTTAACAGAGTTAACACTAACTGGACAGGTCAACAGAGGTCAAGGTTCAAATTAAAGCCAGTTCAAATTAGTTAAGGGGTTCAACAATTTAAAAGGTCCAAATTTAGAGAAGGGGTTCAACAATTTAAAAGGTCCAAACTTAGAATGAATCCGGAACACTCTTATCAATCCGGATTATGTATCTCTGATAAACATGCATCTCAGATGAAGATTAATCCGAAATGAGATCCAAGTTCATCATTTCGGATGAATATCCATCCGAAATGAGCACTATTATCAATCCAAAATGCTAATTCTTTGAAGATCAATCCGGAATGCACATGTACCTGATCCGGAATGGGCAGTCCGAAATATTCAGTTTGAGAGAGAATCAAAGAGAACAAATAGTAACTCAAATTTTGAATAATCCGAAATGAGAACAGAGATGACAATATAGTTTTTCTGAAATGGGCTTGGGCCTGATATTTGAATCCGGATTGGGCTTGTGACAGGCCCAATCCGGAACAGTAACCTTAAATGACTTAAATGGGCCATTCCGGACAGGTCCAATCCGGAACAGTAATCCTTGGCCCAATTAAGCCCAATTCGGAACAATAACCTTAATTTTAATTTTTAGACTTAAAAACCAATTTCATCAGGCTGGCTCAAATCCCAAAGCACACTGGGCCAATCCAATATCTCTTAACAGAAAACCATCCCACCAAAATTCATCAAGTAAACTAACCAAGCATCCAACCATCACAAGGAGAACTTATTAAGACAGGCATAACCAATTAAGACAGCATTGCTAAGGGATCAAATCATTTCAAACGCTGACCAAAGAACATTTTTCGATATGAGCAGGTTCGGTTGGTCTAAGCGATTGCCAGCATACTTGTCCACTTAAATCCAAAACTCAACCCTTGTAGTTTAGACTTTATGATATGCTTAAGGTAATTTTATACTAAGATACTCGTGTGTCCCATACCATGACATACCCCCGCGATCAAGGTAAGCACAACGGTTCATCGTAGCAGGTGAGTATACCGAGGTCATCCTTTGTTTTACAACATCAGGCTAATGGTGAACAGTCAATACTTCGTACAGCAGAGAGATCAATAGTGACTGACGAGGGTTAGGCAAATACCTTATGAGGTACATAAGAACTTAGACAGAAACTTTTGTTCTCTTAGGTTTTGGCCTTTCCATTTTGGCTCTTTTATAAAGATATCCTGACTGTGCCTAGGTCTGCATATAATCTAGATGCAACAGAAGGGCAGTCAAGATATCCCCGGATGACTCAGCAGCATAAAGACCCGAAACCTCAGATGTTGGCTATCTATCAACGCAAGATTTATTACCATAAAATCATATGCCTATAGTACGTGACCCACTGAGCACAAAGTTCGTTATGTTTATATCATTTGACTTTTCCCATCCAGTTGAGTTTTAGACCTACCGACACATCACTTTCGATCCAAATCTTTTCCATTTCTGTACCTTACATGTGTTAGTCAAACATTTTATCATGAATATTCATTTCATTTCCCTATCATTGCATTTTTTTTAACTGAACTTTTTCTCCCCTTAAATTTGTGCATAGAGATATGAACAAATTTATGACGCAACGAAAAGAAACGAAAAGCAGTAAATGAATACGAAGATAGTAGATGCTTAGGAAGAAAACCGAATCATTTTGAGAAGATCCACAAGCACTTGAAAACGTGCGTTGCTAACGGGTTTCGTAAACAAATCCGCCACATTTGCATCAGTGTGGATTTGCTCAAGCTTTACGAGACCCTTTTCATAGCAAACGCGTATAAAATGAACTTTAATGTTAATGTGCTTGGTTTTGGAGTGAAAAACATGGTTTTTAACTATTTGGATTGCGGCATCATTATCACAATAAATCGTGGTGTTTTAGATAAGTCAAACCGTAATCTGCAAGCTGATGTTGCATCCATAAAACCTGGGAGCAGCAAGCAGATGCTGCGACATATTTAGCCTCTGCAGTGGAAAGCGAAATCGTCTGCTGCTTCTTGCATTGCCACGAAATTAGGCGATCTCCTAGAAATTGGAAACTAGCCGACGTTGAGCGCATGTCCCTATCTGTACCTCCTAGATTACTGTCAGAGAAAGCAAACAGTTCAAATTCAGAATTTTTAGGATACCAGAGGCCAGAGATGGAGCCCCTTTGAGGTACCTAAAAATTCGTTTAACAGCATGTAAATGAGAAAGTTTAGGAGTAGCCTGATAACGAGCACACTGGCAGACGGCAAACATGATATCTGGCCGACTAGCAGTGAGATACATGAGTGATCCAATCAAAGAGTGATACATGGTAGGATTAACAGGCGTTCCTTCAGCATCTTAATTTAACAGAGGCTGTTCCGCTATAGGTGAAGCCATTGGCTTGGAATCTGTAAGCTTGAATTTGGCAAGAACGTTGTGTACGTATTTTCCTTGATGAATGAGTATACCCTGAGGGCTCTGACGAACTTGAAGTCCTAAAAACATGGTCATCTCTCCCAATGAGCTCATCTCAAATTTCTTCTTCATGATTTCTTCGAACTCGCGGCACAAACCATCATTGGTAGAACCAACAATAATATCATCAACGTAGATTTGGACGAGAATAATGTCCTTATCAACGTGTTTGATAAACAGAGTTTGGTCAATAGTTCCACGTGTGTAGTATGAGCAAGTAGATGCTCCGAAAGAGTAGCGTACCATGCGTGAGGTGCTTGATGCAACCCGTACAACGCTTTGTCTAATTTATAAGCATAATCTGGCTTGTCAGGATCAGTAAAGCCTGGTGGTTGTGCCACGTATATTTCCTCTTTCACCTTGCCGTATAGAAACGCAGTCTTGACATCCATTTGATAGACAGTAAAGTCCATATAAGATGCGTATGCCAAGAAGATACGTATAGCTTCCAAACGCGCGACGGGTGCATAAACCTCATCATAATCCAGTCCTTCAATCTGTCGAAACCCTTGGACCACCATTCTAGCTTTATTTCAAACAATAAATCCAGTGTCATCCTGCTTGTTGCGGAAGACCCATCGAGTTCCAAGAGCGCGCTTTCCCTGAGGTGTTTCACCAGTTGCCAAACGGCAAGTTTTTTAAATTGATTGAGTTCTTCGTGCATGGCATCCACCCAGCCTGGTTCCTGCAAGGCAACATCAATACTTTTAGGTTCAATTTGGGAAATGAAGCAAGAATAAAGACATGTATAGATATCCCCAGATTGACTGCATGTGAAAAATCAACGTTTACAGGACCAATTATATTCTCAATTGGGTGATCACGCTGTAAACGTTATGGTATTGGTGTAGCAGGAATCAAAACATCGGTTGGCAAGTTGTGACACTAGCTGAAGCAACTCCAGATGACTCCCCCTCAATCGAGGCACATGTAGAGGTATGTGGTGAAGAATCCACCGCACAATCGAGGGGAGTAGGCTCGGGAAACAAGGAGGAGCCCAAAACATCAGGAGGGAGTCCTCCATCTGCTGTAGGTAGCTCTGGAGGAGAAACCACATCCTCAGTAAGATTAGGCTGAACAAGCGAAGAGATAGATGGGATTTGAGATTGTGAAGCTGTGGAGGATGGTGAGACGGTGTCATTGAATCCAGGAGGATCTACACTTAGCTGCTTTAGTGTCTCATTTAGCGTGGCAGCGTCAGAGTCATCGTCGGAAAGAATGGGCACCGTTGGAGAGAAAGACGTCAAACTGTTTCCTGTGGACATATTAAAAGACACAACAAAATGATCAAATAAGAAGAGTAGTCATATAACCAATCAGGACCAATGTGTTTGTCCTTGGGATTTTCCTCCAGCCAACCCACATTGTAGGTTTCAACCACCATCTTCTTGATCTTGTTGTAAACACGATATGTCGTATTTTTAGAATAACCAACGAAAATGCAAGGATCTCCGGTGCTTCAAACTTTCCTTTAGCATCCATGAGCAGGAGTACACAAGGACATCCAAATTTGCGGAAATGCTTGACCGAAGGTTTACGACCTTCAACCACTTCTTATGGAGTCTTCATGTGTCGTTTGTTGATTAGGGCATGATTCTGAATATAGCATGCAGTGTTGATTGCTTCGGCCCAGAGGATGAGAGGTAGCTCGGATTCAACAGCATAGTTCGTTCGCCTCGATGAGTGTGCGATTTTTACGTTCTGCAACCCCGTTTTGCTGTGGGGTTCTAGCTGCACTGAACTGTCTGTCAATTCCCTTGGAGGAGCAGAAAGAGTTTAAGGTAAGATTCTTAAACTTTGTCCCATTGTCACACCGAATAGCCTTTACCTTCGAATCTGTCTGGTTTTCCATAAGCGTGACAAATGGTTTCACTATCTCTGTGGTTTCACTTTTATGTATAAGAAAGAAAACCCAGGTGAATCAAGGTAGTCATCAATAATAACCAGACAGTAAGCCTTCCCTCCAATGCTGCGAATGTCTGTTGGACCGAAGAGATCCATGTGGAGTAGTTCTAAGACCTGAGAAGTGGAGGGTATGGCTTTGGTTTTATGCGGCTGGCGGTGTTGCTTCCGACGAGCACATGATTCACATTTTTCGATCTGCATGAAGTCACGAACTGGTAGATCTCTGACCAAACCACTTTAGCGAGACGATTTAAATTCTTCATGTTGATGTGAACCCAGTCTGCAATGCCATAGCATGGCTCATGTTTGGCTGTCAAAGAAAGGATGAGGTATGGGCTTGGTTTATCGGCTGGCGGTGTTGCTTTCGAGCGAGCACATGATTTCACTTTTTCGATCTGCATTGAAGTCATCAGAATTGTAGATCTCTGACAACCACTTAGCGAGACGATTTAATTCTTCATAGTTGATGTTAACCCAGTCTCAATTGCCAAAGCATGGCTCATGTTTGGCTGTTCAAAGAAAAAGGCATGAAGCTTTAGAAGGAGCCTAGTTCATATCAATGATGTAGGCGTTTCCTTTTCTTGCAGCTTTCAGAAGAATCCAATCATCTGGAATGATTAAGCCTGGTTTTAGTACATAGCATCCTTTCTTTGTAAAGAGAACATCCAGATGATTGTCGCAGAGTTGAGACACACTCAACAGACTGTGCTTCAATTCTGGTACATAGTTGACATTTTTAAAACTCAGGGCTCCATTGCAAACAGTTCCTCTCATCGTGATTTTCCCGGTTTCTCCACCTGTGAAGGAAACGAACCCGCCATCGAAAAACTGAATGTTATTCAACTGCGAGATGTCTCTTGTCATGTGCCTGGAACAACCGCTATCAATATACCATAATCGAACAAGAGCGTGCAAGAGCTGTTCCTGCACATTTTAACAAGTTTAATTAGAAACGGGAACCCAGGCCATAGAAGATCTGGGTTTGCCTTTTGCATCAACATAAGTAACCTCTCGAAAGATTAAATTAGTTGAGGATGAGGTTGATGATGCTTTTGCTTTTGATTTACTAGACAAGGGGTGAGTTGACTGATTCTTGGCCACTGACTTAGGCCTCCAGTCACGAATTAGACCTTTGCACATTCCTAGGAGTGGTAGAGGGATTCTGGGAAACCGAGGGTCTCAAGGGTTTAACATTTTGTTTCTTGGCCAAGTTCCAGTCTTGATCAGAAGACTTAGCCACCAATCGAGCCTTATATTGGCGATTAGGCATAGCCTTATGATGTCTGGAGTACAAAGTATGGAAAAAGGTAAAGGTCATTTGACAGTTTTGAGCAATGTGCCCAGGAGATCCACAGTTGAAACATCTGCCTCTTCTGGAAGAAAACAGTCCGTTCAGCTTAGGAAATTCTAGGCAATTTGTCGGTTAGTTTCTTGCTGGCGTTTACTAACGGCTGTTGCACGTCTTTGGCTTGGCGGTGTCCTGCGCACAACCATCAGCACACTTGTTAGATTTGTGATTTGAATTGCAGGATTTTGAAAAGAAACGGGCGACTACTGAGTTAATTCCTCAGTTTGACAAGAGGACTCAGCGGTTGCCCTTACATTGTTTGAAGACGCTTCTTTGGTTTTCTTCTTTTAGATTGGCGTGTTCTTTTCTTTTTAGGCTTACTCTTCAAATCACGCTTTGTGACAGATTCTATAGAGGACACGAATGACTCTACAGGAACATCATGTTCATAAATTTTAGCAGATGGTGATGGAACCTCACAATTTAGAGAAATTTTAGGTTTCGATTCACTATCAGATGTAGAGGTTTCATTTGAATCAAATTTAGAGTTGTGTTCATCTGTTTTCATTTCCGAATCAGTCCTTGTATTGAATCCCCAAATCTTCTAGAATAATGTCACCATCAACATTGACAGAAACAGTTGGTTGGTCATTGTTAACAGTGGCATTCCTATGAGATGCATCAAAAGATGCGGCCTCTGAAGATGAACTTTCGGTATCCTTAGCTGAAGATGAACTTTCGGTATCCTCAGCTGAAGATGAACATTCGGTATCCTCAGTTGAAGCTGATGAGGCGAGTCATCAGTTGATGTAGATCCTGCAGCTAAGTTCATTTTCTCATCACACAAATTGTTACAGCTATATCATCATTCAAAACATCAGTATCAGAATTTAAACTGTCTAAATATTCAACACAACCAACACTGTTTGAGCATGTAAATTTTTCAGCAAGAAAGTTGTATAGAACATAAAGGTTTATGCATAAGATATAGTTGATCTTGTATTAGTGTTTATAATGTTTATGGGTTGAAATGTGTTGGGTCACTAATGTATTGGTTTCGGCTGGACTTTCTTGGGCTTTAAGGTTGGTCTCGAGTCATGTATAGTATATAAGCATGTCCCTAGTAAATGTTTAGGGTGGATCAGTTTGTGAAATTACTAGAGAAGCCGAAACCGCAAACACAAGGTCTTGTATCAGTCATCTTAACGGTGAATGCAAGTCTTTTGTTCTTACAGTTTATTGTGTTTCGTTGCTATTATTGTTTGAATCACCTTGTGGTTGATTTCCGCACTCTCACGAGGTTGTTTGATATCATTGAACGATCCTTCTTGGGTTTTACAATTGGTATCAGAGCCAAGAAACCTTCATCTTGGTTCGGTTGATATCATTCGGATTCAAGAGTTTTATTTGTTACTGATCCAGTTTACTAGTGTTTTCAGGAGGTTCAAATTTTCGCAAGTTTTGGTTTTAATTGTTCATCATTTGTTTTTAAAGATTGGTTCTGTTTTGCTTCGATCTGTTATTGGAAAAGTGTTTGCTGATTTGCCGGAGGATTTGTTTGGAAAATTAAAAGATTTGGCAAATCTTTTGATTTTTAGCAGTTCCGATATTCCGGGATTGCAAAGCAGTTTGATCTAATCCTTGTTTTGCAGGTATCGACTCGAGATCTGTGGTTCCTACTTGAAATCTGCTCGGTCTCGACTAGTATCTTGTGGTTTCGACTCGCATCCAGCACCATCTCGTCTCACAAACAGCATCATCTCGCAACCATCTCAGTTTCAACTCGCAATCAACACCTTCTAGACTCGAAATCAGCTTGTCTCTAATGGTTGTCTCTACTCATCAATTAAGAGAGGTCTCGACTTCCGTTTCGACTCGAAACTTCCTTGTCTCTACTCGCTGTCTCGACTCGCAATCAAGTGATCTCATCTTGCAACAAAGGGTTTCGACTGTGATCTCGATATCAGGCTATCACTCGAGATCCTTGTCTCGACCAATTGGTTTCGACTCGAAATCATTTAGTGGACTTTATCTGGACTCTATTGGACTATTAAATTAAAATACTATTTAAAAAATGACTTCCACTAATTAAATTGTTGACCTAGCTCCCATAAATAAACACCAAGAACTTGACTCTATTATTGGGACAACAACTAGAATTCCTCGACTACTAGAGGGAGATGATTTCCAAGAGTGGAAATGGAGATTTGAGAAACATGTCAAGGTGAAAGACAGTAAGATTTGGAGAAGTATTATGCGTGGACCCAGGGAAATAACATACGAGAGAGACGATGCACCGGGCATTAGAATTAAAAAAACCCGTTGAACGTTATTCAGGTGAAGATTTCGATATAGTTGAAGAAAATGAAAAGGCATTACCATGGCTTTGGGACCAGACATTGTTGTTGGTTTCAGAACCGCCAAGTCTGCTAAAGAGTTGTGGGACTCGTTGGATGAAGTGTTTGAAGGAAATGAAGATATGAAAGAGAGTAGATGTAATTTGCTGAGTCAAAACTTTAATAACTTCAATCATATCTATGGTGAAACTGTGGAGAATCAGATTCAGAGGTTCGTGAAACTTATCACTCAAATGACTATTGCTGAGTTACCTCTGTCGAATGCTTTGGTGAATAGACAGCCGTTAAATGCATTGCCAAAGAGCTGGGATCATCATGTGGCTATGATCAAGAAGACCAAGGATCTGCCAGATGCAGTCTTTCAGAGATGATCTCTCATATCAAATCATGTGAATTAGATGATAAACAGAGAGAGATTAATCACAAGAACAGTCTGCTTACAGCTGGGTTTACGACTGCTCCTCCTACAGTTTCATCCTCAAACAATGCTGCTCTAATCTCTCAAGCTGGATTCCAAATGTTTGGAAGCTCATCCTCTGCACGAGCAGCATCTGAACCTCCTCCCACAAATGTCTTCTATGCAGCATCACTTGCATCCTCATCAATGAATGCGGCTGCTCCATCACCTGTCAATGCATCTGCTCCAAATTCAAATGCAAAGAATGAGATGATGGCTTTCTTTTCTCAGCAATCCAAAGAAAATCTCGACATAGCTGCATCAGTTATAAATTGTTTAAATGCTTTTGTTGCAGGCGAGCTAGTTCTTCCAAACTTTGCCACATCTGACTTATATCAGATGCATCTAGATGATGTGGAAGAGATGGATATCATATGGCAGATGGCAATGGCTACTTTCAGAGCCAGAAATTTCGTTAAGCGAACCGGAAAGAACAACTGGACCAATTCTGGAGATCGAAAGATGGGATTTGATAAGTCCAAGGTTCGGTGTTACAATTGTCATGAACCAGGGCACATGGCTAGAGAATGCACCAAACAGTTGACAAACAAGAATACTACTCCCGCTCAGCCGGCTGCTAGAAACCCCGTAAGAACTGTTGTTCTCGTGACTACTTCAACATCTACCTCGAGTGGAACTTCTGCGAACACAGCCATGGTGGTGCAAAATGAGGGTTCGTTTGACTGGAGTTCTAAAATTCAACATCTCAATCTAACTGCTCCAGAAAATCAAGCTCCAACCGACAACATGGCAGTCATGACTCAAGTTCATGGACTTACTGCAGAGGAGGTAAGCTCTTATTTATGTACTCCTGAGTGTCAAGCTACTGTAAAGTCATATCATTTACACAACTCAGAATTAGTCTCAGTTCTAAATGATTTAAAACGTCAAAATGCTACATTGAAAAAGAACGAAAGACTTTTCAAAGAGAAAATTGAAGCTCAAAGTAAAGACATTTCTAAACTTAAACAAGATCTGAGCGTCAAATGTTGTGTATACAATGATGCAAGAGAAACCATAAGTACTTTGACCAAGGAACTGGAAGAAATCAAACAAAAATTTCAAACAAACGAAATCAATATAAAAAGGTTTGATGCTTCCAGTAAATTGGCTAAATGAATATGTGACAAGCAATTAGTATATCAACAAAGAAAGAAAGGAAGTGGCCTAGGTTATAAAAAAGTGCCTCCTCCTTTTAATCATAATTATACTTATTTGCCTCTGTCTGAAGAAGAAGTAGTCCAGATGGACAGTATGTTTTTTGGTCAAAAGACAGATGAGGCATCGGTCAGCTGTGATCCTATTGGAAAACAGTCAGATCAGCCAATGAATTTTGTTCCAAATTTTGTTAAAAATACCAATGCTTCTTCTTCCCTTGCAGATGAAGTAGTTGTCGAAGATATGAGTTATGATGAACAAGAGTTCGTGTCAGATGCATTATGATAACTTTGAACCTGACACTTTGTTTCATGAAACTTTTAGTACTATGTGTGTTGAGCCTGATGTTTTGGGCGAAAACTTGGAGTCTTGTGGTGATATTTTAGATTCTTTGCATGGTGATGCTTTATTTTCAGCTACTAAGGAATGTGATGTGTCGTGCTCTATTGTTAATAATGTGAATTGTCAAATGAGAAAGAAAATTTTGATCAGACTAATTCTGATCATCTTTCAGAATCAGTTTCTGGAGGTCTCTCTGATGAAGCATCCTCAAGTGAGACCTCTGAAACTCTTTCGCGGGATGGTCAAGAAATCATTTTGAAACATGAAGTCAATTCAGAATCATGTGAATCTAATTTTGAAACTGATTTTGAGAAAGAAAAGATTTTCACATCTGACGATGAGTCACTCATAACAGTTTTAGAATCAGAAACTAAAGATGAATTGTCTTCTGATGATAAAATAGAAAACCATCATCAAAGATCTAAATCTCACACCTGTGCTAGTTCTGGTCGACATGTACCTTCATGCTCAGAGAAAGCTAGCAAGGAGACCAAAGAAAGCTCAGAACAAGCACAGGGGTCACAAGCAGAACAATCAAAGAAAGCCAAATCATTCAGACCCAACAGATCTGCTAATGCTGCTAGATCTCAGAATCTCCATATATTGAAACGACAGACATGTTTCAATTGTGGAACTCCTGGACACATAGCTAGAAATTGTGTTCACTCATATGTGCAACAAATGTCAAACAAGCACAAATCAGAAGGTTACACAAAATCGACAACGCTATTTTGAGTCTATGAAGAATACCACGTCCGAGACAATGAAAAATAGCCATCGAAAGGCTAAACCTTCTGATCAAGATTGGAATGCAACCAAATTAAAGAATCAAAATCGACAAAAGGGTTTTCAAAACAAGATAATTAAAGATGGAAAAGAGTATTATTGGAAACCCAAAAATAAGGTTGCACAATCTTCTACATTTAAGCCGCAAGTGAAACATAAGAAACCCTTAACACTTATAAATGAAAACAATTTTATTTGGAAAAGGGTATCATATGTTAATAATAATGGAAAACCCAAGTCCACTATGGGCTGGGTTACTAAAACTCTCTAATCCCGCTTTTCGTGCAGGAACAGCTGTGGAGGACTATCGTGCGACTTTGGTACATGGATAGTGGCTGTTCCAGGCACATGACAGGAGATTTGTCCCAGCTTATTAATGTTAAAGAATTTAATGATGGACATGTCTCTTTCGCGGGAGGAGAATCTAGCAGAATCATGCTTAAAGGAACTGTGCAGAATGGCGTACTCAGCTTTGAGAATGTGAACTACGTCCCAGAGCTGAAACACAATTTGAGCATTTCACAGATTTGTGTGACAGAGGGAAATACGGTTCATTTTACAAAGAAGGGATGTTATGTGCTGAAGCCTGGAATTGTGATCCCTGATGACTGGGTTTTAATGACCGTAGAACGGAGAGGAAATGCCTACGTTATCGACATGAACAAGAAGCCTTGTGAAGAAATAACTTGCCTATTCTCAAAGATTTCAGAACATGATGATCAATTCTGGCATCGTCGTCTTGGGCATGTTAACATGAAGAATATGAATCGTATTGCCAAAGGTTAACTAGTTCGTGATCTACTAATTAAAGACTTCATGTTGATATAGAAATGTGTTGCTTGTGCCAAGGGAAAAGCTCATCGGAAGCCTCATAAGTCAAAGCCTGTACTCTCAACCAAAGCGGTGCTTGAGTTGCTTCATATGGAACTTTTTGGTCCTGTGAATGTTCTAAGCATTGGAAGGAAGTCCTACTGTCTCGTAATAGTAGATGATTATTCAAGATATACCTGGGTTTACCTCCTAAGCCACAAGAACGAGACTGCAAGCTTGGTCAAACAGTTTATCATTCTGGTTGAGAATCAAACACGTGCAAAAGTAAAGGCTATTCGATCAGACAATGGGACAAAATTTAAAAATATCACCTTGGATACATTCTGTGCTAAAAAGGGAATCGCTCGACACTATAGTGCTCCTTGAACTCCGCAACAAAATGGAGTGGCTGAGAGAAGAAATCGTACTCTTATCGAGGCAGCTCGAACCATGCTGGCTGACTCGAAGCTTCCTATTTTCTTTTGGGCTGAAGCTGTTAGCACGGCATGTTACATCCAGAATCATGCTTTAGTGAATAAACGTCATATGAAAACCCCTTATGAGATTCTGGAATGACGTAAACCCTCGGTTTCACACTTCCATATATTTTGTTGTCCATGTGTTCTATTACTCATGGACTCAAATGGGAAGTTTGAGGTCAAGGGGGATGAGTGTTTCTCTGTTGGATACTCTAAAGGATCATCCTATAGAGTATACAATAAAGTTACAAAGACAGTCGTCGAGTCGTGCAAAATTGAATGGCTAGAAGAAAATGCTACGGATGCTAGAGTTGGTCAGACTGGCTATATGATTATGTTGTTTTGTTTAAATCTTTTAATATTCTGTCAAGTGTTTCCGCAGATGCAGGTGTGCCCTCATTGAAGCAACCACTTTCATGTGGTGATACTGAAGAAGAAGAAGAAGAGAAGAAGAAGAAGCGCTGAAGTTAGTCAAGGAGTCATACCATAGACCTACCTGGAATGGTCTTCACTGAGCATCCTTCAACCACGTCCCAGGTTTCCCCCGAAGGTGCATCATCAGTCGGAGTGTTTGATGATCCTATTCCTAAGACTGCGTGGCTACAACTTCTGTAGCTAACAGCACAGGTGCATCTAATGAGGGGGAGTCAAGCAACACCAACTCTACTCCAGACGTCAATGTGCCTGAACTTGCTATACCTACGAGTGTTCAACGGAATCATCCCATTTCAAATGTGATTGGTTCCGTCCATGCTGGAGTTCAAACCAGGAGCCAATCTCGAACCATTAATACTTGCTTATATTCTGCTACATTTCTCAAATAGAACCTAAATCTGTTGATGAAGCTTTGCAGGAACCAGGCTGGGTAGATGCTATCCATGAAGAGCTGAACTAGTTTGAAAAGCTAGGAGTATGGAAGCTTGTTGAGTTGCCGAAAGGGAAACGCAAACTCGAAACTCGATGGGTATTCAGAAACAAGCAAGATTCCGCTGGAGTAATTGTTTGAAATAAAGCAAGATTAGGGGTCCAGGGGTTTAGACAGATTGAGGGTCTGGATTATGATGAAGTCTATGCTCCGGTTGCTCGACTTGAAGCTATTCAGATCTTCTTAGCTTATGCATCTTATATGGGATTCACTGTTTATTAGATAGATGTCAAGAGTGCATTTCTATATGGAGGAGTGAAGGAAGAGATTTTTGTTGACCAACCACCGGGTTTCGTTCATCCAGATCATCCAGTTTTGCTTACAAGCTTGACAAGGCGCTATACGGGTTACATCAAGCACCAAGGGCTTGATATGCAACTCTGACTGAGCATCTTCTGGCTCATGGGTATACTCGTGGGCAACTGATTAGACTCTGTTTATCAAAAGAGTGGGCAAGGATCAGATCTTGGTTCAAATTTATGTTGATGATATTATTTTGGATCGACCAGTGAAGATTTATGCAGGGAATTTGAGGGAGTAATGAAAAAGAAGTTCGAGATGAGTGCTCTCGGGAGATGACTATGTTCTTGGGTCTCCAAGTTCACCAGGATTCTCGAGGCATTCTTATTCATCAAGGGAAATACGTGGATGACGTGCTTGTAAAATTTAAATTATCAACGCCTCTATAGGTCTATGATCGGATCGTTGATGTATCTTACTGCAAGTCCTCAGGATATCATGTTCGCTGTCTGCAACTGCGCTCGATATCAGGCTAATCCTAAACTCTCACATCTTAATGTCGTTAAACGAATCTTTCGGTACCTTAAAGGCAAACCTCGGTTTGGCTTGTGGTACCCGAGAGATTCCAGTTTTGATGTGTTTGCGTTTTCTGATAGCAATTTTGGAGGCACTGACGGTGAGAAGAAATCCACATCCACTGGTTGTCAATTTTTGGGAGATCGGCTCATCTCTTAGCAATGCAAGAAGCAGCAAACAGTGGCGATATCAACAGCTGAGGCTGAATACGTTGCAGCTTCTGCATCTTGCTCTCAAGTGGTGTGGATGAAACATCAATTGCAGGATTACGGTTTGACTTATTCGAACACTACTATATATTGCGATAATGATGCTGCTATTCAGATTGTTAAAATCCTGTCTTCCACTCAAAAACCAAGCACATTGATATTAAAGTTCATTTTATTCAAGACTGCTTTGACAGAGGTCTTATCAAATGGAACAAATTGACACAGACGCAAATGCTGCCGATGTGTTCACCAAACCTGTCAGCAGCTTGAAATTTCAGGTGCTTGTGAATTTTATGAAAATGATCCGATATACTGATGAGCATGTTTTTGTAGGTAAATTTATTCATAAAGTTTTCTATTCTTAGGTAGTTTTTATTTATGCACAAATTTAGGGGAGAAAATTTGAAAAATACAAAAACATTAAAAAAATTGAAAAAAAAAAGAAGTATTGCATGATTGGGGAAGTGAAATGTACTCTCACATTATGACAAAGGACTGACTCATGTAAAACCAGTATCAAAATAGTTTGGCTCTAGAATGATGTGTTGGTAGGCTCTATCCTGAAAGCTGGAAACAGTGATTGCTTGTTTAGAATCTAAATTAGTCTATGACCTCAGGAAAGAAAGTCACCTAGAATTAGCTCATTTCTATTTGAATGTTTGTGTGATGTCCTGATACACATGACACCATTTGGTTCTAGTTCTGAAATCTTGTCTAAAAGTCGTGTATCTCCTCTGTTTTTGCGTGAGCAAAGACCTGGAGGTGCTAGGCAGCGTTGGCTTCTGTTTTGCGAAAGCAAAGACCTAGCTGTACGTCTGTCGCCATATAGATCAACTTACACCCGAAAGAGGCCCTCAAGTGCCCAAAAGAAACCCCAAAAACCTATATCAAACTGAGAAAAACTCATATTATCTGTATAGTATATCATCTCTGCTTATGATCTATTCTTTTCTCTTCTCTATCTAATCTCAGATAAGATTTCATGAATCCAAAAATGACTTGTGGAAATGTGTGGTAGGAAATCTACTTGCATGATAGAGTGTGCATTGCAAATTCCAGGATTTGATTAGTATTGGTTTGGGTGTTCATTATTAAAGGATCAAAACATGATAAAATTGTTTACAGGCAGTCATATGGAAAAGGTCTAAGGAGGTGAGTTTAGATGGACAAATATATTGACAATTGTTCAGATCATTCGATAGTAGATCAGTGTTGATAAGCGATGTCAAGCCTAAAGTCTCGTGATTTGATCCTTGAGCGTTTATGATATTTTCCGATTTATTTTATTTTTGTAGATAATTTTTTAGAAATTACTTATTTTTGTTTAATAGGTTTTTGCCTCATAAAACGTGCTCAGGAACATAAAGATTATTTTTAAAAAAATTGTTTTCTCAAATGAATGGATGATCTCGACTCGAAACAGCTGGTTTCAACTTGGAACAGCGTGTCTCGACTCGGATCCACTGGTCTCGAGCTGGGCCTGACTTGTTGTCAGGGCCCGGCCCATGAACAGTGGAGGTATATAAGGGTTTCGACTTGAGATATCACCATTCACTCAAAATCTTTTATCTCTCTCTCTCTTATTCTCCGGCGAATCTTTTCTTTTCCGGCGACCTCTTCCATTCCGACTTAACTTTTCTTTGTTTCGACTCTTATCAGTTGCTGATACAGGTATATTAAGATCAAATAATCACTTTTATTTGAAGATTTGCAGGAACTGTTTGGAGATCTGATTAAGATTTGAAGATGATTAAGAACCCTAATTTCGGACGTTAATGTGGTTTTTGACAAAATTAAGATTTGTTATTAGTGTTTGATCTTCAAGTTGACTGGTTCAAAGATGTTTATTTGGTTTCGACTCGAGTTGAGAAAGAAGATATTGGGGACTCGAGATCTTCTTGGTTTCGACTCAAGACTTGACTTGAGATCTTGGTTTCTACTGAGATCTCGACTCGAGTCTCTGTAGTCTAGACCGTGATCTCGACTCACAATCCATTTGGTTTCCTCTCGAGATCTTCTAGTCTCGACTCGAAACAAATGGTTTCGACTCGAAACCTTGAGTTGGTTCCAGTTAACATTTATGCCAGTTCCATGTTTTCTACATTTGCGTTAAATGCTAATTTAACTTATGTTGTTTTGTAGTATCATGGATCTAAAGATCATTTCAGGACACAATCAGGCAGCTTACTTAGCTTCACCACCCGAAAAAACACAAGGAATTCTATACCTCCCTGATCAAAGGTCTTCACAGTTGCAAAATAGTTCATGCTCTTCGTGACAATCCTATTATCTACGAAAGCCTCGTTCAGGAGTTTTGGAAGACTGCAAGGTTTGTAGAGCAAGGAGCCGATGGTAAGGGATCTATTGAGGCGGTGGTTCAGAATAAAGATGTTATTGTTACTAAGCAAATCATTAGAGAGGTGCTGCAGTTCAAAGATAATGAGACAGATCCTATTGAACTTTCAGCGGGAACTGTTGAGGCTGTTTTGCCACGATTGAGTTATGAAGGAATGTATCGTCCTCTCTTTAAGAAGCTTGTGCATCCCTATTGGCGTTTGTTGATGCATATGTTTATGATGTGTATGACTGAGAATAGAGGGGGAACGGATCAGTTAAACTCTACACAGTCTGCGGCTTTTGTGTGTCTAATTACCAATCATACACATCATACGAGATATGTGTTTGAAGGAATGAAGAGGAACGTTCTGGGTGTGAGGAAAGACAAGTTTGTGATGTACCCTAGGTTTCTTCAAATGATCTTTGACACTCGTTATTCTGCTTTAGAAAGAAAGGGTGATACTTTGGAGTTAAAGCCTATGGGACCCTCATGTTTTGGTGCTTTAATGCCTAAAAAGAATATTGCGGTCAAGTTTGTTGGTAAATTACCGTTGGAAAAGTTTGGACAGTTTGCTGAAACAGAGGAAGAGGTGGTTGAGCAGGTGGTTGGGCAATCTGAGAGAGTATCTGCTAAGGTGAATGCTGTGATTGCTGAGGAACATGATGTTCAGAACATTGAAGTTACAAGAAATGAAACTGATGTTCATAATGTTGATTCTGATATTGAAGAAATTTTGGTAGAACATGATGGTGAGGATGATGAGCTTCCTATTGAAGCTGAGGTTGATACTGCCATTTATGGTGATGTTCCTACACCAGTGATTACTGCGGAAAGATTAACGTTGATCTTAAAGACAGTTAGTCAAGGTATTGGGAATCCTCCTTCCGATCCTTCACTACAACCAATTAAACGCCGAAAAAAGGACCCTAGACCTGGGGTGTTTGCTGAACCTATTCAAGATCAATCTATGATGGATGCTGATATTAATTTATATGATTTCAATTTTGAGACTTCTCTCGCTGCTGCTGAAGAACCTGTCTTTACATCAGAAACCCGGTCACAACTTCAATTCCACTTGAAGCTACTTTTACTGAAAGTTTATCGACTGTTATACATGATGAGCCATGTAGCTCCAGTGGTCTGAGAAGAGAAGAAAGACAAAAGATGCCAATTCTCGATGATTCAAGTGATGATGATGAGTTCGTTAGTGTTCAGGATTTGAAGAAAAGGATTATTGTGCTTGAACGGGATTCGATACACAAAGATGCAAAAATTATGCAGTTGGAAGATTTGGTAGATCAGAAAAATCAACACATAGAGCAACTGCAAGGGGATGTTGGATTGTTGTTTTCTATTGTGTATGATTTGCGTGGAAAATTGGAAAAGAAGTTCGGTGAAGAGTTTGCTGACCCTAATGATATGGACAAATATAAACAAGCTGCTGATGAAAATGCTGCTGAGCGTGCTGAAGCCATGGACTTATATTTCTCTCAGTCAGTAGATAAGGGAAAGGCAAAAGAAAAGGGTGAAAGGTTGAAGAAAAAGCGAGAGTTAGTGGTTATCAAGAATAGAAATCTCAATCCTACTGATCCAGAGGTTCAAGCTACTCATCATCTGATGGACGTCGGGGAGAATTATTATGACATAGTGGGAAATAAATCTGGGGTGGTAAGTTGGGGTTTTGATCACGATAGAAAGATGTGGTGGGTTAAGAGGAAGGTTGGTCCAGTTGAATGGTATTCTAAGCCAGCTCAATTCCAAACATTTACAAAGGTGGATCTTGCCATTCTTGCTAATGCCCCTTATTCTGATGATAAACCAAATTGTAGGGGGTACTTGTTCTTTGAAAGACTTAAATGAGAGGTTGCAAGAGGTTTTCCTTCGATGCATACTACTGAATCCTTCTTAAAGCCTGCTCATGGCATTCGTGATCCTAATACACACAAAAGATTGAAGAATGTGATTTGGCCACCAACAGATAAGGAAAGACAATACCGTTAGTGAAAAAGATCCCTGATGGAAGCTTGAAAACGCTGCATTTTTGGGCATATGATGAAACGTTGAGGCAAGCTTTGATAGTGTGTGATGATGATTTGCAATTTCGGTTGGCTGATCCGATTGATTTGTTGAATCTAAGTGTCGAAGATCTTGAGGTGCTAGCTCAACATCAGATCAGGTCAACGAAGAAATATGAAGTATGCGCTAAATATTGGACCGCAGCGGTTGCTGGAGCACTGAGTATTAGAAAGTAAGGATCTGGCAGATACAAAGACAGAGGCAGTGGATGAAGATTAAAGCATTTATGCAATAAACCTAGGGGAGATTGTTAGAACATAAAGGTTTATGCATAAGATATAGTTGATCTTGTATTAGTGTTTATAATGTTTATGGGTCAAAATGTATTGGGTTGCTAATGTATTGGTTTCAGTTGGGCTTGCTTGGGCTTTAGGGTTGGTCTCGAGTCATGTATAGTATATAAGCATGTCCCTAGTAAATGTTTAGGGTGGACCAGTTTGTGTAATTACTAGAGAAGCCGAAACCACAAACACAAGGTCTTGTATCAGTCATCTTAACGGTGAATGCAAGTATTTTGTTCTTACAGTTTATTGTGTTGCATTGCTATTATTGTTTGAATCACCTTGTGATTGATTTCCGCACTCTCACGAGGTTGTTTGATATAATTGAACGATCCTTCTTAGGTTTTACAAAAGTGATTTAAAATGTCAAAGGCGGGTTTATAAAAAGCATAATCATCAGCTGAATTGTCTGAATGAATATTCAGACATTCTTCCTCATCATCCTGTGTGATGTCCTCAACTAAAATTTCTTCTGCACATGAATTAGACACATTAGTATCGTTCACAAATTTAGTTTGAGCATCAGAAGATTCCTTTTCATTAAGTTTTGTAGAGGATGTGGGTGGTCTTGCCTCAGGCATTTCTGTCTCCAATTCCACCGTACTCTCATATGGACAATTACTAGTTTCACTAGGAAGTGATGTAGAAGCCACAAACACATCATCCTTCTTAAGTTTGGTGGGTTTGGAGAACTTAGGGTAATAGGGCATCCATGATTTAGATAAATAATCTGACGGTTTACCATACATCATTTTTCCAGCATTTTCGGTTTCTTCCTTAGTTTCAGGCATTCTAGTGTAGTTATGATTATATGGTGGAGGTGCCCTATTGTACCCAAGACCCTTGGTGAAATTCTTTTGATAATCAAGCTGGAGGTCACATAAGTCCTTGACTAATTTGTTGGAAGTTTCAAATTTCTTAATATTTATTTCATTTTCATGAAGCTTCCCTCTCAAGGAGTTCAGCTTGGCTAAAGCTGCTAGAAGTTCTACGTCCTTTTCAGCTAATTTTAGCTTGTAGTTGTAGACCCAACATTGCTGTTGGTTCAAGTCTAGCTTTAGCTGAGCCACATCTTGTTTCTGCGCTTCGACCTTCTCCATAAGAAGCTTGTTCTTATGTTTAAGGGTGATGTTCTATGACACAGCTTGTTGATATTCAGCCACAAGAGTTGAATTGTGGCGCGCATTTGAGATAATTTAAAATGACAACTATCAGAACAAAGTATTCGATTTACCGTTTCCGAAAGATCGGGTGTCTCAATTTTCTGCGCCATCATGCAGTGGTTGTTGTTTTTGGATAGATTCATGGTTTCCATTTGAGCTGCAGCATCTGCCCAGTTGAAGCCTTCATGCTGTTGGGCCACAAGTGCTGTAGACTTCCCGCCTAAGCTGCCAGATGGACTCGTAGTTGACTTGGAAGGAGAGACGGGAACCAACTGTCTGTCACTGCTCTGTATATTGGCGACCCTGGATGATACATACCCTGATGGTGGCTTCTTGCATTCCCTAGCGAAATGGCCTGGTTCATGACATCGGTAGCACCTGAGTTTGTCCTTTGTGAGACCAGTCTTCAGGTTGGACAAAGGTTGCCTTCCATACTTTTTCTGAAATTTGTTGACTCGAAAATCAGCCATTGCTAAGTTCCAGGAGACATCTATCTCATCCAGGTCTTCCTCCATGATTTGATCAACTTCTGTTGGCAGAATAGATGAGGGGTCAGATCGCCTGCCAGGAAGGCGTTCAAGCTCTTGATCATTGATGCTGCAATTGCCAGCTTCTCTTCGTTCTCCTTAGTGAGAAACACATAGTTGGGCGCGGGTTGTGCAGAGCCAGGGACAATGCGCCTGTTTGAGGAACAACGCCTTGTTGCACGGATTGAGGAGTTGCAGGACTGAAAACCACGTTAGGATACTGAGCATGAAACTGTGTATGGACTTGAGCTGCTGAGACCGTTGTAGGATTTGGAGATTGAAACCCATACACGTACTGAGTGTTTTGAGGCGTAACAACAGGACTGTCCACCACATTTGATCCACCTGGTGCTTGTGCGATTCCTTGCAGAGGACTATAGACGAGATTTTGTGACATTAACGCTGCGTTCTGACCTGTCATCCCTGCGGCCATCAGACTGCTCTGATGGTTGATCTCCCTTTGCTTGTTATCAATTTCACATGATTTGATAGTAGCTATCATCTCATTGAGAGTGACGTCGTTTAGGTTCTTTGTCTTTTTGATCATGCCCACGTCTGCATCCCAACTTTTGGGCAGTAAATTCAACAATTGTCGGTTCATGGCGCTGTTTGTGAGGGTGATCTCGGCTGAAATCATCTGGGAAACCAGTTTGACATAACGGCGTGTCTGATTTTCGATGGTTTCCCCATATATGTGATTGAACGAGCTGAATTGCTGATTCAGCTGGTTCACCCTACTCGCTTTCATGTCAGCGTTTCCCTCGTAGAGATTTTGCAACTCACTCCAATCCTCTTTAGCATTTTTACAGTTCCTGACCGCGATAGAGATATCGGTTCCTAAAGCCATGGTTAGTGTTGCAGAGGCCTTCTCATCTTCCTCTATGATTTTGACGTCCTCTAGAGTCCATAAGTGCATAGGCTTGGGAATTTTAGTTTCGGGATCTTGCTCTGCGCTATACACTATGGTTCTTGGACCATTCATGATGCATCTCCACACGCCAGGTTCCTTTGCCTTGCAATACTGTTCAAAGCGGAACTTCCACTCGTAATATTCATGACCGTGTAACAAATGTGGCACTTTGGTGGAAGTGCCAATCACCTGATCCAGCTCTTGGTGGAGGGCTAAAGTTTGCGACTGCAGGGCTGCCAGTGTGGCATTGGTCAGGTCCTGTGCTGTCATTAATCCGGCCATTGAGATTAAATTAATTAAAATTTTACCAAATTTGATATATAGATTAATTAATTTAAGTGATTCTAATGAACAGTGCTCAATCCGAAACAGTCAACTATGCAGTCAAATTGTCAATCTGGAAGATATTTCCGAAATGGCAATCCGGAAGTCAACGATGGTCAAACTGGATGAAATATCCGAAATAAGCAATCTGAAAATAGGAATCTGGAATGAAGAATCCGGATTTAAGAATCCGATTTGAAGATCCGAAAGAAAAGTCCGAGAAGAAATCCGAAACAAAAGACCGAAACGCAGATCCAAAATAAAATCCGAAAAGCAGATCCGGAATGAACACCTCTGAAATGAAATCCGAAATCAAGAATCCAGAACGAGAAATCCGAAATGCTTGACTTATCTTCTAAAAATCCGGAACAGTGACCCAATCCGTAACAGTGTCTCCGCCTTTTATGCAACCGAATTCCGGATTTTAAGGAATTCAAAATCAGCAACAGTAACTCGGATCACAATCCGGAATAAAGCAACAGTCAGGGATCAATCCGAAATAGACGATCTCCTTCGTGTTCTTCGGAATCCGGAACAGTATCAAATCCAAATTATGAAGACCTTATTCGTGTTCTTCGGGATCTGGAACAGTGTCAAATCCGAAATCTGCAAAGCTTCTTCGAGTTCTTCGGAACAGTACCCTTCGTCGAAGAACTGTAATCCGGAATGTCAGAAATCGATCCAAACAGCAGCTGCAATCTTCAAAAACTTCTTCAAACAGCAATACCCGAAGCCTGTAGTAGAATAGCAGGCTCTGATACCAATTGTAAGTCCCGTCAAACGGATCAAACAGGTATCGCTATCCTAATCAATTGCGGAAATTATGATCATGATGAAGAACAACTTGAATAACTTGAATATAACAACTTGCATACACCAGAGGATGTCAGATACAAGTTTTTATGATCAACTCTCTAACCCCTATCAAGTGACCTAACACCTCTATTTATAGACATGACCAAGCCCAAAAATACAACCCTAGGCCCACTTGGCACTAGGAAGCCCAAACTAACCCAAAAGCCCAAAATACAATATAAATGAATAAACCTTTAAGCTCCAAGCCCAACATCATTACAATGTCTAACATTACTAACCTATGCCTAACTCTTTTAATCATGCTACTAACTACTAACTTTTCTAATCATACTACTAACTCTTTTACTTTTGTAATTTACTTATTTAATCTTACAATTACATCATTATTACCAATTCATTAGTTATTATTATATACTAAGAATTTATAAAACTAACTCTTTTAATTTTGTCATTTACCTATTTAGTAATCTAATTAGATCATTATTACTAATTCATTAATTATTATTACATACTAAAAATATATAAAAGTACTAACTCCTTTAATTTTTGTTATTTACTTATTTAGACTTGCAATTTAATTATCATTGTCAATTCAATATTTATAATTATGTACTAAATATATATAAATTTAAACCTAGCTATGACACCAACCAACTTATGGTGGAAAGTTGTGTGCAAAGGTGTGATATCCCGGGTTTTTCGGATAACTTACACGTGACACATGTCGAATAATGTATATGCTAAGTATTAAACATGCACGAGTTAAATGAATACGTGTTGTGTGTTGTGTGATTGTTTTAAGTTATAGAATAAGTAGGGCAGATATGTACATGAACTAAACTGAACCGCGACACGAACCAGCTTTGATTCATTGCGACTCTAGGAGTTAACAAAGTTTAAACTTTGAACTCAAGTCAAGTCCTCGGCCAAGATCAAATCCAAACCGAGAGCAAACCTAAACCCCAAACCAAAACACTCTCGGCCGAGATCAAGTTCAAAACCGCGGATTTATTGAGTTCAAACCCAAACCGAAACCACCCTAGTCCTTGGCCGCGAGATCAAGTCCAAACCAAACTAACTCACCCTAGTTCCTCGGCCACGACTCTAGCCAAAACCGTGATCCTCATCTTGTTGCGCCTATATATACAACACCCATACATACTCTTTCACAATTCGAAAACCCTAACAAATAAGACAGCCGTCGGCTGCCTTACTCACGCTTTCTTCTTGGTCGCAGCAAGCAGCAGCCGAAGCCTTCATCATCTCAGTCGCAAAACAGCCTTCATCTGATCAGCCCTTGTTCAGTCCATTCAACCGCAAACAGCCCTACACTACTTGTTGATCACAGGCAGCCCTTCTTCCAGTTCTTGTCGGTTCGGACGTGATCTTGTTGGAGCAGCCGGGTCGCCCTTGTCCACATCTTGGCTTGTTTGTCTAGTTATTCAAGGTTAGGATCATAATTGATTACGAGATCATGTTCGGATATATAGATATATGTATGCTTGAATGATTAGTTGTCTCGGATATATGTATGCTTGAATGATTAGTTGTCTCGGATATATGTATGCTTGAATGATTAGTTGTTTCGGATATATGTGTCTTGATTGTTGCTGTTATCAGATTGCATGATGGTATGGTTTAGGATTATATGTGCTGTAAATAATCGGCTGTTTTGGTGCTTGTTCATGTGCAGAATTGTTTTCGGAAATCATAAGTTGCAAGTATGTTTTGTTTGTAAAAGCTAGAAGTAAGAACTAGGGTTTGCATGGATAGGTTATTAGTATTAATCTAGGATTAGAAATCGGTTTTAGATCGCCTAGATTAATCGCATGAACGGGATTACACAAGTTTATGATAAAGGTATGCTGAATCAGTTGCTGAGTAATAGTTACAGCCGACTTCATCAGGCTGTAACTCGGTCGATAGTTGTCGAAAAACAGATTTTCTGATGTCTAGGACGTAGAGATTTGAATAAGGAATCTAATGGCACTGGATTCATAATTTTCTGAAATCGTTTGATATTTTTAAAGGGCCAAACAAGTTCAGTAGCTAAAGCTGTTAAAATTCTAGAATTTTGTTGGTTGTTTATCAAGTTGGATTTTTAAATCAGTAGGGAATTGAGTCATGATTTTTGTACAGCAACTAGGTATAGAAATTTCCAGGCAACTCCAACTGGAATTTTGTTAATCGGACGATCAGTGATTTTTAAATAAATTCTTCCGTGGACTGCAGTCAGAAAGCGGTAAATCTGACTGCAGCTTAATGAATTAATATTTATGGTTAATTGGTAAAGATTTAGGACTTGGAAAAATTATATAAATTTCTATGGTATAAATGTCACCTACTGTAAAAATATTGGAATTTTTGGAATGTTAGAACTATTTTATAAAAATCCTAGAAAACAGCTGAATAATTGAGTGTTAAGCAGAAAGTTGATAACTTGTGATTTTATGCATTAAAGTGTTGCATGGAATTGGAATATGTTCATGATAAGTTGTTTGATTACTATGATCACATGAGAATACTTGCATTCATGTTTGAGTGTTAGATATGTTGTTTGTGTGTATCACTTTGTGAGTAAATTGCGTGTGTAATTTGTATTGGTGTGAATACACACTGACGTGGAATTAATTGGTTTGTTAGGACGCAACTAGCGGTCCCATCTCTTATAACATCTTTGCTACACTAACCGAGCAAATAAAGGTGAGTTCACGGCCCCTAACTTTATCCGGTTTTTAAACAACAGGGGGAGAAACATGTATACACTCTCAAACTCAATCTCTTTACGTTATACGAATTTAACGTCACATAACTATACGGTAACTAAGTTAATGTTAATGTAATGTTATGGTCACTAAGCAGCTTTATCACTTAAGTCCTCGACAATCTCCTCGGATCGTTAGTATTTGGGTTAAATAGCGGGGGAATTATAAGTAGTACTACTGGGCCCGACAAGCCCCATCCGAGCTAGTCGCGCTAGCCGACCTGGTATGGTCAACGGGTGAATAATTGGCCTAACACCGCCATGGTCATGTGATAGGCCTGGCAAAACGGAGGCACAACAGTCAGCTTCGATCGCGAACACTTAGTGACATGACTTTAGGCTAGCTACCTATATATATTAACATTGAACTTAATTACGGATCAACTTAATATTCCGGGTTTGGAATATTGGAAACATCAACTTATTATCCCGGGTTGGGGATAATGGAAATAACAACTTAATATTCCGGGACGGGAATATTGGAAGCAACAACTTATTATTCCGGGATTGGAATAATGGAACTGATACGTTATCCCGGGTTGGGGATAACGGAGTAACAAACTATAACCGAACAAACGAAATTATGAAAACCTGTGAACTCACTCATCTTTAATGTTGACACTTGTTTCTTTACATGTTTCTCAGGACGCTAGGAGCTCTAGGTGCACGCACATGCATTGAACAAGACATCGTCATCGAGTCTTATTTATTAATATTGTTTTGGGATTTTTCATTTGTTTTGGCGTTTGTGTTGGCGCCCGCATCACTACTTATTTATGCTTCCGCTCAAACTTTAAAATTAATGCTCTGCTAAATATTGGTAATTGATATAAAATCTACAAAGAACGATTTTGGAAAACGTATAATCAAATCATGTAGAGTCGTTCGACGTACTAGTTATTCAGATTCTGGTTTGTTCACACGCCTCGCGGTAAAACTCCGCAAGTGGAAATTGAGGGTGTGACAAAAGGTAAAACACTTATCTTAGACTAAATTCCTCACACATGGACTTCTAGTGGGTGAATTTGTGCCCACGAGATACACAAATATTAATAATGTCCAAAGTGGGTGTTTAGTCAAGATATATTTTCATATATTATTATTATTAATATTATTATTATTATTATTATTATTATTATTATTATTATTATTATATTATTATTATTATTTATCTCTCATTCAAATCACATTTAAATTCCAACTTCTAAATTCTTGTACTTACACACCTTGTTCATCCTTGTTAGGATAATTTGGTGCTTCAACCTCTCAAGATGATCATCTCACGTTTATGAAAACCACTTGCAAACTGTGAGTATACTCGAACCCTTTTTCCTTTAAATATACTTTGGGTTGCAATATGTGAAACTATAAAAACTCACCTACACACAATCAATTACATTATTCAAATACTCAATCTATGAATCCATGCTATTTGTCATACCTACATGCTAGAATTCAATCTTGTGTATTCAATCCACCAACCTTAACGATTATAGCATTATAGGAGTAGCACACCACCCTCATATGGTATTGTTAAGTATTCAATCTTATACAGTCTGTTCCCTTATGTGGAAAGGATATGCTAGTGGACACTTGGTTTGATTGATAGTTTACACATGCTGGTAGTATACAGATTGCCATATTAGATTGAGACCTTTTATTCTATATAATGTAGACCAAACTTTTAAGCTCGCCAACTATTTTGTTGACCTTTATTATTCATATGTTGTAGGAAATTGATGATGTTCAAGAAATCTACTTAGGTGGAATTAGAAACGCACGAATAAATTAGTTTTCTTTGTTTGAATATTTGAATTGATGCAATTTCCTTTCTTTTGACAATGTACGAATTTGAGTTATGAAATAAAAATGGTTTATTTAAATATTGTCATTTTCAATTGTTATGATGCTTTGAGCAATCATCCATTCGCTCATGCCCTGATGATTCCGCTATCAGTTGGAGTGTGACAATGGTAGTGGTGGTAGTGATTGTGGGTGGTTATAGGTGGCAGCGGCGAGTGGCGGTGGAGATATTGGTGACCAGGGGTTGTGACGGCGGCCGTTGGTGGCGACGGAGGTGGCGGTGGGTGGCAGCGGCGGTTGTTGTTGGTTGTGGCGGTGATAGTGGTGGTGGCGTCGATGGTGGTGGTGGGTGGCGGTGACGAGTGGCGTTGGCGGCGGCGTGGGAGGCAACGGTGGCGGGTGGGTGGCGGCGGTGGTGGTTGCTGTCGGGGTGGCGGTGGATGTGGTGATGAGTTGCGAGTGGATGCGACAATGGCGTCGTGGTGGTGGTGGGTGGTGATGAAGGTGGTGGATTCTGGTGTTGGTGATGAATGGTGCAAGAGGAGATGGAATAAAAAACATGAGGGGTGGATGAAATCATTTTGAAAGAATAGAATGCCTTATGGAATGGGTGATTCCATTCAATTGATCAACCAAACACCATTTTCTCAATTCCCTCGTAATGATCCATTCCATTTCGCCTCTCATTCCTATATACCAAACACTACCTTATGCTTACATTCAATATATTTTTTCTTTTTAACGCTCATACTATTAAACCTTTACATGTTTGTCACAAAGAGTTTATGGTCACATTCTTTTATAGTTTAACAACCCAGCCGCAACGTGTGGGTCCTACGTTGACTTATTATTTTATTTGTGTTTTACGTATCTGTCATTTTTTTGCGAGTTAACACGTTGCAACGCGTTTGCGTGGTTCAACAATTTTTACTATTATTTGTTTACTTTACCCCTATACTTTTCATCTTTCACAAACTTGTCACAACATTTTGGTTTTTCATTTCAGTCTAAATTTTACAAGTTAACAAACTACAACTCGGATGTATGATTCAACGTTTTTACATCTATATATTACCTGTTTAATGACGTGTTCTTGTTTATGTTTGTGATCTAACAAGTAAGTCCAATATTAACATTGTCCGATTAGATTAACTAAAGCCGACTTTTTAAAAGCTTGCAAGTATGAGATGGAGCACACTCATAACTCATTGCTATTCTCGCAACTATCGAATTTAATTGGTTAACACGCCCTTGTCTTCACAACAACAATAATAATAATAATAATAATAATACGAACAATAATATAGAATAATAATAAAATAGTAAAAATAATAATAAGAAGAAGAATAAAATAGTAAGAATAATAATAATAATAATAATAATAATAATAATAATAATAATAATAATAATGATAAAAATAATAATATTAAATAACAAGAACAACAATAATAATCTAAAAGTTCAAAACGATCTAAAAAAATAATGTTAAAAGAGAATATCCGAATCCAATCAATCAACATTTCAAATTTCTGGTAAACTCTGCGTGAAAAATGGTTGGGAGGCTTGATATCCATATATTATATATCTTCTTCTTGCCAATCCAAACAACAACAACAATAATCTAAAAGTTCAAAACGATCTAAAAAATAATGTTTAAAGAGAATATCTGAATCCAATCAATCAACATTTCAAATTTCCGGTAAACTCTGCGTGGAAAATGGTTGGGAGGCTTGATATCCATATAAAATATATCTTCTTGGGTTTATAGTCGGCTTGATATCCATATAGAATATATCTTCTTCTTGCCAATCAAAACAACTTACAGTCAACCCCGTCAACACCCCCTCCCCCCTCCGAGATCAGAAGTTTCGGGGGATTAGGATCACGAACAGCATCGAATCAACATGCATTCATCCAGTAAGTATCTAATTTCAACTTCATATCTTCCAATTTTTAGTTTCTCCGACTCATTAGAGGTGTGAAATTCTGACACGACGGTAACCTAACACAAAATTCACGGGTTTTGGTGTAGTCTAATAAATGGGTTCGGGTCAGTTTACTTGAATCTGTGAACACGTTTAGCTGAATGGGTCGTGTTCATGGGTTGACCCCTTAACCATATATTTATTTTTTTAAAAGGCGTTTTAAGATATTTGAGTATTTTTTATTCTAAAATTTATAAGTTTATAAATAAAATGGTATAGTTAGAAAATAAACTTTTTTTCCTTATTAAACGGGTCAGGTAAATTTTTCGGGCTCGTGTGAGATTTGATCCACCCACTTGTAAGCACGAACCATTTAACAGACCTTCTTTTATACAGTATTTTATAAAAAAAAAGTGAGAAAAGACTCTAACTTGTTATGAATACATCATTAAGAGTGACTCTCCACATCCTTAACTCCTCTTTTGTATTTACTCTTATATTAATGTATAGGCCTATAAGTAGAGGCTTTGTTTATTATACTTACATATGAATAAGATATATGTTTACCATTCTCTCTTTATCTCTATATGTTAATAGGCTAGTTGTTACACAACACGTTATCAACACGACTTTCTTTTAGAATAGATGATATTATTTTTTAAGTTTGCAAGTATTAGTGTACCCTGACGCCGGTGGCTGTTGTATCACGTACGGGGACCTCCACCAAGAAAATAACTCTTTGATGACCATCTACTCAAAATATCAGGTATCCATAATGGCTTTATATATTCTGTTACTACTCAACTATTAATCAACCATATAGATTAATTACTGAAATCAACAAATATATATTATATGATAAAATTAAATTAATGGGTTGCGAATAAAAGTGTATGATGGTATCTAAAAGTCTTAGTTAATAGATATGATGCTTCTTCTTTTGTGGTAGTCACAAAAGAAACACAAGGACACCAATATTCTTGAAAACGGTTCACTCTATTCGTTGTAACAAATTCAATAATTAATATAAAATTCAAGGACAATAATTTGCATTGAAATTTATGTTACTGGTTTATATCTTTTCTATTCACGACGTTTTGTTTTCTAACTAAAAGCAAATTAATTAATTATTTCATCTAATAAATACCACACTAACTATTTGAAGTATTATAATAATTTCCTTCATCATATCAAATTATGATTTTATATTCAAATTCCTCAAGTAATTATAATATGTAATACAGATAATATGTCGCTAGATAAATAGTAAAAATCTCAGTATATTTATTTTCTAATGTAGTGCTTCATAATCTGGTATTATCTAAAAGATTTATGTTTTAAACATCTTGATAATTGGTTAACTTGTTCCTTAGCTATTCTTATATATTTTATCTTATTCTTTGAAAAACATTTTTAGTTTGTTTATATTTTTCGTACTAAAAAAGAATAAATAAAAGTAAAAATAACTAAGAATTTATTTATACTTTCAACTCTAATGTTCATATACTCATGTTGAAATGTCATAATACTCTAAAGTGTATAAACATTTTGAATCTCTCATAATATTTTATTATTGCCTTTTCTTTTGGTTTAAATGTGCAAACACGCTTGAATACACCTAGACATACCTACTGTATTTAGAGATTGCAAAATTTCGGTTGTTGCGCCATCTTATTTTAGAAAAATGGAGTGATCTGCAAGTAAGTTGTATTGTCATATATCCATGTCTTTAGTTTTGTGTTTACAATGAGATTTGATTTGTAATAACATGTTTTACATAAAAGTTTTAGCTAAGATTCTAGTTTGACTTTTATATGCATGCATATATAAGTGTATTTTTATGATTCTAAGATGTATCATTTGATGAAGTCTTACATCGTTTTCAGTTTTGTCTTAATGCAACTGCAATATTTTGAAAGTCACATACTTGATGTTGGTAAAATAGAAATATCCTTGGATAAGTTGATTAAACTATTTGAAAGATTGTGAACACTGAGTATTATTGACTTATGGATACAAATTCTATAATCATTATCTTTTATACATGTTAATCTTCTACCTTTAATTAAGATTTTAACATGTTAATTGGGTTTTATTTAGTTATTATACCGTTGAAGAAAAACTTTGAACATTTTGCGTATAAAGGATAAAGGTAAAAAATAACTTACAACTTATGCATGGAAATTAAGATGAAAGATCATACATATTTCATGTCATGCTTTGTATAATTTGAAAAACTTGAAAAGACATAATATTATATGCTATTAGTGAATGCTCTAAATCATGGAGATATTTGTATAATTTCAAGTTAGAGTGACCAAACTGTGTATATGAGATATACTTATGATTGGTTATATCGTGATGAGTTACTAGGTAAATACATACTTCATAGAAGTGATAGAAGTGATGAACGCATGTTATTTCAAAAGGTTGTGTTATAAGTCATGTTACGTAATGACATGACATAAAGTTATGCATTATATAATCTAATCTTGTGTATACATTGTGTTCCATATCTTCTAAGTTTAAAAAGAACATCCGAATGACCAAAGTTATGGTATACTATCACAAGTTATAAACATGATTAATTTGTGATCAAGGTCAGTTTTAAAATATGACACCCAAAATTGTCTATAAAAGCTTGTAAGATTTTGAACCGATAAATCTTAATGATTTGATCATGTAACGTCTTCTCAATTGATATTATGTGTTGAGAAGGTTATTTATACATTGTTATATGAAACATATTTTTATTATCAAAAGTCAAATATGCTCTTGAAGTAGCAAGATTATTAAAGAAAATAATATAAGGTTTGAAATGACCATCATGAAAGTTGTGTGGTTATAATACTTTCCCTAGAGTTAATGTGAAGCCGTGTAGTTCTAATCCATTCACTAAAATAAAGGCGACGATGATCAGTGTAAAGGTCACGTTCATGATTAGGGAAATTGTAATGATGCCACCAAGAAAGTTGTGTGTTAATGATACTTTCCCTGAAATGAATGTGATGATATACTTATCGACGGTTTAAAGTTTGTGATCATAGAAATTAAGAAAATCATAATAATGCTCATGTTAACATTGAGTTCAACCATGTTAATTGTGATGATTATACAATGATCCTTGAAGGTTGTGATCAGGTAAATGAGGAAATTGCAATGATCCTCATGTTAATAATGAGTCGACCATGTAATGATGAATCTGGCCACAAGAAGCGGTGCACTAAGGGAGTGAATATACAAGAATAAAATATGGGAAATATGTTATAAGATGAAATTTTGAAATAATAATACATTATTCTCTCGTATTTACTGTCGTATATTAGACAAACAAGAGTGCACATATATGGTCATAAACAAAAAGTTCATGGATCGTAATTATTTAATTAGTTGGCACGGCCAGTTAGACCACACCGAGTATTGATGATGTGAAATGTATTAAAGAACCATATCTTCTTGATAGTTAAACATGTCAATGGAAATTAATTATTTATCAGCTAAAGTAGGGTATAAATCCCTAAATATTCTGAAAAAGTTAAAGGATTTGTATGTATCCTAACATGAAACCATTTAGTAATTTGAAATCGATGCATCGTCTAAACGGTTACTAAGTTCGCAACTTGAAGTACTGATCGTTTATGGCTTAGCTAATAAGATAGCAAGCTATTATTTCAGATTGCACATTATTTGTATATAATGATGAATTTGATTACCATGTTATTAATGATCATTGGCATAAGTGTTATTGTTGAGACGATCACCTAAACGTCTACAAATGATTAAAAACCAATTGATCATGAAGCAAAAGGTTCACGTTTATATTTAATTTTAGATGTATTAACATCAACTAACAAGTTATCATATTTCTTCCTCGTTATAGTTGGTTTTGGTCAGGAACCTAATTTGTCCCTTCAAAGGTTTTTGGTTATATGGCATGAATATTTAAATTCATCCACCACACCACACAAAGATGGGAACTCTAAAAAGGTTGAGAATATGTTTGGCATAATTAGTTGTCTATGATTAAATATTTAAAGCCATTAGTAAGAGATTTATTTACGGCTCATTGTTATTCACTTTAGTGAATGAATGTTCCCAACAATCGGGGGAGATAAAAAACAGTTGCAAAATGAAAAATGGAATGAATTACCATGTTATCTTGATCCCCAGACTATAAACTATGAACCAGAAGTTCAAAAGATAATTCATTTACCAATATAAAAAAATAAATTATCAGACGAGTTCACTGACCTAAATAAAGTGACTAAGTAAGTCACATAATCAACTGTTAATGTTCCAATTAAGTTAATTGTCCTATAAGCACAAACCATATATTAGTAATGAGTTTCTTGCAAGCCTGAAGCATGGTAGACTAGTTGATTCCAAAAAAATAAAAATTACTTGAAAAATTTGGAGCAAGTAATGAAGAAGATGGTCAAGTCGAGGCTATAGTGAAAAGGTCTCCTGGATAGACATTAGAATGATGGTTCCAGAAGTACCTCGGGTACCTGAAAATAAAGAGCTCTTAGTAAATTATATCATGTCTAGAAATATTTTGGAATCGAAATTAAAATGCCGTCGTTATACTTTTGTATATAATGTATCGCTTTAAATAATTAAATGATGAGGATCAAAATTTAAGATCTGCCTATGAATTAGTACATACATATAAATGATTGGCCAAAAGAGAAAAAAATGCAAATAAGGCAGAGTTAAATTCTCAATAAAATGGAAAGTTTTTCGGACCAACAATCCAAACAACTGAATTTGTTGGATACAAATGGGTCATTTATGCGAATCATGTGAAAATCAAATTAAATGACATAAGGCAAAATTGGTGGCACGAGGATTTTCGCAAAAACCCATGATTGATTATAAAGAGACGCATTTTGAAATGGTGGATGCAGTGACTTTCTAATATTTTATTCATCTAGTAATACAAAGAGAGAATTGTTATGCGTCTTATGGATGTTATGTATCATTTGATATTGAAATTTACATGAAGCTCCATGATAGATTTATATTATCAAAATCATGTAAAGTAAGTTCTTGAGAACACTATGATTGTTATATGCATATTAAAATTTAAGTACTTTGTGATTATTTAATATGTTGATTATGATTGGAACTTTTGATGAGTTTTCTAAAGCAGTTGAGTGCTTAAAATAATCTAAGACATCATAGGATGTAATTTTGTGCACCAATATATACGCAATGAATAAATAGAACTTGGTGATTATGATATCCTAATGTATAAGAATGGTGCAATGTTCATTTGAGCTGATTTTGATGTTATCGATGTTCCAATTGATTTGCTAAATGATAAAGTTTATGTACCAAAACTCTTAAAGAGTGAATGCACATGCATAATTGGTCAAGTTGGAAAAAGTTCATCATGGGTTGATGATGCTAGAAGCATTAATATCAATACCCTAAGAGCGTTATCTACAAAGTTAACAAAATGTGTAAGGATTAAAATAGTCGGGTTGAGTGTTTTGTAACTCATGTGATATTGTGATAAAGATGGATATAAGTTTGATTAAGTTAGCCATGCTTCTATCAAAATTTCACTTCTAAAAGTTTGCTATAATCACAGTTTACAGTGATGATGTACACATCATCGACAGGAACTGTCGAGCTTTTAGAGAGAAATTTTTTGAAAGACCTTGACTCAATGTAATTATTTCTCGACTTGCAGCTCGAGTATGTGTGAAATGATATATTTATCAATCCATCAAAGTACATTCAGAAGTTGTTGTGACATTTTACTATGAACAAAGCTCATCCTTAAAGAACGTTAAATTTTAGTTCATTACATGATACACAAAAGAAACCTTATCATCTCCAATTAAATAAATTGAAAATTTTGGTCGAGAAGTACCATAGTTAAGTGCAATGGGTGCATTAATATTTCTTGTTACCCATGCATGATTATAAATCTTTTATTTGAATATATTGACGAAATTTAACATTGTCAAGCGAAGAGAAGTTGGAATTAGTTAAAACAACTACTTTGATACATCTATGGTATGAAATATTATTTTACTAACCAATCGAAACAAGTTTGGTTAGCCTTGTTGATGCAAGGAATGTAACACAACACGGTTGTTGATCTTGTCATACATATATATGAGAGGAGGCAGTAGAAGTCTAGCATGAAGGTCATGCATCATTGCTTAGTTTAAAGAATTGCACATAAGGAGATCAAGCAACAATCATTGACTACCAAGTTTTGAGAAACTTTCAAAGACGATCGACATTATCACTTAAAAGATACATATTAAAATGAGGGGGAGTAATATGCACGTTATTCGTTCCTCTTCACTAAGTTTTCTGCTTTCGGGTTTTCTTAATAAGGTTCTTAACGAGTAAACAAATCTGATCCAGAAGTATTAGGGGGAGAAAATACGCGTTGCACTCTTTTTCCCTTAGCTATGGTTTTATCCCACTGGGTTTTCCTAGCAAGATTTTTAATAAGGCAACAACACCAAGCGTATTAGAAGAATACATATAATATTTCATCATGTGGATAGTCAAGAGGGAGTGTTATGAATACATCATAAGAGTGACTCTCCACATCCTTAACTCCTCTTTTGTATTTACTCTTATATTAATGTATGGGCCTATAAGTAAAGGCTTTGTATTTTATACTTACATATGAATAAGATATATGTTTACCATTCTCTCTTTATCTCTATATGTTAATAGGCTAGTTGTTACACAACAACACATATAATCATCTAATTATTACAACTTACATGCTGATTATGTAATCCCAATTATTCAATCACTACCCTTTTATTATGATCATGTGGTTCTTTTTATTGCCTTTCAAGAATCTGAATTCCTTTTCACCAGTAGAGTTATGCAGAAATCACTTCAGATAATTATTTTCACTACATCAAAGAATATGTTGTCGGATTGGTCCGTGGAAGGATACCATTATTCCTGAGAAACATAACTACACTAAAAAACCTATTGATCTCGTGACCAGAGCACACGCTCATAATCTACAGGTACATTAGTCACACTTTGACTTTTCAGGTCCATGATCACTTTCAGAAATCCATATTGATGTGGATTTGTTATTAATTCTTCATAAAAATCTTTCCCCCTTTGTATAATCATACATGTTTCATTGTTATCATAAATACATGGATTCATTGTTGTATAAAACCAAAGTTGAATTTCTATGCTTGCAGGTGCATCCATACACTTACCGCAATGAAAACCAGGATTTGTATTTCAACGTCTCTCAAGACCCTTACTTGGAATATGATTACTGGATAAACACAATTGGAGTTGATGGCCTTTCTACCGATTTCACCGGTAGCCTCCACCGTTACCAGGAATGGACCTCTCCATCTCCCGGGAAGGTTGATGCCACCAAATTATTGCCAAATATTTCTAAAACGATCAGAAAATTTGAGATATCTATAAGAAATTAGATAGCTTCTTTCAAACATAAATTATGTTTGTGTATTTTCTTGACTGTAATTACTATTTTCTCGACTTCTTTTTTCTCCTCACGAGCTTGGTACAAAAATGTTATGTCGTGGCTTGTTGGTCTACGTAAGAACTCGGGAACGCATATTTTGCATACCGTTTCGCAGAAATATTCTAGACACTCACGGGAAGTCCTTTCGGCTCTTTTGTAAATACTCGTTCTCGTCCAGAGGTTACCGGTTGCAAGTTGTTTAATCGCCGATGTCACTTTTTGCATCGGTGTAAAACTCTTCTTCATTCTTGCATCCATGCCCTCTTGAAACCATGGGTTATTTGCTTCTATGTCGCTCACAATTTTTAAAAACAATCTTTTTGACATATGAAACCTATGACAAAAAACATCATCGTTGTATTTTGGCTCCTCGACGAAATAATCTGCCATAAGGGTTTCGTGGCCTTTCTCTCGATCACGACGAACATATATTTTTTTACTAGATGTGCCATGTCTTGTAGTTCGGCTTGCTCGATGAGATTTTGGAAAAAAATAAGCTACTATAGGTTGAAGATAAATCATCGTAACTAATGTCGGGTGAAATAAACTAGAGTATTTCATATGCCGTTTTAAAAATAAGGTATGAGATTAGTTTGAGAGAAATGGTTTAGGTTTGAATTGTGAAAGAAATGGTTGATTTATGGGTTGAATGGAGTGTTCATATAGATATTCTTTTTTTAAATTACAACGACATTATAGCCCTTATTTATCTTTCAAATGGTTAAGTTTCTACTCCCTGCATGAGGTAACAAGTTACCGGCTTTTTGATTCACCGCGTGGACTAAAGGGGTCGGCAGCTGTGTTACCGTGAGGTAACTCCACTCACCGCCCCCACTCCACCCGTGCACCCCGCTCACCCTCATTTTAATCCATTTGGTTTGGTTAGACTTGCCACTTGAGTCCAAAATGGTTTTTTATCTATGTCCTTAACATTTGTATTTTTTTTCACTTTCATTGAATCCACTAATTCTATCCAAAAACCAACGTTTACTCAAGAGCATTTTTTGTCACTTTATGTGTTTATTTAATTTTTCTACTTTTTAATTAAAAATCATAAAATAAAATATCAATTATTATTATTAAGCAAATATGAATTTATGTTTATGATGTAACAAGTATGTCCAATATTAACATTGTCCGAATGTCCGATTAGATGGAAGTAGCTAAAGCCGACTTTTTAAAAGCTTTGCAAGTATGAGATGTTATTCTCGCAAGTATCGAATTAAAATTGGTTTAACACGCCCTTGTGTTCACAACTCACAATATAAAAAATAATAATGTTAAAAGAGAATATCCGAATCCAATCGATCAACATTTCAAATTTCCGGTAATTCCTGCGTGGAAAATCGTTTTCTCGGAGGCTTCCTTGATCCATATAAAATAAATATATCTTCTTCTTGCTAATCCAAACAACTTACAGTCAACACCCCCTCCCCCCTCCGAAGAGAAGTTTAGGGGGGATTAGGATCACGAACAGCATCGAATCAACATGAATTCATCCGGTAACCATCTAATTTCAACTTCATATCTTCCAATTTTTAGTTTCTCCGATCTCATTTTGTATACATTCTCTTTTAGCTTGAATTAAGTTGGTTATAATTAAGATTCCGTTTCAATCAATGAATTATTAGCTTCTGATTTGATGTGGAAGTTATTTTGATTTGAGTTTAATGATAAATTTTTATGTGTTGAAAATTTGTGCAATGTTTTAAGATTGATCAACTGTTTTTCAGGTTGTGTGATTGTTACGTTTCTGCTACTCTTTATCGGATGTGCTGCGAGGAGACACTATCCCCTTCCAAGCGATAATGAAAGTACGAAAAAGCCCCTACAAACTTTTCGTCCGTTTAATGTTGCACACCGTGGTTCAAATGGAGAACTCCCGGAGGAAACTGGTCCTGCTTACCTGGTACATTTATTAAACCATTTCTTTCCTCCCAAGAGAAGTTGGCTTTTCGTCGGTTTAGTGTTGACTGTTCTATCCTAAGAATTATTCTATTGTGTAATGTTAGTCATTAGTTTTCCTGCATGACCAAAAAGGTCAACAGTGAAGATAATTTATGAAATTAAAGCAATCTCATTTAACACTTAAAAGTCCTCAATTGAGCATTGTCAAATGTGCTACTTGCCATATTAATTGAACATTATAGCTATGTGAACATTTTCAGCTGCCGTTAATACCCTTTTTATCTATCCATTACTCCTCAGTATAATTCTTATCAATACCCCTAGTAGAACAAGAGGTGTCATTTCAACCCATTGACTTATAGATGTTTTGATATGGTTATTGTTCGTCTCTATAGGGTCTGACAAGTTAAGCTAAACATATAACTTTTAAACGTGAACAGGGTCAAATCAGTCAAACAGGTTGAAACTCGTTTGAAGTATATTCAAATGCATATAACCTCCTAACTCACTTTATTGGTGAGATAATTTTTATAGTAAACACAATGATTATTTCTTATATTCAAATGAAATGGATCAAAATCGTTTTACGGGTTAGCCCGAGCCCATCATTTCGATCACACAAAAAATTACCCATTTTGACCCGTCATCTAACTGACCAGACCCACCAAATTTTGCTACCTATAGTAAAAAGAAAACTGTTGGTTAGATGCCACAGTTTCTTGAAAATGATTACATGCTTATATTTTTTTTTGGGTATTAATTGTTCTTACAGAGAGCAATCGAAGAAGGCACGGACTTCATAGAAGCAGATATTTTAGTTAGCTAAGATGGTGTTCTTATGTGCCATCACGATGTTACACTTGATGAAACAACTGACATTGCAGAACACAAGGAATTTGCAGACCGAGTGAAGACATATGAAGTTGAAGGAGAAAATAAAACTGGACTTTTCATATGTATTCTCGGGCTTCCTCATTTTTTGAAACTAAATACGACCTTATTATTGTCAACATGTAGATGATTTGCTAATTACTTGACTATTTGCAGTTGATTTTACACTAAAAGAACTAAAAACTTTGAGGGCAAAGCAGAGGTTTGAATTCCGTGATCAGCAATATAACGGTTAGTTTCTGTTCAATGTCATTGACAGAAAATCTAACCATTTGCAGCTACATATGTGTGTATATCTAACATATAAATCTATGTTATACCCATGAACAGGAAAGTTTCCTATCATTACATTTGAAGAGTACATTCAAATGCATTAAATGCACCACGGGTCGTTGGAATATATCCCGAAATTAAAAATCCTATATTGATGAACCAGCATGTGAGTTATATTCTCAACTTTAACCTTCACATTTAAAACGTCACATTGGATTCACAAAATTTAACTTTTCTTTGCAGGTGAAATGGCCTAAAGGGAAAAAGTTTGAAGATGTTGTCGTGGAAGTACTTGAGAAATACGTGTATAAGGGTGCATATTTATCAACGGAATGGCTAAAACAACCGTGTTTTATTCAGTCATTCGCCCCGTCATCACTTGTTCGTATCCACAACCAAACAGATTTACCGAAGATATTCCTAATTGATAATGTGGATGTTAGAACCCAAGACACCAATCAGGTATAGAAAAAGATCAATACTTCTAGCATTTGTATTTATAAAAGTTAATTTTCCAGTAATTTTATTTAGGGGTGTGAATCTCTGACACGACACTAACTTAACACGAAATTTGCGGGTTTGGGTCAGTTTGCTTTAACATGTGTACACGTTTAGCTAAATGGGTCGTGTTCATGAGTTCACCCACTTAACGCATGTATTTGTTTTCTTAAAATGTGTTTTAAGATAATTGGGTATTTTTTATGCTTAAATTTATTAAAAATAAAATAGCATAATAAAAAAAGTAAACTTTTTTTTTTCAAATTAAACGGTCGGTAAACTTTTTGGGTTTGTGTCAGATTCGATACACAACTCCGCGAGCATGAACCGTTTAACAGACCTACTTTTATCCAATATTTTGTTAAAAAAAGTTTGAAAAGATTCAAACATATAATTATCTGATTATTACAAGTTGCATGCTAATTATCCTGATTATTCAATCACATTGTCACTTTTAAAACACAAATTAAAACACCCTTTAAATGGCTTTCAAGAATCTAATTTCCTTTTCTCCTGTAGACGTATGCAGAAATCACTTCAGATGATTATTTTAACTACATCAAAGAATATGTTGTCGGGATTGGTCCGTGGAAGGATAGGATTGTTCCTGTAAAAGATAACTACCTTCAAATGCCTATGATCTCGTGACCAGAGCACACGCTCATAATCTACAGGTACGTTAGTCACACTTTGACTTTTTAGGTCAACACTCACTTTCAGAAATCCATATTGATGTGGATTTGTTATTAATTCTTCATAAAAAATCTTTCCCCCTTTGTATAATCATACATCTTACATGTTTCATTGTTATCATAAATACATGGTTTCATTGTTGTATAAAACCGAAGTTGAATTTCTATGCTTGCAGGTGCACCCATACACTTACCGCAATGAAAACCAGTATTTGCATTTCAACTTCTCTCAAGACCCTTACTTGGAATATGATTACTGGATAAACACAATTGGAGTTGATGGCCTTTTTACTGATTTCACCGGTAGCCTCCACCATTACCAGGAATGGACCTCTCCATCTCCGGGAAGGTTGATGCCACCAGTTTATTGCAAAATATTTCTAAAATGATCAGAAAATTTGAGATATCTATAAGAAATTAGATAGCTTCTTTCAAACATAAATTATGTTTGTGTATTTTCTTGACTGTAAAATTACTATTTTACCCTTGACGTTATGATGCGGGAGCGTCAAAGTTTGATCATATCACTAATAAAAGTTTACATATCAAACGTTAAACACGAAATTAATGTCATAATCCCTTGTTGACCCTATAGTACTATTTCTGCTTGCTTAAGTTTTGAAACATATAAAATACAAATTAAACATATATAGTTTTTTGCCACGAGATCGTTGTCTAGAGAATCGCTTGCCAATGTTATACTCAAGTCTTGGACAACGGCCGCGCAGTTGACCAAGTGTAAATCTCGGGAGGAGGGTAGGTGGTGTTAGAAAGCATGTTTTGAGGGGGGCCATAGATATCTGAAAAACCAATAACACGGTGTGAGATTGATCATGCGTAGTGGTGGCAGCAATCACTTCGTCCTTGTCAATGGGCAACCTATCGAAAGTGGCATTCATGAAAGTGGCCGCCATGATCACCACATGTCCAGAGGCCATGAGTGGGCCAGCAATGGCACCACCCACGACTTGACCCTGTGGGCCCACTAGATATATGGCTAAGCCAGTGACGCCTGGCGGAGCCGGTGGTGGCAACACCGAACCCACCAATGATAAAATCTCAAACCGGCCGTGAAGGGTGACTGTAGGCCCAGAACCCGGGCCACATGGTGATGGTGATGGTTGGTGTAACATGACGTTACTCACGAACCCAGCGGCACTTAGCACCCATATCCCTTGTTGCTTCCTCCTAGCAAAAGTGGCTAAGTTCTCACCAATATCACACCCGGGGCTAACCTCCATGGCATGAGCCCGCAACGTGCTGGGACTGTCACGAGTGATGATGATGGGCGGTTTCGGCTTGTTTTTGGATCCGGCGGGCCTGCCTCGTGGCCTCCTAACCGCATTTTCGCCTGTTTTTGCGGTTATAGAACTAAGGTCTCCACTACCAGCCATATTTCTTACTTGGGGTTAACCAAAACCAGGTTTATGTAGGGAGATTCATATGGATATATTTATGTAGGAAAATCAAAAGAATGACATATAATTAGGAGATAGTTAAGTAAAACCAACACTTATAAATATGTTCTAAATTTAGTTTATGCAACTCAAATTCCTAATTCTCAACTACCACTGGTTCAAAATGACAAAAAACCCCATCAAGAAAGGCAATCCCAGCAGCTAGTCAGTTTGAAAACCCTTTTAACCGTTTTGCAATGCTGAAAACTAAGAATGTTTACGATTCGGTTATTTAGCTTAAACCATCAGCTAATCCTTTGAAGTTTACATTATTTTCTTACTCAACGGGGTCGACAGTGTTTAGAATCTTAATTTTGCTTACCTTGGGTCTAGCGGTGTCCTTTAACCGAAACCCAATCAAGAAGAAACCTGAAGAATCCGAAACCAATCAACACTAAACATGTACCCGACCTAACTTAATTGGTTCAATAAACAATTAAGATTGGTAATGATTCGCCTAAAACTTGAATAATGCACCATCAAAGACGTTTGTAGTTGTGTGGATGAAGAACATTTATGAGTTTAGGGGGTGTTTGGAATCGCTTGTTAAATCTGCTTATATGCATATGGCGTTTAGATAAAACACTTTTAAGTTTGATTACTTATCAAACTTTCTAATCTGATTATGTGGTGAAATATACTGCCTTATCTCCCAAAGCAATAAGCATAATAAGTAGCATTTGGGATGGTATCATTAGAGCAGTTGTCTACATCAGCCTTTGTCTACATTCGTGGTTTGTCTACAGCGGCCTTTGTCAATTCCCATTCCTGATTATCAAACTACACCCACACGATTATTGAAACGCGAATACCAATTATCCAAATCTGGAATGGATTGGCATTCAGTTAAGATTAATCCTATTCAAAATCTGAAGAACCCGACCTGAGGAACCTGAAAACCAATTACCCAATCCGAACGACACCCCCACTTGCATTGGCGCAAGTTAGAGGGGGGGGGGGGGGGGGGGGCGCCTGACTCCCGAACTTTTCGCTCAGTAGTGTTATATATGTAGTTTTCATATAGAAATTTTTGGGTATATACGTTTTCGACTCCCCCGTCAGAAATCTTAAGCTTCTCCACAGGCCACTTGTGTCGCCCCTTGTTGCAACGATGTGGTTTTTTGCTATGAAATAGAACCAAAATCAGACCAATGAAAAACTGTATGTTATACCAAACCGATGATTACTTTTATCTGTGTAATTTATTTAAATCCCTAACAGTTCATTTAGATATCTTGATCAATATCAAGTATTATTACGAAAAAATTGCAAGAAATCGGTTTGTTTTTCTTTTTTGGAAAACTTGTTACTTAAACTTCCAAATCAATGGGCTTATAAAGTTGGAAATTTCAGTTGATTTCGTATTGTGTTAGATGGAGGATAATCCCGTTTAAAATACTTGCAACACTCATACCATCTACATCGCTGACCTTCACGGCTGGCCCTTCCTTTGCCCTTCCTACTTGTGTAGATGAATTTTTGTTCTCGATTTTCGCCATCCTTCCCTTTCTCTCTTTCACATTATGTCACACGGATGCAATCAAAAAAGGTTTTCGAAGCAGATGATTATGCAAACACTTAATAGTCATTAATACAGAGGATTTTACAAAGTGTTTTACAATTTAAAATCATAAAGATTAAGAAACAAGCCCACACTAATAGACTAATATAGAATTCTTCCAAAAGCTCGGCATCCTAGTATGCATGCACAATCAAAACTAAGACTCTCCATCTTGGATCAAACACGTTAAAAACATGCTTAAAATCATCAACATAATGTTGGCGAGTTCACACGTTTACTCAACTTGTTGTAAAATCGTTTCCTTGTGATTATCATGACTTGCAAGAATCATGATCACAAAAGTCTGGTGGCATCCAGAGCTAGTTGTACTACTATCGAGAGTGAACCGTGAGGTCACGTTGTTGGATTGATTGCAAATTGATAACTAATAAGACGTCTAGAGTGGAACCATAACGGGATTGGCTAACCATGACTTAGCCAAAGCCTAAGGTACCATGGAGATGACGTGTGTGTTTGGTGTGGGTAGGCATGCGGTTGAAACGAGGTTCGATTGATCATACAGGATCGATGGGGGAAGTGTGAATTATGAAGAGAACAAGCTTTGAAAGGTTCTAAGGCGATGTAAACTTTTGGATTATACGAATCTATTTGATTATTTTCAAAATTATTATATGATCCAAGATTAGCAAGAATCTCACACATCAATTTATATACTTATAAGAAAATACTTAAATGTCATTAAAATTTGAGAGTCGATAGTCAATACGAAGGTTTGGCAAGTTTTTACTCGAAAAGTTTAGCAACACTTATTTTTAAACTACCCTTCTTGCTATATTTGTACGGACTTTAAAACCTGCGTATAAAGAAACACATCTAGTTATGATAATCTTGAAAATCCACTTCCAAATTTCTCACTCGTACAATCATGGGGTGCGCGTTTATAAAAATCCCATGAATTTGGGTGTTCATTGAAAGGCATACAATCTAGTCTAGTAACTTTGTTTAGAAAGATAAGTCATATTTTCGAAAATAGTTAGTTCTTTGTTGTGTGATTAGAACTTGCGATCCACCAAAGATTAAAGGGAATTTATAAGCAAAATCAATGTTGTGGAACATCATGTCGGGTCACAAGGACAAAAGGGATAGAACTTGTGAACTTGATCTATAATTGATGGATAAACACCGTAGAATGCATTAAGTCTCAACTAAGTTAATGGAGAGACTGCTTAGCAAACACCAGTATGTTAGATGATGAGCCTAGTCATTGCAGTAAGTAAGTGTAGTCAACAGCCAACGCTTGATAGAGAGAATTAAGAGCGTTAACACCAAAGAGACGTGCAAGTTGGGGGGGGGGGGGGAGGTTAAGACCGCTCCGTCACACCCCAGATTTTTGACACCTCGGGCGTGCGACCACTCGGTTGGCACCTGTTTTGATAGAAACGCAGCAGAAAACGTGTAACATCCGTCGAAAAACGGGTTTCCAAAACCCGTTTCGTTTATTAATCAAATATCCAGTTATAAATTTTCGTTGCGTATTTAATGCTCAAATTAATTTTAAATGATACATAATTAATAAACATTTTAGAATTTAAAAACCATAATTAATAAATAATAAAAATAAGAGAATAAAAAAATAAATGAGGCTGCCGAGTTTCGAACCCGGGTCAGCCGGTTCAACAAACAACCAACACACCGCTCCGCCACTTGCCTTTTTGTGAATATTACGAAAACAAATAATACTTAAGATGAGATCCGGATTCAAACCAGAAACAGCCGCGCTAAGTCACCGGCTATCATCAAGAAACTGGATTTTCCTCGTCAAATCTCGAATGTCACCGATAGACTCAATCAAGGAGTCAACAATCCCCAATCGGTTATGCAATCAGTTAGACAATTTCATCTTGACCGAAATTTTGAAACCGAAATCATGTGTTGATATTGGGCACTATAAATATCGATGCATCTCATCTCAATTTCACTCGCATTCTATCTCAAAACATTACCCAACCTGCTCTCGAACCTTCTGCTCGACTCTCTGTTCAACCTGCAAGTCGTCGGAATCCTCAGTTACTCGCCGGAACCGAAGAATCCATTCCCTTATTGCCCTACTCTAAAATAGGACTTCTAGAGCTCAGACAGAAGTCACCCACACTCACTCAAAAACTCTCTGATCAACTTTCCTGTTCGCCGGAATTTGTCTGCTGTCGCCGGAAAAATTGGAACTCACCGGAGTTGGTCACCGGGATCATCAAGGTTCTATCTTCCAGTGGGTATGAATCTTTAAAACCTTCCTATGTTCATGTTTAATTCCGTTAGTGGTAAACCAGTAATCAAAATTGTCAAACAGTCGGATTCATTCTATGTTCGATTCAAGGAAAGAGATGAAGTTCAAAAAGTTTATAAGTATAATTAAAAATGGGATTTGTACCGGGTTAGACACACAGTCCAGTGGTGGACTGTGTGCATTTGAAACGCAAAGATACCGAGTTCGAGTCCCATACATAATGCTGAATTCTTTATATCAACTGAGCATTTTTATAACGTTAATATAAAACAAAACATATAATACATAAATACAATTAAAATCAGTATTTTAACCAGGTTAGACACACAGTCCAGCGGTGGACTGTGTGCAAAGTTAAACCCCATGTCACGGGTTCGAAACACATTCTGCGCACCGGTTCGATCAGTTAAAACCCTTTTTAAATAAATTAATTTCTGAAATATTCTAATCAGTATATATATATAATTAAAAACAAGATTATTTCGGGTTAGACACGTAGCTCAGTTGGTAGAGCTGCGTGCACGTATACGGGAGGTCACGAGTTCGAACCTCATTCAGCGCACAACATTTCCACAGTCCGACCGGTCAACGGTAAAAAAGTCAAAATTTTTATTTTCTTTTTAATTATTTATTTTATTTAAAAATAATATTTTTGAAGTTAAAAAATTTCCCTAGACTCACAAAAATAAATCTAACAATCCCATTAAGAACACTAATTAAAAATATTAATCCCAAATAAAAGTTTATTTATTTATCGAATTATTATGTTATTATTTAGGTTAGTTTCTATCGTGGTTAAATCCAAATTCGTGCTCATTCATCATCAATCCAAGAAACGCACCAACTGTGAGTGAGTTCTTACAAATTCCCTTTTTTTATTCATGTTTTGGGGTGTATCATGTGTCGCTTAAATTAATTCGCTTATTCAAACTCGTGCCATTACCATTATATGATCTAAACTTATAATGTAAATATTGTTTGTTGTGATGTGTGTTTACATATTGTGAAGTTACGTGCAAATCATTCATTAGGCCCATCAGTTCCTCGTGGGAGACGAGTTGAACATCGCGTGCCTCAAAATCATTCATTAGGCCCATCAGTTCCTCGTGGGAGACGAGTTGAACATCGCGTGCCTCAAAATCATTCATTTGGTGTGTGCGTGTGTATTAATTAATATTATATGTTTTGTGATTAAATTTACATTTACGTTTATTCATATTTGGTTATGCACAAATAACCAACATAACTAATTCTTTCCAATGTTTAAATAAGATTCACTCGCCAACTTTTTGTTGACCCAAAACCCTATTTTTACACATGATACAGGTAGACAGGTTGAAGCAAAGAACACATAGGAAATTGCCTTAGAAGAAGAAATAATGAAGTCTTGATAAATGTATAGAACATGTTGTACTTGTATGTTGATTGTAATGTCCTTTAAAAAGAAATAATAAATATGAAACTTTATAGTAAATGTCATGAGCTTTGATGAAAACCCAATCATGCCCCGATCACCTTTTCCGCTGCGGGTCGGGGTGTGACAAAACGTTCGTATTTATTTTTATTTATCAATCAACTTGTAAGTTGAACAAAACATACTTTTATAGACGGGGAATTAAACACCCCCTTTTCCATACAAAACGTTTCATACATATGGTAATTAAGATTTCTTTCTAACGATAGTTTTACAAAACATATTAGCCACAAGGTTTCTATGTGCCTAGGGAATCATCCTCCTTTCAGCACTAGCCCTTCCATTCATAACTATTCATGATTACCTGAAAACGTTTAGAAAATATTACGTCAACGAAAAGCTGGTGAATAACATTTACCGGAAACCAAACAAGTTTTGACAAGGCATAAGTAATATTAAGCTATTTGCACACATACTAGTAAGCTACACATTCAGCTAGTATCTATTGGACCTACAAAGAACATATGATATCCAAAAACCAAAACATGATTCACTGATCAAGAAATAAGCAAAAGATTGAACCAATCTCTCCCCAAATATAGTGACTCTTGAACACTTATTCAGAACAGAACATCTGTTCAAGAGCATGGCTAACATTTGATGAAGACTTAGAACCATGTTCAAGAGTACCAACATATTCTCGAAGGCTAGCATATGTTGAAGGCCAAAGCCCTGATCAAGCCAAGGGTCTGATGAAGAAGACCAAACATTTGTTAGGCCAAACAAATGTTTAGAAAACTGCAACAGAGGATAGCTTAAACAATGTTTTCTCAATGTAACAATACGTTATTTCACCAGTGTTTTAGTATAGCCTAGAACAGATGATAAGGTTAGTGTTTTAGTATAGCCTAGAACAGATGATAAGATTGCTCAGATTTTTGCAAACATTTGAGAATCTTTTCTGTTAGGAATGTTAGATGTCACTATCAGGGTGATGTCAGCCAATCACTTAATAGAGCTTTCGTACTTGTATAAATAGATCACACCTGTTAGTGATATGTTTATCACCCACACTCACATTTTCTCTTGTACGAATTGATTTGTTTGTGTGATCAGCTGAGTGGGAGTCTGTAAAGTCAATTGTTTGTAAAACATTTGAATCTTATGATAATTAATGAAAAACAATCGTTGATGATGACTCCCAGTTTGTGAATGTTATTGTGATAATCAATATTTATTTACAAACAAAGAAACTCAGTTTCTAACAGTATCCTTACTTGTGTGTACTACCGTGAATACATACCCAGTTTTACGTACAATTTACCTACCGTGATTACATAACCGGTTTTACAGTTTCACAACATGTACCAATTTAATCAAATTCAAAATACACTTACATGTTCCAAATGCTTTAGTAAACTTACTATAGATACTAAACATATTTAATATAAATTCTATCCGTATTTTAAATATAAAGCATTTAAAAATTTATAAAAGAATTAAATGTATTCACCTTCTCATGGTTAGTTGATATTTGGTTGCTAGCTTAGAACTTCTAGTATGAGACTCATGTTCACCACCCGACTATTTATCATGAGCAAAATTGCCATTAAACCAGACACTACTACCACCCTAATTAATTACAACATGTTTCAATACTATGGTAAGTCTCTCTAGAACATTTTCTTCTCTCGAATTCTCTTACTCCTTGCTCACACTAACATACGTATATCTATATATTAGTGATTGTTATGCTTATAAATAATAAGGGTTTTGCACGTGGCAGCATATATTTTTGCCATGAAATTGAACTTGCCACATGGAGCAAATTATTATTTTTGCTGAGTGTTGTGAACGTGGAGGAAATAGATTCATCTCAGTCCATTGAGTCATTAACTGAAATTTAGTAATTATTCATAATATATTTATATATTACTAAAATACATATGCATACATACTTCCGTAGGTTGTTACATGCTCTGAGGCATTTGGCCACTTGGCAGAAGTTTCAGCAACAATAGGTTAAGTTTCTTAAACACATAAAAAGGCATGACATTGATACTAAAGCAAGCTCTCTGTCACATGGAATAGTGAAACTTCTCGGATCTCACATCTTCATGGGAAGTTTGTTTTGAACAACTGTAGAACACTCCTCACTCAAAGTGACAACCGATAATTCTTTTTTTTTATTCCTATTGATTAAGAGTTCCTTAAGAAAAAAATAGGCATTTTAGCCAAAGCTTCAAGGAATGGAACGTCTACATAAGCTTTTACTCATCTCCTAAAACCCATTATATTGAGAAACATGTTTCTTCTTTAAAAGCCGACCAGGGTATGGTTAATAGATATATAAACTCTCTCAGGATCCTTCTTCTCCGGTTCTAAAACCTTCTCAACCACCTTCTCCACTGAAGACCCACTAAATTTTGCTGTACTTGCTGGGACTAGGCTTGGGTGCACATCACTAGATGGAGTCTCTAGCTAAAGCATCTTATCTACCGGCTCTTCTTTTACTTCAACTACCGGGGACTCCACTCCCAAGCTCCTTCCACTCCTACTAAAAACTACATGCACCTTCGTTGTGTTGCTTGGAAGTCCACTCTGTGGCCTCTTAGTAAGCCGACTCACTATCTCTCCAACGTGGTTCTAAAGGTCAAGTAATGCAGATTGCTGATTCCTCAATAAAAGATCATGCTCATGCAATCTATGCTGATTCTGCTAACTGGAGGCCTGATTATTTGCCATGAAAAAAGCCAGGAGATCTTTATTCTCTTATCCTCACCATTACTACCTTCATTTTGCTGTGGCATGAACCCCTTAGGGTTTCCTCCTTGTCTTTCCTCCATCCCGAGTTATACAAATTGCCAAAGGCTCAATTTTGATTTCCAACAAAGTCAACCTCCTCCGACTGACTACCTAGGCAATCTTGGGTATCGTGCCCCCTCTACATATCTCACATATGAGGCAGCCGAGTAACATGATTGGAATTCCTAGCTGACGGGTTCTGCTGTTTAGATGAGGCAAAGCTCTCAAACAACTCTTCACACTCAGTGGGAACTAATTTCTCCATGATATTGCCTCTAGCAGTAGTGTTGAACCTTTGTTGGGTCTCGAAGGTCAGTCCATTAAAGAACTTCTCAACAAGAGCCCCATCAGAAAGTCCATGATGGGGGCATCTAGCTAATTGGATCTGAATGTGCTCCCAAGCCATGTGGTATGGCTCGGCCAGGTCCAACGAGTGGCTTTCAAGTGCGGATACTACTTTTTAGAAATTTGTCCTTCCGGTCCTCCCGTGTAGTGATGGAATCCTGATGTATAATGTCAAAATAAGTGGCAACTCGACCAATGAGTGAGAACAAGAATAGGCGAAGATAGATAATCATCAGTAACACCAGCAAAGCCCAATGTGTTACATATACGCATAAATAGTAGCATCAATAGCACCCGTCAAACCAACTGGCAGCTCGATCAATATTAGCACTAATGTACCAGCAATTATACATATTAATAATACGAATTTACCCCATTTAAAAATATTTTCGAGAACATTTATGAGGGAAACACTACCTAAATCCTTTTCAACTTTTACTGGATTTGAAGGCCCAAAATAAAAAGAAGCTAAAAATAATGAAAACTAGACAGAAATATGAAGTTTCCAAAAAGCATCCCCTGCACAACAAAGGCCTCTCGCCTCAGCCCGCCTTTTGAAATAATTAGAACAACTTGGTGACATAATAGTGATGCACGACCGGGCCCCCATAAAGGACAAATCCAAACAAGACAAAAGCTGGGGTCAAAGTACACTTGCTGCCAACATTGTCGGGACAACTCACCATGCGTGGCCTTGCATGGTCTGGCATGCCCGTGCCCAAGCACCTGGTAGACAAAAAGGGAAAATTCTTTAAGCTTCCAAAAAGATTCAGGCACAAGCATGACCGTGCCCCGTAGGCACGCCCGTGTACCCCTGCCTTTGATCAGCCTATAAATACTGGCCTCATTCACTCATTTGAGGATGCCCTTCTTTGCTCTCTTGTTCCCTGGTGTGCTACAATCCCAAGGCTGATAGACTTGTACCTCCATGGTCTTGTTCTCTCACCTTGAAGGCTCTAGTCCCATGGAGTAAGTGTAAATGATCCATGAAGCTTGACTAATCAATAGCCAAGTGCCATGATCATGATGCTTCTTAAGCTCCCTTTGCTTGGAAGTGAGAGGTTGATCTTTAGGGAAGCCCTTCATGCCGAGCGAGTCCTCTCCAAAGCCAGGATCCTACATCCTACCTTTGATCATCCATATTAAGAATAAGGCATCCTTAGATTAATTTAGTAAATCTATGTAGTAGATGAGAGTTGAGAGACACTTTGTTGCCCACATACTTGCACCTAAGCCAGAGCTTAAAGATCATGAAGTATGGTAATCGCCATTGGTACAAATGTTTCATATGGTTGTAATATCGATTTCTTCTCAAACTATGGGATTAGTTAATCTTAATAATATAGTATTTTTTATCTAATTTAATGTGTTTAGCTTTTACTAATTCCCAGTTTATAATCTTTTGTGAAAAGATTGCATGACCCCTTTGAAACTAGATTAACACAATATCTTAACTTAACTATATTAATTTAACCTAACTTAACTTGACTAAGGTGTGCGTACGACTTATTGTACCCTTAATCAGATCTGGTGTCCTTGATAACCTTGGGAGGTGAAGCTTATTAGTACACTCATGGTGTGTAACAACACATATACTAACAAGGGAAATCTTAACTTGGCCATCAAGATTATTATTATTATTATTATGTAGACTTCTGGTATTGAACCAGATTTGGGTGACAAGCTTCTGGTTCAAACCAGATCTTGGGGTAATAAAAGGCTTTTGATATTACATCGAGATCCTTTGGGAAGGTCTCTATTAATGCACCAAGATCCTATTTGGAGGGGGGAGGTAAAGTTAAGATAATAAATTAATGGGGGAATATGGCAATCGTTAAAATAGGAGATAACTGGTGAAATGGGAACTATTTTGCTAATTTTGTAACTTAATTAATTTGATGTCTAAATCGCTTCGGTAACTTAAAAGATCTCTACACATGATCCCATTTGTTAAGCTTGAAATAAAGAACTATTTAATTATGTTATAAAAAGATAACATATCCAAGATGGATTTAAACCAATATTGTTGTGGCATATCGTTTAGTAGTCGAAAGGCTAGGGAAGGCTCATTGGACATATTTCTAGATCGGTCTATCGATATGTTATGGCAAGATTGAGGGATGTTGGCGACCGGACCAAGGAGGCCACTTCTAAATTATATAAAAGATAAAATCGAAGACATATACATTTTCCTCATTTTATAAAATATAGTATATTAATTAAGAAAGGTTTATCAGAGACTCCTATGTTACTACTTTAGTCTACTAAACTAGCTATAAGTGAGATTAGTTGAAAGTTTCGGATTGGGCGGGTTTAGACGGAAGTTTGGATAGGATAGTGCTAATTTGGTAGAAATCTCGCAAGAATAGTCAAAAGTAGAAGGTTACATTCATACCGAAGGAGCATACATCATTTTATAAGCTGGAGAGAGCATCATGCAATCTCTCCAGCATTTCCCCTAGATTCTCCAAAACTTCACAACTAATGAACACATGACACTATATATAGACATGATGTTTGGGATGGACCAGGCGTGTCCATGCGGATGAGCTTATCCGTGCGGATGAGCTTTATTCGTTTGGATGAGTCTCATCCATACGAATCTGTCTTGTCCTCTCCAAACTGTCATGTGTTCGTTTCTAACATACAACTACACAATATTCAACATACGCTTTATTATCCTATTTACACAGTGGCGGACATACATATTATGCACTAACAAATTCCCCCTTGGCCGTCACTGTCGAATCTTGATCTTCAAATATAAAAGCTGTGTTTGAATATTTTGCAATTTCAATCAATCACTTGATATCTATAATTTATTCCCCTTTGATTGATGATTTAGGTTTGCATTATATCTGTTAGTACATATTCTGTCTTTCCCCACTGTACGAATAGGCTAGATAGAGCGTGTGTTGAATATTGTATAGATGAGATACGAAACACATGACTTAAGAGCGGACGAGAGAGGTGTGCAAAGCTAACTTCATACGAAGTTGTTACTATGTACGAAGGTAGTCACTTCGTACGAAGGTAACTACTTCGTACAAAGGTAAATGTGCTCTAGTTCGCACGAGGGTAGACAGTCTACATATACTTTCGTCTAAACCCGCTGGTTCCTGACTATCAAGTGGTATAAGAGCTATGGTACCGATTCAATTGATTCAATAGTTGATTAAATCACCTACGCTCATGAATTTTGGACTTTTTAGACGTAAATCATCAAATAAATGGATAATCAACGGTCAAATTAAATTGAAATCACAGGATTGTTTAGAATTGAATTTCGACCATGTATATGGAAGAATCATCATGAAATTCGAAGAAATAAAGATTTTGGATCGAAAAACTGAATCAGATTACCTTCGCACGAAGGTACTACTTCGGCACAAAGCTAGTTATCTTCGTACGAAGATAAGTTACCCTCGTACGAAGGTAACCAAAATGCCTAAAAAGGCATTTTTTGATCATGGCGATGAGACGAGTGTCTAGAAAAAAATTCATGATTGAAAATTTTTCGAGATTTTAACGACAAATACAGGCTATTCGAGGACACCGTCGAGGGCTTCAAAGAAAATATTTGATGATACGATCACAGAGGGTTGAAGATAATGGGGTAGTCACGGATACCTGTGTAGAACAATTATCATTTGGTATTAGTGACTCTTAATGGGCCTAAAAGAAAAATCCGCATTGATGAAAACACATTTTGTGGACCAAAATGAGACATTTTCCGCATAGTGGAGTTTTTCAGTAAAAAGATGGGACTGGACTTGACAGATTTGAGGGGGAAATTCAGTGATAAGTTTGAGAGAGGCCAAAATTTGCAAAAATGAGGGGGGATAAAAATTTCAGAGAATATATTGAAATTCCGGCATTTTTGAAATTCATGAGTGCAATAATATTCGGGTGGTTCCGACTTCAGATTGTCCGGGGATGCATTGATTTGGATCCTTTAGTTCGTGATCACAGGAAGTTCAGATTTTTCAGATCGTGACTAAATTGATGTCTTAGGGTTTGAGTCTCTGGTCTTCGTTAGGCCGGTTAGCAGGATTAGCGTCAGAGGATGCAACAGTATTGTCGATACTTAAAAGATATCAGAGGGTGTTCAAGATATTAGATACACGAATGCTCGATGATAGTCTAAAGTGTCAAGATGGTTAATTCGAGCAGAGGAATTGTTTTTCGGACTAACCGTCGGGGAATGTTGATGTTTGTTTGATTAAGTTGCTGTCGGGTCTAACGGATAAGACTACATATATGTTATTGTGACTGAAGAGGAAGAATGTTTCTCAATCTGAATGTGTTACTAGATGATTTGTTATCCAATGAAGATTTGCTGGTTAAGAAAGATTACCATTTACACTGATCAATCATTTAGGAGTGTGCTTAAACATGATTACGGAAAACGAGATTTCAGATTTTCGTAGGTATTCACAAACTTGAAGCTTACCGTTGTGGTCATTCGAAGTTTCTATCAATTGTCGGTTGGGTTTTTGAAGATTAAGAGATTCGGCTAACGTGCTAAAGTGTTAAAATAAAAAACCGAAACACGGTTAAAGTCAAAACAGAGAAGCTGCATTGATTAGTTTTGAGTTGGTGATTATTCGTGAAGATTGTAGTTAAGCAAATCAGAGGAGGTTGGGAACTGTGTAAACAAAGACCTAAAAATTCATTCCAGGGGGAATTTGTGCATAATGAAGATAATTCAAGCCCGAATCATCAATCAAGGGGGAATCTATTGAAGATATCAAGATGCCTGATTAAAGTTGCAGAATATTCAAACATTTTTCAAGATCAAGATTCGATAGTGACGTACAAGGGGAAATTGTTAGTGCATATTCCATGTGTCCGCCACTGTGCGAATGGCTAGATAGAGCGTGTGTTGAATTTGTATAGATGAGATATGAACACATGACTTAAGAGCAGACGAGAGAGGTGTGTAAAGCTAACTTCGTATGAAGGTAACTACTTCGTACGAAGGTAAATGCGCTCTAGTTCGCACGAGGGTAGACTGTCTATGTATAGTGTCGTGTGTTCATAGTTTGATAAGTTTTGGAGTTCACAGAGGGGAACTGCTGGAATTTCTCCAGCTTGTAAAGATGTATACTCTTTCGGTATGAATGGAATCATTCGACTTCTACTTCTACTCCGTTTTTAATAACATTCTACCGAATTAGCACTATCCTACCCAAACTTCTGTCTAAACCCGCCGGTTCTTAGCTATCAATATCCAATATATTCCCCCTGAAATAAATCTTCAGTTCTTTGTTTATACGGTTCCTTTGACATCCCACATTGGTTGTGAAAGGGAACGAATGCTTCCTTATAAAGGGCTTGAAACCTTCACCATCATAACGCGTTTTAAAGCCGTGAGGGGCAGGCGCTAAGGGCGTGTTGGTTGCCAAAGCGGACAATATCATAGTGCGGTTACGCTGGGCTGTTACAGATGGTAGCAGAGCCAGGGACCGGACTGGTGTGCCAGTGAGGACGCTGGGCCCCATAAGGGGGTGGATTGTGACATCCCACATTGGTTGTGAAGAGGAACGAAGGCTTCCTTATAAGGGCTTGAAACCTTCACCATCATGACGCATTTAAAGCCGTGACAGGCAGGCGCGGAGGGTGTGCTAGCTGCCAAAACGGACAATATCATGGTGCAGTTATGCTAGGCTGTTACAGTTCCTGACCTACTCTGATTTGCTTAAATGCAATCTTCGACTTTAACCACATCCGTGTTCGGTTTTTTATTTCTCCCATCTTGCTCAAATCCTTAATCTTTAAAAACCCAACCAACAATAGATATAAACTTTGAACACCACATTGGTAACCTTTAAGTCTGTGAACACACACGAAAATATGAAATTCCATCTTCTGTAACCATCGTTATGCATATTCCTAAATGACTGATCCACTGTAAACGGCAATCTCCATAATCAGTAAATCTTTACCGGATAACAAATCATTTGGTAACACACTATGATCTAAGAAGCATTCTTCCACGATCAAATTCACATTCATCCTCTTTAGTCATGATAATAGACGTATAGCCTTCTTCGTTAGTCCTGGTAGCAACTTAATCTACAAACATCCTCATTCCCCGGTGGTTAGTCTAGAAAACAACTCATTTGCTTGAAGATTAACCACTCGCACACGTTAGACTATCATCGAGCTGTCGTGTATCTAATATCTTGAAAGCTCTCTGATATCTTATAAGTATCGATAATACCGATGCATCCTCCTAACGCTAATCCTGCTAACCGGCTTATATGAAGACTCGGACTCAAACCCTAAGACATCAATCTAGTCACGATGTGATGAATCCGAATTTCCTATGATCACGAACTAACGAATCCAGATCCTATGCATCCCCGAACAATCTGAAGTTGGAACAACCCGAATACTGTTGCACCTTTTCCCGCCTGAATGTCCAAAAATGTCTAATATTTTAAAATTTTTATTCCTCCTCATTTTTGGCAAATTCTGACATCTCTAAAATCTTCACTGAATTTCCCCTCAAACTCGGCAAATTCAGCCCCTCAAAAGTGTGTTTTTCATCATTGCAAATTTTTCTTGTTGGCCCATTAATGGTCACTATACCAAATGATAAACATTCTGCATAGGTATCAATTACTACTCCACTATCTTCAAAACTCTGTGATCTCATCATCATATCTATTCTGTGAATACTCCGACGCTGTCCTCGAACAACTGGTTTATTTTTATTTACTTTTAGACATTTTTGACTCATTCGTGCGAATGTCTCCCTCGTGCGTATGAACTGATTCTTTTTAGAACGGATAAGCTAGTTCTTGCAAATGAATGTCTTCCATGCGAATGAAGGTTGGTTCGTGCGGATGAAGGACTGGTTCATGTGTATGAACACGATTTTTCAAATGCATCAGGGTTCATTCGTGTGGATGAGTGACTCCTTTGCACGAACATTGCACTCCTGCGCATGAAACTCACTCGTTCGTTCGAAACGTCGCTGTTCACATTTTTGGATCTAAAATCTTTATTTCTTTGAATTAGATGATGATTTTTTCAGGACTAGGTGAAAATCATTATTGAATCCTATGATTTCAATTTTACTTTTTGTCCGTGAATTGACCGTTAATTTGATGATTTACGTCTAAAAACCCATAATAACCCGTAAATCATGAGCGCAGGTGATTCAATCAACTATTAGATCGATTGAATCGGTATCGTAGCTCTGATACCAATTGAAAGTTTCGGATCGAGCGGGTTTAGACGGAAGTTTGGATAGGTAGTGCTAATTCGGTAGAAATCTCGTAAGAATAGTCAAAAGTAGAAGTTTCCATTCAAACAGAAAGAGCATACATCATTTTACAAGCTGGAGAGAGTATCATGCAATCTCTCCAACATTTCCCTCAGATTCTCCAAAACTTCACAACTAATGAACACATGACACTATATATAGGCATTTTCTAGGAATCAAGACCGTTTAATCCCGATGGTCAAATCCTCGTCCGAAAAATATGGATGTTAATGATTATTTTTACCCCACCAATCTTAGGATGAATGGTGACTATGTGGTGGATTTCATCAAGATTTAGAATGTCCCATTCTAACTATTGATACTCACTACATAGACCCATCATTTTCCTGTGACGATCACCTTAAGATGGGCGGGAGTAAAAATAATAACTACCATCCACCTGAATGTCATAACCCTCTTTTCAAAAAGACATAACTTCAGAAGAACTATGTCAAATAGAAAAAAGAATTATCCAAAAACTCAAAGAAATAGAAAATATCTATCTATGGATGATAAAGAAGGAGAAGAATCAATGGAAACACATTCCGGAGAGGCCAAAACCAAGCTCATCGCATCTACCCATAACCCTTGTGAAAACAAAAGCGATAGTCGTCTCTGTATCGACCACACAATGAAGGACTCCTCAGCGGCCAGCACAAGTGACTTTATAGACCAGAGCGAGTCAACTCACACCTTCTTTAACAAGAGCCCGGATAAGGCAAATAAAGGTTGGTTCCACCCACATATTCGTAGCTTAGGTTTCTTCCTTTCCGATAACCTCTTGCGTTTTCGTATCCCGCACAAGGGCTTAAGGTTCATAGGACACTTTGGGGTTGTTCCCACCAGTAAAGAACTCCTTGATAACAAAATAAATCCCTAGACCACAAGATAAACTTCATAATCCCTAAACAAACACGGGGTCATGTTCCTTAAAAACGCGGCCATGCATCACCTACTCTCCTCACATGGGGCGTGTTAGACAAACACGGGCCGTGTCTCCTGCGACATGGCCTCTTCTCACTAACGGACAACATTCTCTAACTCATTATAGACGACGCGGGGCTGTGCCACCCAGACACGAGGCCGTGTTAACGTGATTTTTCGTTCTATAAAGTCAGGCATGAGAAAAATGTTTGTAACCATTCCTAAAAGACCAAGATCCTTCCAGATCTCACATACATACCAAAAAGGTACGTTCCTAAAAAGGTTTCCTCAAACCTTCTTGTCTTTGCCACTTTTAGTCATGTTCTTCTTCTTAAACTCCAACAACTCCATTGAAGCGTGAAGCTCAAGCTTTAAAGCTTCAATTATCGGGTGAAAAGTATGATTTTTAGCCCAAAATTTTGCAAAACTACTATTTTATAACATTATTTTAAGTTATTTATGTTAAAAATGTAAAAACCAGAAGTTGTTAACTTAAAATAAGAGTTCTTGGGCTGAAATATCAAACTTGTTGTAGCAACACGAGACTGTGCCCTGCAGGCATGGGGGCATGTGACTTGTCTACAAGTCCAAACTTTAACAGTTTGTCTTGTTTAAACTAGCATGTCGAGTCAACAGAGTGGTACTTCGTCAACAAGCTCACGCAACAACCGAGATGAAGAAGGCTCTCACTCGAGGCCACCCTCGTATGCTACTTTTGCGCACTACGAGAGTCCAACGAGGAGATACGACGGTGGAGGAGGTCCTCATAGACTGAGTTAACTACCTCACACTAGCCTTGGAGAGCAGCTTTAGGGAAATTATCCTACTTAACCAAAGGTTGAATATTTTGGTGGTACCCCCTATGGATCCAATCCTCCCACAAGATGATTGTAACCTCACTCATGAGGTTGTTAACCATACCGAGTGGGATGAGATACCCATAGAACCTCCCATTGGCGCCTTTTATGAGGTTCTGTTGGCCGGCGCTGCTCTCCCGCAAAAGGACGTTGATGATGAGCCTTTCATCTTCCTACCTAGGAAGATTGAGGAGACGCTCAACGATCTTTGAGGGGCAAACCTGAAAATAGCTCAAAGCCCTTACTGAACCGAAAACTAGTTTCGGGTTTTGTCGATCGTTTATTGTTTTATTTAGGGAAGAGCTATTTGGGTTTAAATCTTTAGGGGTACCTACTAAAATCTATCTATTAAAATTCTAGCTTGTATTTTTACTTTTTTTATCCTTTTTAGTTGTAACCAGATGATGAATGGTTTTAATGGAATGATATCTGATGTTTTAAAACGTGTGGAATGGTGTGAAAAGATGAAATAACGTTGAAATAGAACCCCATGTACGTAAACAGATGTCCCAGACTCAAAATCTTCATTATAGTAAGTGCAGCATGGGGCCGTGTAAGGTAAGCATGTCCCCGTGCTCAATTATGCAGAAAACAATTTTGTCTCTAGAACTGTCACACATGGTCATGTCTCGTAGGCCGCCCCCATCTTCTAGAAAAGTTTCATTACTGGCACTTTTTACACGGAGTCGTGTCTACCTGGCACACCCCGTGTCTGCCTTCTGAAAATTTTCACAGAATTCATGTTACTCGCACTCTTTACACGGGTCATGCCAACCTGGCACACCCCGTGTCTAGCATCTAATTTTTGGTAAATTTGTTGTTTTTCACATTTACACATTTAATCAAATTTAACCCATTTTAGACACATTGAGGACATTGTGTAATTTAAGTGTGGGTGGGGGAACATGAATTCGTTTAACCTAAAACAAGCCTCACACAAAACTCTACTTAACACCGCAAATCTTTTTCAAAACCTTTTTATTTATTTTGTCTTGTTTTTTGTTAGAAACTTAAGTTCTAATAATTTTGTTTTTCAAGTTTACAACCGATAGCGTCGTGATAAAGAAGAACCACGTAAGAAAAAAATTATAAAAAGGCATGGCAATCTTTTTAAAATTTGATTGTATTATATATATATTATATATATATATACATACCCGTACGGTTCTTACAAGTCTAGAACTTGATAAGAGAATACATTCTCGGTGCTTACCGACTAATCCAAGTAAGTAAATGATTGAGGCATTGGACTATAAATTCTTTTTCATTTCAACCTTACTGTCTCTTTTTATCTCCCCACCAAAAACAAAAAAATCATTAGTTAATCCCTTTGAAGCTTAAACCTTTCGTTTCAAAACCTGCAAAACACAAATTTTGCATAAACCACCTATCACCCGAAACCTTTTTATTTTTACACCCTTTATTTTAGTAAAATTCGGTTCTTTTGAAAAATATAAAATATGTGACTTAACTATTATTCTATCGAAAAAAAATCACTAGTTTCTTGAAATAAAATAAGCAAATTTATTGCTTATAAGTCTTTAGTTGATACCTAAGTCATAAATAAATAAATTTTCAAAAGAAAACTGACATTTTACGCCTTTAGCCACTTTTCAAATAAAAATACCCTACCCCTAGCCAAAACCTACAATTTTTAAAAGCCCTCTTGATATTTACAAAGGTTATGTCAAAAAGGAGGAGGTTTGATTACTTGTCAAGCATATGGTAGGAGTAAGTTCCATATCGGAACCGAGCGTTTCACTTATACATTTTTGGCCGAGTGTTGAGTGATCAGTTGCGAGGTGTGTGAATTTGTATATAGCTTAATGAAATTTTAAAGGGCGTGTTATGCGTAAAAATATTTATATTTCTTAAAAAGAGTTCTAAATAAATCATGTCGAATAGGATTGTAAATAAAATAAAAACAAGAATAAAAAGAACTTGGATTCCCTACACGCTAAAACAAGACCCAAAAACTTCTTCTCTACCTATTCCATTTGAGTGTGTAAGCAATTATTAAAGAGTTTTGCTTGAGGACAAGCAAAGATTCAAGTGTGGGGGTATTTGGATATGCACCAAATGAAACATATAAATTATATCAAATAAGGTATAAAAGTGCGTTTCTTTATATACTTATGATTTTTCAGGATTAAAAGAGCTTAAATGTACAAAAGGAACAATTAACGGCAAAATCCAACATAAATGCAAAAGAGGAAAAGTTGATACATCATACCACCCTCTGAGCTTCACCCCAAGACCAAAAACAACAAAGAAAAGCACGGGGCCGTGCACCAAGGATGTGGTCGTTCACCCCACTCCAAATTCCAAAAAGAAAAAAACAAATAGAAGCAGGCAAGAGACACGGGTCGTGGTCAACTCCCAGATATGCAGAATCTTGGATAGTACAACACGTACAAGGACCATGGGGTCGTGCCGTTGACACATGAGGCCATGTGAGCATACAGGCTGACACAACTCATTAAATAAAGACAAAGAAGAAGGAGACATGGGGCCGTGTGAACAGTCTATTTCCAGCTATAAATATGGGTGCTTGATTCAAATGCAATTAATCCTTGGCAAACCACTTCTCTCACACCTGCTACCACTCCACCACCACAATACCATCATCATCCACCACATTCCTCTATCATCCATCTTTAGAGTGGTAGTAGTCTCGGGATCCAAGATTGATCGTAAGAGTTTTTGTCAAACAAGGCCATGCTTGGCTAATCTTTTACATCACTTGGTGAAAACAAGTATTTTATGTATTAGTTTTGATTTCCTAGCTTTGGTTAAGTTTTTAGTTGGGTTTGTATTAATGACTTTAATAACTAGTTTTTTTATATTCAAAGTGAACTTTATTCTATCATCTCTTCATATTTTGTTGATTCACTCATTTGTGTCTTTATGATCTATATAAAGCACGTTAACTGCCTTGAAGGGTTAGAAGGATGGTTGGGGAAAGTTCTTGCCTTGTTCAATGTATAGATCCTGCGAGGACTTGATTCAAGCTTATTAGGACTTCCTTTGAGGCAGATAATATCAAATTGGGGAAGTAAGAACACTTAAATCCGTTATAAATAAACTACTATTAAAACTTTAAATGACCTTGCGGGACTGTATCCATGCTGACTCAGACCAATATGGCCGAGGGTAGCGTTGCCTCCAAAAGAGGGACATGCCATATTATGCATTAATAACTTACTTAATTATCTTTCAAAATTCGGCCTTGCGGGACTGTATCCCTCTTGACTCAGACCAATATGGCTGAGGGTAGCGTTGCCTCCAAAAGTGCGGAAATCATCAAAGGATACGTAAAAGATGAGTCGGAACCAAGTGATTCTATCTTGTCTATTTGTGTCTTTTATTGTTTTAGTTTCGTTCTTTAATTTAACTACTAAATATCTTTTCTCAAAATTTGGTTAGATTAGACGTCGACGATATTCCAGTATTTAAAGCTCTTGTGTGCTTGGACGACCTCGGTATCTTACCATCACTATGCTACGCCAACGATGGGTGCACTTGCCCTAGCGTGTTGTATAGAGTGATAATGTTATATTGTGTTTTAGAAATTTAAAGCTTGATAAATGAGTAAAAGTTCTTCAAAATAATTAAAAATCATACACCTCCACTCACGTCATCAAGTATACACAAACAAGTACACATATCTGCATGTACACACACATACCAAGACAATGTTAAAAATATATTACTTTTAGGTACATATTGAATTTGGAGAATATATGTTTAAGAATATATACACACACACATATACATGAACAATACCAAAGACTACATGGAACAAGAATATATTTTAGATAATAAAATATATTAGTTTCACAAAACAAAACAATCGTGTGTGATACACAACTCTACATAAAAAGTACAAGTACAAACAATCATGTAGGACACAGAGACATATAAGTGACTAGGTCTCGAATGTTACAAGTACAAATACAAAACAATTAGGTGGGACACAAATACATACAAGGGACTAGGTCCCGTCCATACATGAACAAAGAGTACAAATGTATATAGATACATTATATAATGAATATACGGATAATCAATCGCTAATGAGTCTAAACAAACAAAGGTTTCAAACAAACAAACCATAGACAAGTGTTAACTAGGTTTAAGATTAAGGACTTGTACATGATCAAAAAATGGACCTAAGTGCCTTAACGAAATTAGGACACTTGTAGGTCAGATTCAAAATAGAGAAAACAAGTGATTGCTAGCTATTGCACGGAAGCAAACTATGTGTTCATGTCCCCTCTTTCAACTACATTTTTATGTCTCCAAAACTAGCGGAAGATACATGTTACAAATGGTATGATAAGACAGGGAATGAGATAACTATAGATCATGTGCGCATAGGTAGAATACACAAGTAACCATTAATTACACATATAGACGAGGAACGAAAGTGGTAGAATACACAAGTAACCATTAATCACCCCGTTAATCATACTTTAATCACGATTAGATTTTTAGAAAATTTTGCCATAGTTTCCCCTAAACTATGGCGTTTTCCACGTTTCAAAAACGTATTTAAATCATGTTTAACCATAAATACTATCAATCATCAACTCAAGTTTACATACCACCTTTGTATGCATCATTTATACACTTTTCATCCTCATTTCCATGGTCTTTTGTAAATATATATTTTAACTACTTTACTTAAAAATAATGAGATCTTGACATACTTATTAGAACATTTAAGACATCATTTTTTTATATCTTCAAATCAAGATTTCCACTTTAAACCACTTTGTTTACTACACTTTTTAGGATGAGCATAACCTAAATCATGTGATTTATTCTTTATAAAGTCACATATATGTAATAAATCATTTTTAAGTTGTAGTAAAGTTCATGGATCATGAGGTTGATGATCTTGTTTAGATTTAAATATCACCATGTTTAGATCATCATTTATATTCTTATTCATACAAGATCATCCATTTTAAACAACTTACTTTAACATAATCAACATAATCATGCTAACTAGTTAACACTAATACACATAATCAACACATAATAAACTATATTTAGTAGATTATTAAGGTGAGGTTAGGGTTTTTAAGTTGGATTTTTCTTTACTTTCAAGATAATCAATAAGTACTTTATAAACCAGATCAAAAGGAGCTTAAATATGGTGAAAGATTAACTTAGAAGTTTGCACAAGATTAAATGAAGATTAGGAAGACAATGAAGCTCGAAAGAAAGCTCTAATGCTCCCCCATGCTTGCAAACTCCTTAGATGATCTTGTGAGGGCTTGAAAGGGAATAAAATGTGGTGTTTAATGTTGGAAAAAAGGTGGATGGTGGTGGTAGGATGTAGCCGTGGATGAGGGGGAGTCCAAGGAGGTTCTTATAATTTTTTTTATTTTGTAAAATGATGATGTTAAAGTATGATGATGGTTTTATAAACTCACCAAGTCAAGGTCACATCTTTTTACCATGCCTAGATCTTCATTTTCAACATAAATCAAGTGGTTGGGGGCCTAGTTGAAATCACCCATGTGAAGTGTAACATCCATCAAAAATCGGATTTACCAAACCCGCTCCGTTTATTAACCGAACAATCAGTTAAAAATTTCGTTGCAAATTTAATTCTCAAATTAATTTTAAACGATACATAATTAATAAGTATATTAGAATATAAAAGTTACATTTGAAAAAGTATTAAAAATAATGAAATAAAAATAAAAGGCTGAAGCCGGGTTTCGAACCCGGGTCAACCAGTTATCAACAAAGCTTTAACTCACACGCGCTCAACCACTCCGCCACTTGTGTTTCTTGTTCATTATTGAAAACAATTAATACATAACATAAATCTCGAATTCAAACTGACGCGCCCAATCGCAGTCGTCGGAAATCCCGACGATTTCGCCGAGATTGGACGGTTTCTTCTGATTTAACCGAAGCATTAACCTTAACATCGGTTATAACCGATGTCCAGTCCGCGACTTTGGTCATAACCGCCAGAAAACTTATTGACCGACGAATCAAGACTGAAATCAGACCACATGCATCTTGATTCTTTCCTATAAATGCACCCTCTAACCTCTGATAGCCTTTTCGCTCACAATCACACCCATTCTCGACGTAATTTCACTCGCCGGAAACTTTCTGCAACTCGCCGGAAAACCGAACCCCTTCACCTCTGTGCCTTACTCTAAAACAGAACACCTAGAGCTCATACCGAAGCCACCCACACTCACCTCAAGCTTCCTGAAGACCCTCTGCCGCAAGACACACGTCGCCGGAATAACCTGCTGTAATCAGAAACTCGCCGGCGAAACAGGGGATCTCTGTCGGTATATCTTATACCTAATCTCTCTCATTCTTTTATTAATCTCATATGTAATTAATCACAACACACTAAAGAATTTGATTAAATCGTCGAACCCGTCGGACATTGGTTCTGGATTAAGCTTAACGAAGAAGATGAAGTTTTCAGTAATATATATATAATTTAAATCAGATTATATCTCGGGTTAGACACACAGTCCAGCGGTGGACTGTGTGCAAATAAACACGCATACGTCCCGAGTTCGATTCTTGTCACACGCACACTCGCCTTAATAAAAATGTTCCTTTTTAAAACTGAACCGGATTCACTCGCAAATAGATTTTAAGTTTAATGAAAACCGGAATAATAACCAAGATAGACACACAGTCCAGTGGTGGACTCTGTGCGCGTTTAAATCATACGTCGCGGGTTCGAGTCCAGACTACCGCACCGGTTATGGCAATTATCAAACTTTTTATAAGGACAGAAATGAATTTATCCAGTTTGTATATAAGTATAATAAAAACCAGATTATTTACCAAGTTAGACACACAGTCCAGCGGTGGACTGTGTGCCAAACTAACCCACAGGTCCCGGGTTCGAGACCTGTGGAGAGCACCGAGCGATACATTAAAAATCGTTTTTAAAATAAATGATTTTCGGATTAATTCAATTAGTATATAAATATAATTAAAAACAGAAAAATTTCGGGTTAGACACGTAGCTCAGTTGGTAGAGCTGCGTGCACGTGTACGGGAGGTCACGGGTTCGAGACTCACCCAGCGCATATCACATACACGGCCGAACCGGTCAACAAGTCAGCAAGTCAACGGTCAAACAAGTCAATGGTCAACAGTCAAAAATCAACATTTTTTTTATTTCTTTTATTTATTTATTTAAATTAAAAATCAATTAAAAATACTTAAAATAACATTTTTAAGGTTAGAAAATAGCCTTAAACTCACAAGAAAATATCCAATAATCCTACTAAAATTGATTAATAAAAATCCGCTTATTTACCGAACCATTATGTTATTATCTAGGTTAGTTTCACTCGTGGTTAAATCCAACTTCGTGCGCATTCAACATCATCAATTGAACGCACCCAATGTGAGTGAATCTTACAACTCCCTTTTTTAATTACGCGTTTTGGGGTGTGTCATGTGTCACTAAAATTAATTCGTTTATTTAAACTCGTGCCATACCATATTATGATTTAAACTTAGAATGTAAATATTATTTGTAGTTATGAATTACATATTGTCAAGTTGTATGCAAATCATTCATTAGGCCCATCAGTTCGTAGAACAACGCGTGCCTTAAAACTCATTCATTAGGCCCATCAGTTCCTCGTGAGAGACGGGTTGAGCAACGCGTGCCTCAAAACAATTTATTATTGTATGTGTGTGCATTATCTGATATTAAGTGTTTTGTGAATATGTTTACATCTATATTTACTCATATGTGGTTATGCACCTTATTTTATAATCAATTAAATAAACTTGTTCAAATGTTTTCATAGGATTCACTCGCCAACTTTTTGTTGATCCAAAAACCATTTTTACACATGATACAGGTGAACAGGATGAAGCAAGGAAAACATAGGAAATGCCTTAGAAGAAAATAATGAAGTCTAGAATGATGTGTAGGACATGATGTAATTATGATTGTATGTTTCCCTTTAAATTGTAATAATAAATATGAAACGTTATAATAAATGTCATGAGCTTTGATGATAACCCAATCATGCCCCGATCACCTTTTCCGCTGCGGGTCGGGGTGTGACATGAAGGGGGGGGGGTTAAGTGTAAGTTTAATTTATAACATGTGTTGAAATGTAAGATATTTAGGTGTTTAGGTTAAGTATGGTAATTAGGGATTTGGTCTTGCATCATTAGTGAGCAATTAGGGTTTAGGGTGTTAATTAATATGAATTAGCCCCCCTTGACTAGTTGGTATTAGTTTTGGATGGTAAAAATACAACTAGTTTGCTTATCGGTGCGATACCGGTTGATCTACGAAAGTTATTGTTTCGTACCGGAAGCTTTGGTTTTCGTTTACCATAAGTGCCATGACATTTATTTAGGGCAATTCCGACATAGAAATATGGTTAACTAGTTCACTAGTTGAGTAGAAGTTGAGTTTGGGTGGCTAGAACACTTTCCGTTTCATTATTCGCTCAATCGATCCTTATATATTTTATCGCCGAATATTTCCGGAAGTTGTATTTCTGTAACTCAAGACAGTTGAAGGGATTTCGAATTTTCAAATGAAGCTTAACTAGCTCTCTAGATTAATGTATGAGGTTATCGGCCATTGAAATCTTTGTCGGTTCAACAATCGGTCACTTTCCGGTCAAGTTGTGCACTGCTTGTTGTACAGCCGAAACGATGTATTTTATGTATTTTTGATATCCTCATATTGTTTTAAGTGTTTGTCATAGTTCTGTTATAATTATGGAATCCGGAAAATACCGAATTAATGTTGTGGACGAATTGAAATTGTCACCTTTTTAGTCGAAACGGACAATTTTGTGATTTAGGTGTTGCGCCGAAAAGTTGTGTATTATTGCAAGATGTGTTCCCACCTTAGTGTTTTCATGTATATATGGAGTCAGTTATGTCATTAGTATGTCGTTATTCATTGTTTTGTATCGTTTCAGCGGTTTTGCTGACATGAATAGTGCAACCGCGAATAGTGCGCCCAACACTTTCTACCAACACTTTTAGGCATAGTTTGATTTGTTTCGCGTCGTAACGGAAACCAATATATGTTATGCCATGATTCACGTGTCATAACACTTTTGATATAACGTACGGCTCAGTTACGTAATCAATTACGATAAAATGCATGAGATTATGTACTACAAATAGTGATTAGTTTGTACGGAATTACCGGTTATTTCCCATTTGTCATAAAAGGGGAGTTTATCGTACCTTGTTATGAAACAACCGGGTACCAGTGACTAGTTAAACGTTATGAAGATAGAAAAAAGTTGTGAAAGAGAGAGAAAAATGATTAGTCATCTACAACAAGCTTTAACGGGCGATATGTTACATCTATTGAAGAGTAAGAGGGTATCAAAGTATTTATGGGAAACTTTGTATGAATAAGTATTATGGAGATCAAGACATGATTGATAGGAAAACTAAATTGATAAAGAAAGAGTATGAGATTTTTACAAGCATTAAGGAGAGACTCTACCTCAGCTAATATAAAGATTTTATCATTTGCTGGTGGAGATGGATGAATTTAGGATTGTTAAGCCTAATCTAGAAAAGAATACCAAGCCCCTACAAATTCCTTACTAGAAAATGAGTGAGGAATTATGGTTAAAGGGCAACAGGATTGGAGAGATCTAAGTGTAGTCAGTTTATTGGGAAACTTGAAGCTCAAGAATTAGATATCAGGAAGAAAGCAAAGATGCAATCCCAGATGATACATCGGGATACCAGCTTGTACTACAAGAATGTAGAACCTGTACAAGGACCAAAAATTCAAATGACTTTCAATGCACATTTGGGAAGCTTAAACAAGTATACTTACATATTTGTGATAGATGGAATTGGTGGATTCACATACTCGACAATGTCTACTAACCAAGAGGGATCAAGTTCCATTGGAAATACTTGTGTTGGTAATATCTCAGGAAATTCATCAGATATACCAGACTTTCTGCATCTCAGGCAAAGTTAACCGCAACATAGTAAATAACAAATACCACAGAGTTAAAAAAAGCTCAGGGCAAGATCTTCAATGCAACGTCTCAGTTAATCTAATCTGACTGATATGCAAAACTTGCCAATCCCAGACGCTAAGGAACACATGGCGTTACATGCATATGTTTTACAATCATACGAATGTCTTGTCGCTGAAAAGATCAAGAACTATAATTTGGTGAAGGAAGATTACGATCAAATTGTTCCCAAAGAGATGGAATTGATTGACATTTGTTGGTGATGGCAAGTGCGATGAGGCATGCAATGGCATAAAAGACTTAGCATGGGAGAATGTGAAACTAGATTTTGATTAGTCGAAGGTGACTTGTTTCTTTTTTCGTGAACGTGGTCATTTCAAACAGGAGTGTAACAAACCAAGGGTAGAAAGAAATCAGAACCCATTTGGTGGGAAAAGAACCGCTACCAGAAGGCCTATCAGTATCGTCCACAACCACCGAATCACAACCAAAAGCAATCATCTCCAAACCATGTTATTCTGATTGTAGGTTCATTATCAAACCAAACATCATCATCTTCAAATGATAAAGCGTTTATAGTAATCCAGGGTGATGAAGTCTTTAACTTGAACAATCTGGTACCCAAGCCAAAGGGAACAATGTTTATTGCTGAAATTCAATTGATACTTGATGTCAAAGAGGAGACAAAAACTGAATCTTTTGAAGTTCAATTTTAAATCTGTGTTTCATATTGAATTTGCTGAAAATTTGAAGAATATTTTTTCTGAAAGATCGCCAATAGTATAAGTTAACATTGTTGAAAAGGATTCTAATGGTTCAACTTGTTTGTCAGGATATTCATCTTATTCAGTTGAAGAAATGGCTTAACACGCAATGATGGCACAACTTAAAGAAGTAAACAAAGTTTCTAAATTTGAATCTGATTTAGAGGTAAAGTTGACAGTGAATGTGAAAAAAAGTGTTTTAATAATATTCCTACCTATACGAGATGCATCGAAAAGGAAGAAAACAATGAGAGGATAAAAGAGCATTCTCAAAAAATGTATGATTTGCAACATATCCAAGAGGCTTATAACACTTTACAAAATGCTGAAAAGGATTTTATTGAACAAATTAAAACATTACAAAAGATGAATCAGTAGTTAGAAGCTACAGTTTTGAGTAAAAAAGTTCCATAAATTCTTACATTGATGAAATTTCAAGTCTAAAAGAGCAAATGATAAATGTTAAAATTGAACCTGATAGAACTAAAAGTATTTGAAAAGCTATACACGTGTATCACACATTCTTGATCACATCATCCCCAAACCTATAAAGAAAAATGAGGAAACTGCGGAAGATGAATGTGATTGAAGTTATCGTGGAATCGGGTCCTTTGATTAATAAAAATTTTACAAAACCACAGGAGGACACTGGAGAAGCTATTGATGTTATCACAACACCATTGGTAGTTAACCCAATTGAGGTTCTACCCTAAACCATTGATTTTACATATAACAAATCAAGAAACAACTTAGATAATTGTGATGAAAACGTTTGTCTGCTGCTAAGAAGGTTTTTAAGAATGAAATTGTCAAAGTTCAAAATGTTCCTAATTATGAGGTTAAAGTTGAGAAAAATACCAACATTGCAAAGAGTCACATTTTGTGTGACCTAGAAAACATGATAGCAATGTATCAAATGATAGGGTCAGATAAAATTTACTCGGATCTTGATTTAATAATTAAAATGTAGATGTTGCTTTCATTGCTATATCTTTAAGATGGAGAAAAAGGTTGTACTAAAAGTTGAACCTAGTTCCTCAAACACTAGGAAAAATCAGATTCAATCTAAGAGGTTTGTAGAAACTAGCTATTACCAAACTGAGACAGCTTAGAGAAATCAAACAAGATATAACCAGAGTTTGAGAAACCAATCTAATATTTACAAGAACCACCAAGGTAGCAAGGGGTACCAGCATAGGGTAATCACAAATCCGGTAATCAAAGGAATGTGAATGTTAGGGAAACGGGTTTAGGGGTAACTTCAATCAACCTAGAACATGTGTCTTTTGTATATGTCTGTATCTATATGTAGCACTCGTATAAATAGTTTATGTTTAAATTGTAATGTAAATGGACTCATACGTGCGTAGGAGCCCTACGCACATATGAGTAAATCAGTAGTGTCGGAGTCCTACACACGGAGGACTCAAGCCTATATATAGGTCCTTCTTGCACATGAGCTCACAATTCATGTTTTGGAGAGATCTGTAAAATTGGAGCGTGTATTCATGAAGTGTTGCTGAATTTTATAAAGAAAGAGATATTTGGAAACTACGCGTTATACATTGTTAGTTCACTTTTGTCTAATGCACGTGTCTTTGTATATGTCTGTATGTATAGGTAGCAAGTTCGTAGATAACACTTATGTTTGTAATATAATGGACTCATACGCACGCATGAGTCCTATGTGCGTATGAGTGGTCTGTGTGCATGAGTCGTGCGCATGACTCCTACGCCTATATACAGGAGGCTCATGCGCTCAGACTCATAATTTTTGGAAACTTTTATTTGGAGAGCTTTTGTAAAAGGAGTCAAAGTGTAATGAATTGCTGGCGAATTTTAATTAGAAAGATACATTATGAAATCCTTGTGTGCATTACTTCTATAAATGGATTCCGCACTTTTATCGAACTTGTAGATATTCGTACGTGTTTACATCAAGTCTAATGAAGTGTTTCACATGTCAAAGTGGTCCAACACAAGAACGTAGTGACGAAGTTGGTGATTGTCGCCTGTTAGTGTTAGAGATTCAGATAAAGGAATGCAAACTAGCAAACTGCTCTATCAGCGGAAAGAGAGAGAGAGAGAGAGAGCCAACACATGACAGGGGGGAGAAGTTAGGCAGGTTTCTTATACAGAAGGTTCTTAGTCTAATCGACTGAAACAAAGGGCTTGCTTGAATCCCAAAAAGAGGAAAGCAAGTCTTCATGCCTGAAAGCCAGCTAAAGAGAAAAAGTCATAGAGTCAGTCTAATCTCGAATCCACAATTTGTTTACGAATTGAGTAAGGACTCACCCTTAAAAGAGGGGGTGGGGGTTTGAGGGAGGGAGATATGAAATCTCACCACTCCAACTGTGAAATCCATCCTAAAACAAAAAAATAAAAAGATAATGCTCCATACAATTATTTAGGGTATGGAGCCATGTCGGTCGTTTGGCAAGGTTGTCTCTTGGGGGCACTACTCCCCAAGGAGCAGAGTGGGAAGGAGTCGCCTCAGCATCATCCTATAGGGTGGAGTCCTTTAGTTCTCACACTCCCATCTCAATCATAGTCGTCTTGTCTGTAGCTACAGAGATTCGCTATTTCCGAACTTGGGGGAAGACTCCCTAACCCCTGGGTAGCTCGGAATGCTAGTTCTCAAGCTACAGTTTCTATGATCACTTAAGATATTTCTCATTTGAACCTTTTTAGGTGCTCTCTCTCTTCTGTCATGTTCTTAAAGAATTGAAACTAAAGCAAAAGGACCGATCGATCTTTTGAGTTTTCAAAACAGAAAGATTTGAGGTTTTGAGTTTAGAAAGCAATGATTGTGCAGTTGAGTTTTCGTGTCTGAAAATTGCTTTTCTTTGTCTTTTATTTCCTTGTGATTAGTTGCCTTTTAGGTTCAAAAGAATTTTATGACCATCTTGACTTAAGACAGAACGATTTCTTTCAATATCAACATAGGGTACCATTTGAGACTTGTGAACAACTATTTCAAAAGGCCATAAATCAGTAATAAGAAAGGAGGTACATCATAATTAAACACCAAACCCGGACCACAAAATCATGCTCTTGTTGAACGAGGGCCCGCACTCACTCCATTCAGAGCGTTGTCTTTTTTTTTTGTTATTTTTTATGCCTTTAGGGTTAGCAGGGAAGGTGTAGCCAGGTGAGGGAAGCCCCGAAAGGCTTCTTCGTCGGTCGGCTAACAACAGCAGGGAAAGATGCCTAGAGATTTCATCTCTCTCTCTCTGCCGGTTGTAGCTAGGGGAATGAAGTTTGCGTGATCTCCATTATCCGGTCGGCTAACCTCTTGTGACTTGGGCTCAGATGAGGATATCTACTTGTGTATATGCTTAGATTTGAAGAATTCGGTCTAAAAGCTTCGTTTCTAATTTATAAGAGATTTAACGTTGAAAACGTTTCCAATTTCTTCTCACATCTTCATTTTTTCATTTTGGGACATGTCAAGAGATCTCACCTAGTAGATTCGTCCATTTTCATCTCCAAATCATCGACAAAATAGCAAAAATGGTTCGGGCATAAGAGAGTGATCCATATGCGGGAGGTTCCTACACGCGTTCGGCTAAGCGCATAAGCTCAACGCACGCAGGAGGCTCATACACTCCAAATGTCATACCCTTTGATAGTCATACGCTCTAACAATCATACGGTTAAAGGATCTTGCGCTCCGTTTGTTCATACAAATTGAAAAGTATAAAATTTGTTAAGTCATGGATTCGGAAATGATGAATGCATTTGCTATAGGAGGAAGCTGTTCAAGCATTATTCAAAATATGAATCCAGATAATGAGATGGGTACGTCGAATAAACCGTCAAAGCTGCTTCGAATGGAAGACTACCCATGATGGGCTAGTCGTTTCGAGAATTATGTTTAGGCTAACTCTTTGGAGTTAAGGTTGGCAATTGAAGATGAGTACCTCATTTTAAGAAATGAACGTGGAGAGAAGATCAAAATCTCATAAATTCTAGAAACTGAAAAGGAATCTATTTTAGGGAAAAGAAAATGTATAATATGCTTCAACAATCAATTAAAGACAACCATCTGCATCTATTTCAACATTGGGAGACTACTCAATCATTATGGATGGCACTGTATCAAAAATATTTAGGAAAAGCTAATATGCGAAAGAATAAAGCAAATCTAATTAAGAAAGAATTTGAAATTTTCACCACCGTTAGAGGAGAGACTTTTCATTAGTTTGTTGAACGTTACTGCCATCTGAAAGCTGAGATGAATCGTTAAAATATCGAGCCTATAGATTCGAATAAAGTTGAAAAATTAGCTGATGCTCTACCAGACCATGACTAGAAATTGCTTTTGATGATTTTACAATCAAAACCTGCTGAATTTATTAAACTGAACCTGAGCACATTCAATGAGAAACTGGAAGCTTACCATTTAGATTTGAGAAAGAAATTAAAAACGAAAGCACATTCAGCTCCATAAGATATTAGGCTTTAGTTCAAAGGGTCAGAATTTGTCAGTCAGAAGATTCAAACAGCGTTTAGTGCAGATAATACAAATTTACCACAATAAACATCAAATGGGAATGCATTTTTCAGTAATAGCATGGGATATTCACAAAATTAACAATCGATTTATGGAAGCAGTATAGGATCGAGTCAACAATCTCAACAGTCAGAAACTCAACAATCCTAATCTCAACAACAGAATCAACAAAGTTCATCAACTCGGAACTCAGACAAGCTGCAATGTAACATAGCTTTAAGTCCTAACAATTTGCAAGAACTTACAGTTCCAAATGCCAAAGTACATATCGCTCTTCTAGCCTCAAATCTACAATCGTATGAAGGGTTAGTAGGCGGTCGAATAAGGAATTACAACTTAGTTAAGGAAGACTATGATCAAATAGATCTTGAAGAGATGGAACTAGTCGATATCAGATGGTGTATGGGGAATGTAATGAGAAGGGCGAAGAGATTCATGGAGATAACAAGTAGAAACAATCTAGGAGAGGAACACACAAATGTTGATTTTTGATAAATCTAAAGTGACATACTTTATACGTGGTGAGAGAGGGAACTTCAATGGGAATGCAAAAATCAAAAGGTTGAAAGCAACTTCAATCCATTTGAAAGAAGCAATCATTTCTATCAAAGAGCTATTCAACACCGCAATCAACCTAAGAGTCTCGGATCCATAAACTAAAGAAATATTATGATAAAAGTGGGTCTTTATCTAATTCAAATCCGAAAGATAAAGCCTTAGTGGTGGTTCAAATGATGAAGGGTTTAACTGGAATTCTTTTGTTCAAAAGACTAATGAAGTTGCCTTGATGGCTGAAATCAAGGAAATTGAAGATGTTATGACTGAGGTTGAAATGGTTGAAGAAGAAAAGATAGAAGTTAAAGAGGATGTGAAGTTGTTATGACTAAGGTTGCTGTAGAAGCTGAATCAACACTTCTTCCTAATAAAAAGTTTGAGACAGAACCGACACATGGTGTCGAAGAGGAGAAGAATATTCCTATCTCTCAAGATACTATTTTTAAATCAATTTCCTTCTCACTTTGTTGAAAATTTTGTAGGATTTTTCTCGAAGGATGCTCCATTAGGCGAAATTAAGTTTGAAGAGGATGAAGAGATTAAAGAGATTGTGAACATTTCAGACACATCAACGGATTCAATTAAAGAACTAGCTTAACAAGCAAAGATGGCTCAGCTGAAAGAGATAAACAATGGATCGTCTGAGTAAAAAATGGAAGTTAAAATTGAATCTACTAAACCTTTTCAATGTAAGAATGGCATGATTTCGTATGAAAATGCATTGAAAAGGATGAGCATTATGAGAGATTAAAAGGCTAGACTGAAAGTATGCTAACTGATCTGCAAGTTCTTAAAATTGCTTATACTAAATTGCAAAAATCGAAAAAAGGGTTTATCAAACCCATTAAAAAGGATCAGAGAACAATTGAACTTTCAAAAGCAATTGTTTTGGATAATATATTTTGATGAAATGGTGTTCTAAAACAACAAATGGAAGAAGTTAAAATTGAGTCTGAGAGGGTCGATAGAAAATAACGAGTTACACGGTAACATCTCATGTTTTAGACCATATTATCCCCAAACCAACTAGTAAAGATGAATAAACTTGGGAAAATATTTATGGTTATGGAAATCGGTGTATCAGGTCTAATAGGTGTCCACCTCCGATGTGTAGTAACTATACAAAATATCTGGAGGGTGTTGACAGAGCCGTTAACGTTGTTGTTAAAACACCTTTAGTTGCTGATCCTAGAAATATATTACCCGAAAACATCAATGTGTCATTTGACAAATCAGATAACAGTTCAAATAGTTGTGATGAGGATATTTGTAACTCAGCAGTTGAAAAGTTTTTGAAAGTGAAAATAGTGGGAGTTCAGATCATGAGAAGAAGGTAAATAAGAACAAACACATTCCACAACAAAAATATACCTTGTGTGACCCTAAGAACATGATTACAATGTATCAGAAGTTCGGGTCAGACAAGATATATTCTGATTTAGATTTTCTGATCAAGAATGTGAATGTTGCTTTGCTTCTTGAAGATCTTGCTATGCATGTTAAAATTGGGAAAAGTGTTGTTCCACATAACAAACAAAGGTTTCGAAACAAAAGGAATAATAAAAAAACGTTTTGTTGAAACGAGCTATTATCAATCTGAGGTTGCATTTAATATCATTAAAAGATATAATCAGAAACTGAGAAACCAACAAACAATTACCAAAAGAATAATGAATATCATGGAAATGGTAATAAAGGATTGGGTGAATGGAGTGGCACGCCCCAGTCAAAGATAATATTTATAGTCCATACTTATCTCAAACAAATAGTTAGTGGCAGTCGGGGTGTCGAAACCACGAAGAGTCTGTGGTCTGTGTCAAAATTCGGTTAATTACTGACTTGGAGCAAATTATGAAGCTTGCTTGTTTATACTTTCTTTTGTTTGGTTTGAAAGAGGTGTCAGATTGAATCAACAGGTTTACTATTAGCTATGAAATTGATTATGAGATTATGAAAATAAAACTCAATTTCTTGATTAAAAACTATGATTTAACACAAGGTTCACACCCTGGTCCGATAATTGCAAGACCTAAGGCTCCTACACGGTTTTATACTTAGTTATTAAAGAATTTACTGTTAACATAGCTTAGATGCAAAAAGCTATCAACGTCATAGACAATGGGCCGCAATGCACTTCGTTACCAAGAACATGTAAACTTAACCTATAACAAAGCATAATTGCAAGTAGTCATTTCATAAAGTCAAATGCAAGACAATTGTTATAAGCTCCAAATTGTTAACGCAACTAGTCACAAATCAAATACTAAATGCGACAAATGGCAAAATTCTGGTAATTCTGTACAACTTGAACAACTAATACATTGTTTATTTATCATATAACATGACTTAATTTTTATTTTAAGTCTTAAAAGTCTAGGAATTTAATCAAATCATAGCTTGGTATGATAATAGATTCGTCATGATCACGAATATATAAAACCATATCCTAGACGGATGACAAAGACACGAACACGTAACAAATATCAGAACTAGTTACGGTACAACCTGATATTTTAGAAGTGAGACATAAAATATTTCTGAACTGTTATATAATAAAAATTTTATATAAAATACCAAATTTTCCAAGTCTGCAGCAAAATTCAGCATTTTGCAGCAAAATGCAGCATTCCGCAGCACAATTTAGCAAATGTCCGAAAACCCAAAAATAAATATTTTTGGCTAAAAAATAATAATGGGTGTTAGAAATAATATAAAACCCATATATAAATCTTATTATTTAAAGCTAAACGGTTTGTGCAGTAAAAACCTGGCAACAAAGCCGGTACCAGAACTGAACTCAAAATGACAAAAGTTTTAGTTGAAGAGCTAGATTAATTAATGGGACAATAAGAATTGTACTAGAAATGAACATAAAATTTTATAAGTAACACTATATATCAATACTTCATCCGGTAGAAGACCCGAACTAACTTTATCAACCAAACAACAAAACAAAAAGACTAGTAAATTGTTTTGGCATATTATAACATCCTTTAAAGTGTCGCCGTATTAGTTTTTATTAAAACTTATATATATAATTATTAAAGTTTATAAAAGTTATATATATTTATAAAAAAATAAATACCAAACACCTCACGACCATAATGGGCAATTCCAATGCCACTAAGCTTGATTAATGTGTTGGCAAATTTATAAAGATGGTTAGTGTGTGTTGTGGTGTAAGACTTAAACCATTACAACACAAAACCATTTCCATACTCTCATTTCACTTTCATTTCATCACACCAAAAACGCAACATCCTCCTTCCATTTCTTCTTCACAAAATAACCCAAGGGGACCGCATTATCATCTTAATTTTTTTAAAAACCAAACTCTAGAATTACAAGCTTGCATGAAGATCTAAGGGAGATCTAAGGAACTTGCAAGATTAAGGAGCTTACTTGGAAAGCTTGGAACTCTTGATCAACCTATCTTCTTCATCCTCTAGATCATCCCTAGCCATTGTGGTAGTAGTAAGATCTTAAACATTATGTTATACTTTTTATTTTATAAAATTTCACATGATCATAACAAAAGTTATATAAAAACCCACTTGAAAAACACTAATAAATCTAAGATCACTAACATAACCATCTGATTTCATGATAATTTTTGATGATCTTGAACTTGTTATAATCTAATAACTTGAAATCTTGCAAAATTATGAATGAAAAGATGATCTAAACACATGCATGTTTAGATTAGCAAGATTCATTAAAAAATATGTCATGAAAATAATCTCATACTTTGAAGATGATCATACATGTATTAGATCATTAAATAAAAGTTATAATTTAAAAATTTTGTTTAAAAATGATAATAAAGTTTCCATTTTAAGAAATATTAAATTATAACAAGTTCATGACATTTTGTTAATATATTTATATAATAATTGTGATTGATGATGATTTGAGTTAGTTTAATTACTTAAAACATGTTTATAAAAACAAGGGAAACTTATATTTTAAAGGAAACTATGGCAAAAGTTTTATAAAAATTAATCTTGATTAAGATATGATTTAACTAAAGATTTGGTGGTTAAAAGTGATTAGGAAATTTAATCATGTTTAAATAAAGGATTTGGATGAAAAGATTAAGAAATTTATTATTTATATTTTATTAAACTGAAAATGAGATAAATATATATTTTGATAAAAATATATATTTTAAATCACCTTATATGTGTACACGTATTATTGTATATAAACTATATATAATTTTGATTATCCTTCTTTTCTCATGCATTGTTGATTATTCATTATCATTGTGTCATGATGATATTTGTATGAATATCCCACATGAGAGATGATTCGATTTATTTGATATATATATATAAGGGAAGGTTCATTTAAGAAGAAATTTAATGTGAGAAGAAAAAAAGAAATGGCATAATTGTAAAACATTAAATAGTTTATAACTTCTCTCATTAATTATGTTATCTCTCATTAATAAAACAAAAACATTTTATCCTACACATTTCAAAATTTATCCTATATATATCTTATACTTATCGCTACACACATGTAAATTTACCCTACACATTTCAAAATTTATCCTACACATCTAAAATTTATCCTACACATGTCGAAAATTGTCCTCACTATAAATTAATTTATCTTGAAAAAAATATATTAAAAAATGAGTTACAAGTTTAATTAATTAGCTAATTAATAACAATTATAGATTTACCTATATGCCCTTTTTTCATAATATTAAATACACACATTAAATGAAGTAAATGGAGAATTCCTATTGGTTTAAAAGTTATTCTTTTTATTCTTACAAAAATTTTCTTCTTATTTGAACTGTCCACTATATATATATATATATATATATATATATTTATCTGAAATATTTGTCTAACTCATTCTATATGATTTTATATATGAAGATCATGCCACCAAGAAGAAGGAGCATGCGTCAAATTCAAATTCCCCTACCCACTTAGCTTGATGCTTTATTGAATCAACGCATTGAGGATGCGATTGCTCAACATGAAGCAAATCGCACCAATTTGAGAAATGAAGATAGGACTCAAGCCCCACCAATAGTAACAAATCCTACGAATGGTTGGTTACTCATAACCTTACAAGAGATTTCATTAATATTTTATTTGCAAAATAAATATTTCTGACAATTTCGAGAACCAACATTTCAGGATGCACATATAAGCAATTTTTATATTGCAAACCATTGAACTTTGATGGCACAGGCGGAGCTGTAGCATTTGTCCGATGGACCAAAAAGACGGATTTTGTAATCTGCATGAGTAATTGTTCCCCTAACCAGACTGTATTGTATGTATTGGGATTATTCATTGACGAAGCTTTATCATGGTGGAATCTGCAAGTACAAACGTTAGGAGATGCAGCAGCATACGCTATCACTTGGGAAAGACTAAAGGAAATGATGCGTGAAAGTATTGTTCAAGGGCCGAACTACAAAAGTTGGAAACAGAGTTTTGGAATATAGCGATGGTTGGATCCGACATCTATGGCTATACTCAGTGATTTCATGATCTTTCACGAGTTGTTCCATATATGGTAACCCCCGAATTCAAACGTATCGAATGATACATTTGGGGATTAGCTCCAGAAATCCGAAGTATGGTTACTTCGTCACATCCAGCAACCATCACAGAGGCAATCACGATTGCAGTAAGCCTTACCAAAGAAGCGGTAAGAATGAATAAGTTTTCGAGAAAGAATGCGGAGATGCCCAAGGAGACACATGTAGAATCAACCTCACATGGGAATAAGAGGAAGTTTACCCACTTCAAGAAAGGTTCCCGACCGAGTAGCAAGAAGAAGGAAACACCCACAGCAAAAAGGAACAAAGCATTCGTGGCGACAGCAGAGACAAAACGAGATGTTATACAGGAAATGCACCTAAGTGCAACAGGTGCAATATCATCATTATGGTGGATGCCGAACCACTAAATGTGATAAGTGCGGGAAGTTGGGACACCGCACCGAAAATTGCTGAATGTAACAACAAAGGAAACCATAATGAAGGCAAGAAAGAAGGAGCTATGGAAATGGAAACGACAGAGGAAGAAATAAAAGTTGTTATGGTTACAGTGAATTGGGCCACTTTAGGAAAACCTACCCAAAGGAGAACAAAGGCCACGAGCGAGCCTTTGTAATAGGAGCTCACGAGGCACGTCAGGATCCAAATGTGATCACTGGTAGTTCCCTGTCAATAACCATTTCGCATCTATTTTATTTGATATGGCGCTGATTTTAGTTTCAGATCTTTAGAATTTAAAGATATACTTGAACTAAATTCAAATAAATTAGATTTTCCATTCACTATCGAACTAGTGAATGGAAAGATAATTGAATATGATGAAATTATTAAAGAATGTTCTTTAGAGTTAGGTGGACAAAAATTCAACATCAATTTATTACCCATCCAGTTATGGTAGTTTTGATGTTGTAATCGGTATGGATTGGTTATCCAATAACCAAGCCGAAGTGTGTGTTGCGACAAAATTATTCGCATTCCTTCCTAATAACGAAATACTTCATATACATGGTGAGAAGAGCGAAACACCATTGTGAATTATTTCTTGTATGAAAGCTCAAAAATGTTTACGAAAAGGATGTGTAGCATTCTTAGCACACGTTGTCGACAAGAAATCCAAGGAGCCAAACTTGAAGAAATCCTTGTTGTTAGGGAATTCCCTGAAGTCTTCCCAGAGGATTGCCAGGAATAACCACCACAACGACAAGTCGAATTTCGGATAGACTTGATTCCAGGAGCTGCACCTGTAGCGAAATCCCCTTATCGATTAGCCCCTTCAGAAATGCAAGAGTTGTCCACACAACTTCAAGAGTTGTTGGACAAAGGTTTTATCAGACCAAGCTTCTCACCTTGGGGAGCTCCAATTCTATTCGTAAAGAAGAAAGATGGAAGCTTTAGAATGTGCATAGATTATCGAGAATTGAACAAACTCACGATCAAGAATCGGTATCCGTTACCGAGGATCGATGATCTGTTCGATCAACTTCAAGGATCATTTTTTTACTCGAAGATTGACTTAAGGTCAGGATACCATCAGCTTAGAGTGCAGGAAGAAAGTATTCCAAAGACAACATTCCAAACCCGTTACGGTAATTATGGGTTCCTTGTTATGCCAATTGGTCTAACAAATGCACCGGCGGTGTTCATGGACTTAATGAACCGTGTGTGCAAGCCTTACCTTGATAAATTCAGTGATAGTATTCATTGATGAAATATTGATATATTCACGAAATAAGAAGGATCACGAACATAATCTTAGGACCATTCTTGAGTTGTTAAAGAAGGAGAAACTGTACGCAAAATTCTCTAATTGCGAATTTTGGCTTCGTGAAGTCCAATTTCTCGGACATGTAGTCGACGAAAAAGGCGTACATGTCAATCCATCAAAAATAGAAGCCATCAAGAATTGAAACGCACCTAAGACACATATCGAAGTACGTAATTTTTGGGATTGGTGGGTTATTATCGAAGATTCATTGAAAATTTCTCAAAGATCGCTCAGCCATTAACCTCCCTAACTAAGAAAGATAAGAAGTTCGATTGGGGAGAGAAACTAGAAGCAGCTTTTCAATTACTTAAAGATAAACTTTGTGATGCGCCGATTTTATCACTCCCGGACGGCATAGATGACTTTGTAGTTTACTGTGACGCTTCACGTCAAGGTTTAAGATGCGTATTAATGCAACGAGAGAAAGTTATTGCATATGCATCACGCCAATTAAAAGTTTACGAAAAGAACTATACCACACATGACCTAGAGCTAGGTACAGTGGTATTTGCGTCAAAAATTTAGCGTCATTATCTTTACGGCACCAAGAGCACAATCTTTACCGATCACAAAAGTCTTCAACATATATTTAATCAGAAAGAGTTAAATATGCGCCAAAGGCTTGGCTTGAATTGTTGAATGACTATGATTGTGAAATCAAATACCATCCGGGCAAGGCGAATGTTGTCGTGAATGCCTTGAGCCGAAAAGAATGAGTAAAGCCCCTACGTGTATGATCATTAACACTCGCCATTCACAATAACCTTACCTCTCGAATTCACGACGCTCAATCAGGAAGTCCTGAAGAGCGAAAATTTTAAAGCAGAGATGCTTAGAGGTATGGAAAAACATTTAGAACCAAATGAGAATGGAACTTTGTACTTTGCAAACAGAATTTGGGTTCCTTTTTTTGGTAATCTGCGAAACCTAATTCTAGATGAAGCCTATAAGTCTAAATATTCGATACATCCCGGAGCGGATAAAATGTATCACGATTTTAAAGAATTCTATTGGTAGCCTAATCTCAAAAGAGATATTGAAACTTATGTCGGAAAATGTCTAACATGTGCAAAAATTAAGGCCGAATACCAAAAACCTTCAGGATTATTACAACAACCTGAAATTCTCACTTGGAAATGGGAACAAATTTCTATGGATTTCATAACAAAATTACCAAGGACCTCTCGCGGTCACGACATGATTTGGGTAATTGTTGACCGACTAACCAAATCAGCTCACTTCTTGCCGGCACGTGAGAAAGATAAAACTGAGAAGTTAGCCGATACTTTATCTTAAAGAGATCGTGGCAAGACAAGGAGTGCTTGTTTCTATAATCTCTGATTAAGATGGTCGTTTCATATCAAGAATTTGGCAATCTTTTCAAAAGGCTTTCGGATCTCGCTTAGATTTAAGTACGGCCTTTCATCCCCAAACAGATGGCCAAAGTGAACGCACATTCAAACATTAGAAGATATGCTTCATGCTTGTGTGATTGACTTAGGCAGAAATTGGGATTCTCACTTGCCTTTAGTGGAGTTCTCATATAACAATAGTTATCACACGAGTATTCAAGCTGCTCCATTTGAAGCGTTATACGGATGTAAATGTCGATCTCTGTTATGTTGGGCGGAAATAGGAGACAAACAAATGATAGGTCCAGAATTAATTCAAGAAACGACGGATAAAATATTTAAAATCCGAGACTGTATTAATGCAGCTCAGATAGACAGAAAAGTTATGCGGAAAAACGCTGCAAACCATTATCCTTTGAGATTGGGGACAAAGTGCTATTAAAGGTCTCGCCTTGGAGATGCGTAGTTAGATTCGGGAAGCAAAGAAAACTTAGCCCGAGGTACATAGGACCATATGAAATATTGGAGAAGATTGGAACAGTAGCATATAAGTTGAAACTACCTGAAACACTTAATAACGTTCACGACACATTTCATGTGTCAAATCTTAAAAAGTGTCTTTCAGACGAATCACTTATTATTCCCACGGACGAATTTCATATAGACGACAAACTCCATTTCATCGAAGAACTTGTCGAAATTTTAGATTCGAAAGTTCAAAAACAAGGAGGAGTCGTATTAAACTAGTCAAAGTCCATTGGAACTCAAAGCGCGGACCTGAGTTCACTTGAGAACGGGAAGACGAAATCAAAAGAAAGTACCCCCACTTGTTTGAGAAAATGTGACAAATGGCAAAATTCGGGTAATTCTGTACAACTTGAACAACTAATACATTGTTTATTTATCGTATAACATGACCTAATTTTGATTTTAAGTCTTAAAAGTCTAGGAATTTAATCAAATCATAGCTTGGTATGATAATAGATTCGTCATGATCACGAATATATAAAACCATATCCTTAACGGATGATAAAGACACGAACACGTAACAAATAGCAGAACTAGTTACGTACAATCTGATATTTCAGAAGTAAGACATAAAATTCTGCACTGTTATACTATAAAAATTTAATATCAAATACCAAATTGTCCAAGTCTTCAGCAAAATTCAGCATTTTGCAGTAAAAATGCAGCATTCCGCAGCACAATTCAGCAAATGTCCGAAAACCAAAAAATAAATATTTTTAGCTAAAAATAATAATGGGTGTTAGAAATAGTATAAAACCCATATATAAATCTCATTATTTAAAGCTAAACGGCTTGTTCAGTAAAAACCTGACAACAAAGCCGGTACCAGAACTAAACTCAAATGACAAAACTTTTAGTCTGACGAGCTAGATTAATTAACAGGACAATAAGAATTGTACTAGAATTATTATGAACATAAATTTTATAAGTAACATTATATATCAGTATTTTACCCGGTAGAAGACCCGAACTAACTTTATCAACCGAACAACAAAACAACAAGACTAGTAAATTGTTTTGGCATATTATAACATCACTTTAAAGTGTTGCGGTATTAGTTTTTATAAAAACTTATATATATAATTATTAAAGTTTTTAAAAGTTTATAAATTTTATATGTTTATAAAAAAATAAAAAAATAAATACCAAACACTTCACAGCCATAATGGGCAATTCCAATGCCACTAAGCTTGATTAATGTGTTGGCAAATTTATAAGGATGGTTAGTGTGTGTTGTAGTGTAAGACTTAAACCATTACAACACAAAACCATTTCCATACTCTCATTTCACTTTCATTTCATCAAACCAAAAACTCAACATCCTCCTTCCATTTCTTCTTCACAAAATAGCCCAAGCACCCCGTTATCATCTTCAAATTTTTAAAAACCAAACTCTAGAATTACAAGCTTGCATGAAGATCTAAGGAACTTGCAAGAATTAGGAACTTACTTTGGAAGCTTGGAACTGTTAATCAACCTATCTTCTTCATCCTCTAGATCATCCGTACCATTGTGGTAGTAGTAAGATCTTAAACCTTATGTTATACTTTTTATTTTAAAAAATTTCACAAGATCATCATAAAAGTTATATAAAAACCCACTTGAAGAAACACTAATAAATCTAAGATCACTAACATAACCATGTGATTTTCTTGATAATTTTTGATGATCTTGAACTTGTTATAAACTAGTAAACTTGAATCTTGCAAAATTATGAATAAAAAGATGATCTAAACACATGCATGTTTAGATTAGCAAAATTCATTAACAAAACATGTCATGAACATAATTTCATACTTTAAAGATGTTCATACATGTATTAGATCATTAAATAAAAGTTATGACTTAAAAATTTTGTTCAAAAATGGTAATAAAGTTTCCATTTTAAGAAATATTAAAATTATAACATGTTCATGATATTTTGTTAATACATTAATATAATATTTGTGATTGATCATGATTTGAATTAGTTTAATTGCTTAAAAGATGTATAAAAACATGGAAAACTTGTATTTTTAAAGGAAACCATGGCAAAATTTGATAAAAATTAATCTTGATTAAGATATGATTTAACAAAAGATTTGGTGGTTAAAAGTGATTAGGAAATTTAATCATGTTTAAATAAAGGATTTGGATGAAAAGATTAAGAAATTAATTACTTATATTTTATTAAACTAAAAATGAGATAAATATATATTTTTGATTAAAATATATGTTAAATCACTTTATATGTGTACATGTATTATTGTGTATAAACTATATATAATTTTGATTATGTTAAATTGAATACAAAAATATACAAGTGTTCAAATTTTGATAAAATAATATATCGAACAATTTGAACATTTCGGACAAAATAAAGTATATGGTATAAACGAAACATACGACAAACACGAAACGAATAAAATAGTCGACGCAAACCTAACGATCAAAACGAACAAATAAACCCATACACTTTATATTTACTAGAATTTTTAAATCTATAACTTATAACTAATAGTTTTCATAAATAAATTTTTGTAAGTTATAACAAATAATAGTAAATAATTTTTTAATAAGCCCAACTAAACATTTATTAGACTAAGCCCATTTTTATAAAAACTATATTAGGCTAAAACTATTTTTTATAAAAAATATATGGACTAGCCCACTTTTATAAAATTAACTTTGGGCTAAGTGCCACCTGTATAAAAATCAAACTTGGGCTAAGGCCCACTTTTATAAAAATTACATGGGCTAAGCCCACTTATAAAAGATAACTTTGGGCCAAACCCACTTTTATAAAGAAATAAATTAGGCTAATCCATTTTATAAAAATAACATTGGGCTAAAGCCCACTTTTATAAAACTAAACTTGGGCTAATCCAATCTTTATAAGTTATTTTGGGCTAGGCCCAATCTTTATTTTAACTTGGGCTAGACCCACTATTATAAACCAATTGGCTTAACCTACTATTAAACAAAACTAGGTTGGGCTAGGCCCACACAAAGTAAGCAAATTGGGCTAGGCCCATACTTACAAAAACTATCGGGCTAGGCCCATATGTAATAAATTTTTAGATTGGGTTATTTATAATTAAATCATGAACTAGGTCCATTTACATATAACCAATCTAATATATATATATATATATATATATATATATATATATATATATAGAAAGAAAAATAGATATGTATATCAAACAAAGAAAAACCAACAATTACAAGTATGAAATTTGAGATAAAATACTTGTACGAGAAACGAACGAAAGCCTAAGTGTCTAATAGATTAGAGCACTTGTAGGGCGAGAAACAAATGAAGTATCAGAAATCGATTAGAGATTTGCACGGAACGCAAATTTGTGAGTTCATGTTTCCCCTTGTATTTTAATGTTTTTATGGTTTTAAACGTGCGGGGATGTATACATGTTACAATTAATATAGCTGGGGAAATGAAAATATTTAGATCACATGTGAATAAGGCTCAAGTATTGGGGCCATTAATGAATAACAAGTACCGAGGAACAAGGGATAGATCTATTGGGTTTGGGCTAGCCCCACTCTAATACGGCAATAATAACAGATCGTATTAGAGTGCTTTTGTGTCTAAAACGAGTGTCTCGGACACATAATAAATCGTCAAGGTTTGGTTGCAACCTTATCCGGCATACAGATTAGTGTCCTTGCAACACACTAATGATCTTACAAGTTTCATTAAGCTATATTAAACAAGTTTATTTCAAAGGTTTTTGATAATTCATTTCATACAAAATTTATAACATGAATTCACCAACTTTGGTTGACATTGTTTTCAAAACTAACATGTATTACAGGAAACTAGTGGATGGCCTTCGAGGAAAATCTTGTTCGTTTGTTGTGAAGTCAAGATGTTATGTTTCATCCAGTCTTTGTTGTTATGTGTTATAAACTTATGTCTAAATTTTAACTAATATTGCTGAACTTTTGGTTTGTTTTAAAGACAAAAGTTTATATGTGAATTATGGTTAAATAAAAAGAATGGATGAATGTTTTGTAATGTAATACAATTGTCTTTTACTTGGTTGAATGCAACGATTGCCGCTCTGGCCACACCTCGCGACACGCTTTTACTACATCGAAAATCGGGGTGTGATAGACCTGGTATCAGAATGTGACAAATGGCAAAATTCCGGTAATTCTGTACAACTTGAACAACTAATACATTGTTTATTTATCATATAACATGACCTAATTTTTTATTTTAAGTCTTAAAAGTCTAGGAATTTAATCAAATCATAGCTTGTTATGATAATAGATTCGTCATGATCACGAATATATAAAACCATATCCTTGACGGATGACAAAGACACGAACACGTAACAAAGATCAAAGCTAGTTACGCTACAATTGATATTTCTGAAGTAAGACATAAAATGTTTCTGCACTATTATACCATAAAAATTTTATATAAAATACCAAATCGTCCAAGTCTGCACCAAATTCAGCATTTCACAGTAAAAATGTAGCATTCCGCAGCACAATTCAGCAAATGTCCGAAAACCCAAAAATAAATATTTTTAGCTAAAAATGATAATGGGTGTTGGAAATAGTATAAAACCCATATATAAATCTTATTATTTAAAGCTAAACGGTTTGTTCAATAAAAACCACAACAAAGTCAGTACCATAACTAAACTCAAAATGACAAAATTTTTAGTCTGAAGAGCTAGATTAATTAACGGGACAATAAGAATTGTACTAGAATTATTATGAACACAAAATTTTTTAAGTAACATTATATATCAGTATTCACCCGGTAGAAGACCCGAACTAACTTTATCAACCGAACAACGAAACAACAAGACTAGTAAATTGTTTTGGCATATTATAACATCACTTTAAAGTGTTGCAGTATTAGTTTTTATAAAAACTTATATATAATTATTAAAGTTCATAAAATTATATATGTTTATAAAAAATAAAAAATAAATACCAAACACCTCACAGCCATAATGTCACACCCCTATAATTCCATCACATCAGACTTGGGCGTGAACTAAACTGGTATCTTCATTGCAAGTGGAAGTAAATGTGAGTGCTAAGACTTTTAGACAGTGAACGTCCGCTAAGTACTCGAATCCCCATGGTTCTCCTATTCCAACTGTGCCATACTTGAAATTATAACCTGAGAAAGAACATGCGAAGAATCAACATAAAGTTGGCGAGTTCATAGTTTATTTGTTTTTGTTTCAAATGAGTCTTAAAACATTTGAAATCTTGCATTCGAAAAACTGGTTTGTGGGACCGTAATATCCCAAAGCATTTGAAATGTCATATCTGTATAACAATATTAAAATGTTTTATGTGTTGTTCGTAAAACCGTTGCATATAACTGTTATGTTTGTAAACCGGTGATAAAATGTTATCAATCATATCTGTAATCCGATATTGAAATGTTTTCTTGTTATATTTACAACTGGTATTGAAATGTTTTCGATATATTTGTAAACCGGTATTGAAATGTTTTCCGTTGTATTTGTAAACCGGTATTGAAATCGTAGTATGTAGTATGCCTATGGAATCTAAGGATCTGTCAGTGTGTAACTAATACACTGACCTATGTGCCATAAGTAAGTAACCAACTGAGACAACTCTAACATCATTGGGATCAGAAAAGCACTCCTAACCGGTTAACATACAAGGAGTGGAGCGTGTCTCAAACTCAATAGATCTATACCTTTTGCACTTGGTCACTACGTGATTAATGGTACTATTGTCATCATCCTACTTACGCACAGAGATCTGTTATCATCTATCCTATAGCTAATACAAAATCTGTGTTTTCGAATTGTATGAACGGGCCTCGCCCTTCATATGATTTTCGTTACTCAAACTTTGATATTGGGCCTAGCCCATGTCATTTATGTCATTGGGCCTTGCCCATGTTATCCTTGTTATTGGGCCTAGCCTATGTTATCTTTGTTATTGGGCCTAGCCCATGTTATTCATGTTATTGGGCCTAGCCCATGTTATTCATAAACTTTGGGGCCTAGCCCCTAGTTGTGACTAAGACAATCCCGTCACTAGTCATGAAACTCATGCATGTTTCGGAAAGCTTTGTATTGCTGTGAAAACCGGTAAGTTTAGCCTAAACCATTCAGAAATCGTCATGTTTGTTGAAATATGTTGGTAACATGGTTTAGAAATATGTGATTTTCGTTTATCAAAACATTGTGTGCCTTTGCAAAACTTGCATATCTTTCCACCCACGAAAACATTTATAAAAATGTAAAACGGTAAAAATGTGGAGGTTATGAACTCACCTTGATTTCCTTGTGCAAAGCTAGCTTAATGTGATTCCATAATGTTATCTCCACAACGTGGCTTACTAGCATGCAATCTAAGACATTCCTAAAACGGAATACTTATAAGTTTCTAGATATAACGTAGCTAAACTACGTGTCACCGAGCTCTACCAAATCATTAACCATACGATTCTATGAATGTGTTATTGACTTGACTCGAAATAACCAATCTATGGTTTTCTTGGAAATGACTTAGTTTTCGAGCGATTTGAAATATATGTTTACATATAAACATAAATATATTTCATGAAATCGTATTAGTCGTCGTATACATTGACGGATAATAGTACGATTCTTCATAGTTTTCGTAAGATGTAATACATATATACTTGTAAATATACCCGTATATGTAAAGCACTTCGTATCCGTACAATAGTCTTGTATATCGTTTATAATAAATAATGATATAATCGTACGCTCTTATAATCTTGTGGTATCGTGTCGTACTTCGTTAGGCGTTTGAATCGAATATAGCAAGAAGCACTCGAAAATATTCGAGTCGTCGATGTTTGAAATAGGTATCGATGATTGTATTTACGTTAAATGTTTTCCGAATACTCATGTTCGAATTTCGTCGTTTGAAATAATTATACACATTATATTTATCTTGTAAAAGTGTTCGGAAATCTTGACGTTCGAAATAAATATAAACATTATATTTATTTTTATAACAGTATTCGAAGGTATTATCGACGTTTGAAATCTAATTTTCCGAATTCCGAACTTTGAAGTAAATACAAATAACCATATTTGTTTTATAACAGATTGTCGAATCTTGTTATCTTGTAATCACGCTCGTTGAAAAGTATCGACTCGATTTTGAAAGTTTTAAGAGTGTCGGCAAAATAAATACATATCCATATTTATTTTATAACAATCGATGTTTTGTTTTTGAAATACAACCCGTTTCGTGTTACGTATTTTTACGAAAAACAAGCAGAGTTTCCTCTGTTTTTTGGACGATCCCGACAATGCAAGTTGTCGATTTTTATTTGTCAAAACGCAACAATGAGGTAACACAATATATATAGCCTTCGGTCGTGCATTCAAAATATGATTTTTGTCGAGTACGAGTCCAATTTATAGATGTGTATAAATCGCAACGTCGCGCCGATTCGAATTTTGTTTATTTATTTATTTATTATGTTTTTAACTTTGACGATATATAATTGTTAGTGGGTCGGGTCGAGCTCGGTTTCGGAAAATTACACGAATATTTATATAAAATAATGTAATTAGAATTTCCGTTATTAAATTTTTACCGAGTCTTGGGTTGACCCGTTGACTGAGTTTGACCGTGTTAACTCAGGGCCGAACCGCGTTGACCAAGTTGACTGTACCGAATCAAATTTAACCGGCTCTTTCTGTTGATCGTTTGACCATCTTTGACCCGGGTGACCGGGTTTGACTGAGTTAACTCGTGTTCCGTGTTGACCGGGTTTGACCCAAACCCAAAACTGAACCGAAGCACCGAAAATGACCCAAAACTATCCCTTAACCAGTTTTGACCCGTGTTGACCTGTTGACCACGTTGAACAGAGCCCGAGAGTGTCCAACACCCGAGACGAAAGTGTTTCGTATGGACTCTACGGGTTACAAGGATCCCAAAAATATATTTTTCGTTGAAAACGGATGCCCGGAACCTCCCCTAGAACCATGCCAGAAGTTGGAATTTCGCCGAAGAATAAAATTTCATGAAAACTTGCAGAAAGGTCTGTAACCATCCGATCTACACATGCACGAAGTGAAAAGTCCAAAATGGGTTTGCCGGAGTTTGGCCGGAATGTCGACGGAGTTGCTCCCGAGCCCAAACGGCTTCGAATCTACTAAAACCAACATAATCACGTGATTCAGAACATCAAAGATAGTCGAAAAAGTGTAATCTTGGCCGGAAAACGGTCGACAAAGCGCCGCCGCCGCCGCGTGCGCCGCCACGGCTCCGTCGTTGTCGCCGTCAGAGTTCCGTCTAGTGCCGGTCGGAGCCCGGTTACCAGGTTTCTAGAGAGTGAAAGATGGAGAGAGGTGAGGTGGCAGAGGATTCACTTGGGGGCTAGGGTTTTCAAATGGGGAAGAAGAGGTTTAGTGTGCATATATATATAGCTAGGGGTTTGTGGAGCGGGTTGGGCTGTGTCCCAAGCCCAAACATTCTCTACGGCTCGTTTTTGAAACCCGAACATCGTATAGTGTTGAAATATATTTATTTGAGGTCTAAACGCGTGACGTTTAAGTCGGAAGTCGGTTTTGACCCGTAAATCCGTTGGTTGCGTTAAAATTGCGTGAAAAGGCTTCGTCGTCACTTTTATCTGTTTCCGATCCGGTTTCTACCGTGAGTATCAAAATTTGAAAACGAAGCCAAATATATCATATTATATTAATATTTAGACGTAACTCTAGTCTATGGCTTCCGTTTCGTTGCCGGTGTGTTCCGATTTTCTCGTAACCTCCGCATTGTGCTTTGGGACGCCCGATAATCCAAATATATCGCATAATTATAACTGTATGATAAATACAAGTACAAAATTCGTTTTTTTAGGCGTTGTCAGTATTTGTTTGGCATTAGTTCACTTACCGTTCAATTTCGCGTTAGAGTTCTCGATTATCGCCAAATCACGTAACGTGAATCAAGTAGACGTTCCTAGGACTCTCCAGGGACTGATCGAGTTAATTTACGTCTAATTACACTAATTATAATGGTATTGATGCTCGTTGTGGTGTGTAATTTCAACCGAAAAATGCCGGTTGTGACACATAATGGGCAATTCCAATGACATAACCTTGATTAATGTGTTAGCAAATTATTAGGATGGTTAGTGTGTTTTGTGATGTAGGACTTAAACCATTACAACACAAAACCATTTCCATACTCTCATTTCACTTTCATTTCATCACAAACCAAAAACTCAACATCCTCCTTCCATTTCTTCTTCACAAAATAGCCCAAGCACCCCGTTATCATCTTCAAATTTTTAAAAACCAAACTCTAGAATTTAAGCTTGCATGAAGATCTAAGGAACTGGTAAGAATTAGGAGCTTACTTTGGAAGTTCGGAACCTTGATCAACCTATCTTCTTCATCCTCTAGATCATCCCTAGCCATTGTGGTAGTAGTAAGATCTTAAACCTTATGTTATATTTTTTATTTTATAAAATTTCACAAGATCATCATAAAAGTTATATAAAAACCCACTTGAAAAACACTAATAAATCTAAGATCACTAACATAACCATGTGATTTCTTGATAATTTTTGATGATCTTGAACTTGTTATAAACTAGTAAACTTGAATCTTGCAAAATTATGAATAAAAAGATGATCTAAACACATCCATGTTTAGATTAGCAAGATTCATTAACAAAACATATCATGAACATAATCTCATACTTTAAAGATGATCATACATGTATTAGATCATTAAGAAAAGTTATGATTTAAAAATTTTGTTTAAAAATGATAATAAAGTTTCCATTTTAAGAAATGTTAAAATTATAGTTCATGACATTTTATTAATACATTTATATAATAATTGTGATTGATGATGATTTGGTTAGTTTAATTATTTAAAACATGTTAAAAAATGGGAAACTTATATTTTTAAAGGAACCATGGCAAAATTTTTATAAAAATTAATCTTGATTAAGATATGATTTAACTAAAGATGTGGTGGTTAAAAGTGATTTGGAAACTTAATCATGTTTAAATAAAGGATTTTGATGAAAAGATTAAGCAATTAATTACTTATATTTTATTAAACTAAAAATGAGATAAATATATATTTTTGATAAAAATATATTTTTAAATCACCTTATATGTGTACATGTATTATTGTATATAAACTATATAAATTTTGATTATGTTAAATTGAATACAAAAATATATAAGTGTTCAAATTTTGATAAAATAATATATCGGACAATTCGGACAACTTGGACAATTCGGACAAAATAAAGTATATGGTATAAACGAAACAAACGACAAAGACGAAATGAATAAAATAGTCGACGCGAACCTAACGGTCAAAACGAACAAATAAACCCATACACTTTATATTTACTAGAATTTTTAAACGACAAAATAGTCGACGCAAACCTAACTTTATATTTGTATGAATATCCCACGTGAGAGATGATTCGATTTATTTGATCTATATATATATATATATATATATATTATTTTATTGATATATTTTATTCTATTTGATCCATGAATGACAATATTTATCTGAAATATTTGTCTAATTCATTTTATATGATTTTATATATGAAGATCATGCCACCAAGAAGAAGGAGCATACATCAACTTCAAGCTCCCCTACCCACTTCTCAAGCTAAGCTTGATGCTTTATTAAATCAATGCATTGCGGATGCGATTGCTCAACATGAAGCAAATCGCATCAATTTGAGAAATGAAGATAGGACTCAACCCCACCAATAGTAACAATCCTACGAATGGTTGGTTACCCATAACCTTACAAGAGATTTTCATTAATATTTTATTTGCAAAATAAATATTTCTGACAATTTCGAGAACCAACATTCAGGATGCACATATAAGCAATTTTTAGATTGTAAACCATTGAACTTTGACGGCATAGGCGGAGTTGTAGAATTTGTCTGATGGACCGAAAAGACGGATTTTGTAATGCGCATGAGTAATTGTTCCCCTAACCAGACTGTATTGTATGTATTGGGATTGTTCATTGAGAAGCTTTATCATGGTGGAATCTGCAAGTAAAACGTTAGGAGATGCAGCAGCATACGCTATCACTTGGGAAAGACAAAGGAAATGATGCGTGAGAAGTATTGTTCAAGGGCCGAACCACAAAAGTTAGAAACAGAGTTTTGGAATATAGCGATGGTTGGATCCAACATCTATGGCTATACTCATCAATTTCATGATCTTTCACGAGTCGTTCCGTATATGGTAACCCCTGAATTCAAACGTATCGAACGATGCATTTGGGGATTAGCTCCAGAAATCCGAAGTATGGTTACTTCGTCACATCCAGCAACCATCACATGTCACACCCCGGATTTCCAACCCGAAATCCATACACCGGTGGGCCCGGGCGAGGAGTATGTGACGTAAGTTGATAACATCATAGTCAATTAAACATGGCACAACGAAAGTCTTGGAGTAAAATTACTATTACAAACCGAATGTTCAAAATAAATAATATACAGGCTCGTAATAGAAGATCCACAGGCGGATCATAAATTATACATGGAAAGAATATAAAACAGATTTAGGCAGATCTAAGGATTTGCAAGATCCTCTTATTCACTACCGAGCAGCTTCCGGCCTATTTTGTATTGTACCTGCAGTTTAGTCTTTAGACGATACGTCAGCTTACGCTGGTAAATACACCCAACTAACTCATTTTTAAAACTTTAAAATGGTTTTAAGTGCAAAACGGCACAAAATCTTTTATTAACTTGGAAAGTTGAAATTCAACCTTGTATCAGATTCACATGTTTGTCAATACATACAGAGCCCGGGACAGAAACCGAGACATGATTAAATACACACCACTCAGGTACTCACAGAGGAGTCATCCCCAACGTCTTGGCATATTGCATATGAGCATCAAAGGGTGTATGCCTACACCCCGTGCTAAGGTCGTGGCCAATAACTAATGAATTGAGCCGAGGATATTCAGGACACGGTAATTTAACCCCCGATGTTTAAGTTATCAAACAAAACTGATTAAAACAAAATATGGGGTTTACTAGCCATAAGCGGGCATTCGATTGACCCCATTACGTATAACGCTCGATTAAACGATGATCGGATAGAATATAGTTTAAACCCGACAAGTACTTGACTTGTATAATATGGGTAAACTATATTCATTCTGGATTTTGAAACTTAAATGACAAGGTTAAACCCGTTTAGGTAAATTTCCGTAAAATAGTTACATATACGTAACTATGCGCATATTAGCGATACCGGGTAACCGGATAAGTCATGGACAAGTTCTATATGTTTAAATAAGTTAAGATATCAGTAGGATATCAATTTGTATGCTCGTTAAGGTTTTAAAACAAAATTATGCCTCATAAGGGCGTTTTGGTAATTATATACCGTATAAAGGAACTTGAACATATTTTAAGTTTATAATCATGAGTATTCTGGAAAAATACTTTATTTATGATATAATATCAGTAGGATATCAATTATATGTGTAAATTATCTTTTATGACCAAACTATGCACCGAAAGGGCATTTTGGTCATTTTACACATAGTTTATAAATTATTTGGGATTCTGAGTTTATAACATGTACCTACTTTAAATATGTTTAAAATAAGTTTTAAAATCAGTAGGTATCAAGTCTTGGTCAGTAATATGGTTTAAACCCATATTATGCGCCGAAACGGCGCTTATGTCGTAATATGACGTTTTATGCGATGTTTAATGAAAACTGACATTAGGGTCAGATGAAAATGTTTAAAACATTTATTTAATATAATATATCAGTAGGTAATTAATTTACTTTGAAAAGATTTGATTAAAACCATTTTATAAGCCACAGTGGCCAAAACCGTCATTTATCGACATAGTTTAAGGACCTGATAGAAAACTCAGTTTATAACTTGGTTTAACATCCTAAATAATCCTACTTATGATATTACATTAATAGGAAACTCATTTTAAAGTTCATTATTATTTAAAACCTTGTTTTATGCAAAAAGGGCATTTTGGTCAAAGATGGCATAATTATGGAACTTGCGCATAAACTTAGATTCTGATTATGATCATGTAATATAACCTCAGAGGGTTATGCTACATTATATTATGATCATAATGCAACTTTAGATCAGTAGGTAACTAATCTAAATCGGGTCAGAATCGAAAGTCAAAGCAGAAGTCAAACTTTGCTACTTTCGGTTGCGAACCGACCCTAGAACCAAAATTGATGAGCCGAACATGTTCTTACATGTTCTAATAATTATTACCAACTTGTTTAAGTGTCAAAACATGTTTCATAACATATATATGATCAATTTATGAGTTTTCCGAAAAGGCCTGTTTGACTTTTTAATATCATAACTTTGACCCGTCAATTGGTCTATCAAACGTGATCTTCAGGAGGTGCCCTTTATAGGGACTAACACCTACCTTATTACGATCACTTAGCCATGTTCATTTTGAACAATGGCTGGACCATAATGGTTTTAACCGAAAGTCAAAGCGTCTTCCGTAAAACACTTGACTTTTGGCTATAAAAGCCTATAAACGAAAATGCAAGAGTAAGGAACACTTACAAGAGGTTCCTAGAATGCAAGAGAACTAAGTTGGATGCTCCTTTCAGCTAGGAACTTCCAGAGGAGGGAGAAGAGTGAATGAGAAAGCTGCAAGTTGAAATGGTGAACTTAAGCACCTATTTATAGTTGGAGAACTCAAAGGAGGTGAAGCCAGGTGTTTAGGGTGTAAGAAGAAGCTTACAAGTGTCCCAAAACGTGGCATAGCAGTTTAGAGAAGCCATGGTTTTGAATTAATGGTTTTGGAGTTTTGCTTGGAGACCAAACAAACTTTCTACTGCAGGTCTGTTCTCGCGCCCCGCGAGAGACACAGACCAAGTCTCTCGCGGCCCGCGACCGCCCCCTGACAACTTTCAAAATTTGACACTTTAACCCCCTTAACTTATAGAAGCTTATAAAAACCTTTTAAAACACCTTTTTGGCACTTTTAGCCCTCCGTAGCCAATACTTGGCATACCCAGGATTATGCCCGGACATTGTCGAGCTCTCGGTTTGTTAAAAGGCCACTCAGAGGTAAGAACTAAGATGTTGACACTTTTAATCCCTCCAATATCCAACTTTTGTATATTTACAAAATTGAACCCTGTCGTCCCACAAATGGCACGTATGAGAGTTAGGACTTCACAAAGGATCACTCAGAGGCTTATTATAAGCATGTTGATTCCGATGTCACTCAGAGGCTGGGCATGTTGACAATCAGTCACTCAGAGGCCATTTCAAGATTTGAATATCATCACCAGAGCTATGATTTAAACATGTGACATATCAGTCACTCAGAGATTGTTATATGCATATTGACATCGACAGTCACTCAGAGGCTCGATTGAGCATGTTGACGCCTTTAGTCCTTATTGGTCTTTAATAGACTTTATTTAAAAATACAACACGTGTCACTATATTATTGGACACGATTTTACAGGGTGTTACATCACAGAGGCAATTATGATTGCAGTAAGCCTTACCGAAGAAGCGGTAAGAATGAATAAGTTTTCGAGAAAGAATGCGGAGATGCCCAAGGAGACACATGTAGAATCAATCTCACTGGGAATAAGAGAAAGTTTACCCACTTCAAGAAAGGTTCCCGACCGAGTAGCAAGAAGAAGGAAACTCCCACAGCAAAAAGGAACAAAGCAATCGTGGCGATAGCAGAGACAGAACCAAAAGGTTATAAAGGAAATGCACCTAAGTGCAATAGGTGCATTTATCATCATTATGGTAGATGCCAAACCACCAAATGTGATAAGTGTTGGAAGTTGGGATGCCGCACTGAAAATTGCTGGAGTAACAACCAAGGAAACCAGAATGAAGGCAAGAAAGAATGAGGCTATGGAAAGGGAGACGGCAGAGGAAGAAATCAAAGTTGTTATGATTGGTGATGATTAGAGATGGTGTGTATGCTCAAAAAAAAGGCTCCAAGAAAGCATTGCTGAAGTGGCAACATGGCGTCACCTGACGCATTGTGTTTGTCCGATGCAATCAGCTTCTAGCTACGGGCTTTTCCCGACGCGTTGGCAACGCGACACTAGGCCGTCGCTGACGTGATAACCGGATTTTGCTATGGTTTTCTTCGTTTCTCCACCCGGTTGAACCCAGTCGCATTCCGGTGTTCCGTAAAGCTCCCAAATAGCTCCTTATACTCCCTGAGACCTGCGAAATACAAATCACATCAATGTAGGCTATTCAAAACTAAAACTCACATAAAAATGGCAATTTAAATACGTAAAACATCAGACTTTCAACCATGTATCACATGCCCACACTTATCTTTTGCTTGTCCTCAAGCAAATTCATTTTTTTCATTATCACATGGGTCAAACAAAAAGACACACTCCCCATTCTTAATAAATCAAGTTAAGGTCTAATGTCATAATTAGTTCACAAGTTTTCACAATCAAAGATACTTCAATGGTTAAACGGGTATTACAATTTTAGTCACATGAGATGGTTACCCAAAATTAAGCCACCAACTAAAGCTAGCATACTAAATACATCCCTCACAATGTTCTCTCGACTTGGTTTAACATATAACTATTAATGATGCACTAGTATTTTATAAGGAACACTCAACCGATTAAAACACGCATACGCTTCAGCTTGCAAATCAGTCATTCTCCGCCAATTTACAAAAAATCGAGGCACAAGTTATAAGGTCTTTTACGGGTTGTAACGGGGCCAGGCTAAGGGTATGGTAATGGGACATTTGAAAGTGGCTAAAGCGATGAAAATTTAATTTTTGTTACATACAACTACTAAACAAACTAAGTTATACGAAACAAACTAAAAGGCAAAATTTCGCCTTTTATTCAATAAACCACTACTATATCTTTTTGGATTTTCTTTCACAATGATTTTCAACTATTTTCATCGTATTTTCGGATTTTTTTTCAATATAAACTACACTACAAATATTATAAAAAAAACAACCTAAAATTGAATTTTTATAACTTGGCTTTAAAAACAAAAAGGCTTAATAGGTTAAAGGTTGAATGAGTCAGTCAAACGAAAGGTTTAGGCTAAAAGTTGGTGACTAAGGGATTGATTTTGGGAAAAGTATGATATAAAATGTAGTAAAAATGAAAGGTTTATCCTAATACCTTAATCATTCTTGTGCTTGTATTTGGTACATGTCTTAGACGCATAAAAAATGCAAGTTCTACAATATGTGAACTAATGCACACTCAAACAAAGAAACATATAAATGTAAAATGTAAAAAATGGCTCAAAATCTCACATGAAAGGTTATGATATTTGATGTGCATAACATGACTAACTTCTTAGGCTGACTATTTCCAAATAACAACCCACAATTTTCTTATATAAAAAAAAACTCATTAACTACCCCTCATACTATTTTTTGGAACTTGATCATGACAAAAGACTAAATGGTTCGTGCAATCCCTTGTTAACTTTTCTAATCATGCTTTTTTAAATCGCTTAAAGGACATAGTTTAAAAATTCTTTTAAAATTTTCCTCCATCCCCACACTTGAGGTCAACATTGACCTCAATGTGTAGTATTGAAATGAAGGGCTTCGATCTAAAACTTTATCTCCCCATCCCTACACTTGACGTTAACATTGTCCTTAATGTGTAGTATTTTAGATGGGAGCTTTTCAAAATGCAAGGGATGTGACACGACTATTCTTCCAAAACTCCACCATGGCCAAAATTTTACAATTACACTCCACTTATTTAACTAAGCAACCAATCAAAGTTAAGTACAAGAAACGCATGCACCTAGGTGCCAATTCGTCATGTGTTCCTCAATCCTCAATGTATGTACTCGTCCATAACGGACAAGGATATACCTAAAAATCTCAACCATCCTGTAGAAGCAAGCTTCTTACAAAAATCAAATCTCGCTAGTTATTCCACTTTTACCGTTTTATAAAGAATTTAATAAGCCATTCGTTATTTTAACCTTGATTTTCAAGAAAAATAATTTACAACAACAACAAACCTAACTCACGTTCCTAGAAATCACGGTAACATTTGGCGTATGCATGCAAGCCCTTTACCTCTCATTAGCTCGGGAGGACGAGTAGGTCTCGTGAGGGTTATATAGGGAACACACCCATAGTGTTTTATATATTAAGAAGTTAAAGTGCAAAAAGAAAAATACAAAAATAACAAGAAAAACTAAAAAATAGATAAAAGAAAGCTAAAAATAAAGATAAAGGAAAGGGAAATATACTACAACAAGACAAATACCTCATAGCCTATCTTTTATAGCGTTCATTTGGATCCACTGATGGGTATGGTTGGTAAGGGTAACAGGTGAGGTCCGACATCATTTCATTGAAGTTGACAAGTGGGCCCCCTTTCGCAGGAGGTGTCATAGGAAATCGACACAAAACTTGAAGCAACGCCTTGAGGCCAATGAACCGACCTGTGGACAAATTCGGGCTGATCCCGAATGGTAGAGTAATCTGTCCATGGAGTTAATCGCTGAAAAGAATGGCTAGCCTCAAATTCTCTTCGATGTTATTCTTGATCGTGCAAGAGGTGAGCATTACTTGATGACCAGTTTTATTGAGTGCCCATTGTCATCCACCGTCTGTCATCCAGAGCATTTCCCTCAACCGAAGCCTATCATGCTCATCCTCCCAAGACCTTTGACATGACTCCTTCTCTAACGGATGAGCCTTTTGCTCATTCCATTAGGCCTGCTAAGCGGCCCAACATGCTTCCTGTTGCACCTCCATTCTTGTTCACTTTTCAATCTCTGCTTTCTCTCACTCTCATTTTAGCAATCATTGCAGATACATTACCGTAGTGTCTTGTTGACCCCAGTTGTATGAACTAAAGGCCGCCGATGCCGTCCAATTAGAAATTGTGCCACATCATTTGATACTTCATGGTTTCGATGAGCGAAGCGTTGTCGAGGTCCCTTCTGTAATACCCCGACCGCGTAAAACAACGAACCCGGCGGAAACATCGGGGAGTCATGTCACAGAACTATTGTTTCACAACTCATGGAATCTAAAATTTTGTTTTATTAAGTTAAATGTTTACATTGTCTTGAGATAAACAGAAGCAATACATAAATAAATTGTCTTTCATGTTTTAAGTCACTAAGCCCCGTGTCCATTCCTACGTGAAGCATGCATCATATTATCAAGGATTGAGTCCTGAAACATATGTGAAAAGAGAGTCAGCATAAAAATGCCGGCGAGTACATAGGTTTTGTGAATGTGTCAAATTCGTGGCTTTGTATACATATTGCAACACCTAGTCTGACTACAAGAGTCGTTAAGTGAAAACCTCGTATCAAAAGTGTTTAATATTGCAATACAATTAACCAACTAAAACAAGTTGGTTAGAGTTGTGAAAACCTTGTAGCCATGAATCTTGACCAAAACGTTTTTTGTAAAATAAACTTGTAATAGATTGATTCAAAAGAAAACTTCGTATGGTTTATATCTTTAAATGAAAATCGTTGCGTGACATTGTTCAAAACCATTTTTCCGTGTTATAAACCATTTATCTGTGTTATAAATCAATCGTCCATGTCATAAACAAATTGTCCATATCGTAAACAAATCGTCCATGTTTTTAATTGTGAAAACTTTTGGTCGTTCTTTAATGAACACATTCAAACCTGTGTTGACTATACCACCAAAGGGTTTCTTTAATAGACCACCAAAGGGTCTATTTAACTAGACTAACAAATCAACAAATGTTAATCAGAAACAGTTTCTGTTATTACCCAAACTTCCACCAAATCCAGTGAACAGTCCGATAATGGGATTGTCAGTCCTATGGTACCATAACATACTATTGATCGGCTTGTCCAAAGCTAATGAATGTCATTTGTGCTATGGATAACGCATCAACAAGTTGTTCACATTATTGAAATCATATTCTTTTATATATAAACCATAGACGTTGTTTTTAAAAACTTGAAAATGATTTAGCACATATGAGTCACCCCAAAACATTTGCAAAACATAAAAGAAGGGAACTATGTAAGCACTTTGAAAATCATTTTGTATATGTAAACCATGTATATTGTTTTGAAATCTTGGAATAATTATAGGCACATATGAATCACCCTAAAACATTTAGAAATGGAGGGGCTATGTACTCACATAAGCTTTGCGTAGTAAATATGAGATTTGAAAACATAGTTTAGCACATATGAATTACCCCAAAACATTTAGAAAATGTAAAAGAGGGGAACTCTGTACTCACTTTGAAAATCATTTTGTATATATAAATCGTGTATATTGTTTTGAAATATTGAAAATAATTATAGGCACATATGAATCACCCAAAACATTTAGAAAATGTAAAAGAGGGGAACTATGTACTCATTTGGGATTGCGAAAGTGTTCTTGATCAACGGAATAAACAAAGCTCAAACGTGTCCTAATGTGTCAGATAAATATGTTAGCGTGTCAGGACTACAAACGGGAAATCGGATAGAATGAAGACTTATAAACCAAACGAGTGTTGGAACTCATGTATATGGTTTACCAAACTGAACATTCTGATTTGTAAAGGATCCTAAGTGCTTTTGACCCATTATGACTCGTTAAGGTAGTTTATGCTACCTTAACGGGTCATTAGCGTAAATGCATGATCGACCTATGATAAGTCTTAAATGCCCCAACATGTTTGAAAATGTTATAACATCAGTTTATATAATAAAAAACTGGGTACATGTGTTTAAAATGGATTTATGCGCAAAAGGGCATTTTGGTCATCATTTTTTTAAGAACATAGAAGTAACTTATCTAACACTAACCAAATGACGTGACCATAAGGTAGAACCTCAGTAGGTTATTCCCTATACAACTATGGTCACAAATATGTGTTTGGTCGGATCCTAAGATTGACCAAACGAGTCGGATTTGAAAGTTCAAGCGGTGGTCAAGACCGCTCGACTTACGACCCTAAATAAGCACTAAACTAGAAGTGACGAGTTAGACATGTCAAAATATGTCTAACTAAGTTTATAAAACAGATTTGGTATCAAAACTTGGTGTTTTGATACACGAAAATAGTTTCGTCGGAAAATGCACATCATGCGTATTTTTTACCGAAACTTTGACTCGTCACTTCGACTAGTTAACGTGGTAATCAGAAGGTGAAATTGTTAGGGATTATAACATTTGTGATTACGATCATGTTTCAAACTTCAATTGAACTTTGACTTGACCAAATATGGTCAGAACCAAAAGTCAATCAGGTTGCCAAACTGTTCAACTTTTAGCTCAAAATATCTAAAAAATTGAAAGAACTAGGAAGAGTACTTACTCGTATTGAAGAACACTTTCAGAACTCAAGATAGGAGGCTTCCAAAGGCTAGAAACAAGCTCTAAGAAAGATAGAAAAAAGAACTTCACACTTTGCTTTGAAGTGTTTTGAAGTGGTGTGAAAAAAATGGAAGAATCATGGGGTATTTATAGTATTTTAGGATTAAGGAGGTGATGACAAGTGTCCTCAAGTGTGGATTAGTGTCCTAACATGTGTCAACACCATATTAAGTGTGGCAAAGTGAGTTCTAGGAGTCAAAAATTGGAGATAGGTGGCAAACTTGGTGAAGAAGCAAAAATATTTATTATTTTTTTGACATTTTTGGCCATTGGACTTGTATTCACTTGTTTGCCATTTTGAACCCTTTAACCTAATATTTAGGTTATATAAAGGTGTTAAGACATGTGTAACTTGGATTATGCCCGAAAATGTCATGGATGTCGGTTCGTTCGATTGTACGGTTCGTGTTTCGCAAAAATGCGTAAAACGCTTTAACGAACACGAAAATGATCGAAATTGTGCAACGATTGACATTTTTGCGTTCTCATCAATAAAATACAAGATTTTATTGAATACAAAAATATTTGGAAATAAAACACAAGGTTTCATTGAATATGATATTGTTTGTAATTGTGCAATGATTGAGAAGGCACAAATGTCATAGTCTCCCCTACTTTTGGAAATTTCGTCCCGAAATTTAATTAGAGAAAACTTTGTGAAACAGATGTGGATATTTCGCTTCATCTGATCCTCTCGTTCCCAAGTAAATTCTAGGCCACGTTTGGATTCCCAACGAACTTTAACTATCGATATACTTCTACGCTTGAGTTTCTTGACTTCACGGTCCAATATCTCCACAGGTTTCTCGACAAAGTGCATAGTGTCATCAACGTGAATTTCGTCGAGGGGAATGTGGAGGTTTGTATCGGCTAAACACTTTTTTTCAAATTGGACACGTGGAATGTTGGGTGAATATTCCCAAGTTCAAGAGGTAGCTCAAGTCGGTAGGCCACCTTTCCAATTCTCTCAGCGATCTTGAGTGGTCCAATATATCATGGTGCAAGTTTTCCTTTCTTTCCAAATCTAATCACACCTTCCCAAGGGGATACCTTGACAAGGATGTGATCACCAACTTGGAATTCTAAGGGCTTGCGTCGTTTGTCCGCATAACTCTTTTGACGGCTTCAAGCATCAGAAGGTTATCGCAAATTTTCTTGACTTTGTCTGTTGTGTCGTGAATGAGTTCATGCCCAGTGAGCTGAGCTTCACTGACCTCATTCCAGCGGACAGGTGAACGACATTTCCGACCGTTATAGAGCTTCAAAAGGCGCCATATTGATGTTGGCGTGATAACTATTGTTGTAGGAGAATTCGACCAATGGTAGGTGTGAATCCCAACTACCACCAAAGTCGATTACACATGCTCTAAGCATATCCTCCAGTGTTTGAATTGTCCTTTCAGATTGTCCATCCGTTTGAGGATGATAAGCAGTGCTCAGATTGAGTTTGGTTCCCATGGCAGATTGCATGGTCTTCCAAAAGTGAGATGAGAATCGAGCATCTCGATCGTATATAATGTTCACAGGAACACTATGACGAGATACAATCTCATCAACGTAGATCTTGGCGAGTTTGTCAGCAGATAGATCCTCACGAATTGCCAAAAAGTGTGCTGACTTTGTTAGACGATCGATGATTACCCAAATGGCATCATGACCTCTAGGTGTGCGCGGTAGTTTAGTGATGAGATCCATCGCAATGTTCTCCCACTTCCATACCGGTATTTGTGGTTGTTCAAGTAAACAAGATCGGCGTTGATGTTACGCATTTTAGACACATTTAAGGCAATGTCCTTCATACCCGGCCACCAATACTGGGTACGGAGATCCTTATACATTTTGTCTGCACCAGGATGGATTGAATAATGAGACTTATGAGCTTCGTCCATCAATAAGGTGCAGAGATTCTGTTGACTAGGAATCCACAAACGGTTCTTGTAGTAGAGTAATTCGTTTTCTTTTGTTTCGAGTTGAAGTTCGAGATTTTGTGGCAGCTCATTTTTCAACAAGCTTTGGGTCACACATGTATGTTGTGCTTGAAGTATACGTGTCTGGATATCAGATTGAACTCGAACACAATGAAGCTTGACACGATCCTTACGACTAAGCGCATCAGCCATAACATTCGCCTTACCAGGTGGGTAGCGAATCTCGCAGTCGTAGTCGTTCAGAAGTTCGACCCAGCATCGTTGTCTCATGTTTAGCTCCTTTTGATTGAATATGTGTTGGAGACTTTTGTGGTCAGTGAAAACCACACATTTCATACGGTAAAGGTAGTGTCTCCAAATTTTGAGAGCAAAAACTACGGCTCCTAACTCAAGATCATGAGTTGCGTAGTTCTTCTCATGGATTTTCAATTGTCTTGACGCATAGGCTATGACTTTGTTTCTTTGCATGAGAACACAACCAAGGCCTAGGTTTGATGCGTTACAATAGACAACGAAATCGTCTTATAGAGTTTTTGTTTCAGTGATTGAAAGGCTTCCTCTTGTTTGGGTCCCCACTCGAAAGTTTTATTCTTTTGAGTCAAAGTGGTGAGGGGAACGCGATCTTTGAAAAGTTCGTGATGAATCGTCGATAGTATCCAGCAAGACCAAGAAATAAACGAACTTCGGTAGGAGTAGTAGGTGTACTCCAATCCCTAATCACACTGATTTTGGTGGGATCTACATGTATACCTTGTTCGTTAACAATGTGTCCCAAAAATTGAACTTCTTTTAGCTGTAATTCACATTTGGAGAATTTGGCGTAAAGTTGTTCTTTCTTCAGGAGTTCCATCGTTAGACGGAGATGTTGTTCGTGATTGGCACGAGACTTAGAATAAATGAGGATGTCGTTGATGAAAACGATGATGAACTTGTCTAAATAAGGTTTACAAACCCTATTCATTAAGTCCATGAAGACGGCAGGAGCATTCGTCAAACCAAAAGGCATGACAGTGAACTTGTAATGGCCATATCAAGTGCGAAAAGCAGTCTTGGGAATATCTTCTTCGAGTACACGAAGTTGATGATACCCAGAACGCAGATCAATCTTTGAAAAGCAGGTCGCACCTTGTAGCTGATCAAAGAGATCATCAATGAGAGTTAGGGGATATCAATTTTTGATTGTGAGTTTGTTAAGCTCACGATAATCGATACACATATGGAAGGATCCATCCTTCTTTTTCATGAATAGGACAGGAGCACCCCAAGGTGAAAAGCTCGGACGAATGAATCCCTTGTCTGAAAGTTCTTGGAAATCTTGCATTTCAGACAGTGCAAGACGGTAAGGAGATTTAGCTATTGGGTTGGCACCAGGTACAAGGTCAATACGAAACTCAACTTGACGAATTGGGGGTAAACCAGGTAGCTCTTCAGGAAACACCTTAGGATATTCCCAAACAATGCGGATGTCCTGAACAGTTTTTCCCTTGCCTTTTTCCTCTATGAAATGTGCTAAAGAGGCTACATAATTCTTTCGTAGTTATTTTTGGGCCTGGGTACAGGTCATGAGTTTTAGGCTACTAGAGGGTTTCTCTCTGTGAACTTCTAAGGTTTTGCTAGATGAAGAGGTATACAAACAACCTTGTCGAAACAGAACACCTCAGCATGGCGTTTGGTTAACCAATCCATTCCTATGATGATGTCAAAACTCCCGAGTCAATTGGTGTGAGGTCAATGGGAAAAAGGTGGTTATCCAAGTTCAATTGGCAACTACGAATGACATAGTCGAGCACAAGGGGTTCACCACTAGCTATTTCCACCGTTAAGGGTTTTCCTAGTTTAGTTCTAGGCATCGAAAGCAAAGGTTCAAAGGCTAGTGATATAAAGCTTCGATCGGCACCCGAATCGAAAAGAATAGAAGCAGGATGATTGTTAACAAGGAATGTACCGTTAGTGACTTCGTTATCAGCACGAGCCTCGTTGGCATTGATGCTTAATGCGCGTCCATGGGCTGGATTTGCATTCGCTTCACCAATTTTGGGCAGTTGTTTCTAAAGTGACCCACCTCACCACAATTGTAGCAAGTACCAAGTGGAACGGAGGTCTAGCAGGGTTGGCTTGGGGTTGAACAGGGTTCTGAACAACTTGTTTTGGGGCTGAACGACAAACATTGGCTATGTGACCGAATCTTCCACATGATGTGCATTGGCGACACTGTATATGAGCTTGATGGTGACCATTGCACCGGTTACACAACGGTGCAGTACCAGCATAAGGTTTCCTCGCAGGAGGTTGTGCTTGCTGGTTTTGAGTGTTCTAGTTGGGATGTGCAACAACTGCAAAGTTCTGTGAAGCCTTATGCTTCCTCGACTTCTTGGAAGACTTAGCTTTGTTCTCCTTTTTTTTCCTCTTGAGTTGTCTTAGCTGCCTGTTTCTTGTCGCCCTTGCGAAACAATTTCCCCTTCTTGACCTGAGACTCAATCAGGGTAGCAGCTAATTCGATAGCCTGTCGAATAGTGGTAGGTTGCTACCAGTAACAATGTCCTGAACGGGTTAGGCAGGCATCGGTGTACCTCTCGATTGCTTTATCCAACGGGGTGACCATGGCGGGATACAACAAGCTCAATTCTTCGTAATGGTCAGTGTAGGCACGATGCTCTCCACTATCTTATTTAAGATTGTGGAATTCATCTTCCAGTGCCCGTTGTTCATGATGTGGGAAGAATTCCCTCATCATTAGAGCTCGAAGCTCTTAACACGTTGGTGTCATTGCCACATCGGCACCACTATCTCTCATCACACCATTCCACCATGTAAGTGCTCTTTTTTTGGAATACACTCGATGCAAACTCGACTTTTCGCTCATTCGGGCATTGAATGTAACATTTGTGTAAATCGGGTTTCGAAAACCCGGCCCAAACTATCAATCAAAGCTATTTATTTATGTGGTTGATTTTAACATTTTTGTTATTGTTTAATATATTAAAAATATATATATACATATATTAATAACAAATGTTTAAAAAAACTAATCTTAATAAAGTAACATAAATAATCAATCAAATAGTTAAATAATTATAATGAATAAATGATTTAATAAAACTTAATAAAATTAATAAAGTAAAGAAAAGCCAAAATGGGTGAACCGGGAATCGAACCCAGGCACCCCCGACACACACACACACCGCAAAACACCACTGGACTGCACACACAATTGTGCTAAGTTTAGAAGTTTAAATCTCTTATGTGAACTCCAGCTCTAAACCTGCAATCAAGGCCGCGATCAGGACGCGCCTTTCCTTCCTTTCGAATCTCGACAACTGTTGCGGCTATTTGTGGCAAATTGGAATAAATCCGGTTGTCATCCGCTGCAATTATCAATCATCGGGTCTTGTTACCAAAAACCGAAATCAAAACCCCTGCCTCCACCTATAAATAATAGTCGATTTCTCAATCAACACTTACCTCTTCTACTCTCTCTGTTTTTCTCTTGATTAAACCCCCCTGTTCGCCGGAGAAAGTCTGCCCACCGCCGTAACACCACCCCGGAAAACGTGACCCTCCAATCGGTAGACTCTCATCTTTTACTTTTGAATATTATGTAAATACCTTAACGGGTTTATCAGAATCAATTGGGTTAATGTGGGCGGGTATTCAGTCGGTTCAAACTGAGAAGACGATGGGCAGTATGTGCTTTGTGTTTTTTTTAAATATGGTTTGTAAACGGGTTCAGCACCCGCCCAACTGGTTGGGCCGGGTGCAAACTAAGCCATGACCGCCGGTTTGAAACCTTTCCCACACACCGGCCGGACACTTTAAATCCCTTTTTAAAATTCACCCTTTCTGTATAAACTTAACTAGTATATAAGTATATTAAAAATGCATGTATAGCCGGGTTAGACACCCAGCCTAGTTGGTCGGGTTGGGTGCATCACACCGCCAAGGTCACGGGTTCGAGTTCTCTGGCACGCACCGGTCGGATTGTTAAAATCTTTTTGTAAAATTAATTAAATTAGAAATAACCTAAAAAGTGTATAAATATAATTAAAATTCAGATTCTTTCGGGTTAGACACGTAGCTCAGTTGGAAGACCTGCGTGCACGCAACCGAGAGGTCACGGGTTCGAGCCTCACCACACGCACGCCTGAAATTCAATTAAACCGGTCTGATAAGCGCCCTTGTCAGACAAACAACATTTTTTATATTATTTAATTTATTTATTTTTTATTTATTATTTTATTTAGTTTACATATATCTTATTTTATGGTTTATTTTTAATCAAGAAGAAAATCAGTTAAAAGGAAAGAAATAGGGATTTTAAATAAAACCTACCAAAAATAATCTAAAACTATAAACAAAAGTTTTTTTATTACCTAAGTATTAAATTAGTTATTTATCGGTTTGGCGCGTTATTATATCTAGGTTATTACCCTTCTGTCGGTTAAATCCACAATTCGTGCGCTCTCATTACCACCCAAGAATACGCACCCAAGGTGAGTGAATCTCTACAAATTCCCCGTTTTAATCATGTTTTGGGGTGTATCTTGTGTCGTATCATTTCTTTATTTTATTTAACACTTGTGCTTATATCATTTCGTGATCAAATGTGTATTGCTTGTAGTGTGGTTTATATGTGGATACATTTTATCATTTCAGTGCACTCATTTCATTAGGCCCATCAGTTCCTCGTGGGATACGGGTTGAGCATCAGGTGCCTCATTAGATCAGCTCCGTTTGATTGAGCCTTGATCTCAGATACATCATCATTCATGTCATATATTCATTCAATGTGGTTTGTGATTGGTTACATATATACATTTGCTCACATGTGATTCATGCACAATTTTATTTAAAAAAAACATAAAAGTCAATTATTTAAATGTTTTATCAAGGTTCACTCGCCAACTTTTGTTGACCCAAAATTTCCTCTGTTTTACGCATGATACAGGTGATCAAATTGAGGAAAGAAACACCTAGGATGGTCTAGAAGAATAATCAAGTTATTTCGTTGGAACAAGCATTTAGATTATTTGTGTTTGTATGAAATTTTGTTGGATATTTGAATTTTAATTTGAATTAAATAAATATGAAACTTAATAGTAAATATCATGAGGTTTGGTGATAACCCAATCATGCCACGACTTTTATTCCGCTGCGGGTCGGGGTGTGACAGATTGGTATCAGTGCTTGTGACTATAGGGAATAGGATAGGTTATTAGACCTTTAGACCCTATACTATAGTTGACTAGATTTAAATTGTTTATGTGTTACATGCAAAATTCATGATGTTTATATGTTTCATGTTTATATTCACACACAACATTATGCAAACATTCTCACAAGTACATGTTAATATGCAATGCTCATCATAGATCATACCCTCATATCATATCATACACACCTCACAATTTCACAATTCTGTTATTTCTTTTCAAAGATTTTTGCAATGTTTTCATATTTTTCAAATCAATCAAAGTGAGTTTTCACGACGGGCATGTGTAACTGGAAGGGTACGAGTACCGGTAGTCGGAAGGTCCTTCTAGGCTTGGTATTCGTATAAATCCAAAATAAAGGACCAGTTTGCCTACCTTGGGACTAATGATGAGAGTACGAAGGACCTATTAGGCCAAAGCATGCTATACCAAACGTTGTGTGAACTAACCCCACTTTGACTTGTCATTGTGTCCACACCTGGACACCCTCTAACCATACATCTCGCAATCATGTTTTATGATTTTCATTCGGGTGGTGCGAGTGTTAACCCGCTGACACCAATGTGAATCCTACCAAGCCCAATAGTCATGGGGGCCCTCATGACTATACAGGCAATGGTATGGCGGACATTTGGAGGCCCAAACATGAGCAAACCCAAGACATCTTATGGATGTAGTTAAATTATTTTCAGTTATGTTGTTCATTCTTTTTACGACACATGAGACCTAGGAAATTCTTGAACTCATAATCTCCCTACATATATTCCTGTAGATGTCTGCTAGGCAGTTACGTGGAGGTAGAAGGTCAGGAAAGTCAAACGAACACTTGGCCACACAAATTGCTAAACAAATGGCCGCAGTGCTTCCTGACATCGTGCTACAAGTTCAGCAAGCTCTCACCGCTAATCCATTAACCCTCCCAACCAAGAAGACCAAAGCATCGCCAACCCTCTTTCCAAAACCCCTAAATGCACCTACAAACACTTCAAGTCTTGCGATCCCCCAAAATATGAAGGGACTGAAGGTGTCGCCGCTCTCCTTCACTGGTTTGAGGAGATGGAAAACACTTTTCTCAATTGCGACTGTCCTGAGGACCGTAAGGTACGTTACGTGACTGGAAGATTGTTTGGGGTAGCCCTTACCTGGTGGAACACGGAAAAAGGTAAGCGAGGTGTAGACGATGCCATGGCCTTATCATAGGAAGAATTAAGAGAGGTCATGACAAGACGTTTTTGCCCTAGAAGCGAGATCAAGAAGCTTGAAGATGAATTCTATGCTTTAAAGCAAAAAGAAGGGGATCACACCTCCTACAACAAGAGGTTTCTTGAGTTGAACCAAATGGTTCCCAATCTGTTCACCCCATTATACCGCTTAATTGAACACTACATTCAAGGCCTCCCCTCGAAATCCAAGATTTAGTTTTAAGCACTTCGCCTGCAACACTCGAAGCCGCAATGGAGTTAGCTACGGAACTCACTGAAAATCGCATTCGAAATGGCAATTTTAAAGACGAGAAGAAGAAAGCACCCATTGAGACCCCAATTCTAAACCACTCAGGTTCATCCTCGAAGTTTGCTGGTAAGAGGAAGCGAAATGGCAAGAACTTTGCTGTCACCCAAACCAACCCTCCCATCACTGCTGCTCCAATCACCCAAGTTACCACTCCAGCCACACCATTCAAAAGGCCATACACTGGCCCACACCCAAAGTGTAACTGTTGCCAATACCATCACCCTCCTGAAAACCCTTGCCAACATTGCACAAGTTGTGGCCGTGCGGTCACACTATCCAAACCTGCCGTACCCTTCAGTGATCAAACCACAGTCAACCTCCAACCCAAACCCAAAATCAAATGGTGGGCCAAGCCCAACAACCCTTACTTCTACCACCTGCACAACTCGCAGCCCAACCTTACTACCAACCCAACTACCCCATGATGCAATCCATACGAGCCTATTTCAATTGTGGAGACCCAAACCACTTCAGGAATACTTGCCCATTCCTGGTGAACATCATCCATGCCCAAGCCCATGCAAACCCGGTAAACCAAGCTAACTAAGCTCCTCCACCTGCTAGAGGAAGAGCTTTCAATATCAACGCCAACCAAGCCATGGCTGACAACAATGTGGTCAACGGTACGTTTCTCGTAAATGGTAGTTATGCATCCATATTATTCGATACTGGTGCAGATAAGAGCTTTGTGTCTTTAGAATTCGAATCTATTCTCGACCAACCTCATGATAATCTCGTTGAATCTCTGACGGTGGAAGTTCCTGACGGAAAACCCACTTCATTAAATTCTATTATACGCGATTGTACTCTCACCCTAAATGATCACGATTTTTCAATTGATCTCATTCTTATGAAATGGGAAGTTTTCGATGTTATCATCGGCATGGACTGGCTCAGCAAGCATCACGCTGAAGTGGTGTGCCATGAAAAGTTTATTCGTATTCCTCTCGTCGACGGTCAGACACTACGTATCTTTGGGAAACTCCTTCGAAAGGGCTCAAACTGATGTCCTGCCTACAAGCCCGAAGTTATCTTCGCAAGAATTACGTCGCATTTCTAGCTCACGTCATCAAGAAGGAAGGCAAGGAGAGGAAGCTCGAAGATATTCCAATTGTGAAAGAATTCCCGCAATTTTTTCCCGACGACGTTTCAGGACTTCCACCTGTTAGAGAAGTCGAATTTCGAATCGATCTTGTGCTGGCGCTACACCGGTCGCAAAATCTCCCTATAGGTTAGCCCCATCCGAGATGCAAGAGTTGGCCAGTCAACTGCAAGAGCTGACTGACAAAGGATTCATACGTCCTAGCTCATCGCCTTGGGGTGCGCCCATCCTTTTTGTGAGGAAGAAAGATGGAATGTTTCGCATGTGCATTGATTATAGAGAACTCAACAAATTGACGGTTAAGAATCGCTATCCACTGCCTCGTATTGATGACCTTCTAGACCAACTTCAAGGCGCCACCTGTTTTTCCAAAATCGACATTCGTTCTGGTTATCATCAGCTTAGAGTGCGTGAAGAAGATATTCCAAAAACTGCCTTCCGAACTCGTTATGGTCATTACGAGTTCATGGTTATGCCCTTCGGTTTAACCAACGCCCCCGCTGTCTTCATGGATTTGATGAATAGGGTATGCAAACCCTATCTCGACCGTTTCGTCATAGTCTTCATCGACGACATTCTTATCTACTCCAAGTCAAAATCCGATCATGAGCGACACCTTCGACTCATTCTTACACTCTTAAGGACTGAAAAGCTTTACGCTAAGTTCTCAAAATGCGAATTCTGGTTAGGAGAAGTACAATTCCTTGGTCATGTCGTCAATGACAAAGGGATTCATGTTGATCCTTCGAAAATCAAGGCAATACAAGAATGGCAAGCGCCACGCACCCCTACCAAAGTTAGGTCATTTCTTGGCTTGGCTGGTTATTACCGACGCTTCATTGCCAATTTTTCCCGTATCGCCGTTCCGCTCACGGCCTTGACTCACAAGGGAAAACCCTTCATTTGGGGACCTAAGCAAGAGGAGGCCTTCCAAACTTTAAAGCAAAGGCTTTGTGACGAACCTATCCTTACACTCCTGAGGGTTGCGATGACTTTGTGGTTTATTGCAACGCATCAGGGCAAGGTCTAGGCTGTGTATTGATGCAAAGAGGAAAGGTGATAGCCTATGCTTCTAGGCAACTCAAAGTTCATGAGAAAAATTACACCACCCACGACCTGGAACTTGGAGTCGTTGTGTTCGCTCTCAAGATATGGAGACATTATCTTTACAATACCAAGTGTGAAATATACACTGACCACAAGAGTCTCCAACATATCTTCAATCAAAAAGAGTTAAATATGAGGCAACGGAGATGGGTCGAACTGCACAATGATTACGACTGGAGATTCGGTATCATCCTGGCAAGGCAAACATGGTGGCTGATGCGTTCAGTCGAAAGGGATATGCGAATTCTATTCGTCTTCTATGTTCGCAAATCATAACCGATATAAAGGATCGAATCCGGGCAGCTCAACATATCTCTGTAACGGAAAATGACGTACGCGATGAGCTGTCCTATGGAGCTAACTCAAAATTGAAACCAAATCCGACGGTATTCTATATTATTTAAACCGCATATGGATTCCCGATCGCGACAACCTTCGTGATTTCCTCATGAATGAGGCACACAAAACATGATACTCTGTACACCCAGGAGCCGATAAGATGTATCAAGACCTACGATACACCTACCGGTGGCCTGGCATGAAAAAGGATATCGCTGTTTTTGCTTCCAAGTGCCTTACATGTTCCAAAGTGAAAGCTGAACATCAAAGACCTTCAGGACTTCTAGACCAACCCGAAATACCTGTATGGAAGTGGGAAAACATAACCATGGACTTCATTACCGGGTTACCTCGCACCTCCAGTGGGTATGACACCATATGGGTAATCATTGATGTCTTACAAAATCAGCTCACTTCATTCCGATTCACGAGGACTTCAAGAACGAGAAGTTAGCTCGTATCTACATCAACGAAATCGTAAGCCGTCATGGTGTACCGTTAAGCATCATTTCAGACCGTGATGGTCGTTTCACTTCACGAACATGGCGAGCCGTACAAACCGCTTTGGGTACACGGTTTAGACCTTAGCACCGCCTTTCACCCTCAAACTGATGGTCAATCTGAACGCACCATCAAAACCCTTGAAGACATGCTTCGAGCATGTGTCATAGACTTCAAAGGGAACTGGGACGCTCATCTACCGTTAGTCGAGTTTTCGTACAACAATAACTATCATTCAAGTATCGGCATGGCTCCTTTCGAAGCTTTGTATGGTCGTAAAAGTCGATCTCCAGTATGTTAGCACGAATTGGCAAAGCGCAAATCACCCGACCTGAATTGATTCAAGAAACAACCGATAAAATCCTTCAAATTTGAAACAATCTTCTAGCGGCTCAAAGTCGTCAAAAGAGTTATGCTGACAAACGACGAAAGCCCTTGGAATTTGGCGTTGGTGAGCAAGTACTTTTGAAAGTATCACCGTGGAAGGGAGTGGTTCTTTTGGCCAAAAGGGCAAGCTAGCACCACGCTACGTAGGACCTTTCAAGATACTCGAAAGAGTAGGTCCTTGTAAGGCCTAACAAAGGCTTGACCTACCAGAAGAACTCAACATAATACATCCCACGTTCCACGTATCAAACTTGAAAAAGTGTCTCGCTGACGAAAATCTCCATATCATCTAGAAGACATTCAAGTTGATGAGTCAATGCACTTCGTTGAAAGACTAGTGGAAATCATAGATTTCGGTGAGAAGCGTTTAAGGCGAAGTCGTATTCCAATCGTCAGGGTGCGTTGGGAGTCAAAACGAGGGCCTGAGTTTACTTGGGAACGTGAAGACTCAATGCGCGAGAAATACCCGCATCTTTTTCCGGTTACAACTACTACTTAAATTTCGGGATGAAATTTCTAAAAGTAGGGGATACTGTAACATTTGTGTAAATCGGGTTTCGAAAATCCGGCCCAAACTATCAATTAAAGCGTATTTATTTATGTCGGTTGATTTTAACATTTTTTTTATTTTTAATATATTAAAATTTATATATATAATATATATACATATATTAATAACAAATGTTTAAAAAAACTAATCTTAATAAAGTAAAATAAATAATCAATCGAATAGTTAAATAATTATAATGAATAAATGATTTAATAAAACTTAATAAAATTAATAAAGTAAAGAAAAGCCAAAATTGGTGAACCTGGAATCGAACCCGGGCACCCCCGAACACACACACACTGCAAAACACCACTGGATTGCACACACAATTGTGCTAAGTTTAGAAGTTTAAATCTCTTATGTGGACTCCAGCTCTAAACCTGCAATCAAGGCCGCGATCAGGACGCGCCTTTCCTTCCTTCTTGACAACTGTTGCGGCTATTTGTGGCAAATTGGAATAAATCCGGTTGTCATCCGCTGTCAATTATCAATCATCGGGTCTTGTTACCAAAAACCGAAATCAAAACCGCCTGCCTCCACCTATAAATAATAGTCGATTTCTCAATCAACACTTGCACCTCTTCTACTCTCTCTGTTTTTCTCTTGATTAAACCCCCCCTGTTCGCCGGAGAAAGTCTGGCCCACCGCCGGAAAACGTGACCCTCCAATCTGGTAGACTCTCATCTTTTACTTTTGAATATTATGTAAATACCTTAACGGGTTTATAGAATTAATTGGGTTAATGTGGGCGGGTATTCAGTCGGTTCAAACTGAGAAGACGATGGGCAGTATGTGCTTTTGTTTTTTTTAAATATGGTTTGTAAACGGGTTAGCACCCGCCCACTGGTTGGGCCGGGTGCAAACTGAAGCATGACCGCCGGTTCGAAACCTTTCCCACACACCGGCGGACACTTTGAATCCCTTTTTAAAATTCATCCTTTCTGTATAAACTTAACTAGTATATAAGTATATTAAAAATGCATGTATAACCGGGTTAGACACCCAGCCCAGTTGGTCGGGCTGGGTGCATCACACCGCCAAGGTCGCGGGTTCGAGTTCTCTGGCACGCACCGGTCGATTGTTAAAATATTTTTGTAAAATTAATTAAATTAGAAATAACCTAAAAAGTGTATAAATATAATTAAAATTCAGATTCTTTCGGGTTAGACACGTAGCTCAGTTGGAAGAGCTGCGTGCACGCAACTGAGAGGTCACGGGTTCGAGCCTCACCACACGCACGCCTGAAATTCAATTAAACCGGTCAGACAAGCGCCTTGTCAGACAGACAACATTTTTTTATTATTTAATTTATTTATTTTTTATTTATTATTTTATTTAGTTTACATATATCTTATTTTATGGTTTATTTTTAATCAAGAAGAAAATCAGTTAAAAGGAAAGAAATACGGATTTTAAATAAAACCTGCCAAAAATAATCTAAAACTATAAACAAAAGTTTTTTTTACCTGAGTATTAAATTAGTTATTTATCGGTTTGGCGCGTTATTATTTCTAGGTTATTACCCTTCTGTCGGTTAAATCCCCAACTTGTGCGCTCTCATTACCACCCAAGAATACGCACCCAAGGTGAGTGAATCTCTACAAATTCCCCGTTTTAATCATGTTTTGGGGTGTATCTTATGTCGTATCATTTATTTATTTTATTTAACACTTGTGCTTATATCATTTCATGATCAAATGTGTATTGCTTGTAGTGTGGTTTATATGTGGATACATTTTATCATTTCAGTGCACTCATTTCATTAGGCCCATCAGTTCCATGTGGGATACGGGTTGAGCATCAGGTTCCTCATTAGATTGGCTCTGTTTGATTGAGCCTTGATCTCAGATACATCATCATTCATGTCATATATTCATTCAATGTGGTTTGTGATTGGTTACTATATACATTTGCTCACATGTGATTCATGCACAATTTTATTTAAAAAAAAAAAACATAAAAGTCAATTATTTAAATGTTTTATCAAGGTTCACTCGCCAACTTTTGTTGACCCAAAATTTCCTCTGTTTTACGCAGATACAGGTGATCAAGTTGAGGAAAGAAACACCTAGGATGGCCTAGAAGAATAATCAAGTTATTTCGTTGGAACAAGCATTTAGATTATTTGTGTTTGTATGAAATTTTGTTGGATATTTGAATTTTAATTTGAATTAAATAAATATGAAACTTAATAGTAAATATCATGAGCTTTGGTGATAACCCAATCATGCCCCAACTTTTATTCCGCTGTGGGTCGAGGTGTGACATTGAACATGACGAAATGTGCTTTCTAGACTCTCAAACCACTCCAGGAGTCCAGTAGCTCCTTCGGACCTAGTAAACTTGAGTGGTTTAGCGGAGTTAAATTGTTTGTAGTTGCACGGTGTGGGTGCATTATTGTTGTTATTATTGTTATTGTTTTCTTGGTTTATCTGGGTCACTAGGTTTGGGAGTACAGCAGCAATTTGCTGAGCGATCATAGCTGCCATTTTGGCATTTTGAGTTGTATTAGTCGAGGAGGCATTCTAGAAGAAAACATGAGGGAAAATATGTGTGATTGACATTGGATAATGAAGAGAGATGTTAAAAATATCGATGAAATATAAGGATGGTGGTCATTCATTCGTTACTTAAAAATAAACAAACGACACACGGTGACTAATCAAAGTAAATGGGTCTTTATCATGTATCGCGAAGACATTCTTTCGCCTATAAGTGCACACTCACCCCAAGAGTTCCCAGGTAAGAGTGACTTGTCTGATAATGCGGATTTGTACGAACACTCTAGCCTTAGAAAGAAAACTCAGGGTACATGCATCTACCCTTCCAGGTTGCACAGGTTCACATTAATAAAACCCAAACTTTGACGGGATTTTGAAAACTTACAAGGCTTTAAGCCAAACAAATCATCTAAGGATATATGATTGATTTTCAAAATGAATTTGTAACTTGTGTATTTGTTTTGGTAATCACCTAAGGATAGGTGATGGTATTTTTTTAATAATCTAAACGCAAGATAACTCGCGTTAGGGTCCTAGGGAGGTTATAGTCTAGGTCAAAACATTACTAATAACCTAATTCCCTATAACCCTAAGCTCTAATACCAATCTTTTTGTAACACCCCGACCGCGTAAAACAACGAACCGCGGCGGAAACGTAGGGGAGTCATGTCACAGAACTATTGTTTCACAACTCATGGAATTTAAATTTTTTTTATTAAGTTAAATGTTTACATTGTCTTGGGATAAACAGGAAGCAACACATAAATAAATTGTCTTTCATGTTTTAAGTCACTAAGCCCCGTGTCCATTCCTACGTGAAGCATACATCATATTATCAAGCATTGAGTCCTGAAACATATGTGAAAAGAGAGTCAGCATAAAAATGCCGGCGAGTACATAGGTTTTATGAATGTGTCAAATTCGTGGCTTTGTATACATATTGCAACACCTAGTCCGACTACAATAGTCGTTAAATGAAAACCTCGTATCAAAAGTGTTTAATATTGCAATACAATTAACCAACTAAAACAAGTTGGTTAGAGTTGTGAAAACCTTGTAGCCATGAATCTTGACCAAAACGTTTCTTTTGTAAAATAAACTTGTAATAGATTGATTCAAAAGAAAATTCGTATGGTTTATATCTTTAAATGAAAATCATTGCGTGACATTGTTCAAAACCATTTGTCCGTGTTATAAACCATTTGTCTGTGTTATAAATCAATCGTCCATGTCATAAACCAATTGTCCATGTCATAAACAAATCGTCCATGTTTTTAGTTGTGAAAACTTTTGATCGTTCTTTAATGAACACATTCAAACCTGTGTTGACTATACACCAAAGGTTCTTAATAGACTACCAAAGGGTCTCTTTAACTAGACTAACAAATCAACAAATGATTTGTTAATCAGAAACAGTTTCTGTCGATACCCAAACTTCCACCAAATCCAGTGAACAGTCCGATAATGGGATTGTCAGTCCTATGGTACCATAACATACTACTGATCGGCTTGGCCAAAGCTAATGAAATGTCATTCGTATTATGGATAACGCATCAACAAGTTGTTCACATTATTGAAATGATATTCTTTTATATATAAACCGTTTACGTTGTTTTTGAAAACATGAAAATGATTTAGCACATATGAGTCAACCCAAAACATTTGCAAAACATAAAAGAAGGGAACTATGTACTCACTTTGAAAATCATTTTGTATATATAAACCATGTTTATTGTTTTGAAATCTTAAAAATAATTATAGGCACATATGAATCACCCCAAAACATTTAGAAATGGAGGGGCTATGTACTCACATAAGCTTTGCGTAGTAAATATGAGATTTGAAAACATAGTTTAGCACATATAAATCACCCCAAAACATTTAGAAAATGTAAAAGAGGGGAACTATGTACTCACTTTGAAAATTATTTTGTATATATAAACAGTGTATATTGTTTTGAAATCTTGAAAATAATTATAGGCACATATGAATCACCCCAAAACATTTAGAAAATGTAAAAGAGGGGAACTATGTACTCATTTGGGATTGCGAAAGTGTTCTTGATCAACAGAATAAACAAAGCTCAAACATGTCCTAATGTGTCAGATAAATATGTTAGCGTGTCAGGACTACAAACGGGAGATCGGATAGAATGAAGTCTTATAAACCAAACGAGTGTTGGAACTCATGTGATATGGTTTACCAAACTAAACATTCTGATTTGGAAAGGATCCTAAGTGCTTTTGACCCATTCTGATTTCCTATACAACTACTGTCACAAATATGTGTTTGGTCGGATCCTAAGAGTGACCAAACGGGTCGGATTTGAAAGCAAAGCGGTGGTCAAGACCGCTCGACTTACGACCCTAAATAAGTACTAAAATAGAAGTGACGAGTTACACATGTCAAAATATGTCTAACTAAGTTTATAAAATTGATTTGGTATCAAAACTTGGTGTTTTGATACACGAAAATAGTTTCGTCGTAAAATGCACATCATGGCATTTTTTACCGAAACTTTGACTCATCACTTCGACTAGTAAACTGGTAATCAGAAGGTGAAATCATTAGGGATTACAACATTCGTGATTATGATCACGTTTCAAACTTCAATTGAACTTTGACTTGACCAAATATGGTCAGAACCAAAAGTCAATCAGGTTGCCAAACTGTTCGACTTTTAGCTCAAACTAGCTAAAAAATTGAAAGAACTAGGAAGAGTACTTACTCGTATTGAAGAACACTTTCAGAACTCAAGATAGGAGGCTTCCAAAGGCTAGAAACAAGCTCTAAGAAAGATAGAAAAAAGAACTTCACACTTTGCTTTGAAGTGGTGTGAAAAAATGGAAGAATCATGGGGTATTTATAGTATTTTAGGATTAAGGAGGTGATGACAAGTGTCCTCAAGTGTGGATTAGTGTCCTAACATGTGTCAACACCATATTAAGTGTGGCAAAGTGAGTGCTAGGTGTCATAAATTAGAGATGGGTGGCAAACTTGGTGAAGAAGCAAAAATATTTATTATTTTTTTTGACATTTTTTGCCCTTGGACTTGTATTTTCACTTGTTCGCCATTTTTAACCCTTTAACCTAATATTTAGGTTATATAAAGGTGTCGTGTAACTTGGATTATGCCCGAAAATGTCGTGATGTCGGTTCATTCGGTTGTACGGTTACGTGTTTCCAAAAATGCGTAAAACGCTTTAACGAACACGAAAATGATCGAAATTGTGCAACGATTGACATTTTTGCATTCTCATCAATAGAATACAAGATTAGTTGAATACAAAAATATTTGGGAAAAAAAACACAGGTTTCATTGAATATGATATTGTTTGTAATTGTGAATGTTGAAAAGGCACAAATGTCACACCCTTGACCCATAGACTCTTCCTCATCCTCTTCATTTTCTTCTTCCATCTCTTCATCTTCTGGTTGGGTAATTGGGTCTCGAGTTGTGAACGAGTGACCCGTTTCATCGTCAGAGGCAACATATTGGTCCCCGGTTGATTGAACATAAAGTTTAGACATCATTGGGAAATCAAAGTCCTCAAAGGTGGATAAATTAGTGGTTTAACCACAAGCAGCATCAGAGGTTTGGGATTGACTTTGGTCAAGAGTGGTTCCAGTTATCATGGACTGGTTGTTGTGTTCAGCAAATGAACTTTGTGGATTAGAAAAAACTTTGTATTGAGATGGCATATCAATGTCAAATCTATAATCCTGTTGTGTCGCCTTTTGCTTACTATATCAACCTCAACCTTTACAGTAACTTTTTCAAAATTCAATTTATCAAGATCATATAGTTCTGCTAGATTTTTTGGGATTTTCAATGATAATTCACTAAACTTTACATTTATGTTTCTTCTATAGTCATGGTCCTTGTGTTGAACGCTTTAAAGGCATTGGTTGTAGAAGAATATCCCAAGAAAATATCCATAATCTACTATTGCTGCAAATTTGAAATTGAATCTTTGAGATTAAAGATAAAGCATTGGCATCAAAAGGTTTTGAAAAATGAGATTAGAGGTTTTATTTTGAACAAAATCTCATAGGCAGACTTTTGATGCCTAGGATATGTCAAGGCCCTTTTTGAACATAACATGCAGTAGTAACAGCCTCTGTCTAAAAGACAATGGAAGATCAGAATCTGCAAGCATAGTCCTTGCAGCCTCAATAAGGGTTCTGTTTATCTTTTCAACAACCCCTATTTTGTTCAGGGGTTCTGGGAATACCGAATTGCTCAGTATCCCTTTAGATATGCAGAATTCAACAACCTCTTGGTTTCTGAATTATGTCCCATTGTCACTTCTGATGGACTTTACAGGAAGATCATACTGTTTTCCTATTTTTATGATAAATTCTTTTAAAATTCCTGCAGTCTCATCTTTTAAGTGAAGAAAAAATGTCGATGTGAACCTTGAAAAATCATCTATCATCAACCAATACACTTTTTCCTCAAGCTCATGATTTTTACTAGGCTACACAAATCCATATCCAACAGTTTTAAGCATTTGGTTGTTTTGGACTCTTCAATGGGTTTGTGTGAAACTTTGTGTTGTTTTCCTTTTAAATAGGAGACACAAGTTCATCGTATTTGAATTGTTTGGTTGGTAGTCCTCTGACAAGCTTTTCCTTTGTCAGAGTGTTAATTGTTTTTAAATCAACATGTCCCAACCTTCTATGCCATAACTCTGTTTCTTTTGTTGAGGAAACAGAAAAAGACAAACATTAGATTATGGGTTTTCTTTAGACATGTCCACTACATAAACATTGCCACTTCTATGAGCAATAAGTTTTGAAGTGCTTTCGGCTTTGATTTTATAATCTTTTTGACAACCTCAGGTCCAACAATTTTACAAGTTGTCTTAGTAAAAAATGAGCCATAGCCTCTGTCACTCATTTGTTAAACAATGAGTAGATGTAAATTTTAAATTGTCTATTAGATTGACATTTTCAAACTTTAGCTTTCCAGCTTGGACAGTCCCTGAGCCCATCACCATTCCTTTAGCAATACTGCCAAAGGAAATGTCACCGCCTCCATGAGAATGGAAGTTTTTCAGTAGAGCTTTGCATCCAGTCATATGTCTAGATCCTTCACTGTCTACATGCCATCGGCTATCTAGGCACGTAGATACTCCCATTTTGGTGCCATGAAAGCGCAATCACACTTATTCTCATCTTCAGTTGTATTCACGGGATCACAATTTATTACAACACTATCGTCACCTTTTTCACAAACAGTTGTTTATACTGGGTTAGATATAGCCTCAAAACTGTGTATGTTAAGAGTTTCTTGGTTGTTTTTAAAACTTTTTTTAGATTTACTAAATTTCTCTTTTAACTCCTTCCATAATTCTTTAGCACAATTATAGTGTAATAGTTTTGCACAGATCTCAGTAGGTAGTGCCTTTGCAATTATGACAAGAGCTTTGGCATCTATCTTAAACTTTTTGAAATCTAGCATAGAGTAATCTTCCGGTTTCTTTAGCTCATACACATCTGGATTTTCGACACAGAGTGGTCATTGGAATATGCCACATCCTGAGTCTTGTTGAGCTAGATAGTGTACCATCAGACGTTGCTAGATATTGTAATTAGATCTATCAAGCAACAGTGGTTTTCTATCACAACGAGATAAGGAATCATAGTTATTGAGTGACATTCTCTTTTTATTTTTTTAAGAAACACTTTTTGAGTTAAACATTTTTCTACTATTAGCTACAAATAGTATTGGATCTCTATTGAGTTGATCTTTGATAGTTAAACTGATTGTGAAATCAAGTTTAACATGACCAAGCTCTAATACCAATTGTTAGGATCTGAGTTTAATATTTGCAAACAAATATTGATTATCATAATATAATTCACAAATAGAGAGATATTATCAGAAACTGTTTTTCAATTGATTCAAATGATCCAAAAGTTTTATAGAAATGATTCTACAATCTTCCCCTCAGCCTATCACTCAATAGAACGATACCTACAAAAGAGAATGTGTGAAGTGATGAAATAGATCCCTAACAGGTGAGATCTATTTATACTAAGTACTAAAGCTCTATCTGTGATATAACGACATCATCATGATAGTGACATCTAACATTCCTAATAGAAAAGATTCTACAAATGTTACAAACATCTGTACGAATCTTATCATTTTGATTAAACTAGTCTAAACATTGTTACAAGATAAATATTGTTACATTAAGAAAACCATTTCTATGCTATCCCCTATTGCAGTTGTCCAAACATCTGCCATGCAGATTTTTGGATTTTCTTCATCAGTGTTTTGGTCTTTAACAATCTTTAGCTTTCAAACGATGTTGTTTCTTCTTGAACAACGGTTCCAAGCCTTGAATAGATGTTTGTTGTGTTCTTGAACAGATGTTTGGATAGGTGTTCAAGATTCACTATCTTTGGGGAGAGAATTGTATAACCAACCGTTTATTTCTTGTTCCTTGAGTCATGTTTGGCTTTAGAATATGTTTAGATCTAACAAATCCATAAATAAGAAGTATCATGAACTTGAATATAGTCTTAAATTTAAAAATATAAATTTTATGTTGATCTAAATTATGGTTTTGATCTTGAAAAAAGTATATAATCTAGCTTAACATAAACTTGTTAAACATATGGATGAACAGAAGAAAAGAATGGTTATTTTGAAATAACTAGTGATTTACAATGGAAAGTTCATGAACTTATTGGAGGAAAAATATATATTTATAATCTTGTTGTTGATGATAATTTTGATGAGATGAAAATTGATCTTTGAAGATGTTATTACATGGAAAAGTCCATATTTTAGGAAAAACTATGACAAAATTTTCTAAAAAAATAAACATGATTAAGATGTAATTAATAAGGTTTTACAAATCTAAAATGTATTTAGTGCACTTAGTCATGATTATACAAAGTTTTGGTGGAAAATACTATGTTAAGTTTACTAGTGTTTTCATAAGCTTAGATGAAGTTTTATATATATATAATGTATATATATATATATATTATATATATTTTTCTAGGATGAAAATCTATATAATTAGCAACCCATACAAGTGTTCATATATATATATATATATATATATATATATAAGTTTAGGTGTAATTATTAGAAGATTTAGGAAGACATAACAAACAAAATACCAACACCAAAATATACTTACAATAATACATAAGAAATTATGACATATATATATATATATATATATATATATGTATGCAAACATGTGCCTACAAGAATACTTGGACAACGATACAATAAGGATATATATCTATCGATACCTTGATACTTATATCGGATGATTGGATGAACGTACAACTATGGACAAATATATATTATATATATATATATTATATATATATATATATATATATATATGAATTTAACACCATATATACTAAAACGACTTGGTAAAAATATACAATATCGGATAAGTAACAAGATATGTATTTTACCGACACGTAAGAAATATATATATAAAAATATAATATATTTTTAAGACTATATATATATATATATATATATCCCGTTTGATCTTTAAAAATAATATATTTTTAAGACTTGTCGATACGTATATATAGGATTCGGTTCAAGAAGGAACCACTACCAGATGCGAGAACCATGAAAACTCCTCTCATCCAATAGAATTTTAACACATCACCTGTAATCAATTTAATTCAAAAGGTATTTTAATCTTTTTCTCTCAATGTCACATCATCTCTCTCTTATCTCTAAAACACATCGCATCTCATTTATATGTTTGACATAATAATACATCTCTCCTTTCATCTCTTTTATACTTTTTTATATTTAAAATTGAGAAAAATTTATCTTAGGTTTTAAATTCAAACACCAAAAGTATTACGCAATTTAGAAAATACAAAAATATCGAAAATGATATCTATTTATTTTTGCTCTATTTTCCCTAATTATGACATAACGTTCTTCATAAATGCAAGCTTTATTTGTCTTATATGTTTATTAGAAAATACAAAATTAACGAAAATGATATATATTTCTTTTTGCTATATTTTCTCTAATTCGGACATAATATTCTTTATAAAATGTAAGTTATATTTGTCCTTATACGTTTATTGAGAATTTCTATTTCATTCGTTAACGTTTGATAACTTTGTACTACAACTTTTAAAAAAAACATTCGACAACGTGCGTAAAAAAATTTTGATAACCTGCGTAAAAAAGTTTTGACAACGTGCGAAAAAAATGTTTGACAACGTGCATAAACATTTACACGAACTGAGTATGAAAAAACCACTATATAAAAAAATAAATAAATAAATTGTTTTGACAACGTGCGTAAAAATGGTTTTCTACCCCCTTGATTGTGGACCCGAGTTCCTCTAAACGTCACGCATAAATCTAATTTTCAAAGTATTAAAACGGAAGACGTAAATAGTTTTTACGTATGTTTGAAAAATGTTTTTACGTAAGTTATTGAATGTAAAATTAGTTTTTATGCACGATGTCGAATGAAAAAAAATGTTTTTTACGCCTGATCGTCGGTCCGAGTTCCTCTAAACGTCACACGTAAATCCATTTTCAAATGTACGTAAAAATGGCACGCGTAATGTTTAGTTTTTACATATGTTTGAAAAATTGTTTCTCGTACATTGTCGAATGTAAAAAAAAGTTTCCAATCGTGTCGAAGTAAAAAAAATTAGTGCATGTTGTCGAATGTAAAAGGCTGTTTTTTTATTACGCATGATAAAAGAATGTTTTTTGACGCCCCTGATCATCAGCCTGAGCTCCTCTAAATGTTTCTGGAATGTAAACGCTCTATTTTTCTTTGATTTTCGTAGGTGTTGGGGCTTTTTATATAACGATGATAACGAATAAAAAATGAATATCAAGATCAGAGATTGAAGACGTTTTCTTTTTATACATGTAGTGTAATTTTTTGTATAAAAAAATCATGTGTCATAATTCATTCTTTTTTAAATAGATAAACGTAATTAATGTTGACATGAAGAATGATGTAGTCTATGATGTTTGATTGTCACTTTAACAAGTTGACATAAATAGTACACAAGTCAAATTTTCCAAAATACCCTTCTTGTACTATTTATTCTTTTTTAATCAATAAAATCACTACAAGACAAATCAATGTTAAAAATTCAATCTCAACCACTCATACATGAGAGATCTAGGGTGGATAATGGTTCCTACGGTTCTCGCATATAAAGGTGGTTCCTATTAACCCATCCCTATATATATATTTACTAAAATAAATCTGGAAAAACGTATAAAATAACTAAGTGTAGAAATAGAAGTATAAGTATGCATATAAATACGTACGCCACAAAACACTTAGTAAAATACAAAGTTACAAGTATTATACATGTATACACTTATACGCACAAATACGATGCAAATACCTAATCTAATGGTATGCACATAAGTATACAGACATAGGTATACGTATACGTATAAATACAACAAGTACACAAGTTGAGAAGTATTCAACAGGAGAACATTATACAAGTATACATACACAACGATAATGTTAAAAAAAATTGTAACAGTATATCTAATTGAGATATACATACATACATACATATATATATATACATATTATAATAAATATATATACACAATGAACAAGACTTCATTCAAGGCATGAGTATATATTGGGAATAATACATATGAGTCATGACAACGACACCATTGTGCGAGACATAGGATAGGCCCCGGACATTACATGAACAATGTACAAAATAATCGTGCGAGACACGAAGACATACAAGGGCTAGGCCCGTTCACATTCGTGCGAGACATGAAGACATACAAGGCTAGGCTCGTTCATGCATAACAAGAATACACAAATATATATGAAATATATATTAACAACTTAACAGATTATCAACCTACCAACGTGTTTAAACAAACAAGGGTTCCGAACAAACGAAACAAACACAAGTACTAACAAAGATTCAAGATAAAGACTTGTACATGGTCAAACTATGCATCTATGTACGTTAAAGAATTAGGACACTTGTAGGTTAGAATACAAACAAAGGACCACCTGAGATTGCTAGTACATTTGCTCAGAACGCAGAAAGTGAGTTCATCTCCCCTATTTTAAAAACATTTGTATGTTTCCAAAACCAGGGGAAATACATGTTACTAATGGTATAATAAGCTTGGGAATGAAATAACCATAGATCATGTGTGTATAGGTTAGAATACACAAGTAACCATTAATCACACACACAGACCAAGGAACGAAAGTGGTAGATCTATTAAGTTTTGGCGAGCTCCACTCTTGGTCCGTGAGACCCTGAAGAATGCTTTTGTGTCCCAAATCGAGGGGAATTGACAATACATCGTCTAGAATTGTTTTCTTCCTATGTCGGCACACATAATAATGCCCTTGCAAAACATTAATGATCAACAAATTTCATAGAGACTTTACATACCTAGTTTTCAATACAAGCATTCTCAAATGTTTAAAGATTCATTTAATACCAAACAAAACACATGAATTCACCAATGTTTGTTGACTTTTAACATACATGTATTTTAGGAAAGTAAGTACAAGCATTGACACAAGGATCGGGAAACCAAGAAAGATGGCATCTTTTGGAGGATTTGCCTCTATATGCCGCCTCTTTGTTGAAATATAGTGGCCAAAACCTTGATTCATGAAAACTAGATTTTGATGAAACATATTTTGTGAATTTATACATTTCGGAATTGTAGACAATACATTTAACTTTACGTCGTGATTTGATTCTAATTATGGCAATGGTATTCTTAGTTTGTGTTTATCATATAGTATATTTACTTTATCAAATGCAATGAGAACTAATCTAAGTTAATACCTCGCACTTCCGTCACGAGCGAGTGTGACAATTTTATGATGTGAAAATGGGAAATGGTGTTACATTCTTTGGGAAGGTGATGCTTTGATTAGGCACTCTTTGGATAACAAATACTTATTTAATATAAATATTTTAAATCAATTGACTATCACACCCGAATGAATGTCACATTGTTTGAATTAATAGAAAATGGTAGACTTTTGAAGTTTGATTTTATCAATAAATAAATGATTTAGTGATGTTAGTAAAAGCTGATGGTTTGAAAGTTAAGTCTTTATCATTTGTCAAATAAAGCTCTAGAATACAAGTACATGGCATTAACATACGACTTTTAAAGAAATATTTAACTTTTATAAAATAAATAAAACTAAGGAATAGGTATAAATTGTTATTCTAAACTAATGAGTCCACGACCAAACTAAATTTGTAGGTTTTCTTGTTCGTTAAGGACTATTCTACTTCTTTTGTGTTTGCTTTGGTTAGCCAAATTAAGGTAGGGATTCGTAATTCTTTACATCGCAGTGAAATTTTATTTTATTTTTTTATCACTCTTTGGTCTTACCATCACAGTATAAAATTTGTGTTTGTTACTTTATAGTACGGATTTTTATACTAGTTTGTAGAGTTTGATTTCTGTAGTTTCGAACTTATAGTCATTGGAAATCGTTTCGTAGTTATTTATCTTCACAATTGTTTATTTGACTAGTTGTTATAGTTTGCAATAGACCTTAGAAATTGTATTCATTGTTGCATGTTCTAGTTATACTTATTTTGTTGAGTTTGTTGAGTTGATACTAGTTTGTAGAGTTTAATTTCCGTAGTTTCGAACTTATAGTCATTGGAAATCGTTTCGTAGTTATTTCTATTCACTATTGTTTATTTGACTAGTTGTTGTAGCATGCAATAGACCTTAGAAATGGTATTCATTGTTGCATGTTCTAGTTATACTTATTTTCCGATGCATGTAGATATTTACATGGACTTAGTTTTTGTACTCTGTCACCCGAGCTTTTCTATCTTGTCATTTGGGCTTTACAACATGAAGACTATTCGTGATAGTGTGTAATCAAAATCATGACGTCTCTGCCTTGTACTTGATAATTACCTTGGACACTTAGACTTCAATTTCTTGACCAGCCATGTTAGTAGGAATTATTTCAACCAAACCAATATCAAACATTGGAACTTTGACATTAAAATTCTATTTAACTTTAGATTTAACAGGTGTTTTGATTTCTACAGAAGATGTTTTTGTTTTAACCACCCAAGTTTGTGTTTTTAGAATTGCCTTTTTCAAATAAAATTTTGAATCCTTTTGTTCGGTTTTGGTTAAAGTTTCACCAATTTTAGATTTTGAAACATTTAGAATTACTGGTTTCACAATTTTGTTGTATTCATTATTTCTTTTTAAGATCTGTTATGTAACAAACTTAAGTTTCTTTTGTCTCACATCTTCTGTGGATTTCTTTACGTTGTAAATAGATTTTGAGTTGCTTTGATTACAACGTCGTGCAATATGCCCAACTTTATTACATTTCCAACATGTTCTACTGTCACAATCAGCAGATGAACTCAAATTCTGCTCACGACGTTTATTTTCTACATGGAACTCGTCGTTTGATTGTTCCTTTCCTAACCTTTCTTTTTCACTTACCGTGCTTGAACCAAACACAAAGTTTATTTTCTTTTGAAAATTTGATTTTTGAAACTTATCATTTTTCTTCTGAACATACCCCAACCCTTGACGCTTGTTTTAGGATAATTTTAACCTTTGCGATCATTTTTCCAAAAACTTTTGGGTTTAGAGTAGTAAGACTTATTCAAATTTTCCACTTCAGAAAAATTGATTTCTGTCAGCTTAAACACTTGTTCTACTTTCTCAAGATTCACATTCTGAATCGGAAATTCTTGATCAGATATAGTTTGTCCGATCTTTTCATTTGTCTGATCCTTTCATGATTCTGTCTGATCCACTAATGTACTATCATTACTTCTTTTATACACGAAAACTCTTTTTGTCTTTTTCAATGTTTTTTTTACTTTTCAAATTTTTATATGTTTTTTGTATTTTTCACCACATATTTCTCCCCCTAAAATCAAATACATATTTTTGGATTTTTTTGTTTTAAATAAAGAACTTGAAAAAAAAACAAAAACTCTGACAAACCAATGAGGATTACGTCAAATCGTCATCCATTTCCGCTTCACACTCTTTATCCCCCTCTGATAACAAATTTTTCATCTCGTTTAATTTCTAAAGATAATTAATTTTGCTCTATCAAACGATTTTATATAAAAATCTGCTTTTTGTTCATCAGTGTGGATTTTTCAATATGAATCAACTTTTTCTCGTAGCAGTCACGGATAAAGTGATGTCGTATCTCAATGTGCTTTGTTTTATAGTGTTGAACCGGATTTTTTGTTATCTTAATTGCAACCTCATTATCTACATATATAAGCGTGTTAAGAAATTGTAAACCATAGTCTCTCATCTGTTGTTGTATCCACAAATTTGCGAACAACAACTAGAAGCTGCAACATACTCTGCTTCGTAAGTCGAGAGAGCGACTGTAGTTTTTTTCTTACACTACCACATTACCAAGCGTGTGCCAAAGACCTGGTAACCAGCAGTTCTAGATTTAGCATTGAGTTTGCAACACCCAAAATCGAGTCATAGTATCCTGCAAGATCGAAGTCGTTAGTTCGAGGGTACCACAAGCCGATGCTTGGACAACCCTTAAGGTATCGAAGGATCCACTTGACGATCATCAAGTGAGACACTCTGGGACTTGACTGGTAGCGTCGCAGAGGCATATTGGATACATGATATCCGGACATGATGCTGTCAAATACATCAAAGAACGAATCATCGAAAGTAGAGAGTTTTATCAATCTTCTCTCCTGTTAAGTTTGGTCCGATGCCGTGATCTGAGCTAATGGGATAGGCATTGGTGATGCTTCATACATCTTGAATTTCTCCAAAACATCATTCAGATACTTCGTCTGATGTATAAAGATTCCTTCAGGCAATTAATCGATCTGAAGTCCAAGAAAGAACTTCATCTCTCCATAGAACTCATCTCAAACTTTTTCTTTATGACTCTTTCAAAATCTTTGCACAATGCATCATTCGTCGAACTAAAGATGATATCATCCACGTAGATATGTACAATTAGGATGTGGTCGTCCACTTCCCGTGTAAAGAGGGTGTTGTCTATTGTTCCTCTGATAAAACCATTGTCAAGGAGATGCTAAGAGAGCATCTCATACCATGCTTTCGGGGCCTGATGTAAACCGTATAATGCCTTATGTAGTAGGTAAACCTTGTCTTTGTGTATCGGATCGACGAACCCTGGTGGTGGCCGACGTACACCTCCTCTTTCACCTTTCCGTACAAGAAAGCAGATTTGACATCTAAATGATACACTTTGAATCCCTTCCATGACGCGAATGCGAGGAAGATTCGGATTGCTTCCAATCTGGCTATGGGAGCATAAACTTCAGTGTTGTTTATTCCCTCTTGTTGGAAAAATCCCTAAACAACAAGTAGAGCTTTGTTACGCACCAGTACCCTTTGTCATCCTTTTTGCATTTGAAGACCCATTTTGTATTTATCTTCTTATGGTCTTCTGGCAGATCAACACGTTTCCACCACCAAGTTTTTTGAATTGAGAAAGCTCTTCCTGCATGGCGTTTATGTAGCTTTCTTCTATCAGTGCTTCCTTATACGTTTTAGGCTCTACCTATGAACTAAAACATCTGTGTGAGATCCTATTTTGTAAAGGTGTTATATTAGAATAAAAGCAACTAAAATCCTGATTGATTTGATGTCACGTTTTAACACCATTCTGCAACTCTCCGATGATAAATCTGGCGGATGTAAGAGAGTGTCCTCGGAACAACTTCATTGGATACGTCACTTCGTGTCCTAGATTGTATATTTTGTTCGACGTTCTGATTAACAGCAGATGTTTCATTCTGAACACTCGTTCCTTCAGCTTGATTGTTGAATGAACTTTCAATTTGAACTTCACCATCATCAGAGGTAGAACCGTTGTCGTCATATGTTGGTTCAGGTTCAGAGTCAGAGTCATCAGATTGATCTAACGTAGGAGTTGTATTATTCATCCAGCTGTAGGTTCACTTGTTCCCGCAGTCTATGATTCAGGATGTTGAGAACTTGGGCCTACTTCAGCATCATGTGTACCAACGTGTGTCTCAGTCACAACAATTGGTCTCGGAACTTGATCTTGTGAAAAAATGTTGGTGCTGATAACACACTATAAGTTCCTCTTCTGTTGGTTCAGCTGGCAGCTCGAAGGAATTCTAGAGACTTTCGTAATTGAACAGCCAAAGATCTCCTGGTTTCTATGTTGGAGATGTGTATCTTTGGCAATCTATGTGTTGATCCTCAATAACCCGGTTGATGCTAGGAAGATAAACTCTCTTTAGCAGACTAGCATACCCTACAAAGAAACCTTCTAGCGATTTAGCCCCAAATTTTCCATCTGTGTCGATTACCGTACACGGTGACCCAAAAGGTTCTAACCACTTCAGATTTGGCTTTTGTTGGTTGAGCAGCTCAAAACACGTCTTCTTATGTGCCTTGACCGTCAATAGTCTGTTCAATGTATAACATGCCAAGGCCACGGCTTCGCTCAAAAAATTAACTGGCAGTTTTGAATCGGCGAGCATGGTACATGCTATTTCTATTAGTGTTCTGTTCTTTCTCTCAGCTACACCATTTTGTTGTGGGGTGTACGGTGCACCGAATTCATGCCAGATTCCTTTCTCATTGCAAAACTCGAACATCCTATTATTCTTGAATCTGTTCCATTGTCGCTTCAAACACGTCTAATCGGCAAATGGTACAGATTTTCTAGCTTTCTGAACAAGATCATCAGACTATTTGAATGTTTCATTCTTCTTTCCAAGAACATCACCCACAAGAACTTCGAGTAGCCAACGGTAACAACTAGACAGACAAGTCTCTTGAGATACTCGAACATTGGCTGGTCCAAATAGATCCATGTGCAGTCTTTTAGTGGGAGCTTTATCGAGTTCAGAAGCTTCCTTGGATGCAATTTTTTATGTTGTTTTCCTTTCTTACAGCTTACGCATTCATAATTCAAGTGAAAGCTCTTTAGATTGACGCCATCCACTAGATTATTGTGTACCAAGAAGTTCATCTTCCCGAGACGAATGTGTCCCATTTTTCTATGCCACATTATTGACTCCTTCTCTGTCTCCTTTGACATAAAATAATGTGCGGTTTTTGTCGTTGTGGTTGCAACGATCCACTTGAAATGATGGATCTTGGGAGCCCCTAAAGATTCACTCAAACAATTACGCAATTACTTGAATAGCGAGACCCAAGCCTTACCGGTCTTGGGTGAGTTTACAAAGTTAGGTTCACACACACAGTCACTATGTTTTTAAACTTTCTGTTCAACCTTTTCATCGATCACTGTTGAATAGCAAGTGCTATTTTATGTTTAGCGACACACTATGAGAAATTTTTAGAAACATTTATATGCATATTATATCAAAATAGGTTGTTTTATACGTATGTTTAATTACTTAAAAAAAAACCAAAAATCATGCTACTTTATACTTATAAAATCCAGTTATTTATATTAAAGCAGAAAAAAAGCCTGAAATCCCGTTATTTTCCCACTGTAGAGAAGCCAAAATCAAATAGCGACATATGAGTGGTACGCTACGCTATTCACTATAACGCTCGCTATGAGCGCTATTAATAATTATGCTATAGGGCCATATATATTTGTTTTGTTTGTGCTTTTTATCATGGCTTTTGAAAACTTGTGTGCTTTCTATCATATGGTAGAATTGTTATAGTGTTCATTTATATAGCTCATTTCTATGCTGAGGTTTTATAAAAGTTAATAGTAGTCTATCATTAAAGACGATAATAATAAATAATTTGTTTTAGTTCTTGAATTTTTATTAGTTATATGCATCACTATGATTTTTCTTTTGTTTATCTTTATAGATGAAATTTACCCGTTCATGCCAAAAAGTTGTTAATATGTTCCTACTTGCAGCGAGTACTCCACGATTTCTTACAAGAAGTAAGGTGTGGCTAAAGGCTCAATCTTGAACGCTAGTGGATCTGTCGCTGCGTTTGGGTTTCCATTTATAAGCTATTACAATAACTGAAACGTATTAGATTGGCAGTATCTTTTCTTTAAGTCATGGTACTTCACTTTTCAATCATAATCGTAACTGAAACGTTTGGGTTTCCGTTTATAGGCTATTACAGTAGCTGAAAAGTGAACTACCATGACTTGAATGAAATTGATTCCCGCCAATCTAAAATAAAAACAAAACCATCAAAAATTTTTGTTTATGGACCCGTTTTGTTGATACAAGTTGACCCGTTTTATGGACCCGTTTTTTACGCATCATGTAAATGTGGGTGTGCGGTGTTTTTTAATTTTCTTTTTTTTTGCTGAAACAAGTGACTTTATTTTATGACTTTTGAGAAATAAACTTTGGAAAAACCTTTCGATTGGCCTAGTTCTCACGGTTCTCAAAACTTAAGGTGATTCTCATTTTAACTCATTCATATATATATATATATATATATATATATATATATATATATATATATATATATATATATATATATATATATATATACCGAGTCCACCAAGACGGTAAACAACATTGCCTTAGATATATTTTTGTAGTGTATATGTATATGTTGTTTTCCTTGAATGTAGTTATTCTAGTTGTAAAGCTGTTATATATTGTGAGTAATGAATCAATTCAATTCACCATGAATGGAACATCTAATGTAGAAGTATTCGTTGTTTAATAAAATGTGGTATGTAAAAATTTCTAAAAACTACTCGTGTTTTTACACAGGTTTTACATCTAGTTATGGTATTAGAGCAAAAGCTCTTTACTGTAGAAAACTTAAACCTGATAAACTAAATCTGCGAGGTAAGGTAATGGGTAGACGTTGTGTTAGGATTTTCATTTTTGATCAATCTTCATACACATCACTTTTTGGTCTTTGGAGCTATTTGTTAGAGAGATTAATTGCTACTGACATGTTATATGCTTTGATTGCTTTGAATAAGTAACTTTTCTATGATCATTGTGATTTCATTTTCAAGTTCTAAAATGAGTCGGAATATGATCGATGACACTATTGAAAGAAGTACTACACCAAAAGAAGTCGACTACACGCCACATGGACGTTGCTACCTTATATGCTTCAAGAGGTGTTTCACGTCTAATATATATTGTAGCAGAATTGACGCCTACGCTTTAGTTATCATTTCATTATATTTTTTGAACAATAGCTGACCATGATTGGTTTATCATCACTCTTCCTTATAAATTTAATTGATGGTTGAGATGCATGACAGGTGACTATTAGGGCACTGTTGTAAGCTAATTCATGATAACTATCACGAACGTAATCTTGAATTACATACTATCATGAATGTAATCTTGATTTACAGGTACATGAAAGGACATTGAGAATTTTTCATGTCCTTTTATGATTATACATGTCCTTTTATGATTGACATATTGATAATTATAGGTTTGTTTTATTCTAAGTACAATTAATGAAATATATTTTGTAAAAGTAATATATTCGTATCTAACTTTATATTGTTGCATATTCTGAAATTGTAATTGTTTATTTATAGAACTTTTAGGTATAACACTAATTTATGTCAAGAGGTTCTGTATGTTTTTTAATAATACTTATTATCCTTTGATTTAAAATAATAAAAAAATACAAAGCATTCCAAAAGACAAACTTTCTTCTTCTTTAAAGTGCATCTTGTGGACTCAACAGGCAAGGGAAAAAGACGATGTGACAAGGCGGTACCACAAGAACACCTCTCCACTCATATGGTACCAACCAACCTACTCTCGACAATTGTCAAATTTGTAATTGTTTATGTTAGGTTATATAAGATCTGCTGAGGATGAAAGCCAAAACCCAAGGGAACTATGAAAGCCAAAACCTAAGGAACCATTTTCCTTGCCTGATGGAATAAGTTGAAGTACATTCTTTGGTCCAGAAGTTTCCCCTTTGAAGGGTTCCCAAACAACTACCCAAACTACTAGAACAGAAGTGTTGCCTCCAAGATTAGAGAACAGAAATACAAGTACTAGATTGTCAAAGTGCTAGTCAACCAATCAACAATCAAGTCAAGATTGAAGACTAGAAGATCAAGTCAACAAGTAAATCAAAGACCAGAAGTATTGGATTCCTAGAGTGTTGGTTCTCACCATCAATTTTGGAATCCAGGTGTTTACACACTATCGCTAGAAGCAGTAATTCAATGTAGTTGTGTAACTATCCAGTAGTTTTACTAACTGTTGCAATTACATCATTTAATGAGTTATTAGGGGTCGCTTTCATATTGACGTCACCAGCAGTTCTCTCCTCCTATATATATCGTTCTTTGTACTCGATGTAAAATAACACCAAAAGCCACAAGTCATAAGAACATAGTACGAGAGATAGAGAGATCCCTTGTGATGGGGAGTACACTTTGTACCTTTGATTGTATGTTAAATATTTGATTGTATGAAATCTTTATGCAGTCATTTCCAAATCCAACGGTGTTGATGATGATGATGTGTTTGTATTATCTATTTTATCTTGAATTACATATTTGTTCAAACTGTTTAATCAAAATTACACGCACCACACTCTCTCGGATCCATCAATTGGTATCAGAGCCTGTTTCACTAAATTGACTTTACCGTTGATTCAAAAGATAAACTAGCTTAAATTGATAATTGATTGATTAATCAAAGGACATTGAAAATAATTAGATCATTAACTTGCTTCTGATACTTTCTTTTCTAAGTTAAACTCAAAAGAATTTAAAGAGATGTCAATCACTCATAATCCTCACAGTATCGAATCGGCAAACAAGTCTCCGATGTTCGTTCATCATGAATTCAAGATATGAAAATGAAGGATGGGTCACACTTGTCCCTTCAGAACACAGGTTAATAGAGATCAAAGGTATATGGCCCTCATATTCCCTTTGTACAGAGTACCGAAAAACCAGATGTTAATATTCCTAAGAAACCCACTGATTACTTTGAATAGGATTTCCAAAAGTTGGAACTCGATACTAAGGCATTCGGGATACTGGCTATGGCCTTACCTAATGAAATCTATGTTGTATTACACCATTGTGAGAATGCCAAAGAGAGTTTTGGGATGCTTTGAATGAACAATTTGGTGGTACAGATGAAGTACAAGAGAATAACAGAGAAATTCTAAACCAACAATACGAAACATTCACTCATATCAAGGGAGAATCTCTGACTCAATAGTTTGAGTGGTTTAACTACCTGATTATTGAGTAATGGCTTGGAAATCAAACTTATACAAATTTTGCTCTAAGTCACAGATTTTTTAGATTACAGTTGCATATGTGTTGAGAAATTATGTTAGCTTTAAAGAGATGACTTTGACACAACTTCATGGCAAACTTCTCACTTATGAGAGAAAGCATGACAAGAAGCATAAGTTGATGTCCTTAGGAAAAACTATTGATGTTTACACATATGGTAACACAGCTTTGATGAATCAAGACGGGTCATCATTAACCAACAGTATAAATAACTTGGGTTATGATCACTTTGTTGGACATTACTACTAGTTTCAATTCTCAAGTTAACACAGCACATGTTGGAAACCAGAACTTTTCTTTGATGATGAATGATTAAAAGCCTATGGATCCAATAGATCATGAAGAGTTTGACCTTTTAGACCAACTTGCACTTTTGATCATTAAAACAAACAAGTTTTACAATAAAACCAGTAGAAGATTTCCTAGATTGGAAGGTAGGGGTAAGTTTGAAAATGATAAATCCAGAGTTGAATGTTTTAAATGTCACAAACTCGGTCACTTTGCTAGGGAATTTATACGTCCTTCACAGAGTCTCACACCTTATGTGACCTATCCAAACCAATTGAATCAACATAATGAACTACTGGTCAACGCTCAATTTTTTTCTAAAATACCCCTAGACCATCCACATTGTACAATGCATATTTAGCACATGGACCAATTCAAATGGCATATTAGTATGCTCATGAACCACCCCAATATAATGTTCACAAGTTCATATAGCATAGTATCAATTTGCACAAGTTCATATACCACTCCACCCATACTATACCATCCTTGATGTATGTGATTCTCGTGTTGTGTTGTGTTGGTGAGGAAGGGCTATATTACTTTTATTTCAGTTTTGTTATTATAATTCAATAAATACCTATTCAAACCTATTTTATTGATCAAACCATTTTTCATACAACCTACACCCAACCTCTTCTTTATAATTGTCAAACTAAACCTATGGTTTCTTGTAAACTCCGTTATAGAATGGAAATGTAAATTTTAAAAAAGTAAATGAACATTATAATCCATGTCTATTTTTAGCTAAATTTATTAAAAAAATACAATTTTATGATTTGCATTTTGATAGATAGAGGTTCATGTGAAAAAATTTAAAAGTGTGAGAACGATAAGAAAGATTAAGGAGGTGACATGTGTCCCTTTTTATTTTGGTAGTTTAAGGGTATAAGTGTAATTTAACTAATAAAATCTAATTATGGAATGAATATATACAACTGATTTTTGGCAGTTATTGTAGAGATTTTCGAATTTGAAATAACACACTAACTCATAAAAACACCATATCATGTATATTGAAGGCATACATCTTATAAAGAACAAAAATATAACTCATAAAACACCCTAACTCATAAAAACACCACAACATGTATATTGAAGGCATACATCTTATAAAGAACATAAATATAACAAAAATAACACCATAACTCATAAAAACACCACACAGATATATTAAAGGCATGCATCTTATAAAGAACACCCTAACATTGAATATAACAGAAATAACACCCTAATATAACACCAGTCAACACTTTAATCAGAATTAAAACAGAAATAACACGTAAATATATAAAAACAGAAATAACTGTACATAAGTATATTAATATGGTACTCATATTAAAGATAAAAAACACTTGTTATTATGGTAAAATTATTTAAAAAAATGACTTACGTATAAAAAGTTATTGATGTTCAAAAAAGAAGGAGGAACTTTGCATGTGTATTAATGTTAGTTTCTTAATTTATAAATATTAAATTTACCTTTATACCCTTAATTTAGAAAATTTTAGTTTAATAGTCAACATTATATACAGAATTGCCACTATAATCTCAACCATTAGATTAAATATCTAATGGTTTATATTCTTTCTTAGCATTCTCACACTTTTTAAATTTTCTCACAATAACCTCACCCCATTTTGATAATTATAGTGTTTTTTTATAAATAATTAGAGTTAAGAATATATAGTTTTTATAAGGTAATATATTCAGAGCTAACTTTATAATGTTGCATATTCGAATATGTAATTGTTTATTTATAGAACTTTTACGTATAACACTAATTTATGTCAAAAAGTCTCGTATATATTTTTTTAAATTAAAATAAAAGAATATAAGGTATCCCGAAAGATAAATTTTCTTCTTTAGGGTGTATGGCGTTGACTCGACAAGCAAGCGACAAAGAGGATGTGGCCAAGAGGTATCACGGGAACACCGCCCCACCCATATGGTACCGCCCTCATAGTATTGATTATGATGTAATAATGTCAGTGTTGTTAGGCAAAGGCTATATTAGTTTCATTTATTTATATTATTATTAATCTATATATGCCCTATTTCAACCTATTTTATTCATCAAACCTTTACAATGTACGCTCTTTCTATTCTCTACAATTGTAAAACTAGACTACTAGTTTATACTTTCTTTAAATTCAAATATGGAATGGAAATATAAATTTTATCAAAGCACATGAAAATTATGTTCCTCATCTATTTTTAGCTAAATTTATAAATACAAATACACTTTAAGGATTTGCATATGGATAACCATACTTTTTTATTCTAATTAGAGTAAACCATATATAGTTTGTAAAAATTAGAGTAAACCATATATAGTTTGTAAAAAGTAATATTTTCGGATCTAACTTTGTATTGTGTCATAAGAAAAATGCTTGGATAGTCCTTATTGTTTACTCTATTTTCATCTATAGTCTCTTGGATAGTTCCTTAGCGTGAATGGAGGTTAGTTTTTTGTGTTAAGTGAGTGTGAAAGTACTAAAATGCTCTTACCAATAAAAAATATTTAAAACATTAAAAATCTAATTAATCCTTGTAAGTGGGCCCACCAGTTTCTTAAAATATAAAACTAACTCATCTACCCCACCCCTATCCCCCTCATTCCCTTGTCTTCCCGACAAACCCACCCCAACCACACCTCCGAGCCCCCAAACCTCCACCGCTGTAACTCCGGTCGGCCACCCAACTCCGAGCATCAAAACCCCCAACCGCTACAACGGTTCCATTTAAGTAGTAACACCCTACAATTAACCAAAGCCTTCGAGACACATCTTGAAAAGACCAAACACCTACCGGAATACATCTTCTACGATGGACCTGGTTCGCCACCGGCCTCCCTCACTACAGCCACAACTTAGCCGGAACAATCAAGGATATCGTCACGCTATACTAGACAATGACCGTCCACAAGTTACCGGTGGAGCATGAGATTGATGTGAAGTTATGGATTAAGAGCTTAGATGATGTGTTGAAGATGAGATTGATAAGTATAATGAGGAGTGTAGGAGTATTGTTACTAGATATGTTGGGGAATGGGAGAAGGTTACTAGGACTGAATGGTGGATTGATTTAATGATTATAAGACTATGGATTTGAGTTTTACGGAGAGTTTTGGTGGGTGTTTTCGGAGTTGTTTAAGAGGAATTTGGTGTACTTAGGGTTTAAGGTAGTGGTTTTGATTTAATTATTTGTTTCTTGTTTGTTTAATTCAATATTCGGTGAATTGCATTTTGTTTACCTGTATACTAACGTTAGCTCAATCTAATTTAGACAAGTGCATTGCACATTGTATTCATTAGTGCCGATTAAAGTTATTCGTATGTAGTGGTGGGGGTTTTGGTGCTCGGAGTTGGGTACCCGGATGTAGTTACAGCGGTGGGGGTTTGTGGTGCTCGGAGGTGCGGTGGGGGTGGGTTTGTCGGGAAGTCAGAGAGAAGGAAGGGTATAGGAGTGGGGTGGTGTAGATAAGTTAGTTTTCTATTTTAAGAAACTGGTGGGCTCACTTATAAGGATTAATTAGATTTTTTTAATACTTTTATATTCATTAGTAAGGGAATTTTAGTAATTTCACACCCACTTAACATCAAAAACTAATCAACATCCATGATAGGGACTATTTGAGAACGAATATGCAAAAGTTAAAGAGTACAACTGTAATTTTAAAAGTGTAGGGACTATAAGTAAAAATGAACCAAACAACCGGGATTATCCATGCATTTTTCTTTTGTTTCATATTTCGAATTCGAAATTTATAATTGTTTATTTATAGAACTTTTAGGTATAACACTTACGTTAGTTTTAAAGAAATATAGTTTGTAAAAAGTAATATCGTCTGATCTAGCTTTATATTGTTGAATATTTCGAATTCGAATTTGTAATTGTTTCTATCTAGAACTTTTAGGTATAACACTAACTTATGTCAAAAAGTCTGGTATATAATTTAAAAATAACAATTTTTTTGTTGTGATTTAAAATAATAAAAGAATAAAAACTATCGTGAAAGACAAACTTTCTTCTTCTTTAGAGTGCATGGCCTGGACTCGACAAGCAAGCAACAAAGAGGATACGATAAAGCATTACCATGGGAACACCACCCCACTCACACGCTACCGCCCTTGTGGTATGTTCGGCAACAACTGTATTAATTTTTTTATTTCGTTATTATGTATCAATAAATACCCTACACCAACCTATTTTATTTATCGGTGTGATTCTAGTGTAATAACGTAGGTGTTGTTTGCCAATTTGTTGATAATTATTTTTTATTTTTATTTTTTGATATACATACATGTTGATAAAGAATTTATGATGTGCACTGTTGCATCATGGAAGAGATTTCTCTACCTGTTAAGATGAAATTCAGTAAAATCAACCAATATAACACAATTGATATAAGTCATATATCCAATCTTATGAGTTCAAAACTGATTAAAAAAAAGAAGAAAAAGAAGAATTGTAAGCACCAATATGCAAAATGTCAAAGCCCTCCACCGTACCAACACACCATGGCCACACCTTTAACCAACTTTCAAACTCACATTCTAGTTCTAGTATATATATTATCTAACATGCATGTTGAATAACCCACTCCCAATCCCATTCATTTCCCCCCTTTTAAATGACTATTCTAACCCTGATACTCTACCCCTCAATCACTGCATTGTTATTGTATGTACTACTTATCCTTCGCACCCGTCACCCAAAACGTCTCCCACCCGGCCCAACCCCATGGCCGATCGTAGGAAACCTACCGCACCAAGGCACAAGTCCGCATCACTCGCTAGCGGCCTTGGCAACAAAGTACGGCCCATTAATGTACCTCCGACTCGGCTTTGTTGAAGTTGTGGTGGCCGCGTCTGCGTCCGTTGCTGCGCAATTTTTAAAGCCTCATGACGCAAATTTCGCCAGCAGGCCGCTTAGCACCGGAGGGAAGTATATCGCGTATAATTACCAGGATATGGTGTTTGCACCGTATGGTCGCGCTGGCGGATGCTTCGAAAGATCTGCTCGGTGCACCTATTTTCCACCAAAGCAATGGATGAATTTCGCCATGTTCGGCAGGTTCTGTAACTTTGCTGTTATGTTTTTTATCTGACAGCAAAACGGTCGCGTTACTCCTAATTTAAGAACCAAATTACTTCGTAAATATAGAAAAATTTAAATGGTATACATATAAATCATACAAAACAAAATATAAAAATACTTTATGTTGATTTGAAATTTTGAAAGTACTTGAAATACTTAAATAAATATAATATTTACTCTTGAGTAGTATATTGAGATTTTAAAAGACAAAATTATAAATTACAAAAAAATAGAAATACAGATGTGACTACTAGCGGTGCATAAACCGTCCCACGCGGGTCCTGTTCTCGGAACCGCATTCATGTCCGTAGGATACGTGACGTTCAACTAAATTCGGCTCAACTTTTGCACCCCTGTGTGTTCGTGTAGGAGTTTTGATAAACATGTCAAGTTATATTAGTTAGGTAAAACATTAACTTATAAATAACTTTTACTTTTTTCCATATATGTGAGACAAAGTTTGAGCTCATTGGTTCCATGCTAGTAAGGGTTTGAGAATACTAAAAGTTTGTATGTTCAGCAGGAAGTAGCGATACTCACACACGCTTTGGTGGGTGTTTAGTCCAGTGGCCAGCCTCACCCTTGCAAACGGGAGGACGCGGGTTCGAGTCCAGCTCGGCCCGAATAATCCTGTTGGGTAGTAACCGCCAGGCAGCTATGGCTAAGCTAGTTAGGGAGGGAGAACTCTCCCGCAGTCAGGGGTACCGTGCATTTACCCTTTTTTTTTTTTTTTTTGTTACCACGAACGCGTTAGCACGAGTGCTGTTAGGCAGGAGAGTATTTGGTGAAGGTGATCCAAAGGCAGATGAGTTCAAAGATATGGTGGTTGAGCTGATGGTCTTGGCCGGAGAGTTCTATATCGGTGACTTCATTCCACCACTTGACTGGCTAGACCTACAAGGCATGAAGAACAAGATGAAGAAACTGCACACTCGATTCAATTGGTTTCTTAACAAGATCCTCGAAGAACATAAATCCGGCATCGGTCACGTTGACTTGCTGAGCACGTTGATTGCGCTTAAGGATGATGCCGATGGAGAGTGAGGGAAGCTTTCAGATATCGAAATCAAAGCTTTGCTTCTGGTATGTTCCTATTGCGAATGGATATTTTTAGGCTTACTTTTATACATTTTTATATTAAAAAATTATAGAGTTTGTAGTAGGATTATCCAGCGTTAACGAAAATTCTGTTTGTATTAATCCGTTATAGGGTACCGACACTTGTCATCTAGATAATCCCTGTTGCACATAAGTAATTTCATATGCTATATATTGATTGTCTCACATAGAGGTGCAAATGAACTTAACGGTTCACAAGCTACTTAAAATCGAATGGATAAAAAACTCAAATGAGCGAGCTTTATCAATTCTTATAGAGCTTGAGCTTGAAACAAGGATCGAGTAGATATCGAGCTCGAACGCAAGCCTTATATGTGTAGCTCGTTTAGGTTTGTCAAGCCTTATCGAGGTTAGTGTACTTTAGGGTTTAAACTATCAATGGGCTTCTACTCACCTAATATTACCCTTCCCAAGTTTATCCAGACCACCTAATATTACTCAGGGGCGTGCGTTCATCGAATCAAATATCGAATTTTTGAATTATTCGAGTAATTTTTATTTTTCCCTTGAATTTGTATTCGATTTGAATCCGATTAAAACTTACGGAATTCGATTCGAATTCGTATTCGAATAAAAAACCCAATTCGTATTCGATTAAAAATTCGAATTCGAATAAAGTCGATTTAGTTCAGATTCTTTAAAATCATGTTAAAAAACTATCAAAATGAAACATAAATTTTAAAGCAGCCATAAAACACGATAGCACATTAAAAAGTTTCAAATAAAGTACCATAAGTCTAAAATTCAAAACGAAAAGTCGGGAACTGTCACACCCGACCCGCAGCGGAAAAGGTGATCGGGGCATGATTGGGTTATCATCAAAGCTCATGACATTTATTTTTAACGTTTCATATTCATTAATACACTTTAATGGAAAATTACAATCAATATTACATCATGTCCTAAATATCAATCTAGGCTTCATTGTTTTCTTCTAAGGCATTTCCTATGTTTTCCTTGCTTCATCCTGTTCACCTGTATCATGTGTAAAAAGGGTTTTTGGATCAACAAAAAGTTGGCGAGTGAATCCTATGGAAAACATTTGAACAAGTTTATTTAATTGATTATAAAATAAAGTGCACAACCACACATGAGTAAAAATAGATGTAAACTTATTCATCAATCAATTTAATATTAAACAATACACACATGAACAATAATGGATCGTTTAGAGGCACGCGTTGCTCAACTCGTCTCTCACGAGGAACTGATGGGCCTAATGAATGAATTGCATAAACTTGACAATATGAAATACATAACTACAAACAATATAAACTCAATAATACACACATGAACAATAATGGATTTGTTTTGAGGCACGCGTTGCTCAACTCGTCTCCCACGAGAAACTGATGGGCTTAATGAATGACTTTCATATAAGTTGACAAAATGAAATACATAACCACAACAATATAAACAATCTAAGTTTAGATCACAATATGGTATGGCTCAAGTTTAAATAAACGAGTTAATTATTTTGTGACACATGACACACCCCAAAACGTGTAATTAAAAAGGTGGAGTTGTAAGATTCACTCACATTGGGTGCGTTCGGTTGATGATGTTGAATGCGCACGAAGTGGTTTTAACCACGAGTGAAATTAACCTAGATAATGGCATAATGTTTTGTTAAGTAAACGGGTTTTATTAATCCATTTTAGTAGGATTGTTGGGTGTATTTTTTTGAGTTTAAGGCTATTTTATAACCTTAAAAATGTTATTTTTAAGTATTTTTAATTGATTTTTAAATAAAATAAATAAATAAAAATAATAATAAAAATGTTGACTTTTTGACCTTTGACCGTTGACCGTTGACCATTGACCATTGACTTTGACTGTTGACCGGTTCGCATGTGTAATTGTGTGCGCTGGGTGAGGCTCGAACCCGAGACCTCCCGTACGCGTGCACGCAGCTCTACCAACTGAGCTACGTGTCTAACCCGAAATATTTTGTTTTTCATTATATTTATATACTAATTAGATTAAACAGAAAATCCTTTATTTTTTAAAAACGATTTTAAATCTAACGACTCGGTGCGCTCCACAGGTCTCGAACCCGGGACCTGTGGTTTAGGTTAACACACAGTCCACCGCTGGACTGTGTGTTTAACTTGTTTTATAATCTGATTTTTATTATACTTATATACAATTAAATAATTTCATTTCTGCCTTATTTAAAAAGTTGGATAATTGTCCGGACCGGTGCGGTAGTCCGGATTCGAACTCGTGACGTGTGTTTAAACATTCACACAGTCCACCGCTGGACTGTGTGTCTATCTTGGTTATTATTCTTGTTTTTATTAAACTTAACATATATCAGCAGTGAATCCGGTTCGGTAAAAAAAGAGCATTTTTATTAAGGCGAGTGTGCGTGGGACATGTATCGAACTCGAGACGTTTACGTGTTTAATGTGCACACAGTCCACCGCTGGACTGTGTGTCTAACCCGAGTTATAACTTGATTTTAATTATACATATACACAACTGAAACTTCGTCTTCTTCGTTGAATTTAACCAGAATCGGAAGTCCGACTGGTTCGATGTTTTAATCATGTTCTTTAGTGTTTTGAGGTTAATTACAGGTGAGATATATAAAAAGAATGAAAGATTTAAGCGTAAGGTATACCGACTGGACTCTTCTGTTTCTCCGGCGAAACTCCGGTGACAGCAGAAACTTCCGGCGACGTGTGTCCTGCGGGAGAGAGTCTTCAGCAAGCTTGAAATGGATGTGGGTGACTTCGGTATAAGCTCTGGGGGTTCAGTAAGGCTCAGAAGTGAAGGGTTCGGTTTTCCGGCGATGTGCAGAACTTTTCCGGCGAGTGGAATTACGTCGGGTAAAGGTGTGGTTTTGAGCGAAAAAGCTTGCAGAGGTTCGAGGAGGTATTTATAGGGCAGGTCATCGATGAATTTGGTCCGATTTCCGACTTGATTCGTCGGTTAGAAACTCTCCGGCGGTTATAACTTGTGTCGCGGACTCAGGCGTCGGTTATAACCGATGTAGTGTTTAAGGTTTACGTTATAACTGAAGTAACTGTCCAATCTCGCGAGATCGCCGGGATTTCCGACGACTGCATTTGGGCGCGCCGATTTTGAATTCGAGAATCATGATATGAATTAATTGATTCTAATAATTAACAAGAAATACAAGTGGCGCAGTGGTTAGAGAGTTGAGTGTTAAGTTGTTGTTGACCCGGCTGACTGACCCGGGTTCGAAACCCGGCAGTGCCATTTTATTTTTATTTCATTATTTTTAACCGTTTTTCAAAAACAAATTATATATTCCAATACACTTATTAATTTGTATCGTTTAAAATTATTTTGGGCATTAAATTCGCAACGAAATTTTTAACTGATTGTTCGGTTAATAAACGGAGCGGGTTTGGTAAAATCCGTTTTTTGACGGATGTTACAGTATCCCCTGCTTTTTAGAAATTTCGTCCCGAAATTTAAGTAGTGATATATTTAACTAAAAATGATGGTGTTTTAGTTTGACAGTTACATACTTAGAAGAAGAGTAAGAGTTTAAATTTTTGTTTGAGGCGGTAACGTCCCTTGTAAGGGTTAAGTACCCTATTACAGGAATCGCTTTTTGTTGCCTATTGTAAAAATATTGATAAGCAGAGTTGATTCGCTAAATATGATGTCATGCATAAGAGTTTGGATATGTTTGGAAGGATATAGTTATATCCTAAAGCAAAACATCTAATACTACAACCTACATGGAACTTCTCATAACCATCTAACAATACCTCTGATCCTTTGACAAGAATACTTATATATAGGAAGTACCAGCGGCGTATCCACCATATTCTTGTCAAATTTTCATTGGTTTTATCAGTAAGTTATGATTGGTTCTATGACTATAGAACATAAATAAACACAACAACTAATGTACCAAGAAATTACTAAATCCTACATAGAACTTCTCATAACCGTCTGACAATGCCTCTGGTCCTTTGACAAGAATACTTATATATAGGAAGTACCAGCGGCGTATCCACCATATTCTTGTCAAATTTTCATTGGTTTTATCAGTAAGTTATGATTGGTCCTATGATGTAACTCTAGAACATAAATAACACAACAACCAATATTTGAATCCACATTCTGATAGCATATATGTTTGAATGGTGACAGTTCCTCTCTCGTTTGTTATGATGGAGAGGTTAGTTTATGTAGAAATGGAACACAATCCAATTTCTTTACATAGCGAGATGATATAAATGTAACACAAATTTCAACCAAGACAATACTAAATCCTACATGGAACTTCTCATAACCGCCTGATAATGCCTCTGATCCTTTGGCAAGAATACTTATATATAGGAAGTACCAGCGGCGTATCCACCATATTCTTGTCAAATTTTCGTTGGTTTTATCCGCAAGTTATGATTAGTTACCAAGAAACTACTAAATCCTACATAGAACTTCTCATAACCGTCTGACAATGCCTCTGATCCTTTGACAAGAATACTTATATATAGGAAGTACCAGCGGCGTATCCACCATATTCTCGTCAAATTTTTATTGGTTTTATCAGTGAATTATGATTAGTCCTATGTGACTCTACAACCAATACAACAAACACAAAATACTGAAAATGAAAAATGTCTGTGCGATCAAGGCTCAATCAAACGGAGCCGATCGTATTGCATGTACTGAAAATGAAAAATGTTTGTGCGATCAAGGCTCAATCAAGCGGAGCCGATCGTATTGCATGTACTGAAAATAATAAATTTAATCTAAACAACAATCACACAAACAACTTATACATGGAACCTCTCATTACCGCCTGATAATGCCTCCGATCCTTTGACAAGAATACTTATATATAGAAAGTACCAGCGGCGTATCCACCATATTCTTGTCAAATTCTCATTGACTTTATCCACAAGTTATGATTAGTTCTATGTGACTCTACAACAAACACAACAACTACAAGATACTGATAATGAAAATGTCTGTGCGATCAAGGCTCAATCAAACGGAGCCGATCGTATTGCATGTACTGAAAATGAAAATGTCTGTGCGATCAAGGCTCAATCAAACGGAGCCGATCGTATTGCATGTACTGAAAATAATAACCAATAATCACTCAAACAGCTTATACATGGAACCTCTCATAACCGCCTGATAATGCCTCCGATCCTTTGACAAGAATACTTATATATAGGAAGTACCAGCGGCGTATCCACCATATTCTTGTCAAATTCCCGTTGGCTTTGTCCTTAAGTTATGATTGGTTCTATGTGATAAAGAAAAAAAAACATAAAACTAAACGATTGGAGTTGAATCTTGATTTCCGGTGAAGGGGACTAGTTGGGTATCTTCGTTTGGGCCGTCATTATCTTCGACAGGATTGGCGTTGATGTTGAAAACTCTTCCCTTGCTGGTGGCCTAGTGATTGGATTTTCTTGATTTACTTGGTTAACTGGGTTGACTGAGCTTGAGTGTTGATGATGTTAACCGATCGAGGGCACGTGTTTCTAAAGTGGGTAGGGTCGCCACAATTGAAACAAGCTCGAACATATGGGAACATGGGGTATTGGGGTTGTTGATAGGTTTGGATCATGTCTTGAGTAGGGGGAGAGATTTGGTTTTGAAAGGTGCGGCAAACCTTGCTCAAATGACCATAGCGTCCACAAGTTGCACATAGTCGACAAGGTAAGGTAAGGGGATGGTGATAAAAACAGTTGTTGCATCGAGGGTGAGGTCCAAGATATGGTTTCTTATTTGTGTAAGTTGAGTTGGGTGCCACTTGAGTGATTGGGATAGCTTGGATGGGTATGGCGTGTGAAATTGGTTGATTTCGTTGGATAACAGCGAAAAGTTGCCCGTCTCTTTTTCTCTTAGAATTGGGTTGAGAAGGGGATTCGGTTTGGGTGTAGTCGGAGGTTTCAGTCGATGCTTTGTCCTTTTTCTTCTCCTCCTTGAAGTCTTTGTTTCGGATTCGGTTCTCGGTGAGCTCTGTAGCTAACTCCATTGCTGCTTCCAAAGTTGCAGGCGTGGTACTTATTACAGAGTCTTGAATCTTTGACGGAAGACCTCGAATGTAGTGCTCGATCAACCGGTAGAGGGGAGTGAACAAGTTGGGAACCATCTGATGTAACTCGAGGAATTTGTTGTATGTGGTGTGGTCTCCTTCCTTTTGCTTCAACGAATAAAATTCATCTTTTCTTGATTTCGCTCCTTGGGCAAAATCGTCTGGTCATGATTTCCTTCAATTCGTTCCAAGTTAAAGTCATAGCATCTTCCACACCTCGTTTGGCCTTCTCTGTATTCCACCAAGTAAGTGCTATTCCATATAATCGACCGGTAGCATATCGCACTTTGCGATCATCGGGGCAATCGCAATTTAGAAAAGTGTTCTCCATCTCTTCAAACCAATGGAGGAGAGCGGTGACGCCTTCAGTCCCTTTGTATTTTGGAGGGTCGCATGATTTGAAATGCTTGTAGGTGCATTTAGTGGTATTTGGGGGAGGGTTGATAACGTGTTGATCTTCTTGATTGACAGGATTAGCGGTAAGTGCTTGTTGGACTTGGATTACAATGTTGGGTATTACGGCAGCCATTTGTTGAGCGATTAGGGCAGCCATGCGCTCGCGGGCTTTTCCTGCTCTCATCTTCCTATGGGCGTGGTTAGAAGACATCTACAAGGAATACATGTCAAGAGTATGAGTTGGATGCTTTTGGGATCATGGGTCGCACTTAGGAATGAACATTCATAAAATAATTATAGAAAAATAAGTCTACTACATCCATAGGATGTCTTGGGCTTTGCTCGTCATTAGGCCCTACATGCCGCCATACTTCACCTTCGTAATCATGTGGGCCCCCATGAATACCGGGTTTTTCATATGGTTCGCATGTGTTAGCCTGGTTACGTACACTAAAACCCGGAGAAAATCGAGAAATATGTATATAACGTATGAGATTCGGAATGTGTCCAGGTGTAGACACGGTGACACCTCAAAGTGGGGTTAGTTCGAACGGCGTTTGGTGTGGCATGCTTTGGCCTAATAGGTCCTTCATACTCTCATCGTTAGTCCCCAGGTAGGCAAACTGGTCCGTTATATTGGATTTATACGAATGCCAACCTAGACAGGACGTTCCGACTACCGGTACTTGTACCCTTCCAGTTACTACATGCCCGTCGCAGAACTTACTTTGATGAGATTTGAAAATTGCAACAAAATCTTTGAATAACAAAAGTATGAAGATGAATTGAATATATGAACATTGATATATGTATAATGAATGTGTATGTAAGTATGTATGTTTGACTGTAAATATAAACAAATATGAAACAAATAAATATCATAAGTTTGTATGTAACCACCTAATCAATTAAAATTTAGGCAGACTATAGTATAGGCTCTAAGGGTCTAATAACATATCCTATATCCCTATAGTCATGGCTCTGATACCAATCTGTCACACCCCGACCCGCAGCGGAAAAGGTGATCGGGGCATGATTGGGTTATCATCAAAGCTCATGACATTTATTTTTAACGTTTCATATTCATTAATACACTTTAATGGAAAATTACAATCAATATTACATCATGTCCTAAATATCAATCTAGGCTTCATTGTTTTCTTCTAAGGCATTTCCTATGTTTTCCTTGCTTCATCCTGTTCACCTGTATCATGTGTAAAAAGGGTTTTTGGATCAACAAAAAGTTGGCGAGTGAATCCTATGGAAAACATTTGAACAAGTTTATTTAATTGATTATAAAATAAAGTGCACAACCACACATGAGTAAAAATAGATGTAAACTTATTCATCAATCAATTTAATATTAAACAATACACACATGAACAATAATGGATCGTTTAGAGGCACGCGTTGCTCAACTCGTCTCTCACGAGGAACTGATGGGCCAAATGAATGAATTGCATAAACTTGACAATATGAAATACATAACTACAAACAATATAAACTCAATAATACACACATGAACAATAATGGATTTGTTTTGAGGCACGCGTTGCTCAACTCGCTCCCACGAGGAACTGATGGGCTTAATGAATGACTTTCATATAAGTTGACAAAATGAAATACATAACCACAACAATATAAACAATCTAAGTTTAGATCACAATATGGTATGGCACAAGTTTAAATAAACGACTTAATTATTTTGTGACACATGACACACCCAAAACGTGTAATTAAAACGGGGGAGTTGTAAGATTCACTCACATTGGGTGCGTTCGGTTGATGATGTTGAATGCGCACGAAGTTGTTTTAACCACGAGTGAAATTAACCTAGATAATGGCATAATGTTTTGGTAAGTAAACGGGTTTTATTAATCCATTTTAGTAGGATTGTTGGGTGTATTTTTGTGAGTTTAAGGCTATTTTCTAACCTTAAAAATGTTATTTTTAAGTATTTTTAATTGATTTTTAAATAAAATAAAAAAATAAAAATAAAAAAAAATGTTGACTTTTTGACCTTTGACCGTTGACCGTTGACCATTGACTTTGACTGTTGACCGGTCCGCATGTGTAATTGTGTGCGCTGGGTGAGGCCCGAACCCGAGACCTCCCGTACGCGTGCACTCAGCTCTACCAACTGAGCTACGTGTCTAACCCGAAAGATTTCTGTTTTTAATTATATTTATATACTAATTAGATTAAACAGAAAATCCTTTATTTTTTAAAAACGATTTAAATCTAACGACTCGGTGCGCTCCACAGGTCTCGAACCCGGGACCTGTGGTTTAGGTTAACACACAGTCCACCGCTGGACTGTGTGTTTAACTTGTTATATAATCTGATTTTTATTATACTTATATACAATTAAATAATTTCATTTCTGCCTTATTTAAAAAGTTGGATAATTGTCCGGACCGGTGCGGTAGTCCGGATTCGAACTCGTGACGTGTGTTTAAACATTCACACAGTCCATCGCTGGACTGTGTGTCTATCTTGGTTATTATTCTTGTTTTTATTAAACTTAACATATATCAGCAGTGAATCCGGTTCGGTAAAAAAAGAGCATTTTTATTAAGGCGAGTGTGCGTGGGACATGTATCGAACTCGAGACGTTTACGTGTTTAATGTGCACACAGTCCACCGCTGGACTGTGTGTCTAACCCGAGTTATAACTTGATTTTAATTATACATATACACAACTGAAACTTCGTCTTCTTCGTTGAATTTAACCAGAATCGGAAGTCCGACTGGTTCGATGTTTTAATCATGTTCTTTAGTGTTTTGAGGTTAATTACAGGTGAGATATATAAAAAGAATGAAAGATTTAAGCGTAAGGTATACCGACTGGACTCCTCTGTTTCTCCGGCGAAACTCCGGTGACAGCAGAAACTTCCGGCGACGTGTGTCCTGCGGCAGAGAGTCTTCAACAAGCTTGAAATGGATGTGGGTGACTTGGGTATAAGCTCTGGGGGTTCAGTAAGGCTCAGAAGTGAAGGGTTCGGTTTTCCGGCGATGTGCAGAACTTTTCCGACGAGTGGAATTACGTCGGGTAAAGGTGTTGTTTTGAGCGAAAAAGCTTGCAGAGGTTCGAGGAGGTATTTATAGGGCAGGTCATCGATGAATTTGGTCCGATTTCCGACTTGATTCGTCGGTTAGAAACTCTCCGGCGGTTATAACTTGTGTCGCGGACTCAGGCGTCGGTTATAACCGATGTAGTGTTTAAGGTTTACGTTATAACTGAAGTAACCGTCCAATCTCGCGAGATCGCCGGGATTTCCGACGACTGCATTTGGGCGCGCCGATTTTGAATTCGAGAATCATGATATGAATTAATTGATTCTAATAATTAACAAGAAATACAAGTGGCGCAGTGGTTGGAGAGTTGAGTGTTAAGTTGTTGTTGACCCGGCTGACTGACCTGGGTTCGAAACCCGGCAGTGCCATTTTATTTTTATTTCATTATTTTTAACCGTTTTTCAAAAACAAATTATATATTCCAATATACTTATTAATTATGTACCGTTTAAAATTATTTTGTGCATTAAATTCGCAACGAAATTTTTAACTGATTGTTCGGTTAATAAACGGAGCGGGTTTGGTAAAATCCGTTTTTTGACGGATGTTACAGGAACCACTCCACATTACAACTTAATATTTTTAGGGTTAGAAATATATGGATATATTTGTTACTTAGGTTTTAATTATTGTCATGTAGTGGGTTTGATAGCGGGTAATTTTAATACATGGAAAAAATGTGAGTAATTTATAGGATAGCTTAATAAAAGTTACATATGTATTATATATAAAAAATAAATAAAAATGTATAATTTGTATTAGAATTTCAAATCGAATTTGAAATTATAAATTCGTATTTGATTTACTTGACTCGAATTGAATCGAATTCGAATTTTTTTAATTGAAACGAATTCTTGCTAATCGAATCGAATAAAAATGAATTTCGAATTTTGCGAATTTGAAACTGATTCTTAACACCCCTGATATTACTTTCCCAAGTTTATTTGAGTTCTCAAACTGTCAAGCCGAGTTCGAGTCGAGCCTTTGCTCATTAACAACCAAAAACAAGCTTAAGCCGAGCTTTAGCTTGTTTGAATCTGTGCCATAAATACTTAGTTCGAGCTTTCAAGCCGACCTCGAGTTTTAAATTTTAGTAGCGAGCTGAACTCAAGCCCAAATTTCAAGACTCTAATCAAGTCGAACTTAAGCTCAAGCTTAAAAAATTATAACGAAGTGAAATAAAACTTAATAGTTCATTTATACCCCTAATTCCACACCCCCTTTCTTTGTGAATCAATTAGTTGACCTTATTAAAAGAGAGGGGTTCACCTTTAAAAAAACGCCACCTCCTATTAAATAGACCCGTCTATTATTCTAGAAGCCAAGAAATCTCTACAACTATTTAATTTTACAAATGCAAACTCTAGATCGTACAAATTATTTAATTTTGCAAATTTCGAACTCTAGAATTTTTATAGTATATAAAGCATATTCTTCTGTCCTAACAATTTCAAAGTACTTCGACGGTACTTCCTTTTATTGGTCCATTACACTTATTATTTTTTTCTTTTCAATTCTTTTTTAGTTATACTCTAAAGTGAATTGTATAGTGTCGTTTTACTTTTATAGTAATTTTTTTATATAATTTGCTATAAAGTTTCAGTTTTATGATTTTTTTTATTAAAATCATTGAGTTTTTTTACATATAGTTATACCGTTTACCTTTTTTGTTATTTGAGCAACATAATATAAAATTTTGAAGAACTATTGCTACATATTTATTTTTATCTATGATTCGATAAATATTTTAATCAAATGGGTAAAATAGTTAGTTTTTTTTGTTCTGCAACGTGACGAACCAAAACAATATTGTTCGAACTATATCGATATTGGTATGGCATGCATTTTTTTTGTTTTCTCGACGTATTGAAAATAATTGTAATGGCAATATAGTATTTTTAGTACTTTATGCTATAGCAAGTGTCGGTGACCAAATTGATGCCCTGCCCAAATATTTGTTTGATAATTTTCGATCGATATAAAATACATGTCAATATTTTTTAAGTATATTTCTTTTGGCTACTATAGGAAATCCTGCCGCGAAGGAACCATATCAATATCGACGGAAATCCTTCCGCGAAGCGCGGGAAATCCCACTAGTTTTATACAATATAATCTAATTAATTTGGATTCTCTTTCAATAAAATTAAAATTAATAACCATATATATAATTTCATAAATATGTAATTTAAAATAATTAGTTGTTATAATATTTAAGTTAAATTAGGTGATACTATTTAACAAAGCTTACTATTGTAGTTTGTATCATAGAGTAAAGTTCTAGTACAGATAACATTACCGTAATAAATGTACGAAAGGTATGAAAAACCAAAAAAACATGGTGGCATTTTCGTAAATATTTGGTCGTAGGGTAATTATCAAAACTACTCTACAAATGATCTTTTAGAGTAATTTTGATATTGTAGAGTAATTTTGTAAATGTTCTTGTAGAGTAACTTTGTAAAGCATCATAATTACTTTACAAATGATCTTGTATGCTAAACTTGATCTTGTAAGGTAATTTTGTGGAGTATCATAATTAATCTACAAATGATTTCGTAGAGTAATTTTTAATTGTATGTTGTTTGATAAACTTCCAGAGTAATTTTGATACACTTGTAGAGTAATTTTGATAACCATACAAGACCAAAATTACTCTACAAGAACATTTTACAAAATTACTCTATAAGATCAAAATTACTCTATAAGAACATTTTACAAAATTACTCTACAAGATCAAAATTACTCTACAAGATCATTTGTACAGTAATTTTGATAATTACCCTACGAGCAAATAGTTACGAAAATGTCACCGCGTTTTTTCAGCAAAACCTTTAGTTTGTACGTTTTGTACGTTAAAACCATTTGTATTTGATCTTTTGTCATTATGTTATATAAGAGGAAGATCCACTAAAATGTGAGTTTTGTCTAAGTGGCATAAGAAGGATTGTTTAGATGACATGTGATATTTCTTATAAATAGGATGGAAAGACATTTTGGTTCTAACAAACATTTACCTTTTGTTTTCTCAAAATCTAACACAAAAAATCCAGTACAAAAAGTCAAGCACAAAATTGCTACACATACAACACAATTTTTTGGGTTCTTTTATTTGTCATATCTTATACAACAATATGGTATTCAAGTTAAATATAAAAAATAATTAATTTTATGGTGCAATTTAAAAAAAATAATATCGTAAAAAAGTTATGAATGTTTAAAAAATGGAGAAGAATATACATATGTCGTGCATGTGAAAAGAGAGAAATAAACAAATATTTAAATAAGTTATTCTAAAAGTACCCTTACACACATCTTTTATCCATATTTCCATCTTAGTCCTTGATTTGAGAAATGAAATGTTAACATACTTTTTTATATTATTCAAACAAAATCAATATGGTTAGGGTAAAATGATAACTTATATGAGTTGCGATAACTTAGAGAACTCGGCCTTATGAAAGTTTTTTTCAAAAAGTTCTTTTTACCAAAGATCCTAAAAAAATCAACTTTTCCCCAAAAAAAATAAAAAAAAACTAGTTCTTTTTTCAATTTGGGCAGCCTTAAATGCTGTAAAAAGTGATGTCATGTTTATGTCATCCGCCCTTTGCAGCTACTATAAGGGGCCAAAAAATACCACTTCATATTCTTTTTTTATTTTTTACGACAGTTCTTTGCAACATTTTAATTTAGGGGTGTCAAAAAATAGGGACAAAACAGGAAGGCCGAGTTCTCTAAGTTCTCATAACTAGGAAAGGTTTTCCCTTGATCTTGATCCTAGATACATAGGGTTAGCGGTAAATGAAAACTTGTACGAGTTGTGAGAACTTAGAGAACTTTGTCTTACGAAAGGTTTTTTCAAAATTTTTTACCAAAAATATTAAAAAATCAACTTTTCCAAAAGAATAAAAAACTAGTTTTTTTTTTTCATTTACGGCAGCCGTAAATGCTCTAAAAAGTGATGTCATACTTATGTCATCAACTTTTTACAGCTACTGTAAGAGGATAAAAACACAACTTTGAAAAAAAAATCTACGACAGTCTTTTCTAACATTTTAATATAGGGGTGTGAAAAATGGGGGCAAAACTCACACAGAAAGACCGAGTTCTCTAAATTCTCACAACTCGTAAGAGTTTTCCCTTGATCTTAATCCTATATATATATATATATATATATATAGGGTGTGGATATTTAGGAAACTCACTTTAGTTGAGTAAACCCTACATACTTTAAGTTGTGAAACATTTTTTTTTTGAAAAAATAGGACTTGTAATATATATAATTTCAAGCATTTCAAGTAAAGAAAAAGAAAAAAAAAACATAAAGTAAATATTTATAAATTAACTAAAAATGTAATTATTTGCTGGCAAAAAAAATTGTAACACTAGCAAAATACATATTTTTTTCCAGTGAACAGCAACATTTTTTTTTTGGTTTTTATTTTTATTTTCTTAGATATTTACTCTGTGCTTTTTCATTTTCTTGGCTCGAAATTATATATGTTACATACCCTATTTTATTTTAAACAAAAACCCTATTATATTTTAAAGAAAAAGGTTTTGTAACATAGAATTTGCAGGATTTAGTCTACTAGAGTGGCTTTCCTTTTAAAACACAAAAAAGTTCTGTAACCTATATATCTTTTTCTAGTTATTTAATAAATTTGTTTGTAGTAACTACTTTTGGCGTTTTTTATATGTGACGATAAATAACTAAATTACGTAGTTAAATTATTATAAGATGTACAACCATTAATTCGAGTTTTATGTAATATAAATTGATCTCCGCTGTTTGATTCTGATAACTTTCTTTCACTGTGTAAAGTGATACAAGAGTATATTAAAATTAACAGTTTTAGTGTTGGGTTATTAACTAAATCTTGGTACATATCTAACTAGAGAATTATGATTGTTCCAGAACTTATTTGTTGCAGGTACAGACACATCGTCAAGTACAGTGGAATGGGCAATAGCCAAACTCATTCGCCACCCACAAGCACTAAAACAAGCCCAAGAAGAAATGGACGATGTAGTAGGTCGAGACCGACTTGTAAACGAATCTGACTTAAGCCAACTAACATTCCTCCAAGCCATTGTAAAGGAGACCTTTAGACTCCACCCTTCAACACCACTCTCCTTGCCAAGAAAAGCACTCTCTAGAGTTGTGAAATTGATGGTTATAACATTCCTCAGGGATCCACACTCCTTGTTAACGTCTGGGCCATTGCCCGTGACCCAAATATGTGGACAAACCCACTTGAATTCCAGCCCAAACGGTTCATGCCTGGAGGAGAAAAGTCCAATGTTGATATTCGGGGAAACGACTTTGAAGTTATACCATTTGGCGCTGGAAGAAGGATTTGTGTAGGTATCAACCTAGGATTGAGAATGGTCCAGCTTCTTACTGCAACATTGGTCCAAACCTTTGATTGGGAATTGGCTAACGGGTTAGTGCCAGAAAAGCTAAACATGGATGAAGCTTATGGGCTAACCCTTCAAAAGGTTGAGCCCTTGATGGTGCATCCAAAGCCGAGGCTAGCTCCTGATGTATATGAAAGTCGTTAAGGACGAATTTATCATTTGTGTATCAATAAATTCAAGATGTGTTTTTATGATTATAAACACTCTAGTTGGTGGATTTTATATCACATTTCGAAGTTTTCTTGTGGCTGTGTTGTTTTTTTCTACTATTCAATATTATAACAATAGTCCTAATAAGAGGGTACTAAGTTATTAGAAAAAAGGTTACCTCTCTCAAATGGTAAGGGTTCAACCATAAAAGGTGTGGATTTAAAATTAGGTCTAACAGGTATATGCGTTAGCTGGTATTAAAAAAATGTTCTTAAAATTCAGTTTTCCCACACTTTATGTGCCTCAGGCTTACCTTTTCTTTTCTATTCTCAGTATTTAACAATATTCAATAGTTTCTTACACTTTAATTGTGTATGGATTTTTTTATAGATTTATCTTGGACCCTAGTTTTTTTTCCTATACTTAATGTTTTCTATACTTTAGTTTGCCTTTTGTTACCATTAACTTAGTTTTTTCCTTGCACTTAGTGTTTTTTATATTTTAGTTTGCCTTATGTGACCATTAACTTAGTTTTTCCTTAGGTTTGCCTTATATATGTCCTTGCATAAAGACTTTTTAAGGAAGCTTATAGAGACTTTCAAAGGGGTTCGTGCTATTTTTCTGGTTTCTTTGTTCCTTGTTGTTTTATGTATTACTAATATACTTTTTTCATCATTTGTATTTTATTGGTAACTAGATTTATGCCCGCACGCGTTGCGGGGCGCTAAGCCGAATATTTTCCACTTTCATAACATATACGCTTTAGTTTCGGTTACTTCACATATTACTCATAACACGATCTCAATAAAAATTACATCGAGTAAACAAATTAAAAAAAACATAGCATAGTTTTGCTAAAAAACTAAAACGATAGCAAGACTGCAATTTTGAACTGAGAACAAATTTGTAATTTCTCAGGACAAATGAGCGAGTGACAGACATGGCACAAATAAAAACTAAATCGAGTAAACTAATTAAAAAAACACTAACATCATTTTGACAAAAAAAAAACAAAACTAATTTTTTAGCATTTTTAATTAGCGATTCGATTCGTTACGCTACATCAAATTTTTTGTTAAGTTTAGACAGCTTAAAAAAAAACAAAAGAAAAACAGAGAAAAAAAAGGCTTTATAAAAATGTTAAAGACTATATAGTAAGTTTTATATTTGAGGGTAGTACTTTATTAAATCTTGATGACTATATATATGAAGTTTTAAAGTTGATAGCAGCGTAAATTAAGTTCAGGGTTCTCGTTAGACACTTCTAACTTAAAAAAAACATAATGCCTTGGACATATATATACATACTATTTGTCACACCCCAACCATGGCGTAATTATCAGAGTGAGACAGAATAGATTGCTCATTACACATAACACTCTTTGCGACAATAGTTAATTCAAACAGATTTCATTTCATATCACAAATTGTCAACATATTACAAGGAAATTCAAATTACAACAATTAATAGTCAAGTGCTATGAGTTCAATAAGTCAAAATATCCAAATCTAGTATTTCTTGTGCGTTTTCTATGTCGTCCCTATTAGATTCATCTTAAGCATCATCATCAACCTGTAACATGTTAAAATATGGTTCAACACAAAAGCATTGGTGAGTACACAAGTTTTGTATTACACAGTATAAGAATAAAAGAGTTTTCTCAAATCCACATGACAATTGCATACAAGGTAAGCTAGCATGCAATACTAAATGTCAAACTCAAGTGTCCACAAGAATTAAATGTCCCTCGCCACAAAAGTAACGAGACTATTTAATAATAAGAATAAGCTTAACAATACCCCGACGAGCAGCGTGCTACTCCTATAGCGCTATATATATTAAGTTCGGGCTAGCTAACTTAATGACAAGAAGCATGTATGTCTCTAGCATGAACCTAAGCATAACAATACGCATGTATAATGGATTGATTGTATAAATTATGTTGTGTGTATTTGTGTATTTGGTACGTTAACATGTTACAACCAAATTGTGTAAAAAGGAATGGGTCAAGTGTACTCACGTTTTTGCAAGCTTCCATTTAGTAATTCCGTGAAGAGTTTTGAAGGATGGAACACCAAGTTATCCTACATAAGGAAAACGTAGGCGTGTAAGTATTCGGATGATAACGGACGATTAGGAGTTTAAATATACCAAAGTATGTGGAGGGGCATGGTCCCAAAAGCTCTGCGCTTGCGCAAGGAACCATACTATCATAATGACATCACAGGAATAACCTTGCACGCAATGCGCAACGGTGCGCCATTCTTGAAACCAGCAGGTTGCCTAACAAACCTTGCGCGCAACGCGCAGCGATATTGCAACCTTGATAATAGCAGGTTGCACAACGAGCCTTGCGTACTATGTGCAACGGCAAGTTAAACCTGGAAGCGCAGGCCCTTGACCCTGCGCGGATCGAACAATCTAGCCGCGAAGTCCTAAAACCCTGCACAAGGCCAAGATTAAAATGAGAGCAACTCCGACTTAATCCCTACAACTTCGCGCTGGCTAGAAAGCACTGATAAAGCCACGCGGAAGTGAGAAGCGCAAAAGAGGCGTTGACCATATACAAGGGTACAAAGTGGCAGAGCTGTGACCCAGTAATCGCTCGGTAGGTTGTGTTAGACTGTGTTGCATTATGCACAGTCATGCAGAGGGCAAACTATATGCAAGGACGTACACGTGGCACCAACCAAACTCACGCCAGCGACTGTCACACGATCTCCACTATCGGCTTATGACAGGTTCGACATCAAGGACAACTGCCATGACACGTGGCTCCACTCACCATGCGCCAAAGCGTACCTCTTGCCAAAGACCATTAATGGTCGATGCAGAGGAGACAGAATGGATATTCCTGGTCGTTGGGCACAGGCCGAAGGCCCATCAGCCCATCTCCTACACACCTTTCTTCGGCTATAAAATAAGGATCACACCACAAGGTAACACATATGTTTACGAGCTCACTCACTAATTACTTGCTACTTGCTTATTACCTTGCAATCCCAAATACTTATTCTCACGCTGGAGTGTGGTCACGGGGAAAACCCTCCCCCTTTCTCTCATGACGAGGCTAACGACGTTTTATGTTTTGCAGTGAGCTTGAAGCAAGACCGTTCCAAAAAGCAAAGAACAGATAACCTTTTATGTAGAGACGTTGAGCTGTAACTAAGATATCTCCGGATACCTCTCGGTTCAGCCAGTGTTCCTTCATTGGCGCCATCCGATTCTTTCACACTCTTGCATCTGTCTCTTTTTCATTTTTTCTAAAATTTCACTTTCAAATGGCTGACATCCCAACAAGCGTTCCACTACTCACATCTTCATGCCCCTCGACCCGACGGACAAGTGGAAGAAGGTTCTTCCGGAAACACGGTGTTCACCACGACTCAGGTCGTGTGAACGTTTCGGTAACTCCCGGAGTTCAAGTGGAAACTCCCTTTGTACCAATCACATCTATTTTTCCCTCTGGGTGAAACTCCGATGTCTTGGTACATCAAATCCCAAACGGCCCTGAATGTCGTTTATGCGCAACTCTGTGCGCAGACTAATGCACCCGTTGTGCCGGCGTAACCACCCACTACTCACATGCATGCTTTGCCTGCAACACGAGTACTCAGCTACGACTCGCTGGCTGGAGCGAGTGCTCCCTCACACCTCCGTACCAGGGAAACGGAGTATTCCCAGTCACTGCCAAAGTATGAGTCAAACACTCATAGGCGAGCGTCTATCCACTCATGGCTGGGCCCGCGTCCTCTAGAGGGGCGGGACACCCAGCGTGAAGAAGATAGAACATATGGTGAGGTGACAGCGCCAGCGTGTTTCACCGGCTACCTAAAGATCATGCTGCTTACAAGCCTACGCTATGGGTTGTATACAACCCGGAGGCAGAATTTAACTACAACCTGATCTACAGGCTGGCTGAAGCAGCCGAACACTCAAAGTTTGTGAAGGAGATCGCACTCGCTCCACTTGAACATGCGAAGGTACCTTCCAATGTTGGTAAGTTTAATGGGTTGACAGACCCAGACGACCACATACGCCTGTTCACGTGCGCATGTCTAATCGGAGGCTGGATGCTGCCTATGTGGTGTCACCTGTTTGTTCAAACTCTTACAGGCGCTGCGCGCCTATGGTTTGACAACTTACCCACGGGTAAGCTTACGTCATGGAACGATCTCAATGATAAGTTCCTGACTCACTTCAGCCAACAAAGGCGGTACGTCAGAGATTCCCCTGACGTCATGAATATTTGGCGGCGGGATGATGAAAAATCTAGAAGATTTCAACACCCGTTACAATAAAGAGGTGTTGGAATTTGGAGATGTGCACGAAGACTTGATTCGCGCACAATTCAAATACGCTGTCCGCTGCGACGAGATGATAAAAGTCTTGTCGGGAACTTCTGGCCACCCAAAAAGCTGGGAGAAACTAATGGCGGCGTCAAAGGTCTAGGCGCAGACGGAGCGCAACCTAAACTCCAACAAACCTCCTCTACCTCAATACCGTCCGCAAGACATGAGCAGGAGTTTTGCGAATAAGAATAAGAAAAGTTGGAGGGAGTCCAACCAAAACCCTTCCTACTCATCGGTCGACGCACGCGTGACCATAAATAAGATTACTACTCAAAGAGCAATCAAACAAGATAATCGCGATCGTCAGTGGACACCACTGACGAAGACTCCGGTCAAGACCCTAACCTTTTTTGCGATTATCAAAAAGATACAGGGCACAGAACCGACAACTGCATCTCCTTGCGCACGGAGATCGAAAAGGCTCTGAAGAGTGGGAAGCCATCCACTTACTTCAAAACGTGGCAAGGAGGTGCGCCAGATTACTCGCGGCGAAGAAGGCCCGAGTAATAAGAAAATGAAACATACATTTGTTCATATGATCCAGGGTGGCCCAACGTGCAAGCGCAGCCATCAGAAGAGTTGTACGCCACATTGGCGTGGACAACAGGTCATCTTCCCTATAGTTCCCAGGGGCCCACTAGAGGAACGTCCAGTCATGACAACTGGCATCTTTGGCCATTATCGCACCGACTACATGTTCATAGACCCGTGAAGCTCTATGGACATTATATATGAACAATGCTTCCAATAGTTGGACCCGAAGGATAAGGCGCGCTTGGAGCTTGTCGACTTCCCAGTGACTGGTTTTTGCAACTAAGCCGTCTTTCCGCTGGGTCAGATCGCGTTCTCGGTAACCCTTTTCGATGGGCGACACTCGGGCATGGTCTCTGTCAACTTCATGATAATGCCAGCAACATCGCGCTATGACGTGTTGCTAGGTCATCGCGCCCAAAGAGAGTTCAGCATGATCACCTCCATTCCTCACGCTGCCTACGGGTTTCCAACAGAAACCGGGGTGGCCATCACATACTCGAGGACGGAGATCATGTCCATCAAAGAGGAATCACCGGTGAAGGTACCAAAGTCATCATCCAATGGTGAGCCGGAGAAATGGGTACTCTACAATAACGGAACAAACGGTGTTGTTAGGACCCGCCATGACCCCTGCAGTCAAGGCGCGACTAAAACAACTCTTATTCCGCAATCTAGACATCTTCGCTTGGTCACCAACGGATATGACAGGGGTACCAAAAGAAATTGTAGAGCATGCGCTACACACATTCCCTTCAGTTGAGCCGGTCATTCAGAAAAAGCGCAGTTTTGGTCTTGAAAAAACTCACGCATTGAACGAGCAAGTTTCAGAGCTCCTCCAAGCCGGCATCCTCAGAGAAGTGCGCTACCAAACATGGGTAACTAATCCAGTCATGGTCCAGAAGCACAACGGCAGTTGGCGTATGTGCGTCGATTTCAAGATCTAAACAAAGCATGTCAAAAAGACTGCTACTCTTTACCCGAAATCTACAAAAAGGTGGACTCCCTCGCTTCATTCAGGTGGAAATGCTTTCTTGACCGCTACAAAGGCTACCACCAGATTCAAATGAAGAAGGAAGACGAAGAAAAAATCACATTTCGCACTGACAAAGGAATCTTTTGCTACACAAAGATGCCTTTCGGATGCCCTAACGCGGGAGCCACCTACCAATGTTTAATGGACCATGTCTTCGGAGATGACATTGGCAAAACCGTGGAAGTGTACATTGATACCTAGTCATCATGAGCATGGATGAGGAGCGGATGCTGATAAACATTCATAAAACTTTCGCATCCTTGCGCAAGGCCAACTTGAAGCTGAATCCCGGGAAGTGATCGCTTGGAATGGAAGAAGGTAAATTCTTAGGAATCATCATTACGCGCGATGGTTTCAAAGCAATCCTGAGAAGGTGGAAGCGATTCAGCGCATGCCTTCCCCCTCGATCATCAAGGAAATGAAACGGTTGGCAGGGCGACTGGCTACGCTGAACAGGTTCTTAGCCAACCACGCGATGAAATCCTTCCCATTCATCAGCACTCTAAGGAATTGTGTAAAGCAGAACAAATTTTAGTGGACTCTGGATGCGGAGAAAGCCTTCAAACGAATGATAGAGTGCTTGATTCAGTTGCCTACGCTCACGGCACTGCAAAAGAACGAGCCACTGATCCTTTACCTGTCCGCATCGGATGTTGCTTTGGGCGTAGTCTTGTTAGTAGAACGCGCAGGAGTCCAGACTCCAATCTACTACGTCAGCAAAATGCTAACTGACACGGAGACAAGATATCCAATGATGGAAAAGCTTACTCTAGCTTTAGTCCACGCATCCTGCAGGCTGCATCGGTATTTTTCAGGCCATGTGATAACAGTTCTCACGAACTATCACTTAGGCCAAGTTTTGTCCAAACCGGACATATCTGGCCGTCTGGCGAAATGGGCGATTGAGCTTGGTGGACACAATATCGTGTACAAACCACACCCATCTATCAAATGCTAGATATTAGCCGATTTTGTTACAGAAGTACCAAGTAATAAAGTGAAAGAGTGTGAAGCTATACAGAATCCAGCGCCGGTCACAGACGACCGCGCATGGATACTTCACACAGACGACGCATCCAATGATGATGGCACAAGGGCGGGTCTCTGTCTATTAAGCCCGATAACCAAGAGTTCACCTACGCCATCAATTTGGACTTCAAAAGCACGAATAATGAAGCTGAGATGAAGCGTTTCTGGCAGGCCTTCGGTTAGCCATCAAAATGGGAGCCAGGAATTTAGAAGCACACGTCGATTCCCTTTTGGTCGCAGGACAGATTAATGGCATGTACGATGCAAAGGGGGAAACGATGGCCCTGTATCTTGAACAGAGGCAATCCTTAATAACCAAATTCCAAAGTTTCGAAATAACCCAAATTAACTGAATCGAGAATAAACACACCGACGCGCTCAGTAAACTGGCTGCTACAAGCTTCAAGCACCTCACGCGAGAGGTGCGCAAGAATCCTTCCATTCTGTTGCGTCAAGTGAACATCATAGAAATGGGAAATCCTTCCTCGATATCTCCCATCATCATGTTCTTGCAGTCTGGGATCCTCCCAAAAAACAAGGCGGAAGCAAGAAAGGTCCAGAATGTGACAACCTGGAAACTTCTTATACTTTCGTGTACTATTGTTGACTAAATTCTAGTGTACGGCACTTGGGAACTTCTTGTAAACGAACTAACTCTTTGTGCGTGGCACTCTGAACATGTACGCTACATGCTAAACCGCGTTTACTCAATTTTCGGGACGAAAATTCTTTCAACATGGGGATAATGTGATATCCCGGGTTTTTCGGATAACTTACACGTGACACTTGTCGAATAATGTATATGCTAAGTATTAAACGTGCACGAGTTAAATGAATACGTGATGTGTGTTGTGTGGTTGTTTTAGTTATAGAGTAAGTAGGGTAGATATGTACACGAACTAAACCGAACCGCGACACGAACCAGCTTTGATTCATTGTGACTCTAGGAGTTAACAAAGTTTAAACTTTGAACCCAAGTCTTCGGCCAAAAGAAAACAAGGATCAAACCTAGACCTAAAGTTCTAACTACTCGGCCGAGAACAACCCAAACCGAAACCCATTGCATGCAACCCAAGTCCTTGGCCGCGAGAACAACCCAAATCAAAAACCCATTGCATGCAAAACCTAAAACTATTCGGCCACATGATCAAAACCCAAACCAAACCACCCAAGTTCCTTTGCGGCCGCGTGCAAACCCAAACCGCAACCCTTCCCTTTTAACCCTTATCCCTTTGCCTATATATACAACTCACATGCATGTATCCTTCACAATTCCAAAAACCCTAAACAGAAATTGCCGTCGGCAGCTTGTTCTCGCCCTTGTGATCGCAAACAGCTGCCTTCCCTGTTCGTTTCTTCCTCTCGGTCGCAGCAGCAGCAGCCATCTCCATCTTCACCTTCATTCAGTCGCGAGATCAGTCCTTGTTCACCTTTAGTCGATCAACAAAACAGCCCACTTTATCAACATACTCTCGGTCGCGACCTTCCTGGAACAGCAGGATACTCCTTGTCCAAGTCCCGGCTTGTCTACCTAGTTATTCAAGGTTAGGGTTATCTTTGATTACGAGATCATGTTCGGATATATATATGCTTGAATGATTAATTGATTAGTTTGCTTCGGATTTTATATGTTGAATGTAATCGGCTGTTTTGATTGTTGTTCATGTGCATGATTGTTTCCGGAAATCATAAGTTGCAAGTATGTTTTGTTTATAAAAACTAGAAGTAAGAACTAGGGTTTGCATGGATAAGTTATTAGTAGTGGTCTATGATTAAAAATCGGTTCTTGATCGCCTAGGTTAATCGCACGAACGGGTTATACAAGTTTATGATAAAGTTATGCTGAAAACAGTCTGCTGAATAATAGTTACAGCCGACTTCATCTGGCTGTAACTCGGTCGTTAGTTGTCAAAAGACGGATTTTCTGATGTCTAGAACGTAGAGGTTTGAATAAGGAATCTAATGGCGCTGGATTCATAATTTTCTGAAGTCGTTTGATATTTTTAAAGGGCCAAATAAGTTCAGTAACTAAAGCTGTGAAAAATTCTGAAATTTTGTTGGTTGTTTATCAAGTTGGATTTTAAAATCAGTAGGGAGTCGAGTCATGAATTTTGTACAGCAACTAGGTATGGAAATTTCCGGGCAACTCCAACTGGAATTTTGTTAATTGGACGATCAGTGATTTTTAAATAAATTCTTCCGTGGACTGCAGTCAGAAAGTGATAAATCTGACTGCAGCCTAGCATATTAATATTTATGGTTAATTGGTAAAGATTTAGAACTTGGAAAATTTATATAAGTTTCTATGGTATAGATGTCACCTACAGTAAAAATATTGGAATTTTTGGATTGTTGGAACTATTTTATAAAAATCCTAGAAAACAGCTGAATAATGAGTGTTAAGCAGAAAATTGATAACTTGTGATTGTATGCACCAAAGTGTTGCATGGATTGGAATATGTTCATGATAAGTTGTTTGATTACTATGATCACATGAGGATACTTGCATGCATGTTTGAGTGTTAGATATGTTGTTTGTGTGTATCACTTTGTGCGTAAATTACGTGTAGAAATTGTATTGGTGTGTTCACACACTGACTTGGAATTAATTGGTTTGTTAGGACGCAACTAGCGGTCCCATCTCTTATAACTTCTATTGCTACACTAACTGAGCAACAAAAGGTGAGTTCACGGCCCCTAACTTTATCCGGTTTTTAAACAACAGGGGGAGAAACATGTATACACTCTCAAACTCAAACTCTTTACGTTATACGAATTTAATGTCACATAACTACTCGGTAACTAAGTTAATGTTAATGTAATGTTATGGTCACTAAGCAGCTTTATCACTTAAGTCCTCGTCAATCTCTCGGATCGTTAGTATTGGGTTTAATAGCGGGGGAGTTATAAGTAGTACTACTGGGCCCGACAAGCCCCATCCGAGCTAGTCGCGCTAGCCGACCGGGTATGGTCAACGGGTGAATAATTCGGCCTAACCTCGCCATGGTCATGTGATAGGCCTGGCAAAACGGAGGCACAACAGTCAGCTTCGATCGCGAACTCTTACGTGACATAACTTTAGGCTAGCTACCTATATATATTAACATTGAACTTAATTACGAATCAACTGTATTATCCCGGGTTGGGGATAATGGAAACAACAACTTAATATTCCTGGTATGGAATATTGGAAACAACAACTTAATATTCCTGGTATGGAATATTGGAAACAACAACTTAATATTCCGGGTTTGGAATATTGGAAGCAACAAATTATTATTCCGGGTTGGAATAATGGAACCAATACGTTATCCCGGGTTAGGGATAACGGAGAAAACAAACTATAACCGAACAAACGAATTTATGAAAACCTGTGAACTCACTCATCTTTAACGTTGACACTTGTTTCTTTACATGTTTCTCAGGACGCTAGGAGCTCTAGGTGCACGCACATGCATTGAACAAGACATCTTTTATCGAGTCTTATTTCTTAATATTGTTTTGGGATTTTTCATTTGTTTTGGCGTTTGTGTTGGCGCCCGCTTCACTACTTATTTATGCTTCCGCTCAAACTTTAAAAACTGATGCTTCTGCTAAATATTGGTCATATAAAATCTACAACAAGTGATTTTGGAAAACGTATTATCAAATCATATAGAGTCGTTCGACGTACTAGTGTTTCAGATTCTGGTTTGTTCACACGCCTCGGGGTAAAACTCCGCAAGTGGAAATTGAGGTGTGACACAGAACAAGGCACTAAACTACGAAATGACAGACGGTATCCTTTACCGGAACTCATACCTTGGACCACTCCTCCGCTACGTTGACCCGCAAGACGCGCAATACTTAATCCACGAAATACTCGAAGGGTTATGTGGAATTCACGTCGGTCCACGCATGGTCGTCGCAAAAATTATGAACCCCAGCTACTATTGGCCCGACATGCACTTAGATGCAGTCGAAACGCTGCAGAAATGTGCATCATGCCAGCGACATAGGCCGAAGACGTTGGGCCCCAAGAATCCTTTGATTCCAGTAAAAACAACATGGCCCTTGCAACAATGGGCAGTCGATATGGTGGGACCTTTCCCTGATGCCACAGGCACTGTAAAGTTTATAATCGTAGCCGTCGATTACTTTACCAAGTGGGTAGAAGCAAAGCCCCTTGCATCCACCACAACAAGGGTAGTTCGCAAATTCATTTAGGAGCAAATCATTTGCCGTTTTGGGTTACCCATGCGCATTATCAGTGATAACGACCCCAGTTTTGCTTCTAAAGAACTACAATGGTGGATGGAGGAAATGCATATCGAATATGTGTTCACTTCGGTCGCGCATCCCCAAGGGAACGGCCAAGTGGAAAGCATAAACAAGAGTATCGTCGAAGGGATCAAGACGAGATTGGGGACGGTGCGAAGAGGTTGGGTAGATGAGTTACCAAGTATCCTTTGGGCTCATCGAACCATGCCAAAAACCAGCACCAGCGAGACACCATTCAGCCTGGTGTATGGGACAGAGGCAGTGATCCCCGCAGAAATAGGCCTCCCATCACCGCGCATGGTTGCTATGTAAAGCCAAAATAATGACGAAGAGGCAAACTCACTTGGACCTCTTAGAAGAAAGGCGTGAAAACGCCGCAATCAACGAAGCAAAGTGCAAGTCCAAGCTTGAGAAGTACTATAATGCGCGAGTCCACATATGCACCTTCCTACCTGGTGATTTCGTTCTAAGAGACAACAAAGCGTCCAAAGCTGGAAGTCTTGGAAAAATTACGCCTAAGTGGGAAGGCCCGTACATAATCCATGAAGTCCTAGGAAAGGGTGCGTACACCCTCAAACGTTTGGACGGCACAAACATTCCTAGGACCTAGAATGCGCAATAGCTAAGGCGGTTGCTACATGTAATCTATACATCTTCAAATGGCAAGGCCTCAAGACTCATCAATATCTGCGCAGCAAACTAGCAAAACCTATGATCTTATTTCGTCTATCCTGTACATGGCTTTTACGCCTTATTGTTAATAAAGACAATGGATACATGGTTCTCATTATTTAGATATTTCGTTACAAATGCACGAAACCACTTTGGGTATACGCGAAAACACCATGGTACAACATGACTCATGAACAAAATTCACTACCTACTATATGCGCATGGGATGTGACGTTCATACACGAGTTCATTACTAGTTTTATTCTTTACGCCTACACAAAGTCGTTATGTTCACACAAATATTGTAACTTCAAAGCAAATATTCATTCATGTCATGATAAGTACAAGCAAGCGCAGTGCGCAATTACATTAAGAATCATATTAACACATTCTACCCTATCCTTCACTCTCTTCAACTTCTGCCACGTCTAGGAATATATTTTTCAAGCAATCCACGTAATCGTCTTGCTGGAGCGCCTCGCTCACCAAATCCATCACCAGCAGTTGAAGACGATCGTACTCTCGCTTTGCTTGGGAGAAGGCAGCTTCAGGATCTGTCACACCCGTTCATAGGCGGAACCGCACGGTGTGATCTGATTGATTATCATTGCATACAACATAAGTCAACATACTAAATAAATAAAAACAAGCCCCAAATGCCATTACCGATATTGTTTCAAAACATAACATAAGTTGAGTATATTGTTCACAAACCATGAAATGGAATTAAGTTGTCAAAAGGTTACATATCCAAAATTCAAGTTTTAAAATGATAAGGCTTTGACCCTTATATCACCGCAAGTAGGCGGTATATAATGGGCAAACCCTTCAAAAGTTTGCATGGAGACTTGATACTTGTTTTCCTTGACCGAAATTCCCTGCATTGGTCCACTAATTACCTGAAATACATGTTAAGTTGAAAATCAACAAAAGTTGGCGAGTTCATGTGTTTTAAGTGTATGAGATGGATCCATAAAATATATGAAGTATTTGTATCAAAACCCGGTATGTAAAGCGTCAATGAAATCGTTATCATTGATGTTTTGCAAGGACATTAATATGTGTGACGACATAGGAAGCATCCAAACCTAGACGATTTTCATAGATTAACCTCGACTGGGATAACAAATGCACTCTTCCGTGTGGGTCCATGACCAAGAGTGGGGCTCGCCAACTCCCGCTAGAGCTAACCTTTGTACCGTGGTCTTAAACAAGATTAATGGTGCTTATGTCCACCCTATTCGCACATGATCTAGTTATTTCATTCCCTAGCTTATCATACCATAGACATGTATTTCCCCCCATAGTTGTAAAATAGTAAAACATGATAAGATGAAAAGGGGGAGATGAACTCACTGGATTGCTTTTTGTGTTCTCTGTTTAACTCAAGTACTTTCCCTTGGTTTGTATCAAAACCTACAAACGCGTTAGGTTTTGTTAGACACTTCGGTCTTTATAACGATTCATGTTCATGTTTTTTTTCTTAAGTATTTATTAAGACTTGTTTAGTGTTTTGTTCCGCTTAGATGTATTTTCAATGTATGATGCCCACTGAGATGTGTTTTCGGTGTATGACGTCAGTTGAGGTGTATTTCAGTGTATTATGTCATCTGAAATGTATTTTCGGTGCATGATGTCAATATATATATTTCGTCAAATATATATATATATATATATATATACATATATATATATATATATATATACATATATATATATATCCTTGCATCTCAAGTGTTGCATGCACGGGCCTAGCCCTCTTGTCTTCGTGCCTCGCACGAGTAAGACTTATATGTTTCATGACTTCTCATAGTCGGGTTCCACCCGTTTGTCTCGACGATGCCATCGTCGGATATGTTCCATATATAACTCTATTTAATTGTATAAAATTCCAAGTTCGATGTATTAGTTAAAATATCACATTTTAACTTGTATGATTTGTATGCACTACTTTAAATATCATTTATGATTGCGATGGGTTTGTTAAAGTACTTTATTTTTAACATGTCTTGATATATAATTATTCGTGTGCATGTGTTTATGGTATGCATGACCAAGTGTAATAATTGTTAACTATTATACATCTTTATCTTCCCAAGTATAGGTATACTTGTATATTCTTAAAATATATAATTTTAATATATGTCCAAAATAATATATGTATATTATGCTTGGTAAGTGTATGTATCTTAAAAATAATATATTTTTAAGATGTTTATGATATATATATATATAATATATATATATATATATATATATATATATATATATATATATATATATATATATATATATATATATAATTTTTAGACACTTCAAAAATAATATATTTCTAGGATTGACAAAATATGGTATATTTTATACACTTGTAAAAATACATATTTGGTCACTTGTTTGGTTTTTGAAAGTAATATTTACCAAGATTCGATATGTTATATATTTTTAGCCCGAAATCCTTATATAGTCCAACCGTTCGATATGTCCATATTTGTCTCCAAGTATCAATATGTATATATTCTTGTAAGTCTTTGGTTGCCAAATTTCATTGTATTTGTTTGTGTATATTATTTCAAGTCCCTAATTTTATACATAACTAATGCAAATAATATACACACAGCACATGATCCTTATGATCACTAAATATATATTTTCCAAAATATATATTTATCTCCATCTTTATTTTTAGAAATACCATAACTTCTTTGATTTATATTTTGTACAAAAATATGGGGATTTTTATATTTACTACTTTTAAACCAGTTTGCTTGTAAGGACTTTGTAAAAATATATATTTCTAAATGTTTAAATTTTATACAAATTTTCCCATAGTCTCCCCTAGATTTAGGAGGTTTCTCATGTTTTAAAACATGCGTTTAAGCTTTCAAAACTCATCAATTTGTTCACAACAATTTCCACAAGTATAATATATGCATATAGATGCATTTCTCATGTTATGATGAACTTGAAAGTTTACTGAAATATGTAGTAGTTTAACCTTGTGTTTAGCATGTTCATCCATCTTTAGAAATGGGTTTTGTTTCTAATATTTACTAGCTTTGTTGAAAAACCATTTTAACAATTCACACATTATTTTAAGAACATCACAAATCATTTTAACCACTTTATATAGTTCATTCATCATGTAAAACAAGTTCATCAACACTTTTATCATTTTTAACAACTTGTTCATACAACATCTTAAGAACATTGCCAATCATTTTAACCACTTTAAATAGTCCATTTATCATGTATAGCAAGTTCATCAACACTTTGATCATGGATCTTGTAAGATCCATGTGATACTTATTAGATCTATACTTCTAGCAAGTATACATATGATGGATATCATCCATAGCACAAAATAAACAACTACGTCTTCATTACAACTTCATGATATGTTATTTTCTTTAGGTTAAGTTACTAGTTCATGTCTTCATCTTTTAAAGGTGAAGGTTTTTAGATGGTTTAACTTATACATTAACAATATAGTAGTAACAAGATATCAAATGAAAGATTAGGAGGCTCACTACTAGCTCTTATGGCTAGGGAAGTGGCAAGATGAACAAGATGATGAAGATGTAGCAAAGATGGTGGATAATAGCTCCCTAGAGTGGTCCTTCAACTTCCAAGACTTGATCCTTCCTTAGTTAGGCTTGAAACACCTTTGAGTATACTTGGATTACCTTGAAAGTGGCTTGAAAATGGAGGTGATTGGAGGTGTGTTGTGGCCGTAGGTATGAGCAAGGAAGGAGAAGAAGATGGAGTGTAATCTTGGTTGGTGAAAGATGTTGATTATGTTGGGATAAGGTGGGATTTATAACAACATACCACTTCTTCTTCCACTAAACAACTTCTTTGTCCATCAACCACTCACCCAACATCTTTAGACAACATGTGGGCTTGGGGGACCCACATGTTAACCGTCATATAGAGAGGGGGGTCTAGTTAGGTTTTAATTCTAGTTAATTAGTTATGTTAAGAGCTAGGGGTTTAGTTAGGGGTTTTATGTGCATTAGGGTTTTATGATATATTTTGTGATATCTAATGCCATATACTAACTTAATATAGCTAAACAATATTAACTAGTTTATATTTTATGTCTAGTTCGTGTTCAGTTGCTTAACGGGTGCTAGATTCGTTAATAGGTCCTTAAACAGAGGTTTAAGCAACTTGTAGGGATTTTAGGGATTTTTAAGCAAAACAATGTGTTTAATTATTCAAACTAGTTGTATGATATTAAAATATTGCTAACTAGTTCACAGGACGTGTTAGGTTGTGTCCAGGTGTTCGTTTCGTTGTTGGTTCGTTAAAACGTTAACTTTCAAGACTTGTGTGATATGATACGTTTTTGTGCCAAATTGATACTTTCAATATCTTTTAAGTAGTGTATGATGTTTAACATTGTTTTTGAATAATACACAAGCTAGTGAATGCTGTATTTTTGCTGAATTATGCTGAATTGTCGTCTAGTGTGTATTTCGGGCAGTTTTCAGTGCATGTATTGTTTCCAGAAAGTGTTATCATGAATCTTGCTTTCCCACATGGGATTTAATATACATTTATGTTGGACTCCCATCTAAGTCCTAAATCTACTATTTAGCTGCGTACTGAAGCTCTGTTGTCACAGCTAGTCTACTAGTTGTTCTGATGCACTGTTATAAACTGTTTTTGAATTGTAGCCACTAAAACGAAGAATATGCATCATGTAATGTACTCAGTGAGATCTAGGTGTATGCCATGCAATTCATGTAGTTTAGATGTTCAAAACACGTAATAATATATAATTCACTATATAAATGTACGGAAATTACCCGAAAGTGACAGTTGTCACATACTCCCCTTGTTAAAAAGAATTTCGTCCCGAAATTCAAGCTGAGTCATCCATTGCAGGGGTCTTCTCAAACAGGTGTGGGTATTTGGCTTTGATTTGATCTTCACGTTCCCAAGTGTACTCGGGTCCGTGTCTTGAGTTCCAACGAACTTTGACTAACTTGATACGACTCCTCCTAGTTTTCTGGACTTTCCAGTCCATAACCTTAATGGGTTCTTTAGTAAATTGGAGCTTGTCGTCGATATGGATCTCATCTGCAGGGATGATAACTGTTTCTTGTGTTGGGCTCTTCTTGAGATTTGACACATGGAATGTGTCATGTACACTACTAAGTTCATCCGGTAATTTCAACTTGTAGGCAACGATACCAACCTTTGCCAAAATTTCAAATGGTCCGATGTACCACGGGGTAAGCTTCCCGCGCTTACCAAATCTGGCTATGCCCTTCCAAGGTGAGACTTTCAACAAAACCTTGTATCCGACCTCGAAGGATAATGGTTTTCTTCCCTTGTCCGCGCAGCTCTTTTGTCGATCACGAGCCGCCTTGATACGGTCTTGGATTTGGAAAATCTTGTCGGTAGTCTCTTGGACCAGTTTAGGACCAATTAATTGTTTGTCGCCAACTTCTGCCTAAAATCGTAGAGAACGACACTGTCGACAATAAAGAGCTTCGAACGGTGCGGCTTGTATGCTTGTGTGGTAACTGTTGTTATAGGAGAACTCCACCAAGGGTAGATGAGTATCCTATTTGCCACCTAGATCCATTACACATGCACGAAGCATGTCCTCAAGTTTTTGGATGGTCCATTCACTCTGGCCGTCGGTTTGTGGATGGAAGGTCGTGCGTAGATCTAGTATAGATCCAAAGGCCTTTTGAAAAGATTGCCAAATTCTTGACACAAAACGATCGTCTCGGTCTGAGATGATAGATATAGGTACTCCATGACGAGCCACTATTTCTCTAAGATAAAGTTTGGCTAACTTCTCTGTGCTGTCTTTTTAGCGAATTGGAAGAAAATGTGCGGATTTTGTCAATCTATCCACTATTACCCAAATCATCTTGTGACCTCTCGAGGTCCTGGGTAGCTTTGTAATAAAGTCCATGGATATTTGTTCACATTTCCACATGGGAATCTCGGGTTGTTGTAACAATCCCAAAGGTTTCTGATACCCGACCTTAACTTTTGGGTAGGTTAAACACTTTCCAACGTAAGTTGCGATGTCGCTCCTTAGGTTAGGCCACCAATAATATTCCTTCAAGTCTTGGTACATTTTATCAGATCCCGGAAGGATTGAGTACTTCGACTTGTGTGCTTCGTCCAAAATCTACTTACCAAAGGCCGCAAAAAGTGGAACCCAAATTCGACCCACAAGGTATAAGGTTCCATCTTCCTTTGGCACTAATTGTTTCTCCATGCCTCGGAGAAATTCCCCTTGAATATGTTCTTCCTTGAGTGCTTCTAGTTGCGCGTCATGAATCTGTGTAGTAAGGTTCGTTTGTCATCTCTAGTGCTCGAATCCTTAAGGTTTTAACTCTCTCCTTGCAGCTCAAGGCATCTGCTACAACATTTGCCTTGCTCGGAATGGTATCTGATCTCATAATCATAGTCGTTCAATAATTCAACCCAACATCGTTGACGCATATTTAATTCTTTCTGGTTAAATATATGTTGAAGACTTTTGTTATCCATGAATATAGTACGCTGAGTACCATATAAGTAATGTCACCATATCTTTAAAGCGAATACCACCTCACCTAACTCCAGGTCGTGCGTGGTGTAGTTCTTCTCATGCACCTTTAGTTGGCGTGATGCATATGCGATGACATTTTCCGTTGCATAAGCACACAACCTAATCCTTGATGTGAAGCATTATAGTATACCACGAAGTCATCTGTACTATCAGGGAGTGAAAGAATTGGTGCAACACATAACTTATCCTTTAGAAGTTGAAACGCTTCTTCTTGTTTTTCTCCCCAGTCGAACTTCTTGTCTTTTTGCGTGAGTGAGGTTAGTGATTGAACAACTTTGGAAAACTTCTCAATAAATCTCCATAATAACCGGCTAAACCCAAAAATTGTCGAATCTCAGTAGGTGTCTTGGGTGCTTCCGAATTCTTAATTGCTTCAATCTTCGATGGGTCTACATGAATGACTTTTTCCTTCACAACATGCCCGAGAAATTGCACTTCACAAATCCAAAACTCACATTTAGAAAACTTTGCGTAAAGTTTGTCCTTCTTTAGTAGCTCCAAAAGGGTTCTCAAATTTGCTCGTGCTCGTTCTTCGACTGTGAATATATTAATATATCATCAATAAATATTATCACGAATTTGTCGAGATACGGCTTGCACACGCGATTCATCAAATCCATAAAAACCGCTGGTGCGTTTGTTAAACAAAAAGGCATAATAAGAAACTCGTAATGACCATAACGAGTCCTAAAAGCCGTCTTTGGTATGCTTTCTTCTTGTATTTGCAACCGGTGATATCCAGACCTTAAGTCTATCTTGGAGTAGAAACTCGATCCTTGCAGTTGGTTGAATAAGTCATCAATCCTCGGTAGTGGGTATCGATTCTTGATAGTGAGTTTATTCAATTCTCGTATAATCTATACACATCCTGAACGTAACGTCCTTCTTCTTCACAAATAAAATTGGAGCTCCCCAAGGCAAAAAACTTGGTTGAATGAATCCTTTATCCAATGCCACACCCCGAATTTCCAACCAAACCTCGGTGGGCCCGAGTGGGGAATATCGTGACGTAAGTTGATATCATCATAGCCAATTAACACAGCACAGGGAAGCTTGGAGTTTAAATTACTAGTACAAACCAAATGTTCAAAGTACGAAAATAATATATAAATGATTTGTAACTAAAGATCCTAGGTGGATTGTAAAATATACAAAAGATGAACATCAGACTTAGGAAGATCTAAGGATTACCAAGATCCTCTTATATCAATACCAAGCAGCTTCCAGCCTATTTCGTATTGTACCTGCAACTTAGTCTTTTGAAAATACGTCAGCTTTCACTTGTAAATACAATTAACTGACTCGTTTTGAAAACATTTCAAAAATTGATTTAAGTGCACATGGCACGAAAAATCTTTTATAATTGGGAAAGTTATGCTTATAACTTTGTTAACAGATTCACATGTTTGTCAATACATATGGAGCCCAGTACAGAGACCGAGACATGATTAACTAACACACCACTTATGAACCCACGAAGAAGTTATCCCCAATTTGTGGGTAAAAATATTTTAGCATTCGCATCTGTCGGGTGTATGCCTACACCGCGTGCTTGGCCGTGGCCATTAGTAACTTAAATGAGCCGAGGATATCCAGGACACGGTCGTTAACCCCCATTGTTTAAGTTATCAAACAAAACTAATCAAAACGGAATATCCGGATTTACTAGCCACAATCCGGCATTCGATTGATCCCATTTCCGACCAAGCGGTAATAATTTACCGTAACCCAAACCCGTATAGGGAAATAAGTTAAGAGTATTAACCTGAGCTAGCACTTGATTTAAATACGAGTTTATATTAACTCAGCCATTTAATCAATTAGATAAGTGCATGATAGAATTTACTGGAAGGCTTTAGTCTAGAATAATGGCATGAGCTAACCAATTGGAATGCTAACGGTCCTATTTAAGTCATAGACTTAGACCACTAGCTTAAAGGATCAAAATGTACAATACACTAGATTAAGCGATGACCGGATAGAATGTAGTTTGAACCCAATCAAGTACTTAAGACTTGTATGTCATGGGTAAACATATAACATTCTAGAATTTGAGATTAAAATGATAAGGTTAAACCGTTTCGGTTGATTTTCATAAACTGTTACATAGACTCAATCGTACGCATATAAGCGATATCGGATAACCGGATGAGTTATGAACAAGTTCTATATGTCATTATACTTTAATAAGTTGAAATATCAGTAGGATATCAACTCATATGCCCGTTGAGGTTTAAAAACGAAACTATGCCTGATTAGGCGTTTTGATCTTTATGTGTCGTATAAAAGGAACTTGCATGTATTTGATGTTATGATCATAAACATTCTGGAAAAATACTTAATTTGTGATATATTATCAGTAAGAAGTCACACATAAGTGTGGTTTATGGTTTAGGACCAAACTATGCGCCGAAAGGGCATTTTGGTCTTTTAAAAGTATAATTTACGATATTGTAATAAAACTTAGTTTATGATCAGAATATTACATCATAATATGTTAATTTCATTAACATATCAGTAGGTAATTCATTTGCAAGCTCGTTGTTGATTAAAATCTTGTTTTATGTAAAATGGGCATTTTAGTCAAAGTTTGACATTTAATGAAACTTATGCATAAACTCAGATTATGATTATGATCATATAATATAACCTCAGAGGGTTATGCTACACTGTATTAGAATCATAATGCAACCATAATTCAGAAGTTAACTAATCTAAGTCGGGTCAGCATCGAAAGTTAAAGTAGAAGTCAAACTTCGCGACTTTCGGTTGCGAACCGACTCTAGGACTGAAATTGACGGATCGAACATGTTCCCACATGTTCTAATAATTATTACCAAATTTTTTAAGTGTCAAAAACATACTTATAACATATATAAACTTTGATTATAATTTCTATAAAATCTGACCCGTTTGACTTTTTAAAACATAAACATTGACCCGTCAATTGACCAAGTAAACGTGATCCTTAGGAGGTGCCCTTTTAAGAGATTAACACCTACCTAATTAGGATCACTTAGCCATTTTCAACTTGAAAAATGACTAGACCATAATGTTCATAACCGAAAGTCAAGGCATTTGTCGAAAATGCTTGACTTTTGGCTATTAAAAGCCTATAAAAAGAAAAGAATAGAGATGGAACACTTATAAGTGATCCAAGGAAACTTAGAACTCAAAGGGAAGCTCCTAAATGGTCAGGAACTTCCAATAGTGTAATAAGAGAGGAGATGAGTGAATGAGCAAAGAATGAGGTGAACTAGTGGGCTATTTATAGTGTAATAGAGTGTGTGAGGATGAAGCCAAGTGTTAGAGGTGTTATAGGATCTTCACAAGTGTCTAGCAAGGTGTCAAGAGCTGCAAAAGGTGTGGCAATTTGAAGCTAGGTGGCAACTTGACATAAATTGAGGTTTTGACACATTTAGTCCCTCAAAAATAGTTTTATGAATTGTCATGAATTGCCCTTGACTTTTATTCCATGATATAATGACACAACTAGTTCTTTTCGTTCAACACGAGATGTATTGAAGAAGAGTACGAATAACCGAACGTTAACGGATGTTACACTAGGTGTTTTTATGACTTATAAGTGTTTACTAACTTAAACGTGAAAGATACGAATACTTATGGTTTCATGGGTTAAATTACCCAAACTAGTAAGGTTAAATGTTCGGTGATGATGTGTGATACTCAAGAATGGTGAATCAAAAGATCTCACCTTAACCGGGAGCCGTTCGGGTCGAAAAATAACTTGGTTATGCAAGGAAAATGAATAATAAAGTCTAGGGCCTTCAGGTTATTGGTTGAAATTTAAAATGATGAAGAAGTGAAGTTCTAGATGCCCGCCATAGGCTATGGTCATCAGACCGTACCTTACAGTTAGTTTTTCAAAAAAGTAAGCCTGGACCATAGCTTATGGTCCGGGACCGTAAGCTACGGTCAGGTTTAAAAAAAATTAGGCACGTTTGAGGAGCTGAGTGGCTAACTTATTTGAGGTATTATCCGAGGGTATGTACACGTGTCGGTACATTATCGAACGTGAATTTTACGAGGTGTTACATCCTCGCCCCCTTAAAAGAAATCTCAACCTCGAGATTTTATTCAAAAAGATGGGGGTATTTTTTTCGCATAGTGGATTCAACCTCCCTGTATACTCGGGGCCCTGACGGGCATCCCATTTAACCTTTACAATAGGTATAAATTTCCTTCGAAGCTTTTTAACATGTCGATCCTCGATCGAAATTGGTTTCTCAATGAACCTCAGGTTTTTATCAATTTGCACATCTTGATGTGACATCGCTAGCGACTCATCGGCGAGACATTTCTTTAGATTAGATATGTGGAACACATCATGGATTCCACTAAGCTCCTTAGATAGCTTAAGCTTATAAGCTACAGAACCGACACATTTGATTACCTCGAATGGTCTAATATATCTCGGGCTCAACTTGCCCTTCTTTCCGAAGTGCATCATACCTTTCCAGGGTGATACCTTAATAATACTTTGTCCCATATTTGGAACTTAAGAGGTTTTCGCCTCTTGTCTACATAACTTTTCAGCCTATCACGGGCAGCTTTGAGACGATGACGGATTTGTATTATCTTATCCGTGGTCTCTAGGACAATTTCAGGTCCAGATAGTTAGGCTTCCCCAACTACAGCCCAACAAACATGCGTACTACTTTTCTTCCGTACAATGCTTCAAAAGGAGCAGCCTTGATGCTTGTATGATAACTATTATTATACGAGAACTCTATTAGGGGTAAGTGGACATCCCAACTTCCACCTAAATCAATCACACATGCTCTAAGCATGTCTTCCATAGTCTGGATAGTACGTTCACTTTGTCCATCAGTCTGTGGAAGGTAAGTCGTACTAAAGTTTAATCTTGTGCCTAATGATTGTTGGAAAATTTTCCAAAAGTGAGATGTATATCTAGTATCTCTATCAGATACAATAGATACCGGCACACCATGTAGGGACACAATCTTGTCCACATATAGCTTGGCAAACTTATCAGAATCATAAGTCTCTTTAATTGGCAAGAAATGTGCTGGACTTAGTCAGCCTGTCCACAATGACCCAAATCGTGTCATTGCCACGTTTGGTCTTAGATAACTTGGTAATCAAATCCATAGTTACTATTTCCCATTTCCAAGTGGGAATCTCAAGCTGTTATAGAAGTCCTGACGGTTACTGATGTTCGGCTTTAACTTGCGAGCATGTCATACACTTAGCACATAGGTGGCTATGGATTTCTTCAAACCCACCCACCAGTAATTCTTTTTCAAAGCTTGATACATCTTGTCACCACCCGGGTGAACTGAGTATCTTGAATTATGCGCTTCCTGGAGGATTAGATCTCTAAGTCCTCCAAAGATTGGAACCCAGATTCTGCCATTAAATCTAAGGATTCCATCTTTTCCAGGCTTTAACTGATCAACAGTTCCAAAAGTGAGATGTATGTCTAGTATCTCTATCAGATACAATAGATACCAGCACACCATGTAGGGACACAATCTTGTCCACATATAACTTGGCCAACTTATCAGAATTATAAGTCTCTTTATTTGCAAGAAATGTGCTGACTTAGTCAGCCTGTCCACAAACCCAAATCGTGTCATTGCCACGTTTGGTCTTAGGTAACTTGGTAATCAAATCTATAGTTACTATTTCCCATTTCCAAGTGGGAATCTCAAGCTGTTGTAGAAGTCCTGACGGTTACTGATGTTCGGCTTTAACTTGCGAGCATGTCAGACACTTAGCTACATAGGTGGCTATAGATTTCTTCAAACCCACCCACCAGAATTCTTTTTCAAAGCTTGATACATCTTGTCACCACCCGGGTGAACTGAGTATCTTGAATTATGCGTTTCCTGGAGGATTAGATCTCTAAGTCCTCCAAAGATTGGAACCCAGATTCTGCCATTATATCTAAGGATTCCATCTTTTCCAGGCTTTAACTGATCAACAATTCCAAAAGTGAGATGTATGTCTAGTATCTCTATCAGATACAATAGATACCAGCACACCATGTAGGGACACAATCTTGTCCACATATAGCTTGGCCAACTTATCAGAATTATAAGTCTCTTTAATTGGCAAGAAATGTGCTGACTTAGTCAGCCTGTCCACAATGACCCAAATCGTGTCATTGCCACGTTTGATCTTAGGTAACTTGGTAATCAAATCTATAGTTACTATTTCCCATTTCCAAATGGGAATCTCAAGCTTTGTAGAAGTCCTGACGGTTACTGATGTTCGGCTTTAACTTGCGAACATGTCAGACACTTAGCTACATAGGTGGCTATGGATTTCTTCAAACCCATCCACCATATTCTTTTTCAAATCTTGATACATCTTGTCACACCCGGGTGAACTGAGTATCTTGAATTATGCGCTTCCTAGAGGATTAGATCTCTAAGTCCTCCAAAGATTAGAATCCAGATTTTGCCATTAAATCTAAGGATTCCATCTTTTCCAGGCTTTAACTAATCAACAGTTCCGCCAAATCCTTCATTAGGAATATTAGCCTCTAATTGGGCTTGCTTTTGTGTATCTAATAGCTTTTCATTCAAGCTATTTCTGAGCTCAATGCTCTTGGCGTTAATCCTAATAGGCTTAACCCTTTTATTGCGACTTAAGGCGTCAGCAACGACATTTCCTTTGCTGGGATGATAGCGAATTTCGCAATCATAATCATTAAGTGACTCCATCCAGTGGTGCTGTCGCATGGTCAAATCCTTTTGATTGAACAAATGTTGGAGACTCTTATGGTTAGTGTATGTAATACACTTTATGACATATAAGTAATGTCTCCATAACTTAAGTGCAAATACAACAACACCCAATTCCAAGTCATGGGTGGTGTAATTCCTTTCGTGCACCTTTAATTGTCGTGATGCATAAGCAATTACTTTACCTTTTTGCATTAGCACACAGCCCATGCTAGTGTTCGAGGCATCACAATAAACGACAAAATCCTCAATACGCTCAGGTAGAGATAACACAGGAGCATTGCTCAACTTGTGTTTTAGAATTTCAAAAGATTCTTGTTGTTTTGGACCCTAGTAAAACTTGACATTCTTACGGGTCAAGGTAGTTAAAGGAGTGGCTATCCTCGAAAAGTTCTCAATGAACCTCCTATAATAACCGGCCAATCCTAAGAAACTACAAATCTCCGATGGAGTTTTGGGTACTTCCTAATTCATTATGGCTTCAATCTTGGCGGGATCCACTTGGATACCACGCTCACTTACAACATGTCCAAGAAACTAGACTTCCCTAAGCCAAAACTCACACTTAGAGAACTTAGCATAAAGCTTCTCTTGTCTTAGCAATTCTAGGATGCACCGAAGATGTTTCTCGTGATCAACTTGATTACGAGAATAGATAAGTATGTCGTCTTTAAAGATCAATGACAAACTTATCCAAGTATGGTTTGTAGACTCTATTCATGAGATCCATGAATGTTGCAGGTGTATTGTGAGCCCAAAAGGCATCACCAAAAAATTCATTATGACCATAACGGGTCCTGAAGGCAGGCTTGGAACATCCTCACTTCTAACCTTCAGTTTATGGTATCCTGATCTCAAATCGTCTTAGAGAAATAACTAGCCCCTTGGAGTTGATCGAACAAGTCATGATCCTGGGCAGAGGATAACGATTCTTGATTGTTATCTTGTTTAGTTTGAGGTAATCAATGCACATCCGCATTGAACCATCCTTTTTCTTAACGAAAAGGTTAGGAGCTCCCCAAGGTGAGGAACTAGGCTAAATGAAGCCTTTCTAAAAGTTCTTCTAATTGTATCCTTAATTCCTTCATTCTTCGGTGCTAACTGATACGGTGCTCTTGCAACATGTGTCGCTCCTGGTAGGATGTCAATCCTAAACTCCACTTGTCTATCTAGAGGTAGACCTGGTAATTCTTCATGGAAAACATCGGGATATTCCGAGATGACTGAAAGGTTTTCAATCTTTGGCTTTGGTTTGTTAATATTTACTTGTGCCATGTAAATGACACAACCTTTCCCTAGACACTTGGATCACTTAAGTAATGACACTTTGTCTGGCAATCCATAGTGTGAATCTCCAATAATGGTGAGCATTTCACCAGATGGGGTTTTAACTTCGATGAGTTCCTTATCACAGGCAATGCGGGCTTGGTTATGGGATAACCAATCCATGCCTAAGACTACATCGAACCCTTCCAATTTCATTGGCAAAAGAGAGATAGGAATTGAGTGATTCTTAATGGATATAAAACATCCATCAAGAATGGAAGATGATATTTCTAAGGTTCTGTCAACAAGTTCTACCATCATAAGTTGTGTCTAGGGTTATTATGGGTAAGTTTAATAGTTTCCTAAACTTATGGTCTACAAATGATTTATCTGCACCCGAATAAAAAAGAACTCTAGCATATACGTCATTAATGAGGAATGTACCTGTTATGATGTTTTTTATTAACAGCCTCTCTAACATTCATCTGAAAGGCCCGAGCATTTCCTTTCTTGGTCTCTCCAGGCTTTGCATTTTTACTCTTAGGAATCTTAGGGCAGTTAGTCTTAATATGCCCTTTCTCATTACAGGCGTAGCGGACGACATCCTTAAGATCCTTGCATTCTAGAGTCTTATGCCCCTTTTTCTTGCAGATACTATAGGGTTTAGCTTGTGGGTCAGAATTGCACTGTACCTAGTGTCTGCGGTTGCATGTTTTACATGTCGGCTTCTCGCCTGACCTATCTTGATTCCTTCTAAATCCGAATTTCCCCTTATTCATCTTTTACATCTTTGGGAGTTACCATCCTCTCTCTTCCTTTTCTCGTCATTGTCAGTCTTGACTATCTTTTATCTTACCAGATCTAAGGTGAAGAGAGAGATAGGTCAACTGCAGACCTATAAGTAGTAGGCTGAGCAGCCTTCACCATGCCCTTAATCTCAGGTGCTAACCCATTTATAAAACACGCAATGCGTTTGGGTTCAGGTGAAATCAAATAAGATACTAATCTAGATAGGGAATCAAAGTCGGTAACATAATTCCGACAATCCAGATTTTTCATTGTAAGAGTCAGAAAATCTGACTCTATCTTCTCCACCTCATGAGGTGGGCAGTATGTTTCCTTGACAAGGTCCGCAAACTTGGTCTATCCCAAGTTATACAGGTGTACTTTTCCTATTGACTAGAACATGGCCTTCCACCATATTAGGGCATCACCCTTGAAGGATTGGGATACAAACTTCACCACATCCTTATCAGCACAACCGATGATATCTACAATAGTTTTCATTTCATCAAGCCATCTCAAGGCTTCTATAGCCCCTTTTTCTCCGTTAAGGTCTTGGGCTTGTAGGAGACAAAGTATTTATAGGTACATCCATCTTTAGAAGAACGGGACCTATCATGAAACTCTAGTTTCTTTGGTTCACTCTTCGCATTCGATGAGTGAATAGAGCTCTCCTTTCAGCTGATGATGGTGGAATAGATAAAGGTTTGGAGCGAGTAGCGCTTGACTCCTTAAATTTTTCCATGGCCTTTCCAACAGCTGCATCAATGCGAGCTTGGAAATCATCATTATTGATGGCTATATTTTCAGTTTTGTCAGTACTATTATCACGGCGACTACTTTGTGCCTCATCTGAATTAGCCATCTCTGATGTTTTGGTACTAAATTTTAAATTAAACTTATATTAGCCATGGTATTAATAACCATATAGGCTGTAAAGTTTGGATATATAAATCCATTGCCTATTTGAACCAATGTGCATAGAATCACAATTGTCAGGCTTAACATTTTAAATGAATGTTCTTTCAGATATTAGTTATATTTGGCCTAGGTCTCAAAGAGACCATCAAAGGCTTTTTAAATTTGGATGTAGTCCATATACTATTAGAAAGTGGATCATAAAGTCACAACTGCCATGGTCATATTTGACATTATAATATGGCCCATAGGCAAATCAATATAATAAATCAATTAACATCTCTTAACATGTTAAGATAGGTAATCATCGTATTGATGATATTAGTCATGATCTCATTGATCATATAGACTATGAGGCTTGAGTATAACTCACCACCTTGGACAGGGAACCATAAGGTTACAACTGTCATTGTCTTACTCGACAACATAATATGGCCCGTAGGCAAAATAATATAATAGATCAATTAACATCTCCAAATAATAAAGATGTCAAGATAGATAATCATCGCATTGATGATATTAGTCATGATCTCATTGATCATATAGACTATGAGGCTTGAGCGTAGCTCACCACCTTGGACAGGGAACCATAAGGTTACAACTGTCATTGTTATAATTGACAACATAATATTGCTCATAGGCATTTCATCACTAATGGATGTTTAATTATGGCCCGTTAATGGCACCTACATCACTAATGGATGTTTAATTATGGCCCGTAGGCACTACATCACTAACTGATGTTTATTATTATCATCGCATTGATGATATTAGCCGGGATCAAATTTGATCACATAGGCTACAAGGTTAGGGCATAGTCCATTACCTAGATGGTTAGTGTGGTTTCTCAAGTCACACTGCCAGGAGTATTAACATTGCTTGTATGTTAACACAGAATTATCTTAATGGTCGATTAAAATAGTCACGATCGCATTGACCTTAACGACTTGGAGGCTTGAACATAGTCCACCACCTCTGGATAGAAGGATTAATCTTCCTTAACTATCATGATAGACGGCTATTCATCCTTAACTATCTTTTTAATTTGGCCAATTAATAGGGACTTTGCCATTTGGCTAATCAAAACCATTAAGAAGATCTTTTGGAATTATGTAGCGGATCATAAATTTCAAGTTAAAATCGAGACGGTCGCTTGAAGAGTATGTGACGATTACATATATAATATATATAATATATATAGTTTTCCAATTATTTCATTAAATAACAATAGAAAATTATAATACTTGAATTAAATTAAAATCATTGTCCTTGCTGGGACTAAAAGAAACAACATGTCCACATAGGGACTTAAGAAATAAAATACCCACGTAGGGACTAAAGAAATAACAATGTCAACGTAGAGACTAAAGAAATAACATGTCCATGTAGGGACTAAAGAAAAGTTTACAAAACTTAAAAAAATAGAAGAAACTTCATTCGTCCTTCTTTCCTTTGATAACTTGGAAAGTTTCTTGAAGAACTTATTCGTCTTCTTCTCCATCTTCTCCGCCTGTTGTTGCATATCCTTCATCCGCTCCAAGGCTTCATTAATGGTCTTAAGAGGTGGCGGAGGTTGTGGTTGAGGCACAACAGGATACTGGTACCTATAACTTGGGTATCCAGTAGGTGGATAAGCAGGTGGGAAGGGAGATGGGTAAAGTGCATTATGCATGACCGCTTGCATATAAGGGTCATGTGATAGCGCCTGATAGTTTAAGTTTACCGGCGTAGTTGGGTTTAAAAGGATTATATCCAGACGTATCCGGATATGTAGGAATAGGGTTATTAAAACCCGATGGTGGTGTTTGAACCACAGGTGGTGGTGTCGGTTCCACCACAGGTGAAGATTGGAGGGTCCACCCATTTTTGGGTCCTCATGAATGGTATGGTAGGTTTTGGGTAATGGTGGTAGCGAACCCGACCGTTGTCCCGCACCCACCGACATACGTGCTCCACGTTTCCTCCTTGGTGGCTCAGGTGGTGGCTGAGGTTGCTCCACAGGTTCCATTTGGACGTTCACCTATGTAGGAAGCGTAGGAGAGTGGTATGAAGGAGTGTTAACAAAAGTGAACTGACTCCAATATTGGTCCCATTCATTAGGACCTTGATAAGGTGATCCTGCATAAGAGTTAGAACCGCTAGAGATTTCAATGGGGTACCATGTGATCCTGACGGTGGCATCTCTGGGTCGGAGTCCTCATCCATAGGATTTGGTTGATCCAACTGATTTGATCGGCTGGAGGTGGGTTAAAATAAAAATCTGGGTTAAACTCTTATGGTAAGAGTGTGAGTGAGAATGGTGGGAATGGTGAGAGTGGTGTGAATGATGGGAGTGGTGAGAATGGTAAGAATTTTGGGAATGTGGGGGCGAGAATTTATGGATGACAGAGTGTCTCGCTGGTTGCCAAGGAGATGAATCTCCCGAATCTTGGTAGGAATTTGAGTTGTGAGGTTGTGAAGGGATGCGCCCTGATGGTTCTCCCCTCATTGGACCTTTTCCTCTTCCACTTTGTCCTCTGAATCTTGGCGGCATTTTCCTGTTAAAATCAAGTCAAAACAATAATTATAACTTAATAATGAAATGAGTAATCCTAGGTCAAAGCCTAGACTCGGAAGTCTAAGGAATGCGCTATTGTGTAAGTTTGAGATTAAACACAAAAGGCTGGTGTTTAATTCTCTCAAACGTTGGCTCTGATACCCACCTGTCACACCCCGAATTTCCAACCAAACCTCGATGGGCACGAGTGGGGAATATCGTGACGTAAGTTGATATCATCATAGTCAAGTAACACAGCACAGAGGAAGTCTCGGTGTTTAAATTACTATTACAAACCAAATGTTCAAAGTACGAAAAATAACATACAAACGATTTGTAACTAAAGAACCATAGGCGGATCGTAATATATACAAAAGATTAACATCAGACTTTAGGCAGATCTAAGGATTACCACGATCCTCTTATATCAATACCAAGCAGCTTCCAGCCTATTTCGTATTGTACCTGCAACTTAGTCTTTTGAAAATACGTCAGCTTTCGCTGGTAAATACAATTAACTGACTCGTTTTGAAAACATTTCAAAAATTGATTTAAGTGCACATGGCACAAAAATCTTTTATAACTTGGGAAAGTTATGCTTATAACCTTGTTAACAGATTCACATGTTTGTCAATACATATGGGGCCCAGTACAGAGACCGAGACATGATTAACTAACACACCACTTATGAACCCACGAAGGAGTTATCCCCAACTTGTGGGTAAAATATTTTAGCATTCGCATATATCGGTTGTATCCCTACACCGTGTGCTTTGGCCGTGGCCATTAGTAACTTAAATGAGCCGAGGATATCCAGGACACAGTCTTTAACCCCCAATGTTTAAGTTATCAAACAAAACTGATCAAAATGGAATATGTGGATTTACTAGCCACAATCCGGCATTCGATTGATCCCATTTCCGACCAAGCGGTAATAATTTACCGTAACCCAAGCCCGTATAGGGTAATAAGTTAAGAGTATTTACATGAGCTATCACTTGATTTAAATACGAGTTTATATTAACTCAGCCATTTAATCAATTAGGTAAGTGCAGATAGCATTTACTGGAAGGCTTTAGTCCAGAATAATGGCATGAGCTAACCAATTAGAATGCTAACGGTCCTATATAAGTCATAGACTTAGACCGACTAGCTTAAAGGATCAAAAAGGTACAATACGCTAGATTAAGCGATGATCGGATAGAATGTAGTTTGAACCCAATCAAATACTTAAGACTTGTATGTTATGGGTAAACAATTAACATTCTGGAATTTGAGATTAAAATGATAAAGTTAAACCCGTTTCGGTTAATTTTCAAAAACTAGTTACGTATACTCAACCGTACGCATATAAGCGATATCGGGAAACCGGATGAGTTATGAACAAGTTCTATATGTCATTATACTTTAAATAAGTTGAAATATCAGTATGATATCAACTCATATGCCCGTTGAGGTTTAAAAGCGAAACTATGCCTCATTAGGCGTTTTGACCTTTATGTGTCGTATAAAAGGAACTTGCATGTATTCTGATGTTATGATCAAAAACATTCTGGAAAAATACTTAATTTGTGATATGTTATCAGTAAGAAGTCACACATAAGTGTGGTTTATGGTTTAGGACCAAACTATGCGCCGAAAGGGCATTTTGGTCATTTAAAAGTATAATTTACAATTTTGTAATAAAACTTAGTTTATGATCAGAACATTAACATCATAATATGTTAATTACATCAACATATCAGTAGGTAATTCACTTTCAAATTCATTATTGATTAAAATCTTATTTTATATAAAAAGGGCATTTTAGTCAAAGTTTGACATTTAACGAAACTTGTGCATAAACTCAGATTATGATTATGATCAAGTCATATAACCTCAAAGGGTTATGCTACACTGTATTATGATCATAATGTAACCATAAGTCAGAAGTTAACTAATCTAAGTCGGGTCAGAATTGAAAGTCAAACTTCGGAACTTTCGGTTGCGAACCGACTCTAGGACTGAAATTGACGGATCGAACATGTTCTAATAATTATTACCAACTTGTTTAAGTGTCAAAAAAATATTTATAACATATATAAACTTTGATTATAATTCTTTATAAAATCTGACTCGTTTGAATTTTTAAAACATAAACTTTGACCCGTCAATTGACCTAGTAAACGTGATCCTTAGGAGGTGCCCTTTTAAGAGATTAACACCTACCTAATTATGATCACTTAGCCATGTTCAACTTGAAAAATGGCTAGACCATAATTTTCTTAACCGAAAGTTAAGGCATTTTTCGAAAATGCTTGACTTTGGCGATTAAAAGCCTATAAAAAGAAAAGAGTAGAGATGGAACACTTACAAGTGATCCAAGGGAAACTTAGAACTCAAATGGAAGCTCCTAAATGGTCAGGAACTTCCAATAGTGTAATAAGAGAGGAGAAGAGTGAATGAGCAAAGAATGAGGTGAAGTAGTGGGCTATTCATAGTGCAATAGAGTGTGTGAGGATGAAGCCAGGTGTTATAGGTGTTGTAAGATCTTCACATGTGTCTAGCAAGGTGTCAAGAGCTGCAAAGGTGTGGCAATTTGCAGGCTAGGTGGCAACTTGACATAAAATTGAGGTTTTGACACATTTAGTCCCTCAAAAATAGTTTTGTGAATTGTCATGAATTGTCCCTTGACTTTTATTCCATGATATAATGACACAACTAGTTCTTTTCGTTCAACACGAGATGTATTGAAGAAGAGTACGAATAACCGAACGTTAACGGATGTTACACTAGGTGTTTTTACGACTTATAAGTGTTTACTAGCTTAAACGTGAAAGATACAAATACTTATAGTTTCATGGGTTAAATTACCCAAACTAGTAAGGTTAAATGTTCGGTGATGATGTGTGATACTCAAGAATGGTGAATCAAAAGATCTCACCTTAACCGGGAGTCGTTCGGGTCGAAAAATAACTTGGTTATGCAAGGAAAATAAAATAATAAAGTCTAGGGGCCTTTAGGTTATTGGTTGAAATTTAAAAAGATGAAGAAGTGAAGTTCTAGAGGCCCGCCATAGGCTGTGGTCATCAGACGGTAGCTTACAGTTAGTTTTATAATAAAAAAAGTAAGCCTGGACCATAGCTTATGGTCTGGGACCGTAAGCTATAGTCAGGTTTAAAAAAAATTAGGCACGTTTGAGGAGCTGAGTGGCTAACTTATTTCAGGTATTATCCGAGGGCATGTACACGTGTCGGTATATTATCGAACGTGAATTTTATGAGGTGTTACATCCAACAACTCTTGAAGTTGTGTGGATAATTCCTGCATCTCCGAAGGTGCTAGACGGTATGGAGACTTGGCTGCGGTGCAGTGCCCGGTACCAAATCGATGTGAAACTCGACTTGTCCCTGTGGTAGTAATCCCGGTAAGTCCTCAGGGAAGACTTCAGGGAATTCCTTCACCAAAGGAATATCTTCAAGTTTAGGCTCCTCGACCTTCTTGTCAACCACGTGTACTAGGAAGGCTACACAACCCTTCCGCAAGCACGCTCTAGCTTTCATACAATTAATAATCCGCAAGGGTGCGTCGCGCTTCTCTCCATGGATAACAATGGTCTCCTCATTCAGTAGCAATATGCGGATAATCGTCTCATGACACACGACTTCGGCTCGATTATTGGATAGCCAATCCATTCCCACTACTATGTTGAAACTACCTAACTGAACAGGTAGGAGATCGATGTTGAACTTTTGCTAGCCCAGCTCCAAAGAACATCCTTTAATGATTTCCTTAGACTCAACTAATTTTCCGTTTGCCAATTCTATAGAATAGGGAAGATCTAACTTACTTGATTCTACGCCAAGTATATTTTTAAATTTCATGGAAAGAAATCTAAATTCGACACCGGTATCAAATAATATGGATGCGAAATGATTGTTGATAGGAAATGTACCAGTAACCACATTAGGGTCTCAGTGCACATCCCTTGCTCCGATCACAAAAGCTCTCCCACGAGCTTGATTTCCCTTCGGACAATCTTTCTTCCAATGATCCTTGTTTCCGCAACCATAACATCCAGTTTCACACCCAACTCCATTCCCGTTTCCATTACCAACACCATTTCCATTTCCTCCTCTTCCTATCATTGTCCAACATGCCTTAGTATGATGGCCAACCTTGCCACACTTATCACATTTAGAAATCTGACAAGCACCCAAATGATGATACTTGCATTTGTCGCATTTGGGATAGGGACCTTCATACTTCTTGGGAGCAGTTTTGGTCGTAGCTACAAAAGCTCTTGTTTCCCTGGGCTGATTAGCCACTCTCCTCTTGTTACCATTGTTTTTGTTGAAATGGTTGGCGTGATTGTTGTTGTTGTTGTAGTTGTTCACCTGTGTACCCTTCTTGAAGTTTGTGTACTTCCTTTGCCCATCATTTTATGACTCGACGTGAGATTCTTGTTTCTCCGTCCCTTTTAAAAAACAATTTCTTCATCCTCATTGCATCTTCAGTGAGACTAACGGCTAATGTCACCGCTTGAGTAATGGTAGCAGGGCTTGATGCGGTAACCATACTACGAATTTCAGGTACTAATCCCTAGATTTAGCGCTCAATGCGCTTGAAATCAGGTGTTACCAAATAAGGTATCACACGTGAAAGATCGTGGAACCTTTGGGTATAACCCATGATGTCAGCTCCTATCATGGATAGATTCTAGAATTCAGTCTCCAACCTCTGAAATTCAGCCCTCGAACAGTATTTGTCCCTCATCCATTCTTTCAAACTCTCCCAAGACATCCCATATGCAACAGCATCTCCCAGAGTTTGCGCTTGTAAATTCCACCATGTAAGTGCCTCATCAATAAACATACCAGTAATAAAAATAACTTGCTGGTTAGTGGAACATCTGCTCATTCGGATTGTGGAGTTTGTTTTCTCAGTCCAACGTACAAATGCCACGGCACCGCCGGTGCCATCATAGTTCAATGGCCTGCAGTCCAAGAACTGCTTGTAGGTGCATCCTGAAATGTTTATAAACAGATTATGAATGAGCAAATAATGAAACGCACGAATAGATTAAAAAGAGAATTGTTTGAGTTGTAATAACAACTAAATATTACCATTGGTATTGTTACCACCAGAGCAACCGCCTTGTCCTGGGCTTCCAGATTCGCCAGTTCCACCGTTTCCGCCCCTTCCGCCAGTCCCACCAGTTCCGCCGTTATTACTTACATTGTGGGTCGCCTCGTATTGTGCCAGCGCCTAGGATATCCTTTGCTTCAACAAGGCATTTAGTTCCGCCTTGTTTCTAGGCATCGTTTGGGTTGGTTCACGTTTCGGGTGCGAGGAGCTCTCCTTCTTGGTGGCATGATCTTTCAAGCTAATTCAATAGTAAAGATTAGACGTTTATATAAATATTCATATATATGTATATACATATACAAGTAATCAAATAAGCAAATAAGTAAATAAGCACATTGTAATTTAAATATATATAAGTGATTCGCCATATAAATAGGTCATCTCCATGCAATACACCATGCATAACAATCAAATAAAATGCATCATAACAAAGACATCAAGTTTTTATATGTAATAAGACAACTTGTTACATAATCGTTTGCAAAGGAAATAACAGTGTACTTGGGCTACATCACCCGGTCATACAAGTTTAATACATATAAAAGAAAATCTTCCTTCACATCAACAATTCTTCGGTCTTCTAGGGGTCTTCAAAACTCGATGCATGGTCTTCACAAAAACGGGTATCTAGCTCCCATGTCCAAAAGTACCTGCAAATAAAAGTCTAAGGTGCAGGAGGGGATGATGGAGGGGTAGGGGTAACTAGGCTATGGAGATGGGTGACCTCCTCCTCGAGCTCGTAGACTCAACGGAGTAGAACACCTATCTGCTGCTCGAGTACCAGAATGCCGTCAATTGATGGCATGGAGGTGGTGGTGGAGGCATGACATTCTCCTGCCTCTCCATATCGTAGACCCTCTTACGGAGGATCTGTATCTGCTGCACTAACGAGCGAACCCAATCCTCTATAGAGTACGGGGTGAAGTGACAAGGATGGTAGGGGTCAGACATAGGCATCATATGTGGTGGAGAGTATTGAGCAGGGCGAGATGGCTCATGAGAAGGGCCTGCCTCGTGGGGTGGTGATGATGATAGCTATGATGGTCCAGTAGGATGGGTGAGGTGAAAACAAAGTGTCTCATGGGTAATTGGTCGGATCCAGGCTGAATCGCTTACGGGTCTCGGAAAGTGAGGGGTGTCCTCAGAAGATGAGGTAGAGATGCGAACATACGTGTGAGTGGGGACAGGAGTGGGAGTTGGGTAGCAATGGGTAAAGTGTCAAAGCTGCTGTCAATAGCATCCGCTCGAAGCCCGGCTCAGCGGATGGCAGAAGAAGAAGCACGATCGCTTTCGTCAGATGACGAAATAGCTGCGACTGAAACCACGGGTGAGGATATCTTTAAGATAGCTATGTCAATCACCTCTCCGTCGCCAAGGTCCTCATCTACGTGGTCGACATGAAACACAGGGACCTCGTCCTCGTCATCAGACAGATCGATGACAGGGGGCCACATAGCAAGTGGGATGGCGTCAATGGGTATAATCTCAACTAGGTGCTCACCCTCGGGGTGGCCGATAATGATCTGTTCATGAAGCTGTGGGGGAAAGGCTAGGACATCATCCACAAAAGGGGCGTCGTCGTCGGCTATGAAGTCCGGATCCTCCTCCGGCTCAGACTCACTGTCAGAGGATATGTAGTGCACAATAGGTCCAACCTCGTCGTCAGAAACGATCTCCATAGGATCGTGATCGTCGTAAATGCCGCTCTTAGCTGATGACATGGTAACCTGGAAAAAGGGTTTGTACGACATATATATTAATAAATAATTGTTATTTAGTATATATGTATACACGAATGTAGGCATCACATAATGTCCATTTTATGTTATACTATTTGTTTTGGGTGGATCAACTTAAGGTTTTGTGTCTATCCTTTGTAGACTATGTCTCATAATGTCCATCCATTATTTAGTAAAATGAGTTAATGTAGTGGACCTTGTGAAACGTTTATGCAATGAAAATATTTTGTTCATGTAAAAATTGTTTTCATCAGAGGATCCTAGTTATTGTAGACTAGACTCAAGAAAGAATCCTGGTTCACTACAACGAAGCTCTAATACCAATATGTCACACCGGTTCATAGGCGGAAGCACGTAGTGTGATCTGATTGATTCTCATTACATAGAACATAAGTGAACATACTAAATGAATAAAAACAAGGCCCAAATACCATTACCGATATTGTTTCAAAACGCAACATAAGTTGAGTATATTGTTTACATACCATGAAATGAAATTAAGTTGTCAAACGGTTACATATCCAAAATGCAAGTTTTAAAATGATAAGGCTTTGACCCTTATATCACCGTAAGGAGGCGGTATATAATGGGCAAACCCTTCAAAAGTTGGCATGGAGACTTGATACTTGTTTTCCTTGACTGGAATTCCCTGCATTGGTCCACTAATTACCTGAAATACATGTTTAGTTGAAAATCAACAAAAGTTGGCGAGTTCAAGTGTTTTAACTGTATGAGATGGATCCATAAAATATCTGAAGTATTTGTATCAAAACCCGTTATGTAAAGCTTCAATGAAATCGTTATCATTATGTTTTGCAAGGACATTAATATGTGTGATGACATAGGAAGCATCCAAACCTAGACGATTTTCGTCGATTAACCTCGACTGGGACAACAAATGCACTCTTCCGTGTGGGTCCATGACCAAGAGTGGGGCTCGCCAACACCCGGTAGATCTAACCTTTGTACTATGGTCTTAAACAAGATTAATGGTGCTTACGTCCACCCTGTTCGCACATGATCTAGTTATTTCATTCCCTAGCTTATCATACCATAGACATGTATTTCCCCCCAATAGTTGTAAAATAGTAAAAAAAATTAAGATGAAAATGGGGACATGAACTCACTGGATTGCTTTCTATGTTCTCTGTTAAACTCAAGTACTTTCCCTTGGTTGTATCAGAACCTACAAACGCATTAGGTTTTGTTAGACTTCGGTCTTTATAACAATTCATGTTCATGTTTCTTGTCTTAAGGATTTATTAAGACTTGTTCAGTGTTTTGTTCCCTTACATGTATTTTCAATGTATGATTCCCACTGAGATGCGTTTTCAGTGTATGGCGTTAGCTGAGGTGTATTTCGGTGTATTATGTCAGCTAAAATGTATTTTCGGTGCATGATGTCAATATATATATTTCGTCAAAATATATATATATATATATATTATATATATATATAATATATATATATATCCTTGCATCTCAATCGTTGCATATACGGGCCTAGCCCTCTTGTCTCCGTGCCTCGCACGAGTAAGACGTATATGTTTTATGACTTCTCATAGTCGGGTTCCACCCGTTTGCCTCGACGATGCCATCGTCGGATATGTTCCATATATAATTCTTTTTAATTGTATAAAATTCCAAGTTCGGTGTATTAGTTAAAATATCATATTTTAACTTGTATGATTTGTATGTACTACTTTAAATATCATTTATGATTGCGATGAGTTTGTTAAAATAATTTATTTTTAACATGTCTTGATATATAATTATTCGTGTGCATGTGTTTATGGTATGCATGACTAAGTGTAATAATTGTTAAGTATTATACATGTGTTCTTCCCAAGTATAGGTATACTTGTTTTGTGAGTATTTGTGTATTTAACTTCGTAATCCCATGGTTATGTATAATACTTGTATAATGATATTTCACCAAGTGTTAGTGGTATATGTTAGCATGTATTTGTACGTATAGGAATACGTATATTCTTGTGTTCAATACCCACAATTTTGTATATTCTTAAAATATGTAATTTTAAGATATGTCCAAATTAATATATGTATATTATGCTTGGTAAGTGTATTTATCTTAAAAATAATATATTTTTAAGATTAGTTCTAGAAAAATATATATTTTTAGTTTCCATCAAAACAATATATTTTTAAGATGTTTATGAAATATATATTTTTAGACACTTCAAAAATAATATATTTCTAGGATTGACAAAATATGGTATATTGTATACACTTGTAAAAATATATATTTGGTTACTTGTTTGGTTTTTGAAAGTAATATATACCAAGCTTCGATACGTTATATATTTTTAGCCCGAAATCCTTCATAGTCCAATCGTCCGTATGTCCATATCTTCTCCAAGTATGAATGTGTATATATTCTTGTAAGTCTTTGGTTGCCAAATTTTATTGTATTTGTTGGTGTGTATTATTTCAAGTCCCTAATTTTATACATAACTAATGTAAATAATATACATATAGCACATGATCCTTATGATCACTAAATATATATTTTCCAAAATATATATTTATCTCCATCTTTATTTTTTTATAAAAACCATAACTTATTTGATTTATATTTTGTACAAAAATATGGGGATTTTTATATTTACTACTTTTAAACCAGTTTACTTGTAAGGACTTTGTAAAATATATTTTTCTAAGTGTTTAAATTTTATAAAAATTTTGCCATAGTCTCCCCTAGATTTAGGAGGTTTCCCATGTTTTAAACATGTGTTTAAGCTTCAAAAACTCATCAATTTGTTCACAACAATTTCCACAAGTATAATATATGCATATAGGTGCTTTTCTCACGTTATGATGAACTTGAAAGTTTACCGAATCATGTAGTATTTTAACCTTGTGTTTAGCATGTTCATCCATCTTTAGAAATGGGTTTTGTTTCTGATATTTACTGAACTTTGATGAAAAATCATTTTTAACAACTTGTTCACACATTATTTTAAGAACATCACAAATCCTTTTAACCACTTTATATAGTTCATTCATCATGTAAAACAAGTTCGTCAACACTTTTATCATTCTAACAACTTGTTCATACAACATCTTAAGACATTGCCAATCAGTTTAACCACTTTAAATAGTCCATTTATCATGTATAACAAGTTCATCAACACTTTGATCATGGATCTTGTAAGATCCATGTGTATACTTATTAGATCTATACTTCTAGCAAGTATACATATGATGGATATCACCCATAGCACAAAATAAACAACTACATCTTCATTACAACTTCATGATATGTTATTTTCTTTAGATTAAGTTATTAGTTCATGTCTTCATCTTTTAAAGGTGAAGGTTTTTAGATGGTTTAACTTATACATTAACAATATACTAGTAACAAGATATCAAATGAAAGATTAGGAGGCTCACTACTAGCTCTTATGGCTAGGGAAGTGGCAAGAAGAACAAGATGATGAAGATGTAGCAAAGATGGTGGATCATAGCTCCCTAGAGTGGTCCTTCAACTTCCAAGACTTGATCCTTCCTTAGTTAGGCTTGAAACACCTTTGAGTATACTTGGGTTACCTTGAAAGTGGCTTGAAAATGGAGGTGAATGGAGGTGTGTTGTGGCCGTAGGTATGAGAAAGGAAGGAGAAAAAGATGGAGTGTAATCTTGGTTGGTGAAAGATGTTGATTATGTTGGGATAAGGTGGGATTTATAACAACATACTACTTCTTCTTCCACTAAACAACTTCTTTGTCCATCAACCACTCACCCAACATCTTTAGACAACGTGTGGGCTTGGGGGACCCACATGTTAACTATCATTTAGAGAGGGGGAGACTAGTTAGGTTTTAATTCTAGTTAATTAGTTAAGTTAAGAGTTAGGGGTTTTATGTGCATTAGTGTTTTATGATATTTTTTGTGATATCTAATGCCATATACTAATTTAATATAGCTAAACAATATTAACTAGTTTATATTTTATGTCTAGTTGCTAGATTCGTTAACGGGTCTTTAAACGGAGGTTTAAGCAACTTGTAGGGATTTTAGGGATTTTTAAGCAAAACAATGTGTTTAATGATTCAAACTAGTTGTATGATGTTAAAATATTGCTAATTAGTTCACAGGACGTGTCTGATTGTGTCTGGGTGTTCGTTTCGTTGTCGGTTCGTTAAAACGTTAACTTTTAAGACTTGTAGATATGATATGTTTTTGTGCCAAATTGATACTTTCAATATCTTTTAAGTAGTGTAAGATGTTTAACAATGTTTCTGAATAATACACAAGCTAGTGAATGCTGTATTTTTGCTTAATTATGATGAATTGTCGTTTAGTGTGTATTTCTGGCAGTTTTCAGTGCATGTATTGTTTCCGGAAAGTGTTATCATGAATCTTTGCTTTCCCACATGGGATTTAATATACAGTTTACGTTGAACTCCCATCTAAGTCCTAAATCTGCTATTTAGCTGCGTACTGAAGCTGTGCTTTCACAGCTAGTCTACTAGTTGTTCCGATGCACTGTTTTAAACTGTTTTTGAATTGTAGCCACTAAAACGAATAATATGCATCATATAATGTACTCAGTGAGTTTTCTAGGTGTATGCCATGCAATTCATGCAGTTTGGACGTTCAAAACACGTAATTGTAATATATAATTCACTGTTTAAATGTACGGAAATTACCCGAAAGTGATAGTTGCACAGTATCGACCCCACGAGTGGAAACGCGGCTCGAATCCCACTGAACTCCAGCGCATGAGTCACATGGTGTGCACACTGGGCGTAGCCCTGCACATATCCATCATGATGCGCCATGACCATCAGCTTGGCCACGGCGCTGTCCAACTCTACCAAGTTCAAGATAGAGTTTGCGATCTGCAAAAGACAAGGAAAACAGGATGAGAATCAAAATAAAGTGATCAAAATAACAACGAAGAACTTACATTGATAACTCCATGCTGTTGCATCCACAGCATGTTGTTCGTCAGCGACTCCACCAAACTCTCCAAGATGGCGCGGGCGGCTTCAGAATTTTCTAACTTTTCTTCGCCCGCGCCCACCTTAGCCTCCGCGAGGCAGAGCTTCTCCAGATCCTCTAGGTACCTGCGCTGCAATTCGACCTTTTCAACCGAGGCAACCTGGAGATCTTTCTTCGCGCTCTCCAATTTCGCGCAAGCCTCCACCTGACCACACAATAACAAGGTTAGTTTAAAAATCTTTTGATCCTGCTAATTAAAGAAGGGCAAGTTTTTTACCTCCTTCTGCTCGCTGCGCTCACGATGCGCCCTGGCCTCCTTGGCCGCAGCAGTGGCTGCCTCTTTTTCCTTCTTTAGGTGCTCTACCTCTTCGTGCCTCTTCACAAGCTCATCTCTCAAAGATTTTTTCTCGGCATTATCCCTCTCACAGGCCCCCCTCCACAACTTGCACTGCTCCGCAAGTGTGGCAGCGGAGCCTTCCGCCTTCTTCCTCCTCCCCAACACGGACCATTCCTCGGTCCGCTGAGCTTCGAAAAATTTGGCTTTTTCTGCCTCTAGCTCTGATTTTTGCGCAGCCACTTAGGCTCGCTCCTGGACCATTTCCTTCATGGCAGCTTCAAACCTCTCATGGTCCTTATGCATGTGCGCCACTCCCTTATGATCTTATGTGTGTTGGAAGCGGAGCTAGCAGCAGATTGGAGGTACGCGCGATAGGTTTGCTCATAACTCTGCTCCGCACGCGCACGTACCTCCGTTGTGCGGAAGGCACCCTTGAACCACTCACGGCAAGCCTGCCAGTGGGTGAACTTATCTCCCTGCCTCAACTTCCACACGGGGGTGTGGATCTCAGCAGTGTGGCCACCAGAATATGACCTGTAATAATAATCACCCGGGTTTCGTCCGGGCAGATTGGGGACCATTCATCAAAGGATGCCCCCAGATCCCCCGGCTTCACCCCCAGGTGCCGGCTTTGCTGCATGAGCACCCCGAGGCACCTCTTCAACCGGTTCATCAACTATCACCTCTTCAACGGGTTCACCACCTCCTCAACTGGTTCTCCACCAACAACCCCCTCTTCAACACCTTCAACGAAAACTTTTTCTACCAACTCCTCTACCGATACTACGGTCTCCGTATCAACCTGTGTCTCCACCACCCCGGCACTAGTCTCACCACCCTCACCTGACGCTTGCGCAGTCTCAATAACGGGTGGTGGCATGGAGATCTTGATCGGCGCAACCAGAGTGGACGAGGGACAAAAGGTGTCTCAGCTGCCCCTGCAGGATGATAAAAAGTTAGACAAGTGAAGCAGGAAGGAAATAAAACGCAAGTGTTTACCTGGGAAAAGTTTGGCGGCGAGCGCATCCAGATTGTCACGCTTCCCTATAATCTTCCACCCAGCCTTTTTGGGAGGCTGTGTAGCAAAATCGCTCTTGGGAACCCTCTTCCATATGAGGGGCTCCGGGCTCGACTCCACATAAATGGGGTCATCCGGGTTGGAAACCGGAATATCCGCCATCTCTTGCGGCTCCGGCTTCGACTTCTTCAAACCTACAGGTGCGACACCCTCCAAGGAATCAGAGACTACTACATAGTAATTCCAAGTGTCTGGCACAGAACACGTACCTTTGGGCGGGTCCGCCGTGGGTTGAGCCGCCTTCTTCACTGCCAGCGCGCTTCTTTTTCTTGGAGTCTGGGCCAATGCCCAAGTTCTTCAACCCGCCTACATCATGTCACAACACAGTAAGCAATCTGAAAAGATGTAAAAACATTCAAACTGTGCAGACTTACCAGTCTCAGGCGCAGGGGCCGCCAGATCTGCGCTCCTTGGTAGCTCAAAATTTCCAAGGATTTGCGCATACCAGGTTGGCTCCTTTGGGCCTAGGGAGATATTCTCCATCCGCCCATTCTCGCGCTCGAAGGCCACCACATACAACGCCATCCCTGCAAAAGCGCGCATATTGTTAGTCTGCGCACAAGAAGATAATGAAATAATGAACTATGGGTACTTACTCTTATCCCCCTCCATGTAGATCGTTTCTCCCGGCGGTTGGCCTTCCACACAATGCTCATACTCGCCGCCACCAGGGCCCTCTCTGGGAACTAAACCACCGGGATCTCCTTCATATCCGGATACCAGAGCTCGGTATAGGATATGTCTCAACAGGAATGTCCTCCACCCCCCGGAAGTGCATCCGAAGCGGAATCACGCCGGCCTTCACATAAAAAAAACTTCTGCTTCCAGTCGTGGTAGGACTTCGGCGGTGAGTGCAAAATCTTCTTCGCCTAGATCCGATGTAGGAAGGAGTAGAAGCCAAGAAAGCAAAACTGGTAAAACACCCCATAAATCGGTTAACGGTTGGGTGAATACTCATAGATCTACACAAAAACTCAAAATGATTGATTCTCACCCTCCCCATTGGATTGAGTTGGGAGATGTGGAATCGGTAATGATCAAGAACTTAAGAAAAATTTTGTCGCCGGCAACCGGAAGTTGCTGTCGGCAAAAAAATCAAAGAATAAGGTGATATAACCGGCCGGAGCATCAGCGGCGGTATCACCCTCAGGCAGATACCAGGCATCCCAATCCTTCGAGAACCGGAACCCAGAGGCCCGCCTCTGGAAACTGACCGGAGTCCATTTCAGCGCCGGGAATGATGTGGAAGCCTCATTAACAGAAGTACTCTCTGGCCCACGAGCCGCCATCTAGAATCGCCGGAGAAAAGAAGATTTAGAGAAAGAAGAGAACAACAATTCAGAGAAATTCAGGGAAAACAAAGAAGAAGTTTTGAAAGTGTGATTTCTAACCCTAGATGGTTCACCTATTTATACCCGTCGCATTTTATGCGATGGGGAAGCGTGATGCACCCACAGACCCAACAGCCAATCTATGCATGATGCGTGGAGGGCAAGTGGTAACGACAGTCGCCACACGCGCGTGGCTGGTACTTCCTTTGCCATTCATTAATGAAAAAGAAGCTGCACTGTTGTCAGCATGCTGCAGCTGTCAAAAGTCACTTCCGCCTCACTTTTTTTCTCACCAACCCGCCTGCAACATCAGCATGACGAAGATTCAAATTTCGAAGACCTCATCATGAGCAAAGGTTTCCTCTACACAAAGGTTTTCTCCACCCCTTATTGGATTCTTGCCGTTGAAATAAGCGTCCATACATGAATCCTTATAGTCCAGCACTCCATCTACTTACCAGTATGCGCATAGGAGCACCACTGGACTGGGGGACTTGGAGGGGTATGGTCCCAAAAACTATGCGCCTGCACAAGGAACCATACCGTCATAATGAAATCACAAGAATAACCTTGCGCGCAATGCGCAACGGTGCGCCATTCTTGAAACCAGCAGGTTGCCTAGAAACCTTGCGCGCAACGCGCAATGGTACTGCAACCTAGATAATAGCAGGTTGCACAATGAGCCTTGCGCACTCTCCACAACCGCAAGTTAAAACCTAGAAGCGCAGGCCCTTGATCCTGCGCGGATCAAACAATCCTCTAGCCGCGAAGTCCTAAAACCCTTCACAAGGCCAAGACTAAAATGAGAGCAACTCATAGTCTTGAGAACAAAAGGACTTAATCCCTACAACTCCGCGCTGGCCAGAAAGCACTGATAAAGCCACGCGGAAGGGAGAAGCGCAAAGAGGTATAAGGGTACAAAGTGGCAGAGCTGTGACCCAATAACCGCTCGGCAGGTTGTGTATGACTACGTCACATGATGAACAGTATTGCAGTGGGCAGACTGTCAAGGATGCAACATGGCACCAACCAAATTCACGCCAACGATTGTCACACGATCTGTGACAACCGGTGTTTCCGGTTGTAATTAAGCCGTAATGAACAATAATATCATCATAAACAACATAATTAGACGTAAATTAACTCGACCAGGCCTTTCGAAAGCCTAGGAACATCTACTTGATTCACTTACGCGATTTGGCGATAATCGAGAACTCTAAACGCGAAATTAAACGTTAAGCGAACTGATGCCAAACAAATGCTGACAACGCCTAAAAATACGAATTTTGTACTTGTATTTATCATACAGTTATGATTATGCGATAAATTTGGATCGTTGAACGTCGCAAAGCACAACGCGGAAGTTATGCGGAAAACCAGAATGCACCGACAACGAAAGGGAAAAGCCACGGACTAAAGTAACGTCTAAATATTGATATATTACGATATATTTGGCTTCGTTTTCAGATTTTAACGCTCACGGTAGAAACCATAACGAAAAACGGATCAGAAACGACAAATATTCAGACTTACTTGATTGAACCTTTCATTAAATTGTAAACACGGTGAATTCGTTCGGTCACCACTATTATTGAATTATTTCAATGGCTATGACGCCTTGTGGCGTCGCTATAAACATGTAGGCATGGGCCAATCATTGAAAGTGGTCTTAATGAAACTATGTATTAAGACAATGATACACTAACATCGGTTGTATTTTGGTGTATCCTTGCAATTCAATAGTGTTAACTTATGGTTCGAAAAGTTAACAGATCACCTTCATGTTTCTAATTCAGTTGAGCTTGTTGATTCTAAGTCTTACCGATCCAACATCCAACGCTAGTTTCCGTTGGTAGAGATTCCTATTGTTTATGAAATTCATTTACAAATTGCGAACGTCTTGGAAATCTATTTGTCGAGATTCTCATTTGATGACCCATGTAAACTCAGTCACATTGGTGATTATGTCATTACGTTTTGTTCGCTTGGCATCGATTCTGAAATCAGATTCAGTTGAACCAGTGGGTTTATGTTGTTGTAGTAAGTCATTGTATTCATATAATCCAGACAAGTCTCGATGCGATTACATGGGCATTTACATGGGTAGTATTAGTACTTATCTACGCATGACAAAACTCTAAGGAGATAACATAGCTTAAATTTCGAGGACAAAATTTTTATAACAAAGGGGAATGTGACAACCGGCGTTTTTGATTGTAATTAAGCGCGTAATGAACAATAATATAATCATAAACAACAAATTAGACGTAAATTAACTCGATCAGGCCTTTGGAAAGCCTAGGAACGTCTACTTGATTCACGTTACACGATTTGGTGACAATCGAGAACTCTAAACGCGAAATTAAACGTTAAAGAACTGATGCCAAACAAATACTGACAACGCCTAAAAATACGAATTTTGTACTTGTTTTATCATACAGTTATGATTTTGCGATAAATTTGGATCGTTAAACGTCACAAAGCACAACGTGGAAGTTACACGGAAAACCGAAACGCACCGACAATGAAACGGAAGCCACAGACTAAAGTAACGTCTAAATATTGATATATTACGATATATTTGGCTTCGTTTTCAGATTTTAACGCTCACGTAGAAACCAGAACGAAAAACGGATCAGAAATGATAAACAGGGCAATTACGCAATGTTTAACGCAACGAACGGGTTAACACGTCAAACACCGACCCCCGATATAATATTAAGCATTTTTCAAGTTTGAATAAATAAAATTTGATAGCTGACGATGTTCGGGTTTTGAAAACGGACCATGGAAAGACGTATTGGGCTTGAACACTAACGGGCCTTGGGCCCAACCCGCTTAAAAACCCTAAGTATATAAACAAAATTAACCCTAATTCCCTCATTTGAAACTTGAAACCTTAGCCCCCATGTTCAAACCCCTGCTCTCTTCCCCATCTGCTCCGATCGCCGGAATCCGGCAAGGATCGCCGACGATCCCGGTCATCCTCTCCGACGCACACACACCCGCAAACCCCTTTCCCCTCTCGTACCACCTCACACGCACACCCACACAACCACATTCATACAGACACATAAGAGAGAGAGAGATGAGAGACGGGTAGAGAGAGATAGAGCGACGACAGCGGCGGGATTCGACGGCGGCAACAGACGCCGCGTCTAAGCAAAAACGTCGCACGCAGCGACGATGATGTTGGTGGTGGTTGATCTCGGGTTTTGGGCGGTAGGGTTAGGTCGGGGTAGATGGCGGCGGCCCGACTTTTCCGGCTTGACTGACGGCGGTTCTCCGGCTCGCCAGCGACAGCGTCGGTGGTGTTTTAGGTCTCCGGTTCAACCCAGTTCAAACCCGGTTGAGTTCAGATCTCGGTTCAGGTTTTGGGTTCAGTTCACTTGGGTCTCGGATCTCGGTTCAGTTCTGATTCGTTTCCGGTTCAGTTTCGATATTTTAGTTTTGTTTCGATTTAGGTTCACATCGGTTCAGTTTAAATATCTAAGTGTTTGTTTCAGGTTCGGTTCGGTCAGATTCGTCGGCACCGGAAATGTGCGGTTCGACTCGGTCAACACTGAGTCAACTCGGTCAAACTTGGTCAATGCTAGTCAACGCAGTCAACTGGTCAAACCCGGTCAACTGTCGGGTCAATGGGTCGACTAAGACTCGGTAAAAATTTAATTACGACGCGAGATCTATTTATATTAGTTTATATAAATAATAATATTTAATATCGCAAAACCGAGCTCAAAACCAACCCGTTAACAATTCTATATCGTCAAAAGTTTAAAAATAATAAATAGATCCACGTACAATATCCGCGTAAAAGTCATTAGTTAAAAACCGAACCGACGATTGTATAATATAAATCGGACATATAATTGGCGAAAATTATATTTGTAACATGACGAGAAATTATATATATATTGTTGCGTACATTGAAGACTTGCGTTTTGATAAATAAATCGACAACTAGTATTGTCGGGATCGTCCAAAAAACAGAGGAAACTCTGCCCAATTTTCGTCAAAAATACGTGATACGAGAAGTGTTGTATTTCAAAGACAAAACGTCCGATTAAAGCCACAGTTATAAAAATATATATTGTTATATATTTATTTTGTCGACGCTATTAAAACTTTCAACAATCGAGCCGATAACATTTCAACGAGCGCGATTACAAGATAACAAGATTCGCTAATCGACTATAAAATAAATGATATTTGTTTATGTTTAATCCAAAGTCGAAACTTGGAAACTAGATTTCAAACATCGATAATTTATTCGAACGATGATATAAAAATAAGTATATTGTTTATATTTGTTTTGAACGCCAAGATTTCCGAACGTTTTACAAGATAAGTACAATGCGCGTATTATTTCAAACGACAGATTCGTAAATCGTATAACACGAATACAATTATATATATTCGAACGTCGACGACTCGAATACTTTCGAAGGATTTTATAACAATAATATATTGTTTATATTCAACTCAAACGCCTAAACGAAGTGCGACACGATACCGCAAGACTATCGCGCGAATACGAAATGTATTATCTATACGGATATATTTTCGAGTATATATACATTATATCTTTCGAAAAACTACGAAGAGTCGTACTATTATCCATCGACGTACATGACGACTAAATATGATTTCATGAAATATAGTTATGCTTATATGTAAACATATATTTCAAGTCACTCGAAAACAGAATCGTTTCTAAGAAAACCATAGATTGGTTAACCGAGTTAAGACAATGACAATTTCATAGAATCGTATGAGTAACGATTCGGTAGAGCTCGGTGAAACGTAGTTTAGCTACGTTATTTATAGAAACTTATAAGTTATTCCGTTTTAGGAATGCCTTAGATTGCATGCTAGCAAGTCAAGTTGTGAAGACAACACTATGGAATCACATTAAGCTAGCTTTGCACAAGGACATCAAGGTGAGTTCATAACCCCCACTTTTTACCATTTTACATTTTTATAAATGTTTTGGGGGTGGAAAGACATGCAAGTTTTGCGAAAGCATAAAATGTTTTGATGAACGAAAATCATATGTTTCTAAACCATGTTACAAACAAATTTCAATGAACTCAAATGGTTTACGAAAGGTTTATGCTAAACTTATCGGTTTTCACAGCTACAAAGCTTTTCGAAATATGATGAGTTTTATGACTAGTGACGGGATTGTCATAGTCACAACTAGGGGCGAGGCCCCAATTTTATATATAACATGGGCTAGGCCCAATGATAAGAGAACATGGGCTAGGCCCAATGACAAGAAAACGTGGGCTAGGCCCAATGACAAGAAAACATGGGCTAGGCCCAATAACAGGAAAACATGGGCTAGGCCCAATAACACAGATAACAAATTTTTAACAATTGGTATGTAGCTATGGGATTAGATGATAACAGATCGATGTGCGTAAGTAGGATGATGACAATAGTAACCATTAATCACGTAGTGACCAAGGTGCAAAAGGTATAGATCTATCGAGTTTGAGACATGCTCCACTCCTGGTAAGTTAACCGGTTAGGAGTGCTTTTGTGATCCCAATGATGTCAGAGTTGTCTCGGTTTGGTTACTTACTTATGGCACATAGGTCAGTGTATTAGCTACACACTGACTGATCCTTAGATTCCATAGGCATACTAGATACTACGATTTCAATACCGGTTTATAAAGATAACAGAAAACATTTCAACACCGGTAGATAACAGAAAACATTTCAACACCGGTTTACAAAGATAACAGAAAACATTTCAATACTGGTTTATTTAGAGATACGATTGAAAACATTTTATCACCGGTTTATAAACATAACAGTTATATGCATGGATTTACAAACAACATGGAAAACATTTCAATACTGTTATACAAACATGACATTTCAAATGCTTTGGGATACTATGATCCCACAAACCGGTTTTCGAATGCAAAATGCTCAAATGTTTTATGACTTATTCGAAAACGACAACAAACAAACTATGAACTCGCCAACTTTATGTTGATTTTTCGCATGTTCTTTCTCAGGTTATGATTACAAGTATGGCACGGTTGGAATAGTGGAACCCATAGGGATTCGAGTAGTTAGCGGGCGTTCATTTACTAGAAATCTTAGCACTCATGTTTGCTTCCGCTGTGCAATGAAGATACCAGTTTAGTTCACGCCCCGCTCTGATGTGAAGGGATTGCAGGGGTGTGACACGATCTCCACTATCGGCTGATGACAGGTCCGACACCATGGACAACTGCCATGACATGTGGCTCCATTCACCATGCGCCAAAGCGCACCTCTTGCCAAAGACGATTAATGGTCAATGCAGAGGAGACAAAATGGATATTCCTGGTTGTCGGGCCCAGGCCCAAGGCCCATCAGCCCATCTCCTACACACATCTCTTCGGCTATAAAAATAAGGATCACACCACAAGGTAACACACATGTTTATGAGCTCGCTCACTAATTACTTGCTACTTGCTTATTACCTTGCAATCCCAAATACTTATTCTCACGCCAGAGTGTGGTCACGGGAAAACCCTCCCCCTTTCTCTCGTAACGAGGCTAACGATATTTCTAGTTTTGCAGTGAGCTTGAAGCAAGACCGTTTCAAAAAACAAACGAGAGATAACCTTTTATGCAGAAACGTTGAGCTGTAACTAAGATATCTCCGGATACCTCTCGGTTCAGCCAGTGTTTCTTCAGTATGTATACGAGAAAATAATAATCTAGACTTAATACTCGTCTTTGACACTATGAACCCCATTTGGGTCGATGTGTTTTCATGGGTTAAGATACCCATTAGAATCTAACGAGAAGTTAAGTACTTAGGTGATGTAACTTAGTACCATGATGGGAAATCATTCGATTATCATCAAGGGTTCGGTTAGTGTATATAAATATATGGTATAAGTAATAAGTAGATCATATTTATCATGAAAGTTCATAGAAGTCATGCATGGAGGTAGGAGGATAACCTTCCTTTAACCTCTTTTGTATTGTTCACCAATGCACAAGTTGCACAAGGACAACAAGGATGGTCATGAATAAGTTAAAAATGAAAAAGAAAGTTGCATAAAATCATCAAGTGAGGTGGTGGATTGAATGTAGGATAGCTAAGGCTTCCAAGTAATCACACACAACCAACTCAAGTCTTGTTACAAGAACAAGCTTGGAAGGATACAACACTTGTGGGTTAAAACCCTATTAAAACCGAAAGTTTCTTACACTTGTGACCTCAAATATGGTATGTTCCATGTTGGTTTTCTTGGAAAACCTATGGAAACACTCCTAGAGGTGTTCCAAGTGTTAAGAAGAAAGGAAAGAGTAAAGAAGTGAACTAGAGGTGAGTTAGAACTCACTTTGAAAGTCTTAAACTTTATGATTAGGAGCTGAGTTTAGTGAGGTTTGAGAGAGGAATTTGTGTTTGTGAGGTGCAAAGTGAGTGAAGATTGAGGTGAGTTTTATAGTTGAGGTTTGGGGTGAGTTAGGTAGGCATTTAATGCAAGAAACACAACCAACAAACACATTTTTGCCCAATCCATGAGCTGATCACAACTTTCTGCAGATCGAGCCCTCTGGTGGGCCGCGAGAGAGGAAAGTGGGACGGTCGCAGGGCGCGAGAGGCTCTGGGCCAGAAACTTTTTGATTTTTGTCATTTTTAGTCACTAAACTTGGTTAACCTTCATTTCAAGCTAAAACTTGTGTTTTGTCATGTTTTCATATATGTAAGTATATTTTGAGTATCGAGTATGTATGTATGAGTATTTGCATGTATAACAAGTATTGGTTTGTATGTAAACATGTATATAATGAGCGTATGCATGTTAGATAAGTAGGTATTAAGTATGAATTTTATTATGATTAACGTCTCGGACTGCAAGGTTGGGAAAGAAATACGAATGTGATACGAATACAAGTTTTCATAAATAGAAATACGATTACACTTTCTAATTAAGGAAAATACGAAAAAGCGAAGCGTTACACTATTGTTGCAGTAGGAAAAACAAAAAAAAACACTATTTTAGTGGGTGCCTTGTGACACCTAACAACCTCCATTTTCCACCGGTTGCTGCCATTTACTATTGAGGCTCATGTTCAATGTAAATATAGGGAATTTCTACTATTATTACTACTTAGTCTTTTTGTTGGTTTTGATTACTCTGGATTTGTGTCACTTGCTTTTCCACACATTACATGGATTAAAAACCATTTTTATGCTCAAGGGTCACAGTAAGAACATCTTTATCTCTTAGGGGTATACGGAAGATTTGTACTTGTTGCGTCCTCTCAGACCATATTAATAGCTTTTACTATAAGTAAGACTTTACTAAGTACATTTTATTGTGCTTTTCTTATATTCGGTTTTTAACAACATTTTACATCTAAATACCACATAAAATTACACTTTTTTTAACACGTAATCTTACGCTTGCAGGAATTTAAATACAGACCACTTTTATGGAGGGTACACACTATTCCATTAGACCATTAAGTCATGGGTTCTTTAAATTTAGTTATGGAATAGCAATGTAAGTTTTTTAAAATTATCTGAAAACTATAATCCATATCTATCTATTTCTAAAATATATAACATACAATTATATTATTATATTAATATAACATTAGATTATATAACATACAATTTACAACAACTTGTACAGTATCATCAAGTGATTGGCTGAGTTTGACGATGGTCCAATCAGTAGATGTCACATGGTATTCACTAGGTTTTCTTTTTTTATAATTTTTAACTGTTTGCTTCTTTCAATATAAGATTCAACATTTAATGAAACATAAAAGAGAAGTTGGTTGTCTGATGGAAGATTGCTTCTAATAAATTTAGTTGCTTAATGAGAGATTGTTTCTTATAAATTTGGCTGTAGGGGGCACAAATTTGAATCCCACTAAATACTTTCAATTTGTTCATATTTTGGTCTTTTTTTCCCCTTGCAACTATACTTTCACTGTTTTTTGTCTGCTACAACAACTAAATAATTATTTAACATACAATTTACAACAACTTGTACATATCATCAAGTGATTGGCTGAGTTTGACAGTGGTCCAATCAGTAGATGTCACATGGTATTCACTAGGTTCCTTTTTTTATAATTTTTAACTGTTTGCGTAACATAATTTACAACAACTTGTACAGTATCATCAAGTGATTGGCTGAGTTTCACGATGGTCCAATCAGTAGATGTCGCATGGTATTCACTAGGTTTCTTTTTTTATAATTTTTAATTTTTGCGTCTTTCAATATAGATTCAACATTTAATGAAACATAAAAGAGAAGTTGGTTGTCTGGTGGAAGATTGTTTCTAATAAATTTAGTTGTTTTAATGAGAAATTGTTTCTTATAAATTTGGCTGTAGGGGCACAAATTCGAATCCCACTAAATGCTTTCAATTTGTTCATATTTTGGTCTTTTTTCCCCTTGCAACTATACTTTCACTGTTTTTTGTCTACAACAACTAAATAATTATAACTCAACACATTAGTCATTAAGGTAAATTATATTAAATTCATAAATTAAGAACTATTTTATTTTTATAAGATTAAAGTTATTAATTATTAAAAAAACTAAATATAAGGATAATTAATTCACTTGGTAGCAACATTTTTTAACAAATCCATGATTAAAATAACGACATCCTTTTTCGTAGCTAAAGTTGTTGCAAACATAATTTGCGTAACCAAAAGTTATAGCAAATAAATTAGCGACGAGACTTATAACTACGAACCAAATCTATAGCAAATCTGTAGCAAAGTGGGTGTTTTCTTTGGATTTGACTGTAGCAAATACATATTTCTGTAGTAGTAGTAGTAGTGGTCGATAACTCATTCATGTATAATCTGTATGAACTAAATTTGTTGCATTGCCCCTTTAAAATGTAAGCAATTCATATGAGATCAAGAGCTTACCTTGCACTACTCTTTCTTGCATTATTCATAGCAGTTTCATGTGTGATTTTTTGCATCTTTATAAGCTTGCTATAAACACCATTTTCACCCTTTGAAAAAGCTCATCATGAGTTCCCATTTCCAACACACAGCCCTGCTGTATAACCATGCCTTCCGAATGGTGGAGGCAATCACAAGAGTTGTCCTCCTGATCATGAACCAATCCAAATGCTTTGATTGATCCGGTTTGCATTGTATAACACCAATCTTTTCACAAAACTCTTTACCCCAACATATTATCAAGAGCAATATCGATATCATAACTTCTTTTCCTAGAAGCTTGTCACTGACCCACCCACCAGCAACATGGTGATGGTTTGTGTGTGATGAGAGTGTGTTCCGGTGACGTTGGTTTGTGTTCGCCGAAGGTGGTTTGCAGGTGGTAAAGATTTGTATATGATGAAGAAAAACGTTTGTTTGCACTTTTAGCCACTGAGGGGTATTTTCGATATTTACTAAGTCAACTACCAGTCAACAGACGATAAATTGACAGAATGACTCAAAGTGCAAGAAAGTATCAACCAAAGTGAAACAGAATGCAAAAAAAATTAAAAATCTAGGGGCTTATCATGCAAAAACGTGTTCATTAAATTATTAAACTAAATAATAACACATTATTTTTTTTAAACCGCCAGAGAAAGCAAATATATTATAAACCCCATATCTGTCATTATTAGTATGAAAGCAAATATATGAAAAACCCCATACATGTCATAATTAGTATAAAACGTATCATAATCTACGTCATCATGCAAACTTTAATACACTTGTATTTGTAATTGGATGTAGTCGTAACGTTCAAAATTTCAAATTGATAATTTTTCTATCATGATTTATATGACATTGATAGATGTTATGCCTTGTAGCTATGTGTATTTAATTTATTACATGGATGTTTTATATATCCAGTGCTTATTTTTATTATTAACTTGATGGAAATATACATACACGTCACCCACCCCAGTTGGGTATGCTCAACTTACCTACTAATAATAATAATGAATATAAACGATGACGTTGATAACAGAAAATACAATTGCTAACAATTAAAAGTGGAAATACAGAATTATTAATTTTCTAAACGACATAATACTCCTTTAACCACTTTCATATATATACGTGAGGAGCTAGCCTCGGCTTTGGGTGTACCAACAAGGGTTCCGCTCTTTGAAGGGTTAGCCCATAGGCTTCATTCATGTCGAGCTTCTCCGGATGTACCCCATTAGCCAACTCCCAAACAAAGGTCTGGACCAACGTCGCAACAAGCAACTGAACCATTCTCAACCCTAAGCTAATACCCACACAAATCCTTCGTCCAGCCCCAAATGGTATTACTTCGAAATCGTTTCCTTTAACATCAACATTAGGCTTTTCACCTCCGGGTAAGAACCGTGAGGGCCGGAATTCAAGTGGGTCTGTCCACATTTTTGGGTCACGGGCAATGGCCCACACGTTAACAAGGAGCGTGGATCCCTTGGGAATGTTATACCCATCAATATCACAACTCTCGGATGCAATTCTCGGCAAGGATAGTGGTGTTGAAGGGTGGAGCCTAAAGGTTTCCTTTACAATAGCTTGGAGGAATGTTAGTTGGCCTAGGTCTGATTCGGTTACAAGTCGTTCTCGACCAACTATGTTGTCAATTTCTTCTTGGGCTTCTTTTAGCAGTTGTGGATGGCGAATGAGTTCGGCTATTGCCCATTCCACTGTACTAGACGATGTGTCAGTTCCTGCAACGAATAAGTTCTAGAACATCCATGATTCTAGTTAGATATGTAGCAATAGTTAATAAACCAATATGGAAGCTGTTAGTGTTAATAATACACTCCTGTATCACTTTATACAGTAAAAGAAGAATTGAATAATTTGAGATTAATATCTTGCATAAAACTCGAATTAACGGTTTGTACATCTTTTAATAATTTAACTACCTAATATGGTTGAAATCTGCCTTTCAAAAAATAAAATAAAAAATAAATAAACACTACGTAATATAGTTGGTTATTGTTGAATATAAAAAAAAAACCTTCAAAAGTAGTTGATATAAAAAATTTATTAAATAATTAGAAAGCTATATATAACATAATTATGCAAAACCGACAAATGTGTAATTAAGTAAACTACGATATAACTTTTGTTGCACGTTGTTGTGTTGAATAGTAATATCATAACAACTGATTATTTACGTTTCAAAAATAACAACTGATTATTTAATATTACATATTTGTTAATGTTAATTTAGATATACTATTTAGTTTTCACTTTACGAATAAACAATCCAAAGTAATTAGATAATATTGTATAAAATATGGTTGTTTACTATAAAAATGTAGAGTATAAATTTGTAAAATAAAATAGTTATACCAGAGCTATATGTATATATCAGTTCTCTATGTTCATACACCAGATGAAATTGTACATGGTAACAAAGAAACAGGGTTTCTGTATGGCATCACACTTTGCATAACGTGACACTTACCAGTCTACATGTCCCGATCACAATAAAAGCAAGTACCAAAGTCGTCATATTAACTATTAAATGAATATTAAAAAAATGTTTGATATTACTTATTGTACTTATTGATTTTAATGGTTACAAAAAACATTTATTGCATATAAAGCCTTTATAGTCTACTAATATTTTAGATTGTGATAAAGCTTTGAAACCTATAGATTTTGGATTCGATTTTCACTAAGTAGGTTTTTCATATTTATTGTATTTATTGCTGAATTGATGTATAGGCATTACGTCTAGTGAAGATGAATATGATCTGGTGATTCCGCTGGTAACACGATAATACTCCAGTGGTTCATTGTTGATCCAAATTTACCGTTTAAAAAAACATTTATTATACAATTAATTTTTAAGGTTAAATGACATAAATCTTTAACTCATTTAATAAAATAATTGTCATTCATAAATCTTTTTAAGTGAAAACATAGGAGCGTTTAGTTTTTTTTTCAAAACTCTCATATATATTTTGTTAAAAGCATGTTTTAATTTTTTTCAACATTCTCATATATATTTTGTTGAAAGTAAAGTTTTTATCAAATAATATGGTATCTTTTGGTATTGTAAGTTACGGTGATTGTTGTATTAAGCATTTTGTTTTTTTTATTGCTCTAGCAAGTGTCGATACTTGCTAACGCTGAGTTAGTTGCATCAGGAACATACCAGAAGCAAAGCTTTGATTTCGACATCCGAAAGCTTCCCACCCTCACTATCAGCATCTTCCTTGAGTTCAATCAGCGTGCTCAACAAGTCACTGTGCCCGGACGCGCCACCATTACTGGACTTATGCTCCTCCAGAATCACATTAAGAAACGAATCGAATCGAGCGTGGAGTTTCTTCATCTTCCTCGTAATCCCTTGCAGATCCAGCCAGTCAAGCGCCGGAATAAAATCGCCGATATTGAACTCTCCGGCCAACACCATCAACTCAACCACCATATCTTTGAACTCATCCGCTTTCGGATCACCGCCTCCACTTCCGTCACCGAACACTCTCCGGCCTAACATCACTCGCGCTAATGCGTTCGTGGTGCATACGTTGAGTAATTGACCTAATTTTACTGTTGATTTTCCGGCACCGGCTAATGCGCGCGTGAGTACTGCTACCTCCTCCTACATGTTCAAATTCCACATCGGTGATGAAATCACACACGATTCAATCAAATTACATGATATCACACGCAGATGAAATCACACACTTTGGAGATAAAATCACACACTTTGGAGATGAAATTAACACACTTTGAAGATGAAATCACACACGAATCGGAGAAAAATCACACGTTTTGAATCAAATTACACGAAAGCACACACTATACGGAGAAAACATAGACACTATTCGGAGAACACACACGATTTGAAATTCTGAATCAAATTACCTGAAAACACACACTAATCGCAGAAGAAATCACACACGAATTGAAATTATTAATCAAATCACACGAAATCGCGAATTTAAATAACAAAAACCTGGCGAATATGACGGAAATCATCGAGTGCTTTAGCGGAAAACAGGTGCATGGAGCATATCTTCCGAAGCATGCGCCACCTCGGACCGTACGGTGCGAACACGAGATCCTGATAATTATATGCAATATGCTTCGCGCCGGAGTTCGGCGGTCTGCTAGCAAAGTTCGCGTCATGCGCCTTCAGAAACTGCGCAGCAACTGCCGCAGACGCCGCCACCACGACGTCAACGAAGCCTAGCCGGAGGTGCATCAATGGACCGTGTTTTGCCGCCAACGCCGCCAGCGAGTGGTGCGGAATGGTGCCGATGTGCGGTAGGTTTCCGACGATCGGCCATGGGGTGGGGCCCGGTGGGAGGCGGTTAGATTGACGGGTGCGTAGGTTAAGCAGGAGGTAGAGTATGAAGGCGGTAATGGAGCTGTAGAGTAGCAGGGGTAGAATAGTCATTTTATGTACGGGGGTTGGGATTGCGAGTTGGTCAGTACGAAAAGTGTGTTGTTTATATAACCTCCGTTGTGCATATACGTTTGGAAGGGTTGGTAGAGGTGTGTGGTGGGAATGGGGGTTGCATGTGGGTTGAGGATTTCCGTTGATTATGACATCCCATTTCTTTTTTTTAACTTGTGTGAATTTACTCAATCGAGTAAATATTTGTCTTTCTTTATAACGATTAGATTTGGATGCATGTTGGAGTCATCAAGTCACTAGTTCCGAGAAAAATCCGTCTCTTCAAAGGCCCATACGGTAAAACACAGTTCGGCTCGGTTTGAAATTAGCTACCTCCAGAGATGTATAGTTCTAAACTTCATTATCACCACTAATATCCTTCAAAGTAATACTAATGAAAGTTGAACTTGACATATTAAGTAGAAAAAAACAAATGACTGACCATTAGTAGTGAAAATGTTAACTACCATCTACCAAGAAATATTATATTATGTATGGTAAAATTTTAAGATGTGTTTTCTTTTGTTCCAAAACCATAAAAAGAAATTGAAAACGAGTATACCGACAGTTTACTTTTTAGAAAATACAATATTTTGAATATCATTACGTTTTTAATAACATTATATCAAAAAGTTGAAAAAATTAAAAAACTTAGACAACTAAGATAATTATGATATATGTAAACAACATTATAAAGATCATATAGAGAGAAAGATGGAAAGAAGAATCGAAAAACTCATTTTTATTAATGTAAAGTATGAACTACATATGTCTTTATTTATAGGCTTACAAAGATAGGAGTTAAGTACATGGAGTGTCACCATATTATGAAGATATGTGGATAGTCACACATTAAAGATAATAATTCATAACACTCTCACTTGACTATCCACGTAATAAAATAATATATTACTCTTATAATACGCTTGGTGATGCTGTCTCGTTAAAAACCTTGTTAGGAAAACCCAGTGGATAAAACCATAGATAAGAAAAAAAGAGTGCAACGCGTATTATTCTCCCCCTGATGATTTGAGCTCCTTGAGTCGACGCCTCCGATTCTGTAAACTAGTTTCTTGAATGTTGAGGTCAGAAGTGATTTGGTAAACAAGTCTGTCAAATTTTCGCTAGAACGAATTTGTTGGACCACAATATCACCATTATTTTGTAAATCATATGTAAAAAGAACTTTGGTAAGATATGTTTGGTTCCGTTTCTTTAATGTTCCTTAAGTTGTATTATGATGCCGTGTTGTCTTCATGTATTATTGTTCGTCTTTTATCCCCATAATAAATACCACAAGATCTACCAATATGTTGTATGACAGACCTCAAACAAACGCATTCTCGACTAGCTTTTTGGATTGTCAATATTTCTTCATGGTTAGATGAAGTGGCTGTGATTGTTTGCTTGACGGAACGCCATGAATTTGTAATGCCTCTATGTGTAAATAAATATCCATTTTAAGATCGACCATAATGAGGATCAGGCATATAACTGCATCTGCAAGTCCAACCAAACTTGTTTGACTGGTTAGTAAAATACAAGCTCATATCTTTAGTACGTCGAAGGTACCGAAAATTTATTTTACCCCATTTAATGCCTCTTTGTTGGCATAACTATATCTTGCCAATAATTAATAATTTAAATAATAATAATATATAATAATAATAATAATAATAATAATAATAATAATAATATATCTGGTTAGTTTATAACTAACATGAAGTATTAAATCAACTACACCCTACTATGGTAATTTGTACTAATAATTTATCAACATGACAAGGATAATTTGTTTTTCTACCAAATAATTTAACAATCTCTTACTTTCTTAGAGTTGCACTTAAACATATTAAAATGCCTAACAACTTCCAGATTCAATTTGATTGATATATAAAATTATCATTAAACAAATGCTCAACCCGCATGTCATCTGTTCAGTAGATAACTAGATATCATCAACATATCTTATAATATTTTATAAACATGATATTAAACACATGATCTAGTACATCATATTCATGTCCCTTTTCTCCAAGAGTTGATTATAGTTTGACTCAACTATTTTTTCGAACTTCATGTAATATATTTCTCGAGCTTTTAATCTCAGTGTTTCAGGCATTTACAATCTGTCATGGACTTCCTTCCACATTGACCAATCATGTACGTTCTTCAAAGTTTTGTCTCATAAACTTCATCAGTTAAACACATCATTTTCTATTTTCTATTCAATGAATTCATTAACTATTATTTCATTTTCATATTATACCCTCTTCTGCATACTTTATTAGGATATCATAATCAACATATGCTTATTGCTGCATAGGAATTACATCCTTACGATGTTTGCGTTTAAGCACTAAACTGCCTCTCGAAACTCATCATGAGTTCCATTTATATCCAATTCATGAACTATACAACAAGTATAATTTATTGGATCCGAATATGTATACATCATTCATATCGTTCTCGAGAACTCACTTTACATAATTTTGAAACTTTAAATACTTTAAGAATATCATGTAAATTTCATTGTATTATATATTTTAGGATACCATAATATCCATTAGACACATATCAATTCTCTCTAGTATTACCAGACCAAAAAAAAGTTGTTACATCCACCACTAGAAAGTATTTCTCCTTATAATAAATTACAAGTATTTACGGTTATGCATGTGCCATCAATTGTGTCTGATATTGTATAATTTCACTTTTCTAATTATGCTTTCGCACAAAAGGCTCATTTGTATAAAACAATTTTTAAAACTTTTAGTTTTATGGATCAATCATCCAATAACTTCAAAATCATGAGAGATTGTAATTCTGCCTCATTTGCGTCTTTCTGTTTTGACCAATCATTTTGTTTATTAGAAGATCTTAGTTCTTGATCCTCAACAGTTTCAATATTTTAAGCGCTATTTATATACAACATTATCATCGACGTCGAATTTTGTTTCGATTCCATATATTCGAAGACATGATCCATAAATTAGTGAGATCTCTTCGTTTTTAGGTATCCAACTTTTGGAACCATCATGTCTAATTTCTATTTAGGAGACACTTTTACTATACCTCGATACCATTTTCATTACTTGCTCCATTTTCGAGGATTTTTATTTTTGAAACCAACTAGTCTACCATGCTTCAAGCATATCATAGACTCATCACCAATGTATGGTTGTCCTTTTGGGATGCTAATATTAGTTGGAACATTAGCAATTGGTACATGTGACTTAGCTAGTCCCTCTATTTAGGTCAGTGAATATGCCTGGTAATTAATTTTTTAATTATTGTAAATGAATTATCCTTTGAACTTTGAGTTCAAAATTTTGAGGATCAAGATGAAATGGTGATATTTGATTCTAACTTTTTCAACTGCTTTTTATCTCCCCCTCGTGTTAGGAATATTGATTCGTTAAAAGGAAAATCAATAAATTGAGTCTAAAAGAATCCCATGTTAATGACTCTAGTCCATAGTGATTCATATCCAACATATGTTCCCAACCTTATAGAGGTCCCATCTTTGTGTGTTGTGGTGGAATAATTTTAATGTACACAACACAACAAATTCTTAAAGAGAAAGATTTGGTTCATAACCAAAAACCAACTATAGTGGGGAGGAAGTTTAATTACATGCTTTCTTGATGTGTATTAAAATTACAACATGTAAAAACAAATGTTCCCGTATTCAAATATGAACTTTTGCTCTCATGATTATTGGCTTTCAATCAATCGTAGACATTTGGTAATCATCTTCAACAAAAGCAATTCGCGTAATGATATTCGTCACACTTATTGCAATAATCATTAGTAAAATAGGTATCAAGATCACCACAGATATCAATTTAAATATAATACGCTAGAATTATGTGCTTGCTATCTTGAAAGCTAAGCCACAAGTCATGCAAACTTTAGGTTGCGAATTTGATAACCATTTTGATAATAAATCGATTTAAAAATACTAAATGGTATATACAATATCATTTCCAGAATATTTTAGGGATTTACCCCCAACTTGTAGTTGGTAAATAATTAACTTCCCCTTGAGAGCAAACATTACATGTATAATTATCATGAAGACACTTCAGGTTCTTCAGTAGATTTCACATCATCATTGACTCGGTATGGTCTAACCAGTCATTAAATAATTATGATCCATAAGCTTCGGGTTTATGATCATCATATATGCCTTTAGTTGCACTCGTGTTTGTTTAATACACAATATAAGATACAAGAGAATAATTATTATTATTTCAATCATTCATATTATAACATATTTTATTCATCTATAATTACTCCCTTAGTATGTCTCTTCGTGTGGTCGATTTCAATATTAACATGGTTGATCTTATTATAAATGGAAGTTGTTTTATTCAACGTATTCTTAAAAATAATCTTCTCATCTCATGATATATATCGAGAAGTAATTACATGACCAAGTCATTATGATCTATTAGTGTAAAATCTTACAAGCTTCCATATATTTATAATGGTTCACACTTCAGGTGTCATGTCTTTACCTCAAAATGTTTTAAACATGCTTATAAGATTTCATGAGAATGATAACAACAATAAACAACTTTGAAATATTATCCCAACAAATAAATAATAATATGTAGAATATAATGTCAAATTATATAGTATATGGTGTTATAACATATCATCATATAAAACAAATTATACGAAACTTTATGAAATAAGAACATATGCAAATATGTATAGTTTATGTTTTAATCTGCCGTGGTATAACTAATCACAAGTATAGATTATATGCAACTATTTTTCACTCTAATAGCATGATAGTTTAATAACGTATGGAAAATAACATATAACATACATCTTTTGTTATATATAAAAACATTTCAACTATTTAACTCTTGTATAATTCATAAATTTATAAGGAAGTTGTTGATACAGTTTTGTGTCTGTCGCTTGTTCTTAATTACAGTTGTAATTGTACGGTCTTTGCTCAAGTGTCTGTATAGGTTTGGTCATGTCGAATAGATCGAGATATCCTTCTATCTTGATCTAGTATGACATCTTAGCTTGTCTGTGTTAACCAGTTGCATGTGTGCGTACTGATAAGTCTTGTAAACGTCATGTCTATACACGTTCTCCAAGAATCAGGATTCTGTGCGAGTCAGAGGATTTGTATGAATCAAGTATTTTGTGCGAACCATAGGATTCGTACGAAACAGTCTCAAGTAACAAGCGAGTTACTTGTTTCGTACGAAATGAAGTATTTCATACGAAACACCTGTTCCGTACCAATTCTTTTGGAGATGTGTCTCGTGTGAAATATCGTGTTCAGTATGTCTAGACTCGTATTTCGTATGAAACTAGACAGACACTATATAAGCAGACATGCACTTCTTAGTACGGGGTTGGTCGACTAGCCTTTTGTCCAGAAGTTAAAAGAACGAGCTAGCAAATTGATCTTTTGGTGAAATCTTTCTGTTAGCATTTCTGGTGAAGACGAAGACACAAGAACACAACAAGTTTGTTTGAGTCATACGAGCTTTGTGTGTATATGTTTGTACTTGTTCTCAATCATTAATCAAGATAGTGAATCTTTGGTTACCCCATGTTCTTTACTTTGCTTTGGTTGCATGCACACGGATTCCGCACTTGTGTGTGTGTCATATGAACAAGGAACTAGTTTAACACCATCCGCAGTGGACCTTCAAGTGGTATCATAGCATTGGCTCTTTCCTTGTTCAAAACCGGGCTTAGTTGTGTCTGAGCTAGTTTGAAGATTTCTGAAGTGTTCTTGAGCATCCAGCTGAAAACTTAAGTTTTGGATAGATAACTAACTTAAAACTTAGTTAAAATCTGTTGCATGCAAAAAATTTTGTGGTAAAATTTTTTCGAAGAATACCCTTGAAGAAGAAATCTGCAAAAATTTGAATCTGATTAGTTTTGGTAGGGTTGACATTTTCTGACTTGGATCTGGACTTGGACTATGGACTGTTAAAAATCTGTGTTTTAACTAAAAGTGGGTAAGACAACAGGTAATTTCGAAAAAGCAGGTCTACACAAGAAAGGAAATTTCTCACCAAACCATTTCTGAAAAGATTCCTCTGAAAAACGCTGAACAAAACATTTTGTGCGACTGAAAAGCTTAGTGCGATTCATCTGATCCGCACGAAACATCTGTTCCGCACGATTCATCTGATTCACACGAAACATCTGATCAGGTCTTAACAACTGTTTAGCACGAAACAACTGTCTCACACGAAACAGTATTGTTTGTTTTTCGGGTTTTTCAAAGCTTTGTGATTTTAAGAATTTGTCATATTTTCAGATCTGTGAATTTTTAAAAGGTAATTATAATTTTGAAACTTTAAACCTTTAAATTTTCATAAAACAAGAAAATATAATGAGTTCTAACCCGTGGGATTGGAGTTTTCAAGCTCAAATCAGGAGTCTTCGCAAAGCTCCGCAACATCATGGGTAAAATCTTTGATGCCACAACATATAGCAATGATCTCTGCAAATCAATGGGCGTGTGTTGCGAATCAAAATCAAAGCATCCAAACTCTACTAATGAGCAAAAGTGAAACAGGGAGTAATAACCGACCGCTGAAATTAAATCACATGAACATTTATCCTTCATGGAAAAGTCGTTTTCATACGTATGTTCTCGGTCAAAACACGGAATTGTGGACGTGTTTCACTACCCCCTACAATGAAGCACTTGAAGAAGCTGGATCAAATCCAACCACATTGGCCAATCTAGTCGAAAGTGGCCAAGAAAGCTTACGATCTAGAGAAAAAGGCATTTGATATCCTCACACAAGCTCTGCATAAAGACATTTATCATCAGTTTGTGTATTGTACTACAACGAAAAATGTGTGGGACACTTTGGAAGCAAGAGGTGAAGGTAACGCTGCTACCAGGAAGATTCGGCATGATCTGCTCAAGAAAGAGTTTGAAGGTTTCATGTTCATGGGGAGAACGAAACCTTGAATGACATGACCACTCGGTTTTATCATCTTCTCGGTGAAATGTACTCGTATAAAGTGTTAGCAGCACCACAAGAAATTGTGATGCGATTTGCTGATGCTTTACCACCAAAATGGGGTCAATTTATTGATCTTTTAAAACATACAGGTGTTTTAGACTATTTATGAATTTGTGCAGAAACTGGAGAACAAGAATGATGAAGAACTCCGAAGGCACAACGAGTCTCTGCTCCACAAAACCCTGAAATGTGTTTTGGAGGTATAAATGCAGGTACAAGCTCAAGTCAGCAACCGAAACTGCAGACCGCGTTTGTGTCAAACGTGAACCCTTTTCTACCCCAACCAGTTCAATCAAGTCAGTCTACAGGTTCGAGAATCAAGCCTATGGACAGACTTTTGATCGAAAGCCTTCCTTCCACAGCCAAGGGACTTAGCGAATAAAATCCACAACAAGCTCCTCAACAAGCTTTCTATGGAAGCAACAGTCAATCTGCAAATCCCAACACTGTCAAACTTGACACGTCAAATCTCTCCAAAATCAACGTAGAAGTTGCACAGGAACATGCAGAACTTCTAAATACCATGGTCAGTGCGTATTGTGATTTAGTTGCAGGTCAAAAAGGGAAGATCAATTTGACAAATGAAGACTATGAACAAATTGACCGAGATGAAATGGAGCTGATGGACATCAAGTGGGCATTTGCAAGTGCTATGAGAAGAGCGAAGGATTACATGAGAAGAACAAGGTAAAACCAGTTTGGAAAGCAAGAAGGATACAAAATACGGCTTTGACAAAACCGCCGTCACTTGTTTCAACTGCGGAGAAAGATGGACACTTTAAGCGGGAATGCACAAGACCCAGCAAGGAAGGAAATCAAAACCCCTTTCGTAATTAGTCTCAACCATCCAACACAGCACAGTACAACAACGAAAGAAGAATAGTAGCTGTTGGCAACTCTAACAATACCAATCAATCAGGACCTTCAAACACGCATAGAGCTTTGGTAGTTCAATCTGATGAAGGATGCGATTGGTCAGTATAGTTGGGAACTGAGAACAATGGAAGAACTGCATGCTATGCAAGGATCGTGGATCAAATCAAGCATGATCACAGCATCAATACTCCAATTAATAATGATACATCTGGGGATGCTGGTAGTTCTGATGAAGAATGTTCAAGTTCAGTGATTATGGATCTGATTCCAATGTGAAGAAAGGAAGTGATGCTGAGGTTGAAGAGTTGTTGAGTGAAGCTGAGATGTTGAAGAGTGAAAAGGTAAGTATGACGGGGAATGCAGAAGCTAAAAGAGACAGAGGCACTCTCTACAGATGGTGCAGCTTTTCCTCATCATACTGCCTTTCATGGCAAATGTTGAAGGTTCGTCAAAACAGGTAAATTCTAAACCTCCTACTGTTTGCAATGACTGTGTTGAGTTGAAAATAAAATATGAAACGATCAACAGTCATAATCAGAATTTAGTGGTTGAACTATCAAAATGCAAAGAGGCGAATTTGGCGCTAACTAGAAATGAAAAAGAATTCAAATCTGAATAGAAACCCTTAAGAAAAGTGTTTCTGAATTGAAAAAAACAGTTTTGAATAAACAGACAGGAATTAATAACTACATTAATCTCCTAGAAGAAACAAAGAAAGAGTTAGCCATCGCCAAATGCGAATATAATTCGATCAAATGCAAATTGGAAAGTTATTCTAACTCCCAATATGTGCTTGATCATATTATTGAAGTTCAAAAACTAAAGGGAGATGCTCAATGCATAGGGTATAAGTCGTGTCGACCCCAATGAAACACAACTATACCAAAATGCCTGATGAAGAGGAGATGCCTCGTTTTCAACCCTCTGTACCTTTGAATCCTGAGGAATTCGCAGCAGGGTTATGGTTCAAACTAGGCAATTCCTCTCAAGAACCAAGCAAGTCAGAAAGTTCATCATCTGATGAAGAAAAGGATGATACATCAGATGATGATACAAGAAATGATGATCAGGATCAGCCTCTTGATGAAAAGAAAATAGTAGAATCTTCTGCGACTCCTAGTACTCAATCTGTTGAGAATCAAGAGACCGTTCCTAAGAAATCTGTCAAGACACAAGTGTGACAGATGAAGCAAATAATGTGTTTTATACTTTGGTTGGAGATAAGAAAATCTATTCAAACAAAGATTTTCCAATTAAAAACGTAAATCCAATCTCTATAGATCAGGTGTTTGAAAAGTCAAAAACCAAACCTTTAGAGAAGAAAAAGCCCACCAAAACACAACCATTATCCACTTCAAAAGAAAAACAATGGAAGCGAGTTGAAAAGTCTACAGTTTCTCAACCGAAGGTTGAATCAAAAGGCGCTCATTACCATAAAAAGGCCAAAACTGTTAAATTTGTGAGTTCTAAAGGTACCGATAAAGTCGAAACTTTTCAAGGAAAATCTAATGTTGATTTTGTAAAGAAAGTTAAGATTTTAAAAAGAAATAGTCAAAACAATTACACCCAACGCACTGATGGATGTAATGAAAATGAACCCAGTACCTCAGGATCCACAAATTCAACATCAAGCCGAGAAACACGATCTCATAGTTTTGTTAAAAGGAGAACATGTTTCAAATGTGGAGAATTTGGCCACATTATAAAGGATTGTCAAAATACAGCCAAATCAAGATGTATAGAGAAAACCCCTCATGAACCAACATGCAATCGTAAATTTGTTTCTCCGACTCAAGATAAACGAATTATTAAGGATCAAAAAGAGAAACAAAAACGTAAACAAGTAAAAGCAGTTGAGAAAGCTTTAAAATCGGATTCTTCAAATAAGGATCAAAGATCTTCAAAGTCAACAAACCAGAAACTGTTAAAACTGTAAATAATAGTAAATATGGTAATAAAGAAGGATCTTGGAAACAGAAGACCGGAAATGGTTTCAAAAGGAGTTTCTCAGTTTGTTAATCATCAAGAAATTGAGATTACATTTCTCGATGATAAGGGACGACCCAAGACCACTAAGGCTTGGGTCACCATCTCAAACTAATCTTGTTTGTGGAATGTGCAGGGTGTTCCAGGAGGAACTGTAAACAATCATTGGATTTTGACAGTGGAGCATCAAGGCACATGACGGGCGACTTGCGGCTCCTATATGATGTGAAAAGTATTAGGGTGGTTATGTTGCTTTTGCAGGTGACAAAGGTGGTTACATCACTGGAGAAGGAATGGTCTCCAATGGTGTTGTGAGCTTCGACAAGATCAATTATGTGCGGCAAATTGATCACAATCTTCTTAGCGTTTCTCAAATCTGTGACAAGAAGTTCACGGTACATTTTGATGATGCCGGATGTTATGTGCTGAAGCCTGGATTCAAGATCCCCAAGGAATGGATTCTCCTGTCGGCTCCAATAATTATGATCTGTATATTCTTGATATGAGCCAAGCTATTACAACATCTACACAAGTCACATGTTTTGTCTCTAAAGCCACCGAGAAGGAATCAATCTCCTGGCACAGATGTATGGGACACATTCACCTGAGAAAAATGAACTATTTGGTGAAGAACAATCAAGTGAATGGTGTACGAGTGAAGAATTTTCATCTTCAAGACGTTTGTGTATCATGCCAAAAAGGGAAGCAAGCGAGAAAGTCCCATCCCGTGAAGAAGATCAACACTGTGAATATGCCACTGGAACGTCTTCATATGGACCTCTTTGGACCTATGAAACACAAGACAACCCTTATTGTCTGGTAGTTACTGATGACTATTCCAGATTCTCATGGGTAAACATGTTGGCACACAAGAGTGAAGTTCCTACTATCCGGAATCTCCTGACTCTGCTGAAAATTTGTACAATCTGAAGGTAAGGAGAATCAGAAGCGACAGTGGCACGGAATTCAAGAATCAAGTTATGGATGAGTACTGTTCCTCAAAGGGTATTCTGCATGAGTACAGTTCTCGATACACTCCACAACAAAATGGCGTCCCTGAGAGGAAGAATAGAACTCTCATTGAAACTGCAAGAACCATGTTAGTAGAATCAGATGTTCAATTTTGGGGAGAAGCTGTTGCTACTGCGTGCTACAGGATGAATAGAGTTCTGACGGTGAAGAGATATGGGAAGACATGCTTTGAGTTGTTACATAAAAGGAAACCGGATATTTCTTTCTTAGAACCTTTTGGAGCTCCATGCACTATGATCGACCCACATGGAAAGTTTGGTCCCAAGGCTATCGAAGGTTTCTTTCTTGGATATGCTACTCCAAATTTTCGGGTGTGGAATTTGTATTCGAAGAAGATTGAATAATGGGGTGAAGTCAAGGTTCAGAGATATACATAAGTTGTAAGAGCTCCGGGTGCTCCTTGGATGTTTGACCACGATGGGCTATTTGACTCCTTTAACCTGCCAACTTTTGATGATGCAACAGCTGCTGCTCAGATGTTATTGGAAAGTGATACTGCAGTAGATTCATCAATAGTTCGACCAGTTATTATTAACCCTCAAGTGTCGACTTTGGTTAACAATCTTGTTCAAAGTGAGGAATTCGAAGATGCTGCGGATTATAATGTTTCATCAGAAGATGATGAGTTTCATGATGCTAATGAAGCTGCCTCTGGTGCGGTTCCTGGATTTTCAAATGATACGTCAAATATTCAACCTCAAGGAACGACTGAAGGTCAGGCATCTACAACATCATCAAATCCAGCTCTCGATGTAACTGTTGATCTAAATATCAACAATTTGGATATCAATTCTCGAGTTCTTGATGTGCCAGAAACTCGTATTCATAATATCCATCCTCAGCAGAATATTATTGGAGATGTCCAGAGTGGTGTGCAGACTCGTAATCAGCTTCGAAACAACAAGAATGCTGGATTGTATTCGGAAATCAGGGAATCTGGTGGTCTGAATGGTTGGTCTTTTGCCTGCTATGTGTGCCAAGTAGAACCAAAATCTTGGAAAGAGGCAATGAAAGAAGACTCTTGGGTTGAAGCCATGCAGGAAGAACTTCAGCAGTTTCAGAAGTTAGGCGTCTGGAAATTGGTTGACAGGCCTGACGGCTACAAGAAGATTGGTACACAATGGGTGTACAAGTGCAAGAAGGATGACTGAGGTGTTGTGAGAAACAAAGCGCGATTGGTTGTTCAAGGTTTTAATCAGGTCGAAGGGATTGATTACAATGAAGTTTATGCACCGGTGCACGACTTGAGGCCATAAGAATCTTTTTGGCTTATGTGTCCTTCAAGAAGTTCACCGTTTATCAGATGGATGTGAAGAGTGTATTTCTTCATGGTGTGCTAGAAGAGGAAGTATATGTTGAGCGACCGCCAGGTTTTGAAGATCCTCTCCATCCTGACAAGATTTGGCTTCTCAACAAGGCGTTATATGGTCTTCATCAAGCTCCAAGGGCTTGGTATGAAACGTTGTCTACCTATCTATTGAAGAATGGTTTTCGACGAGGCCTGATCGACTGTACTCTCTTCATCAAGGAACAGGATGAGGATTTGCTGCTAGTATAGGTTTATGTTGATGATATTATATTTGGGTCTACTAACACTCGAATGTGCAAAGAATTCAAACAGGTTATGCAGGAGAAGTTCGAGATGAGCGCAATGGGAGAAATGACTTTCTTTTTAGGTTTGCAGGTTCAGCAATCAAAGGAAGGGATTTTTATCCATCAAACCAAGTATGTCGGAGATATTCTCAAGGGATTTCAGATGGATGACTCAAAGCTTTTGGGAACTCCATTAGCTCAAAATCATGGGATTACTCCAGACGGAATGGGTGAACATGTAGAACCATCTCTCTATCGTGCTATGATCGGATCTCTCATGTATCTTACTGCTTCAAGACCCGACATAATGTACCCAATATGCCTTCTGGCACGCTATCAGTCTAGTCCGAAGGTTTCTCATTTGATGGCTGTGAAAAGGATCTTTCGTTATCTAAAGGGTCGCCCTGACACTGGTCTATGGTTCCCTAAGGATGATAACTTTGATCTGACAGCATTCATTGATTCTGATCATGGCGGATGCAAAATCGATTTAAAGTCAACAACAGCAGGATGCCAGTTCTTCGGAAATTGCCTAGTCACGTGGCAATGCAAAAAGCAGACTTGTGTAGCTACATCAACATGTGAGGCTGAGTATATTTCAGCTTCTAGTTGATGCTCTCAAGTTCTATGGATTCAACAGCAAATGCGCGACTACGGTTTTGAATTTCTTACTACTCCTATTTTTGTTGATAATGAAGTTGCTTTACAGATCACTCGGAATCCTGTACAGCATTCAAAAACAAAACACATTGAAATTAAGTATCATTTTATACGTGATTATTATGAAAAGAGACTTATCGATGTTGTTAAAATCCACACTGATCACCAACGTGCCGATCTTTTTACCAAAGCCTTTGATAAATCACGTTTTGATTATCTACTTTTGGTCAATGGCATCAATGTGAAGCTCGAGTAACTCAACCATGGCTAACTATTTTGTATATACTTTTCTAAAAAAATCTAAAACTACAAAAAGATTTTCAGTTTTATATTTTAGGGGGAGTAAATTTCAAGAAAATACAAAAATATGTCTTTTATTTACTTTCTTTGTTTAAGGGGGAGAAAAATTCAGAAAGATACAAAAACATTAGAAAAATAAAAAAATGAGTTTCTTGGATAAGTTGAAGATGATGAAATTCACCAGGTGGGAACCATTCATTGGCATATGGTCTTGGTACCGAAATTTCGTTTGATAGAGTGCCGAGGTTCTGAGATATACGGTCTTTATGTTGGCTTATCATATGGGTATCATGGTTGAATCTTTTGCAGAAAAATAACAGTGGGCGCAAGTCTAGAACTTCCATGATATCATACATACGTGTACTACTGCATTCGACCATCAAATAAGTGATAAAAATATCACATCCCCAAAATAAATGATAAATTATTACAGCTTTATGTGGGAGCTAAGTTCATCTCTTTGTCGGTACGATGGTACTAACCTGTTCACGGACTTACTCCTGTGCCCTACATACATATGAAAATCAAGTTCCTCATCAACAAGTGAGTACCAATTCTTGTTTCGTACGAAATGAAGTATTTCGTACGAAACACCTGTTCTGTACCAATTCTTTTGGAGATGTGTCTCGTGTGAAATATTGTGTTCAGTATGTCTAAACTCGTATTTCGTATGAAACTAGACAGACACTATATAAGCAGACATGCACTTCTCAGTAAGGGGTTGGTCGACCTAGCCTTTTGTCCAGAAGTTAAAAGAACGAGCTAGCAAATTGATCTTTTGGTGTGATCTTTCTGTTTGATGACGAAGACACAAGAACACAGCAAGTTTGTTTGAGTCATACGAGGATTGTGTGTATATGTTTGTACTTGTTCTCAATCATTAATCAAGATAGTGAATCTTTGGTTACCCCGTGTTCTTTACTTTGCTTTGGTTGCATGCACACTTGCATTCCGCACTTGTATGTGTGTGTCATATGAACAAGGAACTGGTTTAACACATCCGCAAGTGGACCTACAGAAGTTAAAATGCAAGAATTGAGATGATAACATCTACATGTATCATGGCAAAATTATACAATACATGATGTTATAACATGTCGTTACAGTATAAAACAATTTATACTAAAATTTTATGAGATACTATGTTTTCTGTTCTTAGAAGCCAATATATATATATATATATATTATATATACATATATATATAATATATACACATATATATATATATATAAAGTTATATATTTAACCTACAACGCATAATCATGATGTAACTAACATCACATATGTTACAAAACGGTGTTGTAGTTTATGAATTAACTAAAATAATGTAAGTGACTTTGTAATAAAACTCATCTTGACTTGAATATTGTTGTGGTTTATAAATCTATAACTGTTTGTTTATAAAAAAAGGTAAATTCTTTTCATATGTTAAACAAGATAATCAAGATCACTAATCTATACACATTTGTAAATATACATCATAATCATAATAAAATATTGCATAACAATTCCTAAAACTATATTTAAAGTTTCAAAATATTATTCACATGAAAACTAAAGCTGAACAATTTTTGCTCACTGAATACCAACAACATCACAAAATATTAAATACAATAGAAAGATTCATTTAGTCATAAGTACAATTTAACGTTCTTTATGTTAGTAGATTATATAAAATCTTTATTAACCCATTCATTTTTAAACAGACAATGAATTAATTAAAATAAAAGAAACAAGTTTTGGTATGAAAGAATTTTCATGTGCTATTCGTCACAAATATATTCAATTAAAAAATTAGATCAATTATAATATGAATAAACCATCTTTTAGTATATAGTATCACATAATAAATGTCTAAGAATAATTTGTTTTGATAAATAATCCACTATAAAATAATTAATCATGTACAATTTGTTTTTTCTAACAACGTATAATTCATAAACATGTTGAAATAACATATAATTCATAAACATGTTAAGACTAAATATATAGATCTCGATATATCCCAAAATTGTATAAATTATAATATGGATTATTTTGGGAAACTCAATAGAAAACTAAAGATCTTTAACTCAACCCATGATTGTATGAATTACATTATGGTCTTAGAAATAATTAAGAATAATGATAGGTAAATGATAACTTACCTTACAATATGCAATGCGATCCGATTCCACAAGTAATTCGTGCTGATAACGTGTTGTAAAACAACGGTCTAATAGCAACCAATATATGATATATGTAAACAAGAATCATAGAGATCATATAGAGAGAAAGATAGAAAGAAGAATCGAAGACTCATTCTTATTGATGTAAAGTATGAACTACATATGCCTCTATTTATAGGCTTACAAAGATGGGAGTTAATTACATGGAGAGTCATCATATTATGAAGACATGTGGATAGTCACACATTAAAGATAATAATTCATAAAGAAAACTATGTATTTAATTTTTTTAATTAAAAGCTAACAAACGAAGGGTATTGAAGAAAACAAAAAATTAAATATAAAGCTAAATAATATTGTAAAAAGAATTAAATATGAATGTTTATAACTTTTTTTTTGAAAGATAGTGAATTATTCGCGAATGTCGGGAGGTTTAGATTACGTTGTCTTAACGGAGTCCACCCTAGAGAACCCTCTCGCACAATAGATCCTCAATTTAACCCCTCAATGAGAAACCCCTATAATCCAGACTCGAACTTGAGACCTAGAGGAGAAAACTCACCCGGACCCACCATAGGTGGAATTTAAATACCCGTGGCCACCACTAGAGCACCACTCAGACCCGCAGTGTGTGAGATTGTGTGTGTCATAATTCACATGGGAAAGTTTAGATCATACGGTATGGGCGTCGAAATACGACGTTGTTGCCAGTCCACACACACATAGTTTTAAATAATAATAATAATAATAATAATAATAATAATAATAATAATAATAAATATTTTTAATAATTTTTCTATTTTAGAACATAAAATTTCTTTTAAAACTTAACGAATTTTTTTATTAATAAATTGGGTTGTTTTATGAGTGCTAAATTAACTACTACTATTTCACACTTGTGAAATTCAAAATATAATCAAGTACAAAACTCAACAAATGTGAGTTTATTTAGTAAAGCTATGAATAATACAACTCTGTTTAAAATTATTAAAGATTCATAGTAAAACTTAGAATTTATCTTATTACCATTCCATCACCCGAGACGAACCTCCAGACTACTAATTCGAGAACATTCGGTTTGTTTCTATAATCTACCTTATGACACCCTACGATGCCTAATCCGTACTCATCACTTAATTTGTAGAAGTTAAGGTCACTGCTGCCATTTCATTGCTTTCGTCATCCGACCTCGTGTCTAATCTTTCCATATTATCGACCTTTTTTTTAATATTTACATTCCATATCATTGACGTGTCCTATACAATTATCAAATTCTATTTCATACCGCTTATAGCTTGTGTTGTTGTCACGTTTTTTACGGTACCATCTTAAAGTAACCTCGTTTTCATCACATACTCTGACATTTACGCTATTGACATTTAATTCTATGATCATTTTCTACCAGTTTGTTATTCAATACTTTAAAACTTTTTATGATATCGCCAACTTCATTTCATTATCTCCTCATGCTATTATCATTTCTTGTTCTTGTTATTTCTTATGATTGTCAGTTCACATTATTACAATTTCATGGCTTGAGCCGTAAGGGACGAGGTGGTTATTTTATTTCATATTGTTGCAATTTCAAAATCAATGTAATTTAACGGCATGACCAGCAAGGACAAGGCTGCTATTACCATTTCGTATTACTCGCAATACACGCTACTACTATCTCACTACTTGACTCATAAGGGACAAGAGTGCGATTGTGATTTCATTTCATACTATTGTTGTAACATGACCTAAACCGTAAGGGAAAAGGACGTTGTCACGACTTCACTTATAAAGGTTAAAGATGCAATCATTACTCTACCCTATTTTGGTTGTTTGGTGGTTTTGTTATATTTATTTAGTGCGTGAGTTAGTAAGCTTTAGTCGTGTCGTCAAATAGAATCAATCATGACCCGATAACGAAGCTGATGAAATTTGATAAGAACATGGTGGATACGTCACTGACACTTTCTATATATAAGTGTTCTTGTCAAACCATCAAAAACCTTGTTAAACTGGTCATGAGAAGTTCTGTGTGAATTTTGTTTGAGTCATCAATCATGATTCATATAACGATGTGGATGAAGTATGGTAGAGAAATGGTGGATATGCCGCTGGTACTTCCTATATATAAGTGTCTCAGTCAAATTATTGAAAACAATGTTAGACTAATCGTGAGAGATTTGGTGTTAGTTTAGTTTAGTTATGTGTTTGGTGGTTCAACTCATGACATTGCGCATATAACTTTATCATTGTGGCGATTCATGAGAAAATTTTCTTTTCAAAATCCCAAGTTGTGACACGAATTTCAGTTTAGACATCATGATTATACTTTACGACTTAGTTAGAAACTCTCTCTTGTGTTACAAGTCATCTCTGTGACATGATTTTCTCTTAAGCCGTAGTAAATCCCCGATACACCATTCTTAGGCTTCATGTTGTAATGTTCGTATCACCTACGGCAGGCTATCTCATGCATAACCATTAACGCTCTTCACTCCTGCATCTCTAGCAATAAGAACGGTTCCTCTATATGGGTATTCAGCCTTTACCAGGAATGTTAGCGTCTTAATCAGATACTTTTGATTTATCTTAACTTGAGCACACCCTCAGCATCTTTAAGAATCTTGTTTAACGCTTATTACCTAACATCCCTAAAGAACAATCTGATCCCAAGATTTGGGTTCATAGTACTATTACTAGAGCTAACCGATATCATTTACGCCTATGAAGAACCATACACGCTATCCTACACGAGCGGTTTCCTTCATAATTTCGGGACGAAATTCTCAGAGGTAGGGGAGACTATAACATCAACAAGAAAATGGGTCTTAGAAAACCCGGCCCATTTGTAAACCGAGTCCCAAACAAAATAAAAAAAATGAGATTTTTTTTATTTTCTGTTTAAATATTGTTCGAATTAAATTAACTGAATTCAAGAAAAACTTATTTTTAAGTTTTATTATTACGTATTCATTTGAATAAAATAATGGGTTAAAACGTTGATTATATAACTAACATACAGTTAGTTTGTTAAATATTATAATAGGAATTATTAATCCAGTTAAGTTTTTAAAATAGAACTAGTTGTAGGAATTTGAAAAGTTGAGGGGCCCTTATGCAAATTGTTTACCATCTTCCTTTACAAGAAGCTCGTTTATGTTTTTTGTCATGAAACCGTAACCCCATGCCCTTTTCTCTTCTGATAACGGCTAGAGGGAAGGTGTACATCTTGATCCTTTCTACTTTTTCCCTATTTTATTGCAGCCACCATCGCTTAAGAGCATTCACAATCCGTTCCTCAAATTTGTATGGAACTTTTATATTATGAAAAGTGATTGTAGGTGGTTGGAAGTGGTTGAAAGTAGATGAGAGATAAAATGTTACTGTTCATCTATAAATTTGAGGCGACACTATTCACCCTCAATAAGTATTATGATGGAACATCCGATCTGGACGATCACATGTTCTCCTTCGTCGGAGTAGCTAAAGTTATACTGTGGCCAATGCCAACCTGGTGCCATATGTTCGCACAGACACTCGGCTCAGCCAAAGGTTCGTTTGATGGCTTGCAAGAAGGATCAATTAGAAACTTCGAGGACTTCCGACGATTATTCCTTCAGAACTTCTACCAACAAAGGCGTTGTTCTAAGTACATTACGGAAGTCCATTGTATCCAGTGACGAGATGGAGAATCCGTGGAAGATTTCCTCGATCGTTTCAACAAAGAAAGTATGCAGATTAGTGTAGTAGTTGATCAGTTATGAGTCTGCAGGTTCTGCCACGGAGTCTATAACAATTAATTAGTAGAAAAACTTCACGAAGATCCACCGAAAACAATGGAGTTCTTATGGAACGAGCCAGAGCCTTCGTTCGCGGTAAAAGTGCCTGTGGGCAACCAAATGACGTAGGTACTAACAACCCAAAAGCTCGAACCACCTGATGGAGGAGGAACACATCTCCTACGAAAGATCGAAGCAACAATTGGAACAGGAACCGACATCCGTACCTTAAATTGGATCGTAACAACCTTCGAACGGTCAAGTACGTTTAACACTCTCCAAGCTGTCCAATCCGAGCGAGATTTTAAACACCGAAAGCACTTGGTTCCCGATTCCCACGAAACAGTGGCCTTCGTCCAATAAAAACTCAAAGAAATACTGTGAATACCCCCGAGACAAGGGGCACACAACTGATGAATGTTGGGCTTTTAAGCAGGAAAATCAAAAAGGCCATTCGGTTTGGTAAACTCTCACATCTTGTTAAGGAGGTTAAAGAAGGAAAGAAGCCGACAATGATTACAGATAATCCGAACAATGAAGCTGTCATCAACATGATCCAGGCAGCCCAACATCGAGGGACCAAGCGATCGATCAACATATGGTTGCTTGGATGCAACAGCCAATTTACTTCCAAGAAGTTGATCCAGCTGACACTCGAGACGGTCCTTTTATCAGATCTACGATAATCCTCAGACATCATGTTCAGAGGATCTACATTGACGGAGGAAGTGCCTTCGAAATAATGTGAATGCAGTGTTTCCAACAACTCACTGCATAGACGAACAAAAAGTGGTAGAAGTTGCAACTCCCTTGGTAAGTTTTTCTTGAGAAATAGTTCAACCAGTCAGACAAATTACTCTCCTGGATACGCTTAAGGAGGGTACCAAGGCTCGTACCGTACAACTCACATTTCTGGTCCTAGGCCCAAATCCATCCACAACATCATACTCGGATGACCAGGAAAGCGCGCCCTCGGTGCTATAAGCTCCATGATCCACGGAGCTATAAAATTCCCGACCGAATCAGGTGTCGCCATGATACATTCTGAATCTATCTTGTGTGTGGCAGAAGTAAGATAAGCAACAAAAACAAGTTCAAAAATGGCGGAAGCACCTACTGAGCTATGGTCAATTGAGATACACTAAATTATATATGTGTTAGTCCCTCATTTTACTCCTGTTTTACGCGTTTTTTACTTCAAATCCGATGTTTAGGTTCTTAATCGTGTACTTTTGGGGTTTCAGATCTAAAACGACGTTTCATGGGCAAATTTGGATAAAACAAAGAGTTTCCGGGCATTTTGGATGAAAACTGCACAATCTGCTGAAGACACAGGTCATGTACGGCCGTTTGTTCCATGTCCATGATCGTGTAGACTTGCGACCAGGGCAGTCCAATGGATTTCTCGTACATGCACGATTGTGCATCTAGGTTGCACCCCCGTGCGCCCTCTGATCCTCGGAAGCACACCCTGTGCGACCAACCGTGCATCTATTTTCTCGAACATGCACTACCGTGCCCCTCATGTGCATGGCCGTGCACGCACTTTGCCGGCAAATCAGCCACTTGCTTAACCCATACCATGCAGCTGACGTCACGATTAGACTTGTACAGTGCACGGGCTTGCACTTTAAGCGCACGACCGTGCACTTTTGAAAAGTTGTATAAAACAGTGCAGGCGCATTCTGATCAAGTATTGGATATTTCTGCAAGCTTTTGGGCGATTTTGGGGCTTCGGAAACAGCCTGCTTGAGTCGGATTCAAGCCTCCTAGTTGCAAAGAATCCTATTTATCATCCAATCCATCTAATCCTTGCTTGCTTACAGTTTGAATCCTTGTTCTTTCCATGATTTTGGTTGTATTTCAAGCATTGATTTGATGTATTCTATATTATTGTATCCTTAGGGAATAACACTGATTTACTTGTTTTATGAACAAACATTAGTATGTTAATCATCTTTGTATGAAACTTTGGTACTTTTCATGTTTAAGTCTTGATGATCATATGGCAAACATTTTTCATTGATGTTGGATTCTTGATTATATTTGGTTATCTTGGATGATTAATGAATGTTTAGTTGAGATATGTTGAAAAACCCCTGATTAAGCGCTTGTAGTAGCTTTAACTTGTTAATAGTTTACACCATGAGACTAGAAATGGTATTGGTTTAATAAAAGGTTAATCAAATGTTAATCAAGAGTACTTGCTTGCATGTGTCACACCCGAATTTCCAACCCTGAATCCAAACACCGTGGCTGGGTGGGGAGAAAATCGTGACGTAAGTTGATAACATCATCTAATCCTTGCTTGCTTACAGTTTGAATCCTTGTTCTTTCCATGATTTTGGTTGTATTTCAAGCATTGATTTGATGTATTCTATATTATTGTATCCTTAGGGAATAACACTGATTTACTTGTTTTATGAACAAACATTAGTATGTTAATCATCTTTGTATGAAACTTTGGTACTTTTCATGTTTAAGTCTTGATGATCATATGGCAAACATTTTTCATTGATGTTGGATTCTTGATTATATTTGGTTATCTTGGATGATTAATGAATGTTTAGTTGAGATATGTTGAAAAACCCCTGATTAAGCGCTTGTTAGTAAGCTATTAACTTGTTAATATGTTTACACCATGAGACTAGAAATGGTATTGGTTTAATAAAAGGTAAATCAAATGTTAATCAAGAGTACTTGCTTGCATGTGTCACACCCCGAATTTCCAACCCTGAAATCCAAACACCGGTGGGCCCGGGTGGGGAGTATCGTGACGTAAGTTGATAACATCATTGTGAATTAAACATAGCACAGCGGAAGTCTTGGAGTAAAATTACTATTACAAACCGAAATGTTCGAAATCAAAATAATATACAGGCTCGTAATAGAAGATCCACAGGCGGATCGTAAAATGTACAAGAAAGAATACAAAACAGACTTTAGGCAGATCTAAGGATTTGCAAGATCCTCTTATTCTCTACCGAGCAGCTTTCCGGCCTATTTCGTATTATACCTGCAGATTAGCCTTTGGAAGATACGTCAGCTTACGCTGGTAAATACACTCAACTGACTCATTTTGGAAACATTAAAAAAATGGTTCTAAGTGCAAACGGCACCAAAATCTTTTATTAACTTGGGAAAGTTGACCTTGCAATGGACCAAACGATAATAATTTACCGTATCCCAAGCCCGTATAGGGAAAATAAGTCGAGAATATTTACCTGAGCTAGTTTCTTCTTTTATTTTTAATAACTCAGTCGTATACAAAAGTACCAAGTGCAGATAGCATTTACCAAGAAGGCTCTAGTCTGGATTATGGCATAAGCTAGCCAATTAAATACTAACGGTCTTATAAACCGAATAGTGTACATGATCATTACGTATAACGCTTGATTAAACGATGATCGGATAGAATGTAATTTAAACCTGACAAGTACTTGACTTGTATAATATGGGTAAACTATAAACATTCTGGATTTTGAGCTAAATGACAAGGTTAAACCCGTTACGGTTAAATTCCGTAAAATAGTTACATATATGTAACTATGCGCATAATAGCGATATCGGGTAACCGGATAAGTCATGGACAAGTTCTATATGCCATTATACTTTAAATAAGTTAAAATATCAGTAGGATATCAACTTATATGCCCATTAAGGTTTTAAAACGAAACTATGCCTCATAAGGGCATTTTGGTAATTTCATACCATATAAAAAGAATTTAATATAATTTAATGTTATAATTATAAGTATTCTGGAAAAATACTTTATTTATGACATAATATTAGTAGGATGTCAATTATATGTGTAAATTATCTTTTATGACCAAACTGTGCACCGAAGGGGCATTTTGGTCATTTTACACATAGTTTATAAATTATTTGGGATTCTGCCTACTATAATTAAGTTTAAAATAAGTTTTGAAATCAGTAGGTATCAAGTTTTGGTCAATAATATGGTTTAAAACCATACTATGCGCCGAAATGGCGCTTATGTCGTAAGATGACGTTGTTAAGCGATGTTTAATGAAAACTGATCTTAGGGTTAGGACTTAAAATGTTTAAAATATGTTATTTAAATATAACATATCAGTAGGTAAATGATTTACCTTGAAAAGATTGATTAAAATCATTTTATGAGTCACAAGGACTAAAACCGTCATTTATCGACATAGTTTAAGGACCTGCTTGGAAACTCAGTTTACAACTTGGTTTAACATCCCAAATAATCCTACTTATAATATGACATCAGTAGGAAACTCAATTTCAAGTTTATTATCATTAAAACCTTGTTTTGTTCAAAAAGTCATTTTGGTCAAAGATGGTATAATTATGGAACTTACGCATAAACTTGGATTATGATTATGATCATGTAATATAACCTCTGAGGGTTATGCTAAATTATATTATGATCATAATGCAACTTTAGATCAGTAAGTAGCTAATCTAAATCGGATCAGAATCGAAAGTCAAAGCAGAAGTCAAACTTTGCGACTTTCGGTTGCAAACCGACCCTAGAACTGAAATTGACGAGCCGAACATGTTTATAGATGTTATAATAATTATTACCACTTGTTTAAGTGTCAAAACAGGATTCATAACATATATAAGATCAATTTATGTTCCGAAAAATGGCCTGTTTGACTTTTTAATATCATAACTTTGACCCGTCAATTGGTCTAGCAAACGTGATCTTCAGGAGGTGCCCTTTATAGGGACTAACACCTAACTTATTATGATCACTTAGCCATGTTCATTTCGAACAATGGCTGGACCATAATGGTCTTAACCGAAAGTCAAAGCGTTTGCCGTAAAACACTTGACTTTTGGCTATAGAAGCCTAAAAACGAAAAAGCAAGAGCAAGGAATACTTACAAGAGGTTCCTACAATGCAAGAGAACTAAGTTGGATGCTCCTTTCAGTTAGGAACTTCCAGAGGAGGTAGAAGAGTGATTTAATGAGAAAGGTGCAAGTTGGAATGAACACTTGAACACCTATTTATAGTTGGAGAGCTCAAAGGAGGTGAAGCCAAGTGTTTAGGGGTGTAAGAAGAAGCTTACAAGTGTCCCAAAACGTGGCATAGCAGTTTAGAGAAGCCATGGTTTCAGATTAAATGGTTTTGGAGTTTTGCTTGGAGACCAAATAAACTTTCTCAGCAGAGCCTATCTCGCGGGGCGCGAGAGACACGGGCCATGTCTCTCGCGCCCGCGACCGCCCCATGGCCATTCCCAAAGTTTGACACTTTTAACCCCTGAACTATATAAAGCCTCTAAAGGCCTTCTAAAACACCTTTTTAGCACTTTTAGCCCTCCGTAGCCAATACTTGGCATACCCGGGATTATGCCCGGACATTGTTGAGCTTTCGGTTCGTTAAAAGGTCACTCAGAGGTATAAATTAACATGTTGACACTTTTAATCCCTCCATTATCCAACTTTCACATATTTACAAAATTGAACCCTCTCGTCCAACAAATGGCATGTATGAGAGTTAGGACTTCACAAAGGATCACTCAGAGGCTTATTACAAGCATGTTGATTCCGATGTCACTCAGAGGCTGGGCATGTTGACATATCAGTCACTCAGAGGCCAAGTTTCAAGAATGTTGACGTATCAGTCACTCAGAGGCTAATGATTTAAGCATGTTGACATATCAGTCACTCAGAGGCTATTATTTATGCATGTTGACATCGGTTCGTCTCTCAGAGGCTCAACTTGAGCATGTTGACGCCTTTAGTCCTTATTGGTCTTTAATAGACTATATTAAAAATAAACACGTGTCACTATACTATTGGACACGATTTTACAGGGTGTTACAGCACGTAAGGACCCTAACGGGTTAGATGGTGTTATTACAAGTTCTTGACACGGTTTATGATCTTCGTTTAAGTGGTTTTGGTTGAAATTACTATCTTGGTAGATTTGTGTTCAAGGTTTGTAAAATGGAATATGATCTACTTTAGGATTGTCTCGGTGGTTGTATTGTGTTATTGGTATTACTTTCATTGATTAAGTGAGGTTAGAAAACTCTTAACTGATGACTAACTTATCTTTAGAAGATTTACATGAAAATATATCAAAATCATGCTAAGGAACAATTTTAGGTGGCTAAAGTGTGTCTATCGCGTTAGCTTTTCGAAGGATTGTCATGTTAGGATTCTCGAAAGGGATACTAATTGTCTATATAACTGGAAGATTGATCAAGTGCCTCCGTGACATTTCTGACTTAGTTAACATGCTTAAGTTGTTTGTAAAACAAGATAATATATATTTTTGTACTTGGAGTCTTTTATGTTTTAAATATAGTTTTAGATTAGTTTAGGTAAACACTGAATTCACCTATCTTTATACCGATAAACAAGTGACAACGGTTTAGTTATGGTATAAATCATTTTTATAACTATTATGGTATATTTGTCCTTTATGTTTGTTTTAATGTTACGGTATAAATCATTTTTATGAATATTAAAACCGAGTTCGTGTGTAAAGTTCATTGTAAAATTATGTATATATATGCACACGTCATCATTCAACCCAAAATTTCGGAGTGGCAGATATCGATCGAAGCCCAATTACCTGAACGCACCAAAAAGATCCTATGGAATTTTCTTACGAGTTCTTTAGACGTGTTTGCTTGGCAACACTCCGATATGCAGGGCGTTCCTAGGTCGATGGCACAACACAGTTTGAATGTAAAAGAATCGGTATAACCAATAACACAAAAGAGGCATTTGGCTCCGGATCGGGCCAAATCTGGTGCAAAAGATGTAAAAATTATTTTAGATGCGAGAATCATAAGAGATGTCTGATATCATGGGTCTCCAACCCGGTCATGGTTCTAAAGAAAGGTAATTCGTGTAGAATGTGCATCGATTATATAGACCTAAATAACGCCTGCCCGAAAAATTATTTTCCCACTTCCCGAAATCGATGAAAACATCGATTCCGTCGCCACGTTCCGACTTAAATGTTTTTTGGATGCATATAAGGGATATCACCCTATTCAAATGGCCATTGAGGACAAAGACAAAACTGCATTCGTCACCAACGAAGGAATTTACGGTTTCACCAAAATGCCCTTCGATCTAAAAATGCGAGAACCACATATCAGCGCCTGATGAACAAAGCCTTTAAAGACTAGATCGAACGAAGTCTAGAAGTTTATATCTATGACATCATAATTAAAAGAGCGATGAAGACATCATGCTCAAATATATTCTCGAAACCTTTACCAGGCTACGAAGCATAAATATGAAGTTGAATCCCAAAAAGTGTACGTTTGGTGTCGAAGAAGGAGAAATTTTGGGAGTAATGGTCGGATCAAATGGCCTATGAGCCAATCCGGAAAAGATAGATGTAGTGCTAGCCATGAAACCACTGACTTCTGTCAAAGAAATTCAATCATTGAAAGGTCGACTTGCAACGCTCCACCGTTTTCCCTCTAAAGCAGCAGACAAATCTCCGCCTTTTATGGACGTTCTTTGAAAAAGTTTTAAAGCCGAATTTAATGGTCGAACAAAGAGATGTTGGCCTTCGAAGAATTAAAGACTTGTTTAAGCTCTATGCCAGCGCTTACTGTCCCAAAGGAAGGAAAAACCTTAACAGTCTATCTCGCCGCATAACAAGGTGCAATCAGTGTTGTTCTAGTTGCTCACCAAACTGGCCCCCACACCCAATCGAAGTTCGAACCGATCAAAGGATCCAACACGTCTTATGAAAGCTAGAAATATCTTCTCGAATGGCTAAATGGGCCATAGAACTCGGAGCTTTCGATAACACTTTTCGAACAAAGGGCCCACTAAAGAGTCAGGTAATCGGTGATTTTCTGGTAGAGATGCATGAAGGAAAAGACGAAAAAGTGAACAATGCCTCTGACCCCAAAAAACCCGGCTTTTATACACAGAAGGATGCACTCCGAAGGGGCAGGGGCTAGTTTAATTCTAACTGATCCGAGTGGTCTCGACATCACATATGCACTCTGATTTGAATTCCAAAGCTCCAATAACGAAGCTAAATATGAAGCATTGCTTGCCAGACTCCGTCTGGCCAAGGAAGTCTAAGCGAAGGATGTGATAGCACACGTTGATTCCCTGTTCATAGCGAACCAAGTAAATAGAGAATAGGAAGCCAGAGAACCAAACAAGATCAAGTACTTAGAACAAATAAAACAAGTATGCAAAATAGAGCACGTACCCCTCAGTAGAGACAAAAAAGCTAACGCGTTAAGCAAACTGGCTTCAGTCTCCTTTAGCCACTTGGTGGAAGAAGTAAGGGTGTAAGTATTGGTAGCACCCTCCATCACAACAATCAAAGTCCTGCAAGTCGAAACCTTAGCTCAATCCTTGATGACACCGATCATCAGCTATTTGGTTCATAACATCTTGCCTATTGATAAAGCCCAAGCCCAGAAGATCCATATCAATGCATTACAATATCAAATGCAATATAGGGCTCTTTATCGAAAAACCTTTTCGGGACCGCTGTTAAAATGTTTAGATCCCGAGCAAGCCAACTATATTATACGAGAAATCCATTATGGGATATGTGGCATCCACGCGGGCCCAAAAACGGTGGTAACAAATATTAAGAATGCGAGTTATTATTGGTCTGGGATGCATGAAAGTGCCGTTAAAGAACTTCAGCAGTGCAAAGAGTGTCAGCGACACACACTAGTAAGCCTTCGGGCCAAGAATGAGATGATTCCTGTGACAACGGCCTGGCCGTTCTAGAAATGGGGGGTCGACATCGTTGGACCATTTCCCAGATCAAGCAGAAGTGCACAATACCTGCTCGTGGCTTTGATTATTTTACAAAATGGGTCGAGGCTTGTAAGTCCCGATAATCCGGATCTATCAACGATATCACACAAACACCAAGGATGGGTGGAATCCAAACTTAATGATCTTCAAGAAAACCAAAAAGATGAAGAACAACACGAATCACCTTTAACACCTTGCACACGATTCTATTACTTAACAAGCAAAACCGTCTGGTACAAGATGGAGGCTCTCTCTAGAGAAATCCAAAAGTCTTAACCCTAGAAATGAATAAGCTTAGCTTATATACCTAGGGTAAGGCATGCCCCTCATGGGCTTGCTTATGGGCTTGCCTGGCCCACATAGCCTATGGCATGCCCAAATGACCTATAAAGGTCCAAAACTAATACAAACTAACCTAGTTAACTACCATAGACTGTTGCGTTCATTTGATGCATCAGTCTCACACTTCTAGGACCTAACAATCTCTCCCTAGACTGATGCATCAAATTGTCTTGATAGCATAAATTCAGCAACGTCTTCAACAGAGACTAAGGTTGTCGCTATGCTGTAAGTGTTGTGGAAGTCAGTCTCATACTTCTTGGACCTCATACTTCAATGAACTCTCAGCACTGGATCTCTTTCTTCAGCTCTTGTGGTTAGCTTCATATCAAGATCTTGATCAGTTTTGCTTGAAACATCTTTGATTAAAAGAATGTGAGAGGAGGAACCTCAACAGCTCTTTTCTTCTTCAATCTTTCTCTTTCAAGCAAGCAGGTTCACAAGTACTTCTTCAAATGTACTATTATTGTCAGATAATGACTAGAATCTGGTTCTTCTGACTCAGGTACACTTTGTTGTTGTGATGCTTCATGCTTTGTCGGCAACTAACAGCATCTCAATTTTCAGCAACCCTTGATTCTTGATCTAAATCAAGATCTGCACAATTCTCATAAATTTATAAGCAAACATTCTTATGCAACAGGGAGAGTACTGCATGAACACTTGGAACATCCAAGTACTTGTACTCAGATCAAAATTTAAATTTCTTTATCTTTTGATGATTAGTCAAATCTTCAAGAATGGTTAATAATTTTTAATAAAACAAAGAAAGCACTCTATTTTTGATTTTTTTAATTTTCTATTTTTAATTTTAGAATATAAAAATATACATAGAAACGAAATAAACGAAGAAACTTACTCAGTAGTTACAACTATACAATTGCAATGGGATCAAAATTATTTTCAGGCGGACCAAGAAACACTTTTCAATACGAACTAATTTAGATTGGTCTAAGTGATTGCCAATATGTTTTTCCACTTAAACTTTAACGCTCAACTTTCATTTTCGAACTTCGTGATATGCTTAAGATAATATTATACTATAATATCCGTGCGTCCCATACCATGACATACCCCCGCGATCAAGGTAAGCACAACGATTCATCATAGCAGGTGAGTATACTGAGATCATCCTTTATTTTTACAATGTCAGACTATTGGTGAACAGGTCAGTACTTTCGTACAGTAGAGTGACCAATTGTATCTGACGAGGGTTAGGCAAATACCTTATTTGGTATGTTTGAATTCATGGAATTTTCTCATAATGAGATTTCCTTTCTTTTAAGGTTTTGGCCCTTTGATTTGGCTCTTTTAAAATATTCTGACTGTGCCTAGGTCTGCATATAATCTGGATGCAATAGAAGGGCAGCCAAGTATCCCCGGATGACTCAACAGCATAAAGGCCCGAAACTTCAGATGTTGGCTATCTATCAACGCAAGATTTAAGACCATGAAATCATACGCCGATGGTATGTTACCCACAAGATACATAGTTCGTTATGTTTATATCACTTAGTATCTTATAATCACTTTGAGCGTTAAGCTTACCGACATATCACCTTAGATCTTAGTCTTTTCAGCTACAACACCTTACATGTGTCAGTCACGCCCTTTATCACTTATATTCATTTCATTTCCCATCTGATGCAAAAAGACCTTTTGTATTTTTTTAGTTTTTCAAATGTTTTTGTATTTTTCTGTTTTTCAAATGTTTTTCGTATTTTTCTGATTTTTCTCCCCTCAAACAATACATATATACATATATCGCTCTGTTCCCACCTAAATTTGTGCATCATATTTTATGCACAAATTTACCTAAAAAAGAAAACGTATGTACTAAGTATTAAATGAAAGAAAAGGAAAATATTTTTGTTGTTTTTGCTTAACAGTTCCATCATTAGATTAAAAACTAATCAATTTCAAAATTAAAGCACGAAATTTAAATTGTAAATTTTCGCTGATCTTTTCTTACCTCATCTCCTCCAAAGGAAACATTGCACTCGTAAAAAATTTTAACCTTTTGCAACAGTGAGATGTTTTTCGATATATCCCTAGAACAACCGCTATCAACATTCCAGAGATTGTCAACACCTCCTCCTTGGTTGTTCCTGAAAAATAAGGAGATTAGTAAGACAGTGGAACCCAGGCTATCGTGGTCCTGGGTTTCCCTGAAGCATCAAAATAAGACACTTCTTTCAAACACAAATCCCTTTTGTTTCAAGGATTGGTGATGTTGTTACCGCCTTGGATTTGGGTTTCCAAATATACTTCGTTTTAACAAATGCGGTTGTTGCCTTTGATTGAGCAACTTTGGCTGTTTCAGGTTTAGTCGTTTTAGAAAAAGATTTTTGTTTCTGAACAGCCTTGCGTTTGTTTTTGGCAACATTCCAATCCCCATCAGATGGTTTAACCTTGGGATTCACATTCTTCATTACCTTAGGTGATGATACCTTCATCGGCTTCGAATGATTGTTATCCTTAGGTGTAACCTTCTGATTTTGAACATGATACGGAACATGGGGACTATGTGTGCAGTTTCGAGCAATGTGACCAGGAATACCGCAATTGAAGCACGTTTGTCTCTTCACATGTAAAGCATTCTGATCAGCTTGATTTGCTCACGCAGGCCTTGAAAGATGAACTATCCCTTCGGTGCTTGATATCCTCGCACGTTTCTTGCAGACGGAGATGAATTTGGATGTCTGTACTTCTCGTTTGCAAGGGCCTTCTTCTGTTGTGGAGATTTCTTTAGATTCTTCGTCTTTTGTTTAGACTGCAAGTCTTGTTCAGAAATGTCCCCAACCTTTCCAAAAGCTTCGCTAGCATGATCAAAAACATATTTTTCACATTTGCCACTAAAGACCGGCTTAACAAAAGCATTTTTCACAACACTAGCCTTTTGAGGTCTATTGCTGCCCACTGATGATTTTGGAGAGCGTGACTGTCCTTGACGTTTGGACTTCTGCTTTCTTCATCTCCGATTTACTCATTTCTTCCCTTTTAGCTTGCTCTGAACCTTTCATCAGAAGCAGAAGGTTCAGATTGTTCAGTAGCCTTGTTCACGTCAGCTCTCTCTTCATCAGCTGACTCATTAGAAGAGTCAACAGCACCAGATGGTTCCCGTGTGTCTAACGAATAATCACTGGGTTTGCCGTACACCATATGTTGTGCTTTCTCATATCTTCATCGGTTTCAGGCATTGTCGTGTAGTTGTGATTATATGGTGGGGCAACCTGATTGAATCCCAAACCCTTCCCCTTGTTCGCCTTATATGCCAGCTGCACATTGCACACTTCTTGAACGAGCTTGCTGGATGTATCAAACTTCTTTATATTAGCTTCGTTTTGTTGATATTTTCCAGTAAGAAGTCCCAGCTCAACTCTTACCAAGTCGCATTCCAAGGTTTTTGAATCTAATATGGTTTTGTAATCATGGACCCAACATTTCTGTTGATTTACATCCAGGGGGAGCTGAGCTATGTCTTTCTTTTGTGCTTCAACCTTTTATGTGAGTAACTTGTTACTTTCTCGAAGGCTGATGCACTGAGCCATTGCATTGCTGTACTCATCAGCCATTTTGGAATTAAGTGCCCTGAGTTGAGCAACCCTTTCCTGCAAGGTTTAGTGCCTAAAAGGTAGTTGACTAGGTCAATGTGCGAGCTTGGTTTGTCAGGTGAGTTTGGGCTTGAGGTAGAGTTTGGGGTGTTGGGCTGTTGATTGCTGACTTGCAGGGCTTGAGGTTTCTGTTCGAACACTTCTTCAGGATTAGACTCTGTTGATTTAGCGTATAGATCTTGGAGATCTTGGTTTGATTGTAACGATCCCAAACCAAGATATAAAGTAGTCTTTGTCATCTCCCAAAACACTATTCAACTCATCTCTTACTTCCTCTTTTTGCCTCCCACATTCAACCAAACACATCACATAGTTAGCAACCGGATCAACATTGTAGTTTCTGATAAACTCATTCAGCTTTTCTTTCACTTCATCCCGTAGGTTGGGTTTTGATTTTGTGCTAGACTGAAAAGTATGTTCGACTGCTGAGCTTGGGCTGTAAACATCTTCGGATAATCGAAACCGTACCGGTAATCACGTTAAAAAATGTCCGAAAACTGTTTTTACCAAAACGTACCGTTAGACTCGTCGCGACAATACGAATCCATTAATATAATGTCCGATAGTGATTTTAGGAATTTTCATGCCTTTTTTGTCTAAAAATCACTCGAGTCTGACCAGTTTGTCCAGATTGTCTATGGATCAAGTTCTGTGTGCGAAAACGTTTAACTCTGGTTATGTCAGCTGGTTAACTTTCCACCTTTAAGGGTGCAACTCGTAACAGTACTGAATTCGGAACAGTAACTCGGATTCTTAATCCGAGATGGAATCTTGAAATAGTGATCCGAGATGGTAATTCGGAACAGTGATCCGAGATGGTGTCCGAGATGCACTGTCTCAATCAGAAATGCTTCCCAAATCCGAGATGCAATCCGAGATGAGAGATGATCCGGAATGAAAGTCTGATCCGGAATGAGAGTCAGATCCGGAATGAGAGTCTGATCCGGAATGAGAGTTTGATCCGAAATGAGAAACCTTATCCGAAATCAACATTATTCCAAAATTCCGATGAACAGTTGTCCGGAATCAATCCGAGATGGATGATCTTCTTCGTGTTCTTCGGGATCTTCAACAATTTCGAATCTGAAATACAACAGATTAATCCGAAATTCAAAGAATTTATCCGAAATGCTTGAATGTTGATCCGTAATGCTTGTTTTTTAGCAGAAACCGAACAAAATTAATGTGATATCAGATCTGAGCATGGAAAATAGGTTCAACAGGCTCTGATACTAATTGTAAGTCCCGATAATCCAGATCTATCAACGATATCACACAATCACCAAGGATGGGCGGAATCCAAACTTGATGATCTTCAAGAAAAACGAAAAGATGAAGAACAACACGAATCAACTTTAACACCTTGCACATGATTCTATTACTTGAACAAGCAAAACCGTCTGGTACAAGATGGAGGCTCTCTCTAGAGAAATCCCAAAAGTCTTAACCGTAGAAATGTATAAGCTTAGCTTATATAACTAGGGTAAGGCATACCCCTCATGAGCTTGCCTGGCCCACATGGCCTATGGCATGCCCAAATGACCTATAAAGGTCCAAAACTAATACAAACTAACCTAGTTAACTACCATAGACTGTTGTGTACATTTGATGCGCAGTCTCACACTTCTAGGACCTAACAAGGCTAGACCCTTCAGAGTGATCTCCAGATACAACGTCACCAGCTTATTTTGGGTGCAAATTGTGTGTCAGTTCGGCCTACCTTTGTACATAGTAAGCGACAACGCCAAGTAGTTCGCCAAAAACAGCTTTAAAAGATGGTTCGAGAATTTGATGTAGGTCCCCTAGTCCGTATGGATCTTCCCAGAATCGTCTATCTAATCTAGAGTGCGGAATCCCCTAGATCAGATTTCACAGAAACAACAAGAACACAAACACGAACACGAACAAATTCCTTCAAACAATCTTCTATTGATTATCTAACAAAAGTGTTTACAACCAATTAAGACTCTCTCACAATCTCTCTAACAACTAAAACAGCAACACACCAATAGAACCAACAACCTAAACCCTAATGCAAACCTCCCTATATATAGAGATAGGTTATGCAACTGGGCTAGGGTTTCATACATGGACTGCTAATGGGTTTAAAGCCCAATTTGCCTACCATGTACTATTATTAGATGTCTAGTGTCAGTCAGCCAATTACTTCTAATTAACTATTAGAAAACTAAACCCGCTAACCGTTTATCATTTTACTAATTACAAGATATCCAAAGACCAAATCTAAGCTGTTGTCACAAATATGCACCAACAAACTCCCCCTTGACAATAGCTTTATAAAATAACTTAGTCTTCAGCCTTCTTGCAATCTTCAGTATCTTTTAAAAAACGTTGGTGTTTGGATAGCTTCAGCTTTAATAGCTTCTGTCAGTAACAGACTCCCCCTAAGCTGATGTATCCAATCACCAAATCTTCTAAATCGTTAGCGTTTGAGTAAACTCCAGTTTAGTCCTTGCATAGCAATCTTCAAACTCTTCAACTTTGTTGCAATGTAGAAAGGAGGATCTACCATGCATCCAAGCAAACTCCTCTTCACTAAACTTCTCAGCAACACACTGCTACAATCTGTATACTATAAAACAAACATCTCGAGAAACCATAAGAATTTTTCAACACAAGTCAAACAAATTATTATTATTCAAGAGATAGTAAAACTGTATCACAGATTAAGCACTTCTCACTCAAACCACATACTCAAAATTTTTAAACACCATGAACCTGCAAGATCTTAAAAATTTGAACTCATCTTCTAACACCATCTCCCCCTATCAGTAACAACTCCTCCATGAACAACCAATATCCCATACATTAAGAATTTACAAGAAAATGAAATATTTTTGGATTTTTATATTTTCTGAAAGCAAGTAAATAACTAAATAATAAACACTCTGTTTTTGTGAGTATCACCACTAAGAAGATCATATCAGCAACATCAAACTGTTTTCACACTATCTGATTATTTTATATGCAATATTCATGAAAGACAGTTCAAGACGATTACCAATATTGTTTATTCACTTAAACAAAATACATGAACATTTCAAGTACCATTACCTTGTGATCTGTTTAGATAATTTATACTGATATACTAGTGTGTCCCACTTCAGGACATACCCCCGCGATCAAGGTATGCACAAAAATTCATCATAGTAGGTGAGTATACCGAAATTCATCCTTTTGAATTACAACGTTAGATAATTGGTGATCAGCTCAGTACTTCCGTACAACAAAGAGACCAATATCCAACGAGGGTTAGGGCAAATACCAAATTTTGGTACGAATAATGCAATTTGCACTTTTGAATGACTCTCTAGGAGAGCTTCTTAAATTTTTGGGATTTGGCATTTTAGCTCTTTTAAGATATCCTGGTTGTGCCTAGTTCAGCATATATCTGGATGCAGCAGAAGGACAACCTTGATACCCCGGATGAAACAACGATATAAAGACCTAAAACCTCAGATTTTGACAATCTATCAACGCAAGATTTAAGGTTATAAAACCATAAGCCACTGATATGTTACCCACTCATACACAGTTTAGTATATTTGTATCACAAAGATAAGTTGATTATTTCATGCCTTTTGCCTACTAGTACATCATATGATGAAGCTGCTATCATACTTAAGCAATTTAGTTTTAATTTCAGTGTGACAGTCTAACTTGCTGATATACTATCATTTCTTCCTTTTCACATAGTGAAAACTCATCTTTTATTTGCTATTTTTTATGTTTTTGATTTTTGAAAAGCAGTAAATTATTTACAAACTATTTTTGTTGAAAAATGGTTATTCTGGATTCCTCAACCGTTGAGTTCGAATAAATGTTCAAAACGAGCCTGTCAAATGCTTTTGTGTAAAGATCTGCCATGTTATCAAGTGTGTTGACTCGATGCAGTTCAATTAATTTCTTTTCAGCACAATCCCGTATAAAATGATGACGAACGTCAATATGTTTTGTGCGACTGTGTTTTACGGGATTGTTGGTGATTGATATAGTGGCATTTTTGTCTATCATAATAGGAGTACGAGTGAAATTCAAACCATAATCGCGCATCTGTTGTTGGATCCAGAGAACCTGAGAGCAACAGCTACTCGCAGCAATATATTCAGCTTCACACGTCGAGGTAGACATGCAAGACTGCTTCTTGCATTGCCATGACACCAGCCTCCCTCCTAAGAACTGACAACCACCTGTGGTAGACTTCCTTGTAGATTTGCATCCTCCAAAGTCCGAATTAGTGTAAGCAACAAACTTCAGATCACTAGCAGCTGGATACCATAACCCAAGTTTAGGTTTCTCCTTCAAGTAACGAAGAATCCGCTTCACCGCTTTCATGTGGGACTCTTTTGGATTCTCTTGATATCTGGCACAAAGACACACCGCGAACATGATGTCAGGTCTTGAAGCAGTCAAGTACATCAGAGAACCAATCATTGCCCTGTATTGAGTTGGATCAACATCCTCCACACTCTCATGATCTGCACCAAGATTATGATCTCACAGATAGGTGTATTGAAAGTAGCGCAATCCTCCATTTTGAACGAGAAAAAATGTCATACACATACCTCATCTGATGTATAAACATCCCATCCTTCTTTTGTTCAACTTGTAAACCCAGAAAGTAGGATAATTCACCCATCGCACTCATCTCAAACTTGCTCTTCATTACCTCTTTGAAGTCATGACACATGTTCTTATCAGATGACCCAAAGATGATGTTATCTACGTATACTTATACCAGCAGAAAGTCTTCCTTCTTCCTTTTAATGAAAAGTGTACTGTCAATCTGACCACTTTCGAAACCATGTTTTAATAAATGTGCTAACAGTGTCTCATACCACGCCCTAGGTGCCTGATGCAATCCATACAATGCCTTATCAAGTCGATAGACTCGATCTGGATAGTCTGGATCAGTAAACCCATCTGGTTGTGAGACATACACCACTTCTTGGACTTTCCGGTAAAGAAACGCACTCTTCACGTCAAGTTGGTAAACCTTGAAGCCCTAGAATGAAGCAAAAGCTAGGAACAAACGAATTGCTTCCAACCTTGCTACTGGTGCAAACACTTCATTGTAATCAATCCCCTCTTGCTGATTGAACCCTTTCACTACCAACCAAGCCTTATTCCTTATCACGATCCCTCGGTCGTCTTTCTTGCACTTAAACACCCATTTAGTGCCTATTTCTTTCTCTCCTTCAGGCAAGTCAACTAGCTCCCAAACTTTCAACTTCTTGAACTGAGCTAGTTCCTCTTGCATTGCTTCAACCCAACAATCTTTTAGAGCCATGTGAACATTCTTCGGCTCCGCTTGAGCAATAACGCAGCTATACAAACACTCATGTATCAACCCAGTCTTCTGAATCGACATAAACAAACAGGAACCTTTGAGCACACCTCTTCTTGTCTGAACACCTGCAGTAGCATCACCAATGATGTTTTCAACTGGATGATCTCTGTGTACACGTGTGGTAGCAATGGTGTCAACAACCAGATTATCTCCCAGATTAGATCTAACCTCCCCCTGAATGTTAGAATTTGCAAACGGGTTAGTGAAATCCTCCCCCTGAATAGGTTCAGACTCATATCACTGGAATACTCTAGAGCTGCACTAGAAGAAGTTTCTAGAGCATTTGTCATCGATACACTCGATCTAGGCATGAAATCACACTCTCCATCTTCACTGATCACAGTTTGGATCACTTGAGTCTCATCTGTATCGGAAAAATCAGGAATATTAAATGATTTAAAAACATTGTCATAATCATATAATATAGGGGACCACTCGTTGATTGTTGAGGTGAATAACTAGTGATTTCCATGTTAAACACCACCTCAATTTACCAGTTTTTAGATTAAAAACCCTTTTATTCGGTGTTCCAGGCATATAGCCTAGAAAGTAACCCTCATTAGCTACCTCACCGAATTTTTGCTTATCTTTGTTTCGCACTATGGTGCAGGGTAATCCAAATGGTTCAAAGCCTTTTAAGTTTGGTTTTCGGTTAAACAATAGTTCGTGACATGTTTTGTTAACCGTTTAACCGTCAAAAACTTTGTTCAAGACATAGCACGCTGTGTTTACAGCTTCTCCCCAGAAAAGAACTGGAAGCTTTGAATCAGATAGCATAGTCCTTGCGGCTTCAATCAACGTCCTGTTTTTCCTCTCAGCGACTCCATTCTGTTGAGGTGTATAAGGAGCAGAATATTGATGTTCAATTCCCTTTCGAAGACAATAGAGATCCAGAACTTGATTCTTGAACTCCGTGCCATTATCACTCCTTATCCTCTTAATCCATGCATCATGGACATTTCCAATTTTGTAAAAAGATCTATCAGCATCTCCGCTGTCTCATCTTTTGTGCCTAAAAAGAAAACCCATGAATATCGTGAGTAATCATCTGTGACAACTAAAAAATAGTACTTTCCACCTATGCTCCTTACATTCACCAGACAGAATAGATCCATATGAAGTAATTCATAAGGGGCACCTATGGAATTTACTGCTTTAGACTTGTGAGGTTTCTTATGTTGTTTTCCCTTTTGACATGGAAGACATTTATCTTCCACGTGAAACCTCTGAACTGGCACCCCTTCCACTAAACCATTTTTAATAATGTAATTCATTTTTCTGTAGTGGATGTGGGCCATGCGTCTGTGCCACAACAATGACTCAGCCTCAGATGATTTTGATAGTAAACACGCTACCACAGTGGAAGAATCCTTAGCACCCATGTCCATGACATAAGTGTCGTTTATCCTTGGTGCTCTCATCACTATTCAATCATCCGTTATCACCAAACCAGGTTTCAACACCAAAGCTTCAGACTTTGTAAAGTGGACCGAGTGACCCTTGTCGCGGACTTGAGACACGCTCATCAGATTGTGCTTCAGCTGCTCAACATAGTTCACTTTGCCAGTGTGATATTCCTGTTTGTCACTTTTCCTCGACCAGTAATGTGCCCTCCTTTAGCACCTGCAAAATTCACATAACCACCATATATATTCTCAAACTCTACCAACAGCCTCGCATCCCCCATCATGTGCCTGGAGCGGCCACTATCAACATACCACAAGTTGATAATCCTTCTTAGCAGCTCCTGCACCACCCAACAAAATTAGTTAGATTGGGGGACCCAAGCCTTAATGGTCTTGGGTCTTCCAGATTCATCAACCACAGGGACATCCATCCAATATCCATCACTCCTAACAGGAGTCTTGGATCTTAGACCTTTTCATGGAAATGGCTTTTGATTACCACTAGGTCTGTGGTCCTGAGGTTTCCTTACCATGTTTGGACTCGGCGACCTTTGAAAATTATGATTTTGGTTCCATGAATGATGATAATTTATAAAGCCATCGTCATAAAAATTTCGATTACCAACATTCTGGTATCGAGTTTGATATTGACTTTGACTTCTGAAATTACTTGATCAACCATTAAAGTTATTCATTCGTGTGAACTACTTCTAGGTCTTTCATATCTGCCTGATGTAGATTCAGGCTGAAATCTTTGTTGATTTCTTTGAAAACGAGGAACTTGGTGAGTTCCTTTTTCAGTCTTATCTACACCCACAGCAACACTCTGTTGCCTGGTAGCAGATATCTTTGGTGAGTTAACCTTCTTCTCACCATCACCACATTTTGCTGGTGATTTTTCTCTCTGTCTCTCACTTACCTGTGCTTCACTCTTCTTGTTAGGACAGCAACTAGCTACATGTCCCTCTTCATGACATTTGAAGCATGATTTTCTAGCCGAATACTTCTTAATTGAAGCCTGCTGCTTAGATTCATCAGGCGATGATGATGATGATGATGATGCTTTAGAAGGATCTTGTTTAGTTTGCTTAACTTCTGATTTTTCTTTGTTTTTATTCTTAGCAAACTGCACGTTAGACTCTTTAGTAATAACAGGGACCTCTTCATTCATGTCACTCCCTTTAACAAAATCAACTTTTTTAACAAAAATTTGTTTTTGATTCTTAGGGTTTGTATTTTTTGTTTTCAAAACTGGTTCCCTGTTATTATCCTTCTTGGCATTCTTAGAACCATCAACACTTCCTGATGTGGAACTACCATGTGTAGTTGACACAAAGTCTGTAAGCTCTTCTTCATCTGGCAAGAAAGAATAGTCATGACCAAGTGGTGGTGGAACTTCATTCAAACCTTTGAATCCCACACATGTCTTGTCATTACTCTTCTTCAAGCCATTCATCATGTGTTTCATGACAAAAGATGAATCTCGGAATTGATTTAATTTCTTTTCAAGTTCACAAATTTTAAGTTGTGCTTCAGACAACTCTTTGCACTTTTCAGAAACCTCTTTTGTTTTCTCACTCATCGTATCATGAGCTAAGTCAAAAACTTGAAGTTTTTCATTAAGCTTACAGGTTAGAATATTGATTTCTTCTTCATAACCTTTAATTTTCTTCAAGTATAGTGACTCATTCCGTTTTACGAAAAAGTTTGATTCTTTTAGGTTTGAGAGCTCATTAGCCAGACTTTGGTTTTTCTTTGTTAATGTGTCAACTTCACTTTGCAGTTCACGACACTTCAAATAAACAGAACTACCAGAGTTAGAACATACCTTGCCTGTTGATTTGCTTAGATCGGCCATGAAAGCATCAAAATCAGCAGCCATCTTCTTCTCTGTAGCATTCTCTTCTCCATCAGCTTTCTCAGCTACCTTCTCTTGCTCTCCCTCAGTATCAACTTTCACTTCTTCATCAACCACTGGAGCTATCTCAGCCATGAACGCCTGTGAGGCATTGTTATCACTCTTCAGATAAACACTCCAATCATAAGAACCCTCTCTAGCAGTAGAAATCAGGGCCTTTGATCCAGTGTTGTTTGACGCATTCTTGTTGCTTGAACCATGACCATGAGAATCTTGAAAGGATGAACTAGAACGAGATTCAGACTTAGGTCTTTGACACTCTCTAGCGAAATGTCTGTAGTTGTGACAATTGTAACACTTCACTTTCGACTTGTCAAATCCCACACTCTTTCCAACGAACTTCCTGCCCGTTCTGTTCATGAACCTCTTCACCCTTCTAGAGATCATGGCCATCTGCCATTGCAAATCCATCTCCTCTAAGTCATCAGGGTCGATCTGATCATAATCTTCATCAAACGTAGCAGGATCAGAATATTCTTCCCTGAATGTAGTTCTCGTAGGAAGCAACGAAAGAAGCAAGCAATGCCAGCTGATCTTCAGCACTTTTGACACTCAGAGGCATAGACTTAGAACTGCTGTTACTATTACTTGATTGTTGTCTCTTAGCCCCTGACGAGCCTCCTGAAGCAGCAACAAAACATACTTCACCCTCAGCATTTGTCACAATCTGCTCATTCTCACATGAGAGAAACGCATTTGCAGTATTACTAGAAGCATTGTTGGAAGATGAAGGTGTAAGACCTTTATAAATCCCTGGATCTTGAACCTGATCATATCTAGTCTCCTTCTTCATATTGAGCTCATAAACTCTCAATTTCCCAACAACCTCTTCCAAGTCTTTCTTTTCATAATCAGCTTCACCTTTTATCATCAAAGTATAGATATCCCACTTTGCAGGTAAAGCATCCAACAACTTATCGTTTATCTCCATATCCGTGTATCCCTATATGTCATAATTATCTATTTCTGGCATCAGATAATAATATCTCGTGATAATATCTTCAAGGGATTCATTTCTCATTCCTTTAAACACAACAAACTGTTTCTTCAGCAGATCCACCTTGTTCTTCTTCACATCTGTATTGCCCTCGTATCTCTTCTCTAGGGCATCCCACATCTCCTTTGATGTAGTATAACGCTTGAATGTATGTTTGATGCCATCAGGTACCGACATCTTTATAGCAGCTAAGGCTTTCTTCTCAGACTCATACATCCTCTTTTCAGCTTCAGACATGTTTACATAAGCAGTAACACGTTGTCTGTCCTCAAAATCATGCGTTGGGTTAGAGTACCCATCTTGAATACAGATCCACATCCGTGTGTCCTGATATTCAATAAAGGATTGAAACCTATCCTTCCATGTTAGGTAGTTCTCTACCTTCAGCATCTTTGGAGGTTTATTTGCGATGCCAGCCTCATGCTCCATTCTTAACAGCTCATTTAGATTAGACATATTCAACATTTTTACTGAACCGGCTCGTTAAAAACGTTAAAACTTGTCCGAAATGAGTGGTTACCAAATTATACTGTTAGACTCGTCTCGATGATACGATTCTAATGATATATATTGTCCGATTATGATTTTTAGAATTTTCGTGCCTATATTTTTTTTCCTAAAAATCACACGAGCCTAACCGTGCAACCGGTTTATCAAGAATGTTTATGGATCAAGTTCTATGTCTGAAAACGTTTAACTCTGATTACGTCAGCTGGTTAACTTTCCACCTTTTTGTAGATAATCCGGAACAGTACCAAATCCGAAACAGTAACTCGGATAGTAAATCTGAGATAGGAATCCTGAACAGTAATCCGGATTGCTAATTCGAGATGGTGATTCAGAATAGTGATCCGAGATGGAATCCGGAATGCACTGTTTTGATCCGAAATGGAATCCGGAATAGACTATTCTGATCCGAGACGGAATCCGGAATAGTTATGTTCCGAGATGGAATCGGAATACAATTCTGATTCGAAATTTCAATCCGAAATGGAATCCGAAATAGCTTCTGGTCAAATTCAATCCGAATTGCACTTTTCCAGATCCGAATTGCAAGTCTGATGATCCGAAATGCAGATTCTGATCCGAAATTCAAGTCTTCAATCCGAAATACTATGCTTTTTAATCCGGAATGCCTTTCTTCATTCCGAATTCCTGCTGTTAATCTGAAATCACTGCAGAAACCCTAAAAACAGCCGCCGAAACCCTAGTTCAGCCGTCACAAACTCCAAAACAGCCTCCAAAACGTCCAAAAACCCAATTTTTCTGCTGTCACAATTCTGAACCGAGCAATAATCAAGAGCCGAATGCTCTGATACCAATTGTAGGTCCCCTAGTCCGTAAGGATCTTCACAGAATCGTGTATCTAATCTAGAGTGCGGAATCCCCTAGATCAGATTTCACAGAAACAACAAGAATACAAACACGAACACGAACAAATTCCTTCAAACAATCTTCTATTGATTATCTAACACAAAGTGTTTACAACCAATTCAAGACTCTCTCACAATCTCTCTGAACAACTAAAACAGCAACACACCAATAGAACCAACAACCTAAACCCTAATGCAAACCTCCCTATATATAGAGATAGGTTATGCAACTGGGCTAGGGTTTCATACATGGACTGCTAATGGGTTTAAAGCCCAATTTGCCTACCATGTACTATTTAGTGTCTAGTTCAGCCCAATTACTTCTAATTCACTATTAGAAAACTAAACCCGCTAACCGTTTATCATTTTACTAATTACAAGATATCCAAAGACCAAATCTAAGCTGTTGTCACGAATATGCACCAACATTTGAAGATAAATCAAGTCTTCTCGTCCGTTGCCCACCTGCAAGGGAATGGACAGGTTGAGCAAATCAATTGACGGATTGTTGACGACATATAAAGAAGACTGGGTACTGAAGGAAAGGGCTGGGCCGATGAACTGCCAAATGTCCTATGGGTGCTCCAAACAATGCACAAAACGAGTAACGGAGAAATGCCGTTTAGCTTGACCTACGGAACCAAGGCTGTTATTCCGGCCGAGATAGGCCTGCTGAATCAACGGACTCGAAATAGCTTGGATAACGAAGCGAAACTTCGAACAAATCTTGATCTCCTTGAGGAGCGACGGCACGTTGCGGCAATTAAGGAAGCCCGGTACCAAGTTGGAGAAATTTTACAATTTCCGGGCAAGAATTTACAAATTTAGAGTCGGAGATTATGTGCTTTGTAACAACAAAGCAAGCCGAACAGAACCCTCGGGCAAGCCACCGCCAAACTGGGAAGGGCCGTATCGAATTAAAGAAATGAGTAGCAAAGGCTCGTACGTCTTAGAGATGTTGGATGGAACTCTAATTCTGAAAACTTAGAATTGAGCGTATTTGAAGAAATCTTTTATGTGATCTAACAGAGAGTCGTCACACCAAGATAACTTCTATTAGTTTTTGTTTTTTAAATTTTCCTTATGTACACCGAGAGGGAATTCCTTGGTAACTTCTTTAAATTTCCTATGTACACTAAGTCACTAAGTGGGAATGCCTCGGTAACTCTATATTTGTATTTACTTTAATGTAATTAATAAAGTGATGAAGTATTTGATGGTGCGAAAAATACGCTACGTATATTCTTATAATTCTTTATGATTAATTCACCCAAGAGCTCGAACAAAAAGTGCACTAAGGGTCACGACCCACACCTCGCGCCAATCGAGAAGGTTTTTAGTCTAAAACTAATAAACAAAGCAGTTCGACCCAAACTACCTTATAAACAAACATATGATGTCTGATAAAAAAAATTAGGTAATAAAGCACTCAAACCAAGCGCACAACATAAAAGGCGCAGTTCGAATACTGCAACATTAAAAATGGAAATGCCCAAACGATGGAAGCAAACATCCCACAGACGCGTGTCAAGTTTGAAGCCGATATTGTTAAAACACAGAATTCATGCCAAGACATATCTTTTTTGTCTTCGTCATATCCGAGTACTTTGGTTACAAGCACGTTGGATGTATTAGCTACATGATACCCCTGCTTTATCCCCTCGTTCACACCATAAGAATTAACAACATTTGTAAGGTCCGTAACCACTTTCTCTAGCTCTGATGTCACACCCTGACCCGCAGCGGATATGGTAGTCGGGGCATGATTGGGTTTCCATCAAAGCTCATGACATTTACTATTATAAAAGTTTCATATATTTCATTTCAAATTAAAAGAAAACATTCCAACCAACACATAATCCATACAAGCACCAAATGTTCGAAACAAGATATTCAAGTAACGCTTTATTTTTCTTCTAAGGCCCAAATCCTACGTGTTCCTTACTTCAACCTGATCACATGTATCATGTGTAAAAATAGAGGTTTGGGTCAACAAAAGTTGGCGAGTGAATCCCGTTTAAACATTAGAAAGAATTGATATGTTTATTAATTTAATAAAATGTGCATAAACCAAATATGAGTAACGTATATGTAATTTAATCACAAACCACATAATCATCTAGCAATGTACATGTGAGCACGATAAGCGATATCTTGTGAGATCAAGGCTCAATCAAATGGAGCCGATCTAATTAGGCAACGCGACGCTCTACCTGTATGCAATGGAGAACAAATGGGCCTAATGTGAAAGATTGACTGAAATCAGAAAGTATAACCACAAATAACAATAACAAAATATCACATAGCACGTTAGTTCAAATAATGGTAATAGCACGAGTGTTGAATAAATGATATAGATAAAACGACACATGATACACCCCAAAACATGAATAAAAAGGGAAAGTTTGTAGTCATAGTGAGTGTGTTTTGATATGATGAGGAGTGCGCACGATTTAGCGTTAGAGGTACCAACCGACGAGAAAGACTAACCTAAATATTCACTAACTAATTCGGTATATATATATATATATATAAATATATATGTATATATATATATTACTTAAAATTAGTATTTTATTTAATGAATTTCATTCCACTTTTTAGACAATTTTATTGTATTTGATACTATTTTTGTGCTAAAAAAGACTTATTTTATTATATATTTTTATAGTTTTTGGAGAAAAATAAAAAAAGTTTAATTTAAAAAATATACCCCTTTTACGGGTCGAACCGGGTCTGTCACACCCCGACCCGCAGCGAAAATGGTAGTCGGGGCATGATTGGATTTTCATCAAAGCTCATGACATTTACTATAAAGTTTCATATTTATTATTTCTCTTTAAAGAGGAAGTTACAATAAACATACAAGCATAACATGTTCAAATACACTTTCATTACAAACAAAAGTATTAAACAAAATCATACAATTACAAAGGGAAACTAAACTAAATGTCCATTCCAAAGCATTAACTTGTTTATTCTTCTAGGCCATCCTACGTGTTTCTTTTCTCAACTGGATCACCTGTATCATGTGTAAAAATAGGGTTTTTGGGTCAACAAAGTTGGCGAGTGAATCTTATTTAAATATTTGAAAGGATTAGTTATGTTGGTTATTTGAATAAAATTATGCATATCCAAATATGAATAAACGTAAATATAAATTTAATCACAAAACACATAATATCAAACAATGCACAAGCACACACACAACAATGAGATCAAGGCTCAATCAAACGGAGCCGATCAAATGAGGCACCTGATGCTCAACTCGTCTCTCACGAGGAACTGATGGGCCTAATGAATGATTTGCACACAACTTGACAAGAATGTAAACACGTATCACAACAAACAATATTTACATCATAAGTTTAGGTCATATAATGGTAATAGCACAAGTTTGAATAAACGAAATAATTCAAGCGACACATGATACACCCCAAAACATTAATAAAAAGGGGAATTTGTAAGGATTCACTCACAGTGGGTGCGTTCCTTGATAACGATGAATGCGCACGAATATTATGATTCAACCGACGAGGGAAAAACTAACCTAAAATAATAACGAAATGGTTCCATAAATAAATGGATTTTATTTGAGGTTAATAATTTTAATTCATAACTTTCATAGGATTTTTAGATTTTTTTTTTGTGAGTTTAAGGACATTTTCTAACTTTAAAAATATTATTTTTAAGTATTTTTAAATAATTTTCTGATTAAATGAATTAAGAAAAAGAAATAAAAAAATGTTGACTTTTGACCATGTTGACCGTTGACCGGTCGGACTGTGTTTATTCTATGTGCTGAGTGAGGTTAGAACTCGGGACCTCTCATATGCGTGCACGCAGCTCTACCAACTGAGCTACGTGTCTAACCCGAAATATTTCTGATTTTAATTATATTTATATACTGATTAGATTATTCAGAATTTTATTTAATTTAAAAAGGCTTTATAATTCCTTGAACCGGCGTGCATGGCCTGTTTCGAACCCGTGGCCATCGACTTATATTGCACCCAGCCCAACCAACTAGGCTGGGTGTCTAACCCGTTATAAACAGAATTCATATTATATTTATATACTCGCTCGATTAACTTATGTTTTTTATCCCTTAAAAAGATTGGTGATATGAACGGATCGTTGTAAGTAATAAGACTCGAACTCGGGACATGTGGTTTAACTTTGCACACAGTCCACCACTGGACTGTGTGTCTAACCCGGTTATACTTGGGATTTTAATTATATTTATAGACTGTTCAGACTTCATCTTCGTTATCGAAATAACCCAAAAACATAACTCGTCTGTTTTGATTTATAACTCTTTGTTTTGAATTAGGAATGGACGATTACAAGACATTAAGGAAAGGATTCAACAGAGTTATACCAGACAGTCGTGATCTTCACTTCTCCAGTGGAATTCCGGCGACAATACCAAGTTCCGGCGAAGTATAACTTGAGACAGAGGATCTACAGGAAGTTTGAGGTGAGTGTGAGTGACTTCTGTCTGAGCTCTAGAAGTCCTATTTTAGAGTAAGGCAATAATGGAATGGGTTCGGTTTTCCGGCGAGTGGATTTTGGTGATTCCGGTGGTTCTCCGGTGGGGCAGAGCTCCTTTCAGGCGACCGAGTTTTTTAGAGTAAGCTAGAGAGTAATGAGCGAATTCTGAAGGGAATTTGTCTGGTATTTATATGGAAAACAGGGGATGTTGAAATTTCGGTTTTTGGAACCTGTTCGCGTGATTTATTCCCGGTTAAATGTAAATGGGTTCGAATTTGGAAAGAGTTGACGTGGTTACCATCAGTTATATACGTTTGAAATCAAATAGAAACCGCTACTCCATCAATTCCGTGAGTTGATCTTGACGATTGATTCGGAGTTTGAAACTGGATAGCAGGTTTCTTTATAAGTTATCTGTTTTCTAAATAAATCACCAAAGTGTGTTTAGTGTAGTGGTAAGTTTTGTATGTGTACAAGCGGGAGACCCGGGTTCGAGTCCGGGCGCCGCCCGTTTTTGATTCTTTTTGTTGAGTTCGAATTTTCTTTTGAAAATAGCATAAAAGCCCCTGAACTTAGTTTAGTAGAAATAAATATTTAGTCCCTTGAATTATTAACTAAGTTAAAATTCATTTATTTATTAAATCTAAATTACTTAGTTAATTATTATTGTTGTTATTATTATTATAATAATTATTATTATTATTATTTTCGCTTTAATTAATACAAATAAATATGCGACGAATTTCGAATAAATATTTGGGTTTTAAACGGAGCGGGTTTTGAAACCCGTTTTTCGACGAATGTTACAGTATCCCCTACTTTTAGAAATTTCGTCCCGAAATTTAAGTAGTGGTATGTTTGACTCGAAAGGAGGGTGGTTTTGACAATTACATACTTAGAAGGGGGTGAGAGTTTAAATTTTTATTTGAGGTGGTAAAGTTCCTAGTAAGGGTTGGATACCCTGCTACAGGAATCGCTTTTTGATGCCTAAGCTAAGGAATATTGATAAACAGAGTTGATTGACTAGGTATGATCTCATGCATAAGAGTTTTGAGAGAATTGATACGTTTGGAAAGATAAGGTTATATCATAAAACAAACTTCAACCATGACGATACTAAAATCTACACGGAACTTCTCATAACCTCCTGGTAATGCTTTTGATTCTTTGCCAAGAATACTTATATATAGGAAGTACCAGCGGCGCATCCACCATATTCTTGTCATATTTTCATTGGCTTTATCAGTAAATTATGATCAGTTCTATGTGACTCTAAAACATAAACAAACACAACAACCAAAGCTTGACTCTCAATTCTGAAAGGATACATGACTGAATGATGACAGTACCTCTCTCGTTTGTTATGATGAAGGGGTTAGTCTATGTAAAAGTGAGACACAACCCAACTTCTTTAAATGATGAGATTGAGATACGTCGAGATGTATGATGATATGAATGTTAAATCAATGAGTATAAAACAAAACTGTAATATCAATTCGCATTAAAATTCTTGGATACATAAATTCCCAATTTACAACTGGGATACGGAAAGATTGAGATAACATAAAGAAAACATTAAAACTAGACGATTGGAGTTGAGTCTTGATTCTTGGTGAGAAAAGCTAGTTGGGTGATTCGTTCGGGCCGTTATTATCTTCAACAGGATTGGCGTTGATGTTGTAAGCTCTTCCTCTTGCTGGTGGTAGAGCTGGGTTTGCTTGATTTGCTTGGTTAACTGGGTTTGCTTGAGCTTGGGCGTTTATGATGTTAACCAGTCGAGGGCACGTGTTTCTAAAGTGGGTAGGGTCGCCACAATTAAAACAAGCTCGAACATATGGAAACATGGGGTATTGGGGTTGTTGATATGTTTGGATCATGTTTCGAGTAGGGGGTGAGGCTTGGTTTTGAGGGGCATGACAAGTTTTGCTCCAATGACCATAACGCCCACAATTTGCACACAGTCTACAAGGTACGGTGGATGGATGGTGATAAAGACAGGTGTTGCATTGAGGGTGAGGTCCAATGTAAGGTTTCTTATTTGGGTAAGTAGAGTTGGGTGCTACTTGAGTGATTGGGATAGCTTGGAGGGGTACAACTTGTGAAGCTGGTTGATTGTGTTGGGTGACAGCGAAAATTTTCCCATCTCGTTTTCTCTTAGAAGTGGGTTGACAAGAGGATTCGGTTTGGGTGGAGTTTGAGGTTTCGGTTGATGTTTTATCCTTCTTCTTCTCCTCCGTGAAGTCTTTATTCCGTATGCGGTTTTCGGTGAGCTCTGTAGCTAACTCCATTGCTACTTCCAAAGTTGCAGGTGTGGTACTTATTACAGGGTCTTGAATTTTTGAAGGAAGACCTCGAATGTAGTGCTCGATCAAACGGTAGAGGGGAGTGAACAAGTTGGGGACCATCTGATTTAGCTCAAGGAATCTCTTGTTGTATGTGGTGTGGTCGCCCTCTTTTTGTTTCAAAGAATAGAACTCATCTTCCAATTTCTTGATTTCGCTTCTTGGACAGAACCGTCTTGTCATGATTTCCTTCAACTCTTCCCAAGTCAAAGTCATAGCATTCTCAGCACCTCGCTTGGCCTTCTCTGTATTCCACCATGTAAGTGCTACTCCGAACAAACGACCGGTAGCATATCGCACCTTGCGATCATCGGGGCAGTCGCAATTGAGAAAAGTGTTTTCCATCTCCTCGAACCAATGGAGGAGAGCGGTGACACCTTCAGTCCCTTCGTATTTTTGGAGGATCGCAGGATTTGAAATGTTTGAAGGTGCATTTAGTGGCTTTTGGGGGAGGATTGACAATGTTTTGATCTTCTTGATTGATTGGGTTGACGGGATTAGCGGTAAGGGCTTGTTGAACTTGAATTACGATGTTGGGTATTACGGCAGCCATTTGTTGAGCGATTTGGGCAGCCATGCGCTCGCGGGTTTTTCCTGATCTCATTTTTCTATGAGAGAGGCTAGAAGACATCTACAAGGAATACGTATCAAGAGTATGAGTTTGACGTTTTAGGGGTCATGTGTCGTATTTAGGAATGAACATTCATAAAACAAGTGAAGAATAATAAATTTACTACATCCATAGGATGTCTTGGGCTTTGCTCGTAATTTGGGCCTTGCATGCCGCCATACTTCACCTTCGTAATCATGTGGGCCCCCATGATTACCGGGTCTTTCATATGGTTCGCATGTGTTAGCCTGGTAACGTACACTAAAACCCAAAGAAAATCGAGAAATATGAATGTAACGTATAAAATTCGGAGTGCATCCAGGTGTGGACACGGTGACACCTCAAAGTGGGGTTAGTTCGAACGACGTTTGGTGTGGCATGCATTGGCCTAATAGGTCCTTCGTACTCTCATCGTTAGTCCCCAGGTAGGCAAACTGGTCCGTTATATTGGATTTATACGAATGCCAACCTAGACAGGACGTTCCGACTACCGGTACTTGTACTCTTACAGTTACTACATGCCCGTCGTAGAACTTACTTTGATGAGATTGAAAAATGAAAAATGCGACAAAATCTTGAATAAAGGAAATATGAGGATGATTTGAATATGTGAACATTGAAATATGCGTGATGAATGTATATGTAAGCATGTTAAGTTGACAATAAGTATAACTCATTAAGTATCACACAATATGATAGTGGAAGTGTTTGCATGCATTTGTGTGTGTAATAAATACGAAACAAATAAACATCATGAGTTTGCATGTAACCACATAAACAATTAAAATCTAATCAACTATAGTATAGGCTCTAAGGGTCTAATAACCTATCCTATATCCCTATAGTCAAAAGCTCTGATACCAATCTGTCACACCCCGACCCGCAGCGGAAATGGTAGTCGGGGCATGATTGGGTTTTCATCAAAGCTCATGACATTTACTATAAAGTTTCATATTTATTATTTCTCTTTAAAGAGGAAGTTACAATAAACATACAAGCATAACATGTTCAAATACACTTTCATTACAAACAAAAGTATTAAACAAAATCATACAATTACAAAGGGAAACTAAACTAAATGTCCATTCCAAAGCATTAACTTGTTTATTCTTCTAGGCCATCCTACGTGTTTCTTTTCTCAACTGGATCACCTGTATCATGTGTAAAAATAGGGTTTTTAGGTCAACAAAAGTTGGCGAGTGAATCTTATTTAAATATTTGAAAGGATTAGTTATGTTGGTTTATTTGAATAAAATTATGCATATCCAAATATGAATAAACGTAAATGTAAATTTAATCACAAAACACATAATATCAAACAATGCACAAGCACACACACCAAATGATGAACAATGAGATCAAGGCTCAATCAAACGGAGCCGATCAAATGAGGCACCTGATGCTCAACTCGTCTCCCACGAGGAACTGATGGGCCTAATGAATGATTTGCACACAACTTGACAAGAATGTAAACACGTATCACAACAAACAATATTTACATCATAAGTTTAGGTCATATAATGGTAATAGCACAAGTTTGAATAAACGAAATAATTAAAGCGACACATGATACACCCCAAAACATGAATAAAAAGGGGAATTTGTAAGGATTCACTTACAGTGGGTGCGTTCCTTGATGACGATGAATGCGCACGAATATTATGATTCAACCGACGAGGGAAAAACTAACCTAAAATAATAACGAAATGGTTCGGTAAATAAATGGATTTTATTTGAGATTAATAATTTTAATTCATAACTTTAATAGGATTTTTAGATTTTTTTTTGTGAGTTTAAGGACATTTTCTAACTTTAAAAATATTATTTTTAAGTATTTTTAAATAATTTTCTGATTAAATGAATTAAGAAAAAGAAATAAAAAAATGTTGACTTTTGACCATGTTGACCGTTGACCGGTCGGACTGTGTTTATTCTATGCGCTGAGTGAGGTTCGAACTCGGGACCTCTCGTATGCGTGCACGCAGCTCTACCAACTGAGCTACGTGTCTAACCCGAAATATTTCTGATTTTAATTATATTCATATACTGATTAGATTATTCAGAATTTTATTTAATTTAAAAAGGATTTATAATTCCTTGAACCGGCGTGCATGGCCTGTTTCGAACCCGTGGCCATCGACTTATATTGCACCTAGCCCAACCAACTGGGCTGGGTGTCTAACCCGTTATAGATAGAATTCATATTATATTTATATACTCGCTCGAGTAACTTATGTTTTTTATCCCTTAAAAAGATTGGTGATATGAACGGATCGTTGTAAGTAATAAGACTCGAACTCGGGACATGTGGTTTAACTTTGCACACAGTCCACAACTGGACTGTGTGTCTAACCCGGTTATACTTGGGATTTTAATTATATTTATAGACTGTTCAGACTTCATCTTCTTTATCGAAATAACCCAGAAACATAACTCGTCTGTGTTTGATTTAAAACTCTTTGTTTTGAATTAGGAATGGACGATTACAAGACATTAAGGAAAGGATTCAACAGAGTTATACCAGACAGTCGTGATCTTCACTTCTCCAGTGGAATTCCGGCGACAATACCAAGTTCCGGCGAAGTGTAACTTGCGACAGAGGATCTACAGGAAGTTTGAGGTGAGTGTGAGTGACTTCTGTCTGAGCTCTAGAAGTCCTATTTTAGAGTAAGGCAATAATGGAATGGGTTCGGTTTTCCGACGAGTGGATTTTGGTGATTCCGGTGGTTCTCCGGTGGGGCAGAGCTCCTTTCAGGCGACCGAGTTTTTTAGAGTAAGCTAGAGAGTAATGAGCGAATTCTGAAGGGAATTTGTCTGGTATTTATATGGAAAACAGGGGATGTTGAAATTTCGGTTTTTGGAACCTGTTCGCGTGATTTATTCCCGGTTAAATGTAAATGGGTTCGAATTTGGAAAGAGTTGACGTGGTTACCATCAGTTATATACGTTTCAAATCAAATAGAAACCGCTACTCCATCAATTCCGTGAATTGATCTTGACGATTGATACGGAGTTTGAAACTGGATAGCAGATTTCTTTATAAGTTATCTGTTTTCTAAATAAATCACCAAAGTGTGTGTAGTGTAGTGGTAAGTTTTGTGTGTGTACAAGCGGGAGACCCGGGTTCGAGTCCGGGCGCTGCCCGTTTTTGATTCTTTTTGTTGAGTTCGAATTTTCTTTTGAAAATAGCATAAAAGCCCACGAACTTAGTTTAGTAGAAATACATATTTAGTCCCTTGAATTATTAACTAAGTTAAAATTCATTTATTTATTAAATCTAAATTACTTAGTTGTTGTTATTATTATTATAATTATTATTATTATTATTATTTTCGCTTTAATTGATACAAATAAATATGCGACGAACTTCAAATAAATATTTGGGTTTTAAACGGAGCGGGTTTTGAAACCCGTTTTTCGACGAATGTTACAGGGTCGAACCGGACAGAGTTTGCAGCGTGTGAGACTCGAACGTGTGACCTCCCGTTTACGTGCACGCAGCTCTACCAACTGAGCAACGTGTCTAACCCGGAATATATTGAAATTTATTTACGTATATACACAAACTGAGTTAAATCATATTTCTAATTAATTAAAAAGGTTTGTAAATTATAAGAATCGTGTAACCGACCGGACTCGAACTCACGACCTGAGCTTCGTGTTGCACACAGCCCGACCAATTGGGTTGTGTGACTAACCCGAAGGATATGGGATTTTAATTAAATTTATATACTATTTGCGTTGTTTTAAATTTTAATTATAAAAAGGTTTGGATTATATAAAGAATTCAGAATCGTGTGTGAGACTTGAACCCGGAACCATTTGTTTAAAATGCACACAGTCCACCACTGGACTGTGTGTCTAACCCAGTTTATATAGCGGTTTTTATTTCTCTTAAACACTTACTTCACTTAATCTTCATCATTTCAAAACACCAAAAGGATTAGAACCCGATCTGATTGTGATGATTAACAATTCCACTTTTATACGAGATTATGATTACGCAATAAAAGAAAAGAGTATATGATATACCAACAGAGGTGTCTTCCTGATCTCCGGCGAGGTTTTCCGGCGACTGAAGGTTATTCCGGCAAATGTTTTTAAGAAAAAGAGAGTGTGCAGAGTGTATGGCGAGTGTGAGCGAGTTCTACAAGAGTTCATGGATCACTATTTATAGTCGAAGGTGGTGAATTGAGTTGAATTTTAGTTTTAGCGGTTTCGGTCAAAAGAAATTGATTGCGGAATGATTGTAACCGAATAAATGTTATCGATCCTATAATTGAGTTGAATTCAAGATTTGGAAACTGTTTTAAAGGTTTAATTCGCAGAAGAAACTGATATTGATGATTGCTACGAAGACCTCAGCCGTTACTGGCGGGTTTTCTTGAATTGGATTGTAAGGAACTGTTTTTGATATAAAAGGCGTTTGTTTTGGAGATATAACTGATGTGTGTGTGTGGTGTAGAGGTGTGTGGGGTGTATTGTTTGGGTGGAGACCTGGGTTCGATATCCGTGGTCTACACTTTTTGTTAATTATATTTATTATTTATATTTTATCTATTAACATTATTATTTTAACTTTATTATTTTATTTATTATTTAATACTAATAACAATATAACGAATTTAAACTTTTAACATAAATGTGTAATGAACATCATACGTATATTTGAATTACAAAACGGAGCAGGTTTTAGAACCCGTTTATAACAAATGTTATAGTCTCCCCTACTTTTAGAAATTTCGTCCCGAAATTTAAGTAGTAGTAAGTTTGTCCTGGAACAGGTGAGGGTATTTTTCGCGCATTGAGTCTGCACGTTCCCAAGTAAACTCGGGTCCTCGTTTCGACTCCCAACGAACCCCGACTATTGGAATTCGACATTGTCTTAAGCGTTTCTCACCGAAGTCCATGATTTCTACCAGTCGTTCTACGAAATGCGTCGATTTATCAATCTGAATATCTTCTAATGGTAGGTGAAGGTTTTCATCGGCAAGGCACTTTTTCAAGTTAGTTACATGGAACGTTGGATGGATCTTGTTGAGTTCTTCTGGTAAGTCAAGCTTGTAGGCCACAGGAGCAACTCTCTGGAGTATTTTGAATGGTCCAACATAGCGAGGTGCTAGCTTGCCTTTTTGTCCAAAATGAACAACTCCCTTCCATGGTGATACTTTCAAAAGTACTTGATCACGACACAAAACTCGAGCGGCTTTCGTCGTTTATCTGCGTAACTCTTTTGACGACTCTGAGCTGCTAGAAGATTATTGCGGATTTGGAGAATCTTGTCGGTTGTTTCTTGAATTAATTCGGGTCCAGTGATCTGTGCTTCACCGATTTCGTGCCAACATACAGGAGATCGGCACTTACAACCGTATAGTGCTTCAAAAGGAGCCATACCAATGCTCGAGTGATAGCTATTATTGTATGAAAATTCAACTAATGGTAGATGAGTATCCTAATTGCCCTTGAAATCGAGGACACATGCTCGTAACATGTCTTCAAGAGTCTGTATGGTGCGCTCAGATTGTCCATCAGTTTGAGGGTGAAAAGCGGTGCTGAGATCTAAGCGAGTACCTAATGCTGATTGTACGGCTTGCCAGGTTCGTGAAGTAAAACATACATCTCGATTCGAGATGATGCTTAAAGGTACACCGTGTCAACTTACAGTTTCATCGATGTAAATACGAGCTAACTTCTCATTTTTGTAATCTTCGCGGATCGGAATGAAATGAGCGGACTTGGTAAGACGATCGACAATAACCCAAATCCAATGTCATGCCCACTATAGGTGCGAGGTAACTCGGTAATGAAATCCATGGTTATGTTTTCCCACTTCCAGATAGGTATTTCGGATTGAACAAGTAAGCCTAAGGGTCTTTGATGTTCGGCTCTAACTTTCGAACATGTGAGGTACTTGGAGACAAAAATGGCGATATCCTTCTTCATGCCAGGCCACCAGTAAGAGTATCGTAGATCTTGACACATCTTATCAGCACCTGGATGTATAGAGTATCGTGTTTTGTGGGCCTCATTCATGAGAAAAGTACGAATATTGTCATGATCAGGTACCCAAATACGAAACAGATAATTCATCTCGCACATCATTTTCCGTGACAGAGGTATGTTGAGCTTCGCGAATGCGGTTCTGAAGGTCAGTTATGATTTGAGAGCACAAAAGATGAATGGAGTTAGCATACTCTTTTCGGCTAAGGGCATTAGCCACAACATTGGCTTTACTAGGGTGATAACAGATTTCACAGTCGTAATCATTCACGAGTTCGACCCATCGTCGTTGCCTCATGTTTAACTCTTTCTGATTAAAGATATGTTGAAGACTCTTGTGGTCAGTGTAAATCTCACACTTGGTACCATAGAGATAATGTCTCCATATCTTTAGAGCGAACACGACTACTCCGAGTTCCAGGTCGTGAGTGGTGTAATTCTTTTCATGTACTTTGAGTTACCTTGAGGCATAGGCTATCACATTTCCTCTTTGCGTTAAGACACACCTTAGTCCCTGCCCTGATGCGTCACAATAGACCACAAAGTCTTCACAACCATCAGGGAGAGTGAGGATAGGTGCATCACAAAGTTTTTGTTTCAAGGTTTGAAAAGCCTCTTCCTGCTTGGGCCCCCAAACGAAGGGCTTGCCCTTATGAGTCAAGACTGTGAGTGGTAAGGCAACACGAGAGAAATTGGCGATGAAAGTTGATAATAACCAGCTAAACCAAGGAATGATCTAAGTTCGGTGGGAGTGCGTGGAGCTTGCCATTCTTGCACTGCTTTAATCTTTGCAAGGTTGACATGAATTCCTTTGTCGTTGACAACGTGACCAATAAATTGAACTTCTTTTAACCAGAATTCACATTTCGAAAACTTAGCGTAGAGCTTTTTGGTTTTCAGAAGTGTTAGGATGAGTCGAAGATGTCGTTCATGATCTGATTTGGTCTTGGAGTAAATAAGAATATCATCGATAAAGACAATAATGAAACGGTCAAGGTAGGGTTTGCACACCCTATTCATCAAATCCATGAAAACGGCGGGAGCATTGGTCAACCTAAAAGGCATGACCATGAATTTGTAATGACCGTAGCGAGTTCGAAAGGCAGTCTTCTTCACGTACTCTAAGCCGATGGTAACCAGAACAAAGAATCGATTTTTGAGAAAAGGTGGCACCCTGAAGTTGATCTAGAAGGTCATCAATGCGAGGTAAAGGATAAAGTTCTTGATGGTCAGCTTGTTGAGTTCTTGATAATCGATACACATTCGAAAAGTTCCATCCTTCTTCTTGACGAAAAGAACCGGCGCACCCCAAGGTGATGAGCTAGGACGTATGAATCCCTTGTCAGTCAGCTCTTGCAGCTGGCTACTAACTCCTGCATTTCATATGGGGCTAACCGATATGGAGATTTTGCAACTGGAGTGGCACCAGGTACAAGATCTATTCGAAAATCAACGTCTCGCATAGGAGGAAGTCCTGAAACATCATCGGGAAAAACTTGAGGAAAATCTCTAACAACTGGAATATCTTCAATTTTCTTCTCCTTACCCTCTTTCTTAACAATGTGCGCTAAGAATGCTATGTAGTCCTTGCGAAGGTATTTTCGAGCTTGAAGGCACGACATCAACTTGAGTCCTTTAGATGGGGTTTCACCAAAAATACGAAGAGTTTGACCGTCGGCGAGAGGAATTCGAATAAATTTTTTATAACAAACGACTTCAGCGTGATGCTGACTAAGCCAGTCCATTCAATGATGACGTCGAAACTTCCCAATTTCATAGGGATAAAATCGATTGGAAAATCATGATAGTTGAGATAAGAGTGCAATCGTGAATAATAGAGTCTAACGTAATAGGTTCACCGTCTGCTACTTCCACTGTAAATGATTCGGCTAGGCTAACGCGAGGTAAACCAAGAAAGCTTCGAACTCTAGGGACACAAAACTCTTATCCACGCCAGTGTCAAAAAGAATAGATGCATAACTACCGTTAATGAGAAACGTACCGTTAACCACGTTGTTATCCACTCTAGCCTAGTTGGCGTTGATGTTAGAAGCTCTACCTCTTGCTGACGGATTGGCTTGGTTGGCTTGGTTCACAGGATTAGCTTGGGCTTGTGCATTGATGATGTTCACTAAACGGGACAGGTGTTGCGAAAATGGGTTGGATCACCGCATTGAAACAAGCTATGATGGGTGGCATCATAGGGTAGTTGGGTTGGTAAAAGGGTTGGGCCATTGGTTGAGCAGGTGGTAATAGTAGAGGTTGTTGGTAGGGGGCTTGGCCCACCACTTGGTTGTTTGGTTGGGCTTGAGGTTGGTTGCGGGCTGGTCTTTGAAGAGAGCGGCAGGTTTGGATTGTATAACCGTCACGGCCACAACCTATGCAGTGAAGACATGGGTTCTCAAGAGGGTGGTGATATTGGCACCGATTGCGTTTTGGGTGAGGTCCTGTATACTGTTTCTTGAATGGAGCAGTAGGAGGAGCAACTTGGGTGATTGGAGTGGCGGCAATGGGTTGGTTGGTTTGGGTGACAGCAAAGTTCTTCCCATTTCGCTTTCTCTTGCCAGCGAATCGAGAAGAGGATCCAGTTTGGGTTGAGGTAGGGGTTTCAGTAGGTGTTTTGTCTTTCTTCTTCTCGTCTTTGAAATCCCCATTCCTGATGTGATTTTCAGTGAGCTCAGTAGCTAGCTCCATTGTTGCCTCCAGAGTTGCAGGCGTAGTACTCATCACAGAGTCCTGAATCTTCGAAGGAAGACCCCGAATGTAGTGCTCAATAAACGGTAAAAAGGAGTAACAAATTGGGAACCATTTGATTCAACTCGAGAAACCTCTCGTTGTAGGTTATATGGTCTCCCTCTTGCTATTTCAAGAAATAGAACTCATCTTCCAGCTTTTTAATTTCGCTTCTTGGACAGAAGCGTCTTGTCATAAGCTCTCAAAGTTGTTCCTAAGTTAGGGCTACCGCGGCTTCGGCGCCTCGTCTGCCCTTTTCAGCATTCCACCACGTGAGTGCTACCCCATACAGACGACCAGTAGCATAACGAACTTTACAGTCATTGGGACAATCTCAATTGAGGAAGGTACTCTTCATCTCTTCAAACCATCGAATGAGAGCAGTGACCCCTTTTAGTCCCTTCGTACTTTGGAGGGTCACATGAGTTGAGGTGCTTGTAGGTGCACTTGGTTGTGTTTGTGGGAGGGTTAGCAGCATTCTGACCCTCTTGATTGGTTGGCTTGACAGGATTAGCGGTGAGGGCTTGTTGGACTTGAATTACAATGTCGGGAATTATGGCGGCCATTTGTTGGGCTATTTGAGCAGCCATGCGCTCGCCGGATCTTCCTGGTCTCCTATCTCCAAGAGAGTGCCTAGAAGACATCTACAGGAAATACGTAACGAGATTATGAGTTTGACATATAGGTGTCATGTGTCATATTTAGACATTAACATCCACAAAACAAATGAGAAAAATAAATTCATTACATCAATAGGATGTCTTGGGCCTTGCTCATGTTTGGGCCCCCATATGTCCCCCATACTTGGCCTAGGTAGTCATGTGGACCCCCATGACTACTGGGCTTTGTAGGGTTCACATTGGTTTTGGCCTATTAACACTCGCACCACCCGAATGAAAATCGAAAAACATGATTGCGAGGTATAAAGTTGGAAGGTGTCCTGGTGTACACATAGTGGCGACTCAAAGTGGGGTTAGTTCACACAACGTTTGGTGTGGCATGCTTTGGCCTAATAGGTCCTTCGTACTCTCATCGTTAGTCCCCAGGTAGGCAGACTGGTCTGTTATATTGGATTTATACGAATGCCAATCCTAGACAGGATGTTTCGACTACGGTACTTGTACTCTTCCAGTTACTACATGCTCGTCGTAGAACTCACTTTGATGAGATTGAAAAATGAAAACATCACAAAATTTTGAGAAGAGAAACATGAAAATGTTTAAATATGTGAGAATTGAGACGTGCGTGATGCGTATATATGTAAGCATGTTATGTTAACAATACGTATAACACATTAAATATCACACAAAATCATATAGTAGTGGGAGTGCTTGCATGTATTTGTGTGTGAGAAAAATGTAAAACAAGTAAATATCATGAGTTTGCATGTAACCAACTTAACACGTAAGCAAATAATATTATAATTGACTATAGTATAGGCTCTAAGGGTCTAATAACCTATCCTATATCCCTATAGTCAAGAGCTCTTATATCAATCTGTCACACCCTGACCCGCAGCGGATATGGTAGTTGGGGCATGATTGGGTTTTCATCAAAGCTCATGACATTTACTATTATAAAAGTTTCATATATTTTATTTCAAATTAAAAGAAAACGTTCCAACCAACACATAATCCATATAAGCACCAAATGTTCGAAACAAGATATTCAAGCAACACTTTACTTTTCTTCTAAGGCCCAAATCCTACGTGTTCCTTGCTTCAACCTGATCACCTGTATCATGTGTAAAATAGAGGTTTGGGTCAACAAAAGTTGGCGAGTGAATCTTTAAACATTAGAAAGAATTGATATGTTTATTAATTTAATAAAATGTGCATAAACCAAACATGAGTAACGTATATGTAATTTAATCACAAATCACATAATCATCTAGCAATGTACATGTGAGCACGATAAGCGATGTGCTGTGAGATCAAGGCTCAATTAAACGGAGCCGATCTAATTAGGCAACGCGACGCTCAACCCGTATGCAACGGGGAACAAATGGGCCTAATGTGAGAGATTAACTGAAATGAGAAAGTATAACCACAAATAACAATAACAAAATATCACATTGCACGTTAGTTCATATAATGGGTGACTGAGTAAAATTATTATTTGCCAAAACCTAAAGTGATGACAATACTGTAAATTTGAACCAGGGACATAATTATAATTTTTCACAGGGGCAAATTCATAATTTTGAACTTGAGGTAAAATCGAATATAAATTTTAACTAAGTGTGAAATCATAATTTTAAGCTGAGGGACAAAACCAATTTTATATTTTGAAATGAGGTAAAATCAAAATCTTGAACTGAGGGCAAAATCGTAATTTTGAGTTGAGGGCAAAAGCATAATTATATTCTGAACGGAGGCGAAATATTTTATTGAACTAAGGTCGAAATCGTAATTTTATTAGAAAAAAAAAGCATTTTAGAGGTAAAAATCATAACTTTATTAAAAAAATGCAGAGTGTTGAATAAATGATATAGATAAAACGACATATGATACACCCCAAAACATGAATAAAAAGGGGAAGTTTGTAGGAACTCACTCACAGTGGGTGCGTTTTGATTTGATGAGGAGTGCGCACAATTTGGCGTTAGAGGTATCAACCGACGAGAAAGACTAACCTAAATATTCACTTAATAATTCGGTAAAATATATATATATATATATCTTTTACTTAAAATTAGTATTTTTATTTAATGAATTTCATCCGACTTTTTAGACAATTTATATTGTATTTGATACTATTTTTGTGCTAAAAAAATTTATTATATATTTTTATAGTTTTTGGAGAAAAATAACAAAAGTTTAATTTAAAAAATATACCCCTTTTACGGGTCGAACCGGACAGAGTTTGCAGCGTGTGAGACTCAAGTGTGTGACCTCCCGTTTACGTGCACGCAGCTCTACCAACTGAGCTACGTGTCTAACCCGGAATATATTAAAATTTAATTACATATATACACAAACTGAGTTAAATCATATTTCTAATTAATTAAAAAGGTTTGTAAATTATAAGAATCGTGTAAACGACTAGACTCAAACTCACGACCTGAGCTTCGTGTTGCACACAGCCTAACCAATTGGGTTGTGTGACTAACCCGAAGGATATGGAATTTTAATTAAATTTATATACTATTTGAGTTGTTTTATATTTAGTTTTAAAAAGGTTTGGATTATATAAGGAATTCGGAACTGTGTGTGAGACTCGAACCCGAGACCATTTGTTTAAAATGCACATAGTCCACCACTGGACTGTGTGTCTAACCCGGTTTATATACCGGTTTTTATTTCTCTTAAACACTTACTTCACTTTATCTTTATCATTTCAAAACACAGAAAGGATTAGAACCCGATCTGATTGTGATGATTAACAATTCAACTTTTATACGAGATTATGATTAAGCAGTAAAAGAAAAGAGTATATGATATACCAAAGAGGTGTCTTCCTGATCTCCGGCGAGGTTTTCCCGCGACTGAAGTTTATTCCGGCGAATGTTTTTAAGAAAGAGAGGAATGCAGAGTGTACGGCGAGTTTGAGCGAGTTCTACAAGAGTTTATGGATCACTATTTATAGTCGAAGGTGGTGAATTGAGTTGAATTTCGGTTTTAGCGGTTTCGGTCAAAAGAAATTGATTGCGGAATGATTGTGTAACCGAATAAATGTTATTGATCCTATATTGAGTTGAATTCAAGATTTGGAAACTCTTTTAAAGGTTTAATTCGCAGAAGAAACTGATATTGATGATTGCTAAGAAGACCTCAGCCGTTACGGGCAGGTTTTCTTAAATTGGATTGTAAGGAACTGTTTTTTATATAAAAGGCATTTGTTTTGGAGATATAACTGGTGTGTGTGTGTGGTGTAGAGGTGGGTGTATTGTTTGGGTGGAGACCCGGGTTCGATACCTGCAGTCTACACTTTTTGTTAATTTATTTTTATTATTTATTAACATTATTATTTTTAACTTTATTATTTATTTATTATTTAATACTAGTAACAATATAATGAATTTAAACTTTTAACATAAATGCGTAACGAACATCATACGTATATTTAAATTACAAAACGGAGCGGGTTTTAGAGACCGTTTTATGACAAATGTTGCATCAGGGCTTTTGTGAATTAAACGAACCATCCGTTAAGCCCCATCAGAAAGGAGCCAATGCTTCGTCAAAAGCAGTTCAGAAATAAGACCATATAGTTCGGTCACTTCACCATCATACCGACCCCCACATGCTCCTCCAACTAGGCCAACACCCCTTCATGTGCCTTAGAAATCCTTTCCTTCGACCTTATAATTTCATTTTTTTTTTTCTGAGAAACAAGAAATAAGAATCAGGACCAAACCTACAATGAGCATAGGAAACAGTGTACCAAAAAAACAAAATAACATACCGCTTTCAAATTTCACATGATCAGCTAGTCGTTGGTCATACGCATATCCAAGCGATCGGACCTCCACTTCTCTTCAGCATCGGCCGACTTGGCTTGAGTCTCAGAAAGATTCAAAATTACCACCCCCAAACTACCTATAGCCTTGTCCCTAGCTTCATGTGCAGTAGTGGCCGAAGCTTGAGTGGACATATTGATGGCTTTCGTCTCTAATACTTGGTCTTTCAAACGACCAATGCTAGCGTGCAACGATGAAATCTCTTGTTTCACCTGCTCACTCACCACCCCCTGCTTCTTCAACGACATCACCTCCCTTTCCAACCTCTGACAGTTCGATTCAGCTTTGACCCATCTCTTGTATGCTTCTACCACCAGGAATTCGCTTGAGCCTGATTTAACATTAAAGCATTTCCAAGCTCGGGCCCACTCATTTTCCTATAATAGAAATGCTCGGTAGGGGTGCCAATATGTAATAAAGACATTTTTGCCGACAAAGCGTTAACAACTCTATCTTTATTTGCTAAAGACCATTCGGGCACATACATCTCAGAAGCCTTAGTCGAATCCACATCCATAGCAGTGCTTGAGCAACCTAACTCCCGGCACACAAGCACAACTTCAAATTAATACCATAAAAGCCATCCGTCAGCCGCGGACTCGGCCAAGACACGTTGGACGAATCGATACATGTAGCTATTTTACCCGGTGGAGAAGGCGCGACCTCTTTTGGTGATGGACAAAACATATCGACATCTTTACCAGCAACTAACTTCGTGTCAGCATGTCCGAAGAATAAGGGGCTCGAAGCAGCATACGGTTGGTCACGTGAAAGCTTGCCCTCGGTTAGATGAGCAGTTAAGTTCTCCACTAAGCCTCCAGATGTTGAAAACACAGGACGGCGATCCAGGTCATCTTCAAGGGTAACCTCCGGACGAGATACTGACACAGACTTGGGCCTCTTTTGCAATTGCAGGTTTGGATCAGCTTTTGTCGTTTACTTTCGACGACGTTTTAATGAATCCTTCGGTTGGAATACATCTTCAATCCCTTCGTCAAACGGTCCCCTCGTCTTCAACAGATAGATGCTCGCTCCCATACAAAATGGCTTTCCCAACCGAACCTTTTTCCCCACGAGACCCTTGGGCATCACTGGCTCCCAGTGATTTCCCCTTATCACTCACCGCTGCCGAAGCACTCCTAATTGGAGACGTATTAACTACGTTCTCCAGTGGATTCGTGCCCAAACTACCTTGGCCATCAGTAGGGACAGGATCTCAAATTTGGTATAAGCCCTCGTTTACAATCTCAAAGTACGGTTTACCAACCTTAGTCTTAGATGCCCTGATCTCTAATTCGGGCACTTTTAATGTTTTCAACCTTAGTGCATCCTTAAAACCCATAACTGTATGAACAAAAACAAAAAGTTACTGTTAGAATTAAAGAAATGCACAATGGACTTATGACACTCCGTAGGAACACACCGGTCATCAACCAAGAAAAAGCGGTCTTTCTAATCCTTCATACTCGTTGTAATCCAAGAAAAGCATGTAGCTTTCTTGTCCCTAACTTCAAAGGTATACTAGTCTCCGGTTCGACTAAGCTTGTAGAAAGCTCGAAACACTTCCAAGTCAAGGTTCGAGGCGAGGGCGCGACATGAATGCTCAAAGTGGTTCACCTTAGTCAAGCCAAAGGGATTCACTTGAAATAGATGTGCTCGGTGAAACATAAGGACGTCTATCAAAAATTGAGTAAAGGGGAGTCTATAATTATAGTAATCAAAAACCCTATTATATAATGGAATCTTTCCAAGCGTAAAAAGGGTAAATAGGGGTATTCTTTCCAGAAGAACTGGTCTAAGAGACGGAGGAATCTGGTACGTCTCAACGTACCAATATAGCCCAGATCGGGTCAGAACATTAAAACTCGTACTCAAGTTACAGTTATTTGCCTTTATATTCAAGAAGGAGAGCTACGAACCTGATTAAGTGGATCAGCTCGAAGCTAAAAAGCTCTGAAAGTGGTATTCGGAAATCAGAGGAAGAAGGAGAAGTGAAAAGTAAAAAGCAAAAAACTTTTCACCTACTTTCTATATATAGGCAATAAAAATGGTTGACAGCCAATCACCGCCTTACGAAGAGGAATTGACACGTCGCTAAAGTGACGTACCCGAATCGTCACAAGTAAGGGAAAGATAAAACCACGAGGTGGTCATTTGAGATAGATGACCGACAAATGAAAATTCAAAAATGGTGCCAAAGAGAGCTCAAACAAATTCTTAGATTAAGTCCATACTGTTGCAAGCAACACTATGGACTAGGGGACTTGATAAGGAGACGTCTGAGTCACTGAACCGAACATAGCATGAAATGGCTCGAGCGCCATACTCCGATTCTCGAGAGTCATCTGATCAAGAGGGATCTATTATAACTAATTTGAGGGCCCACTTTCATAACCGCCTGATGATGACTAGTCCAGCCATAATGGCCCGAACGTTAGGATACCCACAAGTATAAATACTCTACTCATAGCTTCAAAAATTGGTAATCTCTACTTCCTCTCTCTAAACTCTCCAACTCTCGCTCTGACTTCACCATTGTATTTTCTATACTTATTCTCACGCCTGAGCTTGGTCATAGAGAGGCCCCCTCCCTGTAACGAGACTAACGGTGTTTTCTTCTCTGTGATCTTTACAGGTTGCAGATCATCACCTTGAGACTCTTCTTCTACTAAAACAGAAGCCGCTAATATTTGAGGGTTCGGTTTCAAAGGTCACATCTGAACTCGAATCTACTTACCACCGCTTAAGAGCACCTTCTAGACACAATTCGTCATAGCTACTTGCCGACTGGCTCCCTACGGACTCGTCCCCGTTATTCTCTGACGATCTCCACCCCTCTTCCTTAACTCCTCTTTTGGTGGTTGCTATCTCCTTCTCAAAACTAACTTAAAATAGCTTGTTTTTACCTTATCTGGTGGTTACCGCCGGTATCTCGTCTCCACAGCAATAGATCAGATGAGTTTTATCACATGCAAGGACTAATTAAAAAAACTTAAAACCTAAAAACATGGACCAGTCAAGTGGCGACACGTGGCCCACCTATGTAAAGCACTGTAGTGAAAATTTTGGAATTGTTATATATATAACTTTTTTAGATCCGGTATGTTACGTGAGTAGTATAAAAAAATATATTTTTATTAATCTGTTGAATTAATAAATTACACATAATGGATGTTACTATACTTATAATTGATTCTCAAGTTACGATTATTAACATATTTTAGCATCCCAACACTTTAACATGAAATGGCTTCTGATTAACAAATAAATACAAAAAAATCACACGTTGTTTTATATAATATATATTATTTTGCAAAAATCAATTCTTTTAAGCACAAACCAACCTTTGATAGTGATTGTATTTGACTTTTATTAATAATCATTTACTAAATATCAAATTGTTATTTATTTATAAGCTATGTAAACATTTTAAATATGAGAATAAGGTAATAATAGTTATATTGATTAATAAAAAAAGACAATTTAAACTATTACCATTCTTGAATATAATTAAAAACTTTAGTTGTTTTATAATTTAAATACGTAAAATATAATTATAAATTTAAAAGTCAATTTTAATTTATATCAGTTACAATTTAGATAATCTTTTAAAAGGTCATTGTATTTATTAAGTGTTAGTGACGACTTAAAAAGGAAACTAAAATTAAGACAGTTATAAGGAAATTACATTTACAATTTAGTTACAAAAAATTTTATATAAAGGAGAACGCAATCTCAAAATTAAAGCAAAAAAATCTCATAAATATAAAAATTGATTTGATTAATATTAAAAAAGGAATCTAACTAAGATTGCAATGATACATCATAATAATTAAAAGTATTTTTTTATTATTTATACTTAAAAAATGTGTATGCATTCGTTAATTGATTAAGATTAATTACATAAAGTTTGGTAAATGAACTAAATTTATATAATCTTGAATAAAGTATTGGCATTATATGCTGAATTGAAAGAATATAATCAAATGTTAATAAATTAAAGGATATAACTGAATCTTTAAAATAGCATAGAAGTTTACATTGGAATTGCTAAAGTAATTAAATATTGAAAATTTAATGGGTCAACAAATGTGTAATTAAAAATCTTGGTAAAATAACTAATCATATGCAAGCTTATGTAAGTATTTTTTTAATGAAGAAAATATTGTCACAAAAGATAACAAAGGAAAGTAAATATACATAAAAAAAGACACATCCTTAATATTTCCAGCAAATAACTTTTTCTACATATTAATAAATAAAATAATATTACAAACCCTTAACATGCTTGAAAACTAAAATGCTAATATTGATTCTTATGATCATCGTCATGAAACCTTAATAGAAAGGGTAAGCATGTTAGTTTTGCATAAAGTACAATTTGGTTACTTTTGTAGAAACATAATGAAAGAAAAAACACAAATAACAAAACTATACATAATTAATTAAGGTGACTGACACTCATGAAAAAATGATCATTATTAATGAACACTCATGCAAAGCAACAAACTAATAAAAATATGTATCTATACATAACTACAGATACATGATTTTAGTGATTAACATTCATGAAAAAAGATCATTTTCAAAGAACACTCATGTAAAGCAACAACCCAATAAAAATATGTATCTATACATAACTACAGATACATGATTTTGACGTTTGTAGTTCCAATGAATGCCTATAACACCTATGTCAAAAAGAAAAGAATTTAGGTTTCAAAAAAAATCGGGATTTAAGATAGCTGTTGTTGGTTGATTTCTTTCGATTCAGATGTAGGATCATTGGGAAGTGAATATGAAAACGCAATTGTGGTAAAGATATGGAAGAAAGATTAGGGTTTCTGATTTGCAGTCACATTTAAAATAAATGGTCTGCACAAAAATGAAAGTCTATTTTTTTAAAATTTGTGAGAAAAGAAGTGGAACAAAGACCTTGTATTTTCCCTCCTAAAGCAAAACAATAAAAAGCATAATATTGACACGTGACAATTATTGGTTCAAGTGGTTGAGAAACCAAAGTTCATTTGATTAGCTTATATGAGTCTCTTGCAACCTTAAAAGAAACAACAAGACACATTTGGTAAAAACTAAAATCCTATATCTCCTTAAAAACTTGTATAAAATATTAAATTATAATAAGTTCATGTATTTTTGTTAAAATAATACTAATATCTATATGAACTCATATAAACCTTTTATATACATATATTTTAGTCTCAATTATGTAAAATTTAATATATACGTAAGATTTTAGATGTTAGCAAATCGATTGTTGTTTACAAATTGAGAGCTATAAAGTTAATTATAAACAATGGTACTCAAAATATACATCTATTTAAGTTCTAACTATTTTATAGTTTATGATACCTAATCTAAAATGTAGTTTAGTACAACAAAGCAAACGTTTGGTATTTAAACAAACGATGATTTGAAAAGTTCAATTATGGGTATCGGTTTGTATTACTAGTATTACTAGTTGACGTGGTGAAGTTATAATTTAAGTATTTTTTATTCATTTATTCAAGCTTTAAATTTATAAAAACACGATATTTAACTATTACTCTCTATAACATGCTAGGTCAAGTACACCCACCGTTGGCATAGTATAGTGATAATAAGATACCGAGATCATCCAAGGATACAAGAGCTTTTAATGCGAAAATATCGCCGACGTCTAATCTAATCAAAGTATTGAAAAAGAATTTTAATAAGTAACCACAAAGAAATAAACTAAGTAATAAAAGAAATAAGTAGACAAAATAGAATTACTTGGTTCTGACTAATTATTTACGTATCCTTTGATGATTTCCATGTTTTGGGTTTTTTGAAAGATTATCTTAGTTAAAGTGGCATGTCCCTCTTTTGGAGGCAACGCTACCCTCAGTCATATTGATCTGAGTCAGCAGAGATACAGTCATGGAAACCTAGAATATTGAAAGATAATTAAGTAAGTTACTAATGCAAAAAGTGACATGTCCCTCTTTTGGAGGCAACACTACCCTCGGCCGGCAGGGATACAATCACGCAAGGCTGGGTTAAAGTTTTTAATAGCAGTTTATTTATAAGAGATTCAAGTCGTTTTTACTTCCCCCGATTTGATGCTATCTGCTCAAGGGAAGTCCTAATAAATTTGAATTAAGTCCTCACAGGATCTATACACTGAACGACGCAAGAATTTTACCCATACCACCATTCTAACCCCATTCTAGGCAGTTAACGTGCTTTATATAGACCGCAAAGAAACGAATGAGTGAATCAACGAAACATGAAGGATGATAAAATAAAGTTCACTTTCAATATAAAAAAACTAGTTATTAAAGTCATTAATACGTACCCAATTAAAAAGGTAACCAAATATAGGAAATAAAAAATAATACATAAATAACTTGTATTCAGCAAGTGATATAATAGATTAGCCAAGCATGACCTTTGTTTGACAAAAACTCTTACGATCAATCTTGGATCCTGAGACTACCAAACACTCCATGATAGATGATGGTGGTATTGTGGTCGTGGCGTGGTGGCAGGTGTGAGAGAAGTGATTTGCCAAATGATGAGTTGGAATATAATCAAGCATCCCTATTTATAGCTGAAAACAGACCATTCATATGGCCCTGTGTCCTGCGGGCACGACCCCGTATCTTCCTTTTTCTTTGTATTCATTTAATTCATTTGGCAGATCAGGCTGCTACACGGCCCGTGACCATTATACTTGCTGTACTATCCTAGATACGAAAATCTGTAAGTTGACCACGGCATGTGCACAAGGGGACACAGTCCCGTATCTAGCAGATGATGGTGGTATTGTGGTCGTGGCTGCTACAAGGCCCCGTGGCCATTATACTTGCTGTACTATCTTAGATATGAAAATCTGTAAGTTGACAACGGCCTGTGCCCAAGGGGACACAGTCCCGTATCTCTTGTCTGTTTCTGCTTGTGTTCCTCTGATCTGGAATCTTGGAGGGGCACTTCCCCATGCCGACAAGGCACGGCCCCGTGCAAAACTTCCGATTCGTTGTTTTTTATTTTGGGGTGAAGCTCGGAGGGTTTGTATAGTGTCTTGTATTCCCTTCTTTTATACTTATGTTGGATTTTGTCGCTAATTTGCTCATTTTGTATATTTAAGCTCTTTTTATCCTGCAAATAAAAAGTATACAAGAAACGCATTTTTTCTAACATTAATACTAAAAAACGTTGATTTTATATCGATTTGATACGATTTATATATTTAATTTGACGCATACCACTAGTATTATTATATTGTTATTATTATATTGTTAATAAACTAGTGAATTTAAGTCAAAGGAACGCAGCCCAAAAGAAACCTTTAGGCTAATATGGTAATGTGATTTTAATCCACTGTCTATTTTAATTCATAAAAGAAACCTTCATGTCATGTCTTTGGTGTATGAGGTTACGTAGATTTCAATTTATTGATACACTGATTTAACCATTATAATATTTAATCAAGGATCTAAAGGTTTTCGTAGTCGGACGATCAGTGAGTCAAAGAGCCAAATCGCAATATATTATTAGTGATTTTTAATAATGAAATTATAAGTCTCCTAGTAATAGGAGACAATTGATTTTGGTTTATTGCTATAAGCTATCCCATAGGACGTTTGCTACTAGTTGTGAACTCATGTGGGAATCTCTAGCAAAGCAAATAGTGAGTAATCTCTTCAATTTTCCCCTTTTTAGTTTTACAAACTTTTTCATGTTATACACATTTTTAATTTAACTAGCATGACTTGTTTAAGTGTTATTATGTGAATTCCTTTATATGTTTTCTTTCATTTTATATTATATGTTATCTCTTGTCAAGTCTATTGCATGCTATTGTGTCGTGTGGATCCACGGCTGACTATGTTTTCCACGGCCCTGGGTTGTAGCCTAGTATCTCCAACGGTATTAAACTCGTTTTTCGATGCTTGAGGCTAATACATGCTATTGTCATGAGCCTATTATTTATTTTGTTACGTATTGTTAATTGATTGCGTGTGCTTGTTTGGCGTTTATGTATATGTTGACTATGCTCATATTTTGAGACAATCATCATGCTAACCTTGAAATGAATGTTAAAATTTAATATAAATCTATTTTCCTATAAAATAAGGAAATTACTCACTAACATGTTTGGTGACCCAAAATATATTTTCCTAACATGATACAAGTAATCAAGGTTGATGATCAAGCGATAAGGACTCATAGCATAAGCCTTAGGAAAATAAATTGAAAAACTTAAGTTATTTTTTTTTTTGAACGTTGTATGAACAATTTATGATTATTATATGTTATATGACGATTTAATTAGATAAGCTTTAAATATTGTAACATTAATTAGTGTCTATGGGCAATCAGTATGCCCCGTATCAATCCGTTGTGAATCAGGGCGCGACAACTATAGGGAGGCAAAGTATGAGAAATGGTAACCATGAGGGGGTCGTATAAAAAACTTTTGATTCTAAAAGGCAAGTTGCAAACTGCATTTAACTCTATTATAAATAACGTAAAACCAATTGTACCTCCGAAACGCCACACAAATTCCAATTCAAGTCACCGTTAAAATCCTTAAAACAATCTTCATTGCATTTTATTGCTAAAAAACATAAGTCAGGTTGTCTATTTACTCGAATTAATAGGAGGTAAGCCATATTAAGCGTCATTTTGTGTTGTCATTGGATGACCGATACCCGCGGTGCAGTGGTGGTGTTTTCACAATCTTTCATTACACGTGAACATCCATAGAGACACGTACATAGGTCTTGTTTATGTTTTATGATATATTTTAATATGTAAATATGACGCATATATAAAAAAGTTCTATGAATATAGAATGTTATTCACATCTTTTTTATTTCTGGAATTACAGATTCAGATCTTTTAGTTTTAATTTGTATAAACAGTGGGATTTCGCACGCTTCTGCAGCATGTTTTTGTCGGTATGAGTTTGATTTGTTAACTACTGGTACGATGCAGTCACTTAGTATAACAATCAACACATGTTTTACATCAATCAAACACCATAAAAACGAACACCGGTATCGGTTGCGATGTTGTTCAGATAATATTCATTCAGTTCATGGCGATATCGGTTTTATTGTCATAGGCGTAATTTTATAAATTGAATATTGTCAAAACCGAAATCGAAAAAATGAATACGAGTACAGTACTAGTACTGATATCATTTGGTTCGGCTTGATATGGTGTCAGTTTATTGAAATCGAAAACCACAAAAATTAATATTGATATCGATACCGATGTTGTTCGACCTCTTTTACTTCGTGATAGTATCCGTTTTCAATAAGATATACCAAAAACCATGAAAACAAATACCGGTGGTCGGTTTTTAGTATGGTACGATAATTGCATGGTATCCGTTTTCAATATAATTTACGTCGGAACATTGGAAAAATATTAATAAACATAGTTGCTTGTTTAGAATTTTTTTAGAAGTTAATGTACGCAAGTTATTAGAACAAAATCAAATTAAATGGAAATCAAAACATTAAAAAATTCAAACAAATACTTAAATAAATAGTTACTATTCATGACTCTTCAATAATACATGTAATATAATATAATACTAGTGGGATTATATCGTGTTTCGATTAATATTCAGCCAACCAGCTATTCTTTAGAATTGTTAGAATGTCGGCTAGCTGATCCATAGAACTAGTAAGTTTAACTTGTAGTTGCCATAATGAAACTTGTTCTCTTACAAAATTGTAAGCAAGAGCAACATGTTTCATTTGGAAATGATTAACGGGATTAGCACATAGATACATAGTGTATGTATTATCACGAAACAGTGTTGCTGATTGTGTAACAAAAATGCCCAATAATTTTAATAGATTCTTCACCCATGATATTTTGGCTGTTGCATTTGCCAAAGACTTGTACTAAGCTTCGGTAAGTGATCTAGAGACAGAGTTTTGCCTAGTATATGTACAAAAATTTACCAAGTAAATATTCACAAGAGTAAATTACCTTTTCATCGCCTATGGTTTGGTTACTCTTGCCCATCTCATCAAAATTTTTTTTTTCATCTAGTCGTCCCTTTGGCTTCAAAGCTTTTTATTTACATTCCCTTTATTAACTTCATTCAAAATCTCTCTGTTAATTTTTTTATTAAAATACCGAAATACCCGTAGACTATTAAGGGTGGAAGGGGCACTCCTCAAATGGGGAGTGGTAAACTTTTTTTTACCCAATAATATCATGCCATGTCAACTCACCACTCCACTCCCATTTTGCACTCAATCACTAGGGGTGCTCAAACACATGGGGTGTTTGATTTTTTATATTTTTTATTTCTAGAAAATATGCATCAATAAATAAAACATATTTTAAACAAAACATTAAAATATAAAATACATTTTAAAACTAAAATTAATTTAACTAATCGTCGTCGGAATCCGCCAAAAGGTGGGGTAAATCTTGTTCTCCAAGATGCTCCACAAGATCATATTTCAGTCTATAATGCATGTCTTCATCAATGAGCTCGTTATAAACATTTTCATCGAAAACGGGCTCGACCGGAGGATGACGAATACGTATCGGTGCAATCGCGTTTCCGTCGTCTTTCAGAATCATGTTATGCATAATAATGCACACATATACGACATTCCTAATCTTTTTTACAATCATAGCACGCATTGGTCGATTTAGTACACCCATTTTGCCTTTAGAACACCAAAAGCTCGTTCCACGTCTTTTCTTGCCGCCTCGTGTTGCCTCTTGAACTTATTTTCTTTCAGAATGTGAGGATACGAAAATGATTTCACAAACACGGACCACGTAGGGTAGATTCCATCGGTAAGATAGTATCCACGCTTGTACAAGTGGTTTTTCACGTAAAATGGGCATTTTGGTGCAGTTCTATTCCGTTGAGTAAGAAATAACGGAGATTGATGGAGCATGTTGATGTGGTTTTGTGAACCTGGTGGACCACAAAAAGCATGCTAAATATACAAATCTTGAGAGGCCACCGCTTCGAGCATAATTATCGGGTACCTGTGATCCCCCCTCATATATTTGACGCGCAACTCTGTTGGACACATTATCCAAACAAAACGTGTACAATCAAAACTACCCAACATCCCCGGAAGGTGATGTATATCCTCATGAGCCTGATACAAGAGTGTGGCGTCGTGGCTTGTTGGTCTACGTAAGTACTCGGAAGCGTATAAATTACATACCGTTTTGCAAAAATAATCTAGACACTCTCGGGAAGTCCTTTCGGCCATATTTAAATACTCGTCGTTCTCGTCTGGAGGGTTACCGATTGCAAGTTGCTTAATCGCCGATGTAACTTTCTGCAATGGTGTAAAACTCTTCTTCATTCTCCATCCAGACCCTCTGGAAACCACGAGTTATTTGCTTGCACGTCGCTCACAATTTTTAAAAACAACCTTTTCAACTTTGTTGACTTTGGGCTCCTCAGCAAAATAATCTGACACAAGGGTTTCGTGGCCTCTTCTCGATCTCGACGGACAACTTTCTTTTTTCTAGAAGTACCGGTGTCTTCCAGCGCGGCGGCTTCCTTAATCAGATTTTGGAAAAAAAAACTAAACTACCATCGCTTGAAGAAGAATCGTCGTCTTCACTGATATCAAATGGAATGAATATCGGGGTGTATGTCATCTGCCATTATAACGGGTTAATTTTTTGGAATGTAAAAGAAAGGATTTGGTGGAATAGAAGTGAAAATTGGTGTTGGAGATGAGTGAAATGTGTGGTTTTAAATAATAAAGAAATTTTTTTTAAGCAACGGTCGAATGCAACGGTCAAAACTCAAACGTTCAACTTTCGGCTCGGTGAATACTCAACGATTTGGGGAGTCCCTGCATCGCCGCAAGGGGGTGGCGGCATTGTCGCCGATCAGTGAACCCACTCATAATCATCAAACACCCACTCACCGATTACGCCCCTATCACCCTAAAAGACCAGACCATTATTGTTTATAGAATCTTTAAGTTTGTAGAAAAAAATAAAACTTTAATATTAAAACCCACCCCACCCATCTCACAATTAAACAAGCACCGATGATTGCAGATCCGACTAAGATGGAGATAGATGAACCACCAATTAAACTAGCCCCACCATCACCATCGGAACTTGCCCCACCACCTACACACCACCATCAGCGCCACCATCTCACCCCCATCTTCGACTTCTTGATTAAAAATCACACCGTCTCCGACGAGCCATTTTTTTCTGTTTCTAGTAAGATGAACTAGATTTGATTTAAGTTTGTTATTTTCAGACGATGGTGATGTGGGGTCAGATGTGACTTCGCTTTTCTAGTAACATAGTTCAGATCGTTGTTATGGTGGTGGTGACTAGGGTGTGAAAAAAACGGAGTAACCGACCCATAACCGAATTAAACGATAAAACCGAGCCGAAAGAAACAAAACCAAATAAAAAACTAGTGGGTCAGTTAATGGTGTTTTTTTTCTTTTCTGAAAACCAAAAGTAACCGGTCGGTTATGGTTATCAATGATTTCATATCAACTATAACCAAAACGAACTAACATGTGGTAAAATATTTGTCGAATTTTGGACTTTTTAGCTTTTTATCAATATTTAATGTTTTGGTTAAACATTTGTTTGAATTTATTGGTTATATCATATTGTTTTGATTTAAAATTTGTTTGGATTTATGGATTCAATCATATCATTTTGTTTAAA